>OZ026502.1:2921097-3521097 GCA_964019985.1 Aurelia sp. 4 Dawson et al 2005 | reverse complement strand
TGTTGTTTATTACAAATTTTTGGGAGTACAGTAAAAACTCTGATATGAGATACTCATTTTTCGGGTCAGGCTGCACAGATTCTTATAAAACGAAAAAATTTTACAAAACAGGTTCATGAGTCTCTTATAAGAAACTCTGATCAAAATAGCAGGACCAACCCTCAAAGGCAATGAGGCAAGAAACTCCATGATTGACATGCAGTAATGTCCCATCTTTAAAAAATTACATTTTTAGAAACTCAGACTTTCGCTGAATAAAATGCCTCTCTACAAGAAGCTATTTAGGCCGATTCATGCTCTGCCTGTTTTACGATGGTATATAATAATTTTATATGACCTATAGTTGAATATATCTCCAATATGTCTCAGTTCTCTAGAATGAGAATGAAAATCTTAACCCCAAATTGTTATAATTTCAAGAAATTCTCAGTACTGGCTCAAACTATTAGTTTCTTGTACAACTGTACATATTTAAAAAATGTTTTCCAGACAATTTTTTACAGATGTTTGGAATATACAAGTCTTTCTTCTAGCATGGTATACACACCCTGTTTTGAAGAAGTACATTTTCACATTAGAAACCAATCAAACTGTTTTGTCAAGAGAGTTTCTTAAAGGCGAAACTTCACTGTAAAATGCTTTATCTTATTGTATCTTACTTGTTTACTAAGGGCTCTGTATCATACCAATCATAAACAGAACACTCCAAACTCTAACTCGATAAAAAGGGAAAAGTGACAGTAAATTCAGTCAGTGTTGTAGGGTACTGGAAACTATAAGCTAACACCCTAAAGTCGTTGCAAAAAAGGCATGTGAAGAACAAGAACAATTCTTAAATTCATTTTGTTTCACAAGTTTCTGTTCTAAAATAAGAACTAAGTAACTGGAAAAAATTCTGGCTCACCACTTGTTTCATATATTTTGGCACATAAATTTGAAAAATCAGCCTGTAATTTCGTAAAAGTGAGTATCTCATATGCGAATTCTTACTTTACATAAGAAAACAGCAAATAATTTTATGAAACAAATCATGGCGCATTAATTCAATTTATCTATACTACATACTTGTTTATGTCATTCTTCAAAATGGCGGCGAACCAGCTCGTTGCGGTGTCGAAGGAGGTGATAATTCATTAGGTAGCGCTGAATCAACTGAGGATTTCATATCTTGCCAAATAAGAGATAACTGCAAAAGAATATCGAAATAAAGCACAAATCAACAAATACAGTAGTGTCCCGCATATAAGAAACATGAATTTAAGAAACACTAGACCTTGATATTTAAAATAATACTCTCTCTTATAAGAAACCGGTGCAGGTCTGAAAAGAGGTTTGTTTCTTATTCAAAAACTATGCATATATTAGAGATTCGAAAAGCATAACAACTTCTGCTTTGCATTTGAATCAGACTGTATTTAAATGAAAACAAGAATTTGACATGAAATGAAGGAATAGGCACTTTCCTGGAATGATTCTACCTTTTTTTATGTCTAGTAGTTCATTGATAGTACACGATTTTTTTAATAAGAAACTTAAGAAACTTTACCCTGATTTGAACTTTATATCTCATTTTATAAGAAACAAATCAGACCTCAAATTGAAAACATTGTTTCTTATATGCGGGACACTAATGTATTTGGAGTGAAAATGTAAACCCAACATAATCCAACTTGAAAAAGACCATAAAAACGATCTTGACCGTAACATCTCATAACATTTCAACTCAAAGACCCTCTCAAGAAAGACTCTGCTTAGCCTACTTAGCCTGCATCCTGAGACCCCAGTTCAAGAAAAAGGGAAGGAGATCATTTCCAAGTTATCAGGATCAATAGACCCTTTAGCTATTCTACAAAAGAGCCTGGATCGAGCGATATTTTTATACAATTTTATACGCGAGGTTCGATCGAGTGGCGTTAGAGCTTCGATCGCAATTGTGCACGTTCGAAAATTCTTCAAATTGTAATGAAATATCGTTCGATCCACATTCGTTTTCAGAATAGCTGAAAGGTCTATTATAATGCCATTTACAACCACAACAACCAATAACAGATTTGAAGCCTATGCTGTGCTTATAATGTCTTACCTCATTATGTTTTTTGATTTCCAAATCCGTCATGTTACGTAACATAACCGTTAGCATTTCCATATTTGCATGAATCAATTGTGTTTCCATCTGTAGACAATAGAGTGAAAAATAGTTCCTGTTCTCCATTGTGTGAATTGCATCCTCTTGTTCTACTATTCGATGTTCCAACTGATCGGCAGCATCTTCCATTCCCTTGACAGTGGCTGACATCCTCCGCTGCTTGTATTGTTGCATACGATGTAAAGCGAGCTGGTGATCCCGCAAGACTCCTTTCTCGTGCCTTTCAAGCAATTCCTGCAAAGTTGATTGGAAGTTAAATTAAGCAAAATCAGTTATAAATAAGAAGCTAGTAGATACACTGAAGAAGATATACTGAAGATGATTTGATACACGGAAGAAGATTTTACATCGAAACGTTTGATATAGAACAGTTGTGTTTTTCTTAAGAAGCTAGTAGTTAATAATGCTGGTCAATCACAAAGTAAAGTTCCAGTCGAGGTGAAGCCTGCATTCCCAAAAGGAAGTAAATTTCATTGCTGCAAACAAGGGACTCTATTTCCAAATCTAAACATTGCAAACAAATTTAGTGGGTTGCCGTTGGAGAGGCACGCCTTTGGGTGACTCCAAGACAAGGCGAAACCGGCAAGTCAGTCCTTGCCTTCCTTTGGCAATCAAAGCAATCATGATTTCAGTTGAAGTCAGCCGGCTGGATCTAATTTCTTTGAAACGAAACAATGTTAAATATTAAACAATACAATCATGATTGTTTTGATTGCCAAAGAAACGCAAGGAGTATTTCAATAGATCGTTGCGATTTTGTGTAAAGGTCTAGAGCTACTTACGATGTAAGAGAAGCTGGTAATCCCGCAAGACTCCTTTCTTGTGCCTTTCAAGCAGTTTCTGCAAATTTGATTGGCAGTTAAGACGTTCACGTGATTCTCAAATGTCTTTTGTTTTGTTTGGAATAAAAAACAGCCCGGTCGCTTTGCATGAACCAAACTGAAGAGCTTGCGACGAAACGCGTATTTGGTGTAATAACGTTGTTGATAACTGATTACTTGATTTTCTTGCAGGTTTAACAGCTTTCTCTCCAGTTGCAAGTTTATCTTATATTATTGCTCTTCTTTTACAGGAGTTGATCGTGTTTTTCTTACAGGATACAATTTTATTGTGCGTCCATGGTTTATTCTGAAGAGTCCGGTACTTAAGGCCATCTAAAAATTTTGTACCACTAATCATTTGTTTACATAAGTTGAGAATTCGCAGGATTTAGTTAGCAGTTAGAAACTACCGAGTGTGTCAAAAAATGTTCCTCTATTAACGAAAGCTAGCAAATGGCTCCTCCATCCTTTTCATTAAAGGGAATCAGCACGGGCCAAATTAAAATTTAATCTGTAGTACTTGATAACTTTGATAGGTGCCGTTCCTTCGTGTGATAAGGAAGCAATTGTTGTATGGTTGTAAAAAACAGGTGTTTCTTTGGCCCATTTGTAGAATTATTACTACAAATAACAATAGTGAGGGAGTGCTGAGAGCTGGAAATACTCAGAGGACTCCTTTTTAAAAACACTTCTGATTGTGGTCAACAGCAACGAGTATCTGAAGTCCCGCAACCATGAACTAAAGGTAGGTAGGTAGGTAGGTATATGTATATATAGGTGTATTCCTTCCGGTTGGAGCAAAAGCCCCTGCATAATGTTTTCATTCTTCAAACATAAAAATGGTATCAATTGACAAGTTGATCGTTATATTGCCCTTTTACTAAGTCAATTCGCAAAGCTATCATGATGGCAATCAAGTTCAGTCAATAGCTTGCCATCGTGATAAGAGGAAATTTCAAAGGTCCCATTAATGAAGTGATGGCTGCCCTCTCGCTAGCCTCGTGCAGACTTTACTGCGCAAAGTCTAACCTTTTGAAAGTGGATATTGTTGATGTAAGATCTGAAAGATGACAGCATCAGTTTGAATCAGAAACAAGGGCCCTTTGAGAGCTGTCTTTCGGTCAATTTAGCTACATTTGTAATATCCTGCGAGTGTCTCTTAGGCGGTTTCCAGTACACACGTAACGGTCAACCATGAAAGTCCAAGATCCCCTTTGGCTCACACCACTTTCCACTGTCTTCCAGATCTATCTCAATAAGTTTATTGTTGATTAAAGGTTTAGATAAGGTTTTTGCGGACAAGCCAAACTGACAATTACATCAGTCCAGGCTATTATGTCATTTGCTTGTTCGAATCCTTATTGTCCAAAGTCCAAAACAAGTCTCTGACCAATAGGCCAGGTCCAACTCGAGCGTCCAAAACTGGTTGAATTTGCGAGGAAAAACAAAACGACAACCCCCGTTTTCATATAGCTGTGGCATTCAGACAGTTTGCCATCGACATACGTGCCAAATGACTTCGTAATGGTCCATTTTACATATAAGCAAGTTTATTCGCCTCTGGCCTGGCTCCAATTTGCTTTCATTTATCATAGCTGACGCTTGTTTCATTTGAATAAGGGGGGTGGGGGGTGAAAAGCTTGGCGGATCCGGCGGATCGGCGTATTTCGTTAATTACAAGGAGCGGATTTTGTATTTTGTTTTCTTGGCGGATCACGTATTTTTCCGATATTCTACGACATATTTCGGAATTCATTGTCGTCTTCAACGGATTTTTGGATCCTTTCTGGCCCGTGCGGATAATAAAATGATTGCGAAGCATCATTTAACGATGCTGAGGAGGAGATATTTCCATTTGATCGCATCATCAACTGTGATGCTTTTTTTAATGAAGAAGGTGCAAGAGGAGATGATTACGCGAAAAAAGAAAATTTGTGTATCATTAACACATTAACTTGACGGATTTTCGTATTTCGTCGCAGAAAATAGCAGATTTCGTATTTTTTCATTAAAAGTAGGCGCATTTTCGTATTTTAATACCCCCTCTCACCCCCACAGTAAAATCTAATCCATACGGTGAAGTTTTCACGAGGAGAAATTAATACAATGAATCAATTAAAGGCATGAGCGGCAGGAAACATTTGGATCGTACTTTTGAAAATTGTGCAATCAAAGGCTGCGGCAGTGAATATCAGAAACAACTGAGCTATCATCTAGGCGGCTTTCGAATTTTGGGCCTAGATGAAGCTACAGAGCCTACTGAACAAGATACCGTAAATAAAGCCGACTACATGAGCTTTAGCGGCAAAATTAGCTGAGTTTTCATAAAACATTCATGTAGAAAGTTATCTAAAACTGTTGCCTGATAAATTAGCAACATTTTGATGTGTTGCATGTTTGGACAAATATTGATGCAACGGGGGTGAAAAGAAAACAGTTGTTGTTGATCTGTTTGGAAATAATTTGCGTTCCTTGTCTTATACATAGAAAGAACAGTGCAACACTATCACAAATCATAGTGAATGGCCTTGCAATTATCATTGCGCCTTGGTAGTTAGCCTTCTTTTAGGCGCTGTAGAGCAAGGACGCAAGAACAAAATGACTGTCATATGAGACAAGGACAAGAACATCTGATTTGCAAGTAATTTCAACAAGATATTATATTGAAAGGAAGCTACACATCTCGGTAAGTCTGGCGTTAGAATATTCGAGGGCCCCCTCACTACTTGTTTGGGAGGCGAGATATCAGGAATCTTTGTCCGAAGAAACTTATGTGTCCCCCCGTGCAGTAGGTTGAAGGTCATGCGCAGTGGCGTTTTGGGGTTGAAGCTCTGACGGGAGCATCAGCTTTAACGCACTGCACGGCGGGGGGGGGGGACACATTAGTTTCCTCGAACAAAGCGTATCTCGTCTTCCCAACAACTTACAATACGTCGGGCCTCCTGTGGAGTGACATGTCTGTCATACAACAGCTACAGTTTGAGGAACTTTACATGAGGTACTAGCTGAGGGGACCAAACAAAATGTGGCCGAGTGGCCGACTTTAACTGTGGTGACCTGTCTACGGAATGCTGCAAATACTAGTCGCGATTCCGAGCATCTCAGGCAACTATAACCCATCATTCTATCATTTTACTGATATTTAGATGACAAAGGATGCATTGGCTACCAAACTTATTGAAAAGGCAAATTTTTTGCTTGGAAGCACCTTTTTTTGAAGCATGTGACATATATGTATGTCACTTCGAGTTTAGGCCCTCTCAGGATAACAAGTTTTCTACATGAGTTTACTCGTTCGCACTGAAGATTACTGGTTGGATTTCTTTGCTATACGGCCACTCACAGCCAGAAAATAACCCTGTTATTGTTCTTTATGATCAAAGAAGAAGTTTGGGGAAAATGACTCTTTATGTAGTACGTAACTGGATTGAAAAATGCCCCAAAAAAACCAAGCAATACTCACATTTGTATGTTTTTCCAGAAAGTCTAATTCCAAGTGCCTATATGATTATATCTACAGGGTGTCTCAAAAAAATTGTTCGACGTTTGATTAAATAGCTACTAAAAAATAACGATATGTTGAATGGACACTTGGTCAAATAACCCTTCTTCTGATGTTCTCAGATTCTAAATAAATTTTTGACAAAAGTATCTTGCAAATCCGCTAAAAATCCATGGAGTTACAAGCCTTTGAAGTTCAAGTTTATGTGAAAACTGAAACCAGAGGCCTCAAAATGGCATTTTTGGCACAAACCTCATCGACCATCGTTTCTGCTATTTCTTCATTGTTTCAAGGCGAGCCAAATGGGATTTGAACAGGTTTTCGATAACCTAACTTTCAAGCATACGAATGCTTCGAGGAAACAGTTTCAGTCTCTCGTCGATTGTTTTGGACCATTGTTTTAGGAGGAATGGAATGTACGATCGCAAGGATTAAATTACTTCAGAAGTCCTATTTGGTTTGATCTGATATCAACGAGAGGTATGACATTGGATAAGCTTCTTTTACCTTGGTCTTCGACCTTTTTCCATTAAAAGCAATCTTGGGGTCTCTGGTTTCAGCTATCGCATATTTTTGATCTTTGATGCTGGCAACTCAGTGAATCCTAAACCGATTTGCAAAATTATGGTCTCTAAAATTATCTCATAATCTTAGCGACAGGGTTATCTTCCAGTGAGCCTGCTCATGTTATCGTTATTTTTCAATATTAATCAAATGTCGAACAACTTTTTTGAGACACCTTGTATAATCTATTTGGCAATAACAGAACACATTTTCCCTATTTTTAGCAGGATTACTGAATGAGGCAAATCAAGATTTATTGGACTGAAGGAAGTTGTGTACCTGGCAGATGCAAAATGATAAAATCAGGCTATTTCCAGTTATTTTGCAGATTTTAGTATTTTGAGGTATTGAAAATGAGGAATCTTTGACGTTTTTGTCAATTCTTTTAATGGTACCAGTGAAACCCAATGTGACATCTATGTAACAAACAATAAAAACATTAAAAAGACGTCAAATTGGAAAAAAAAACAAATCAGTTTTTCTTGCCACAAGAGACCTCAGTTCTCAGTTTTTTCTCAATTTTTTTGCTGTGCGTTTACGATGCTTGAGTTCCAGAGGGTGATCCAACTCGCTGAACGGTGCTCCAAGGCCCGGTAGCAACTGTCACTCCTCGCAGTGATGGTACTGAGAACGGGGGTCACACTTTTTGTTTTCTTTAAAAAAATTTACCAGATTTGGACGCTCGATCCAAACCTCTTTTCTTGCGAATAAAAAGGTGTATTCATACTTCAAGTATCAAACGAGAGAACAGCACGGGAATTTGATCACTGCGAGGAGACGAGCGAAGAACTGCCTTGCGATTGAAAGTGAAGCTTTACCTTGAAGGCTCCTTCAAGGATGAATTTCGAAAACATGACCAGATGCAAACTGACCATGATAATGATATCACTTCTTACCTCTTTCATCGGTATGTATCTAATGTTTAATTTTTTGAAGGTAACAGAATACCGGTTCTTCCTATGTGATGTTTTGCATATCAAAAAGCACAACCACAACAGTATTACAGACCGCACAATAAATCATGCATTCACAACAGAAGAAACAAATTATGAAAGTTTTAGTGCTAAATTTAGAAAACATTCATGTTGAATTAAGAAACTTTTTTAAACTATTGCCTGATCCAAGTTTCTTCAAAAAATCACAGGGAAACCAGATTAAATATTAACCGTTGCATTTATTGTTTGATAATCTATATTATTTTTCATTAACTTTGTTATTTGGTAATTTCTTCTATTTTCTATGTAGCTCCATTTCTTATTCATTTTCCGTGACCTCTAATGTGCCACGCAGCTAACTTTACAGCGAGGGGGCGTGAAGCGAGGGAGGAAATGCGAAGTAGCTGCGTGGCACATTAGAGGTCACGGAAAATGAATAAGAAATGGAGCTACATAGAAAATAGAAGAAATTACCAAATAACAAAGTTAATGGAAAATAATATAGATTATCAAACAATAAATGCAACTGTTAATATTTAATCTGGTTTCCCTGTGCAAAAAATGTGTATCTTATTTAGCCACAAGGACCCTGATCTTTCGCTAATCTCAACTTATTGAATTACTGTTGTTGTTGTTGTTGTTGTTGTTGTCGGTTCAGCGAGGGCCTTGTTTCCCTAGAGCTCAACTAGACTTATGACAATGTATCCCTGCGGTAAGCCTTGCTCAAGAGGGGCTCATAATGAAACAGTGAAAAACCTGGCCCTATTTTCTTCAATCCTCAATGGAATTATGATGGAATCACGGCGTCGAATCTCATTCCCGAAATTCTATCACATTTACAACGTAACAATAGCAATTCACAAATCTCGCAATCTGATTGACACGGGTCCTTCCTCAGACTTTGAGGAGATTCCCCACAACAGTGCGTTTGTAGCCTAAGCAAAGCCTAAAATCTTTGGTTTGGAGTTGAAGGCAAATCTGGACTTTCAAGATAAAAAGGTCTACCTTTACGCTGCAATATCAACAAACAAGGTGTCAATCTTCAAATTAACTATCGAAGATTAGTATAAAGATTATTTTTAATTGATTGGAGCTAAATTCTTTGCACTAGCCATGAACAAATCTGTTCCCTATTTTTTGGGACACCCGGTATTGAAAAATTGTGAAACAGTTTTGAATTGAATTTGAAGGAATTTACCCATCAAAAGAAGGTTTCTTTATGTTGCGCATAATGTATACACCTCTCAGATCTATCAAGTTGACATAGTTGATGTCTTAAACACACGTCTCTTGATGTTTCAAATCACGTATAAACCTCTTACATATATCAAATAGATGTAAAAATTTTCGACTAAAAATACAAAATTTTGAAATATATCAAGCACAGACTTGCAACGCTCGATCATTACCAGAATTTATTCTAGAATTTATTGGTATTTTCATTGACATTTTGAAGCGATTAGCGATATTCCCGCACATAAGAACCTATTCTTTTGAGAGAGAAGCTTAAATAGGTTCTTATTTCAAAGGCACTATAACTAAATTCAAGGTATATAATTCTTATTTGAAGGATAGCTTTTGTAGGCCTTTCCAGAGTCTTGCAAAGATGTTCAGCCTCATTATTTATTCTGGAAGGGTTTTTATGGACCTAATAACTAATTGTGGAGGAGAATCACACTTTAACAACGAATTGGCACCAAATTGAACGTCATAGCAACAATCAAAAATCAACTTTGCGACCCTTTGAATGAGATCCTATGTTTAATCATACTGAAACAGGTTCTTAATTACAAGGTGCATAATTTAGGAAAAACAGCCTCTATGTTCAGGTGGATTTAATGTACCCTGGGTAACATACCAGAGACAGACAATGAGATAATGAAAAACTTGAAAAAGGAAAGAAAGTCCTCCTTTCTCCCTTCTCTCTTTTCCTCTTCCCAATTTTCCTTTCATTTAAATTTTAACGCTCTGGCACCCAGGGTAAATGATCGCAGTAAAAGGAAGGTCTCTTGAACTGTAATTCAAAGCAAACAAAACTGCAGAGGGTTAGGAGCTCCCTCGTTGTGCATTCCATAAATGATTTGTCAAGATCAAACACAAACATACATCAAAAACTTAGCAAAAACGACTCATAAATTGTGCAAAATAAGCTTTACGCAAGAAATCTAATAGCTATTTTTGTGTCATTTAGTTATCAACTGCAAAGACATTTACGTGTCACCTGTTGGAAAAGATAATGGCTCCTGCGGGAACATCAATCTCCCTTGCAAAACATTAAATCATGCTGCGAAGGCAATTGCAAAGAAAAATGACGTCATCCAAATTGACAGTCAATCTGGTGACATTTTGATTTCGAGATCAATCTCATTTGAAGGCAAGGTCCCTAACATGAAATTTACATCCTACAATGGAAGACCAACAATCAAGTCAATCAATAACGACAATCTAAACCTTTTTGTTGTGACAGATGCCATCAATGATACAGTAAATATGAATTTAACCTTTATTGGTTTACATGTTCACAACATTCAGCTGATCAGGATAAAACAGGAGTTCGACATGCAGAAATATGAAGTTGCAATACAGTTTTACGACTGTATTTTCAATTATGATGCTACTTTTTCATACCAATTGCTAGACATTTCCATGGATGAAAGAACGCGCCTTTACATTGAGATTAGAAACTGCACCGTGAAAAGTATCAGCAAGCTGAAGATTTTGAAAGTTGAAGCAAGAGCTCCAAATTTCTTTTCCATGAAAATAACTAATTCTTTCTTTCACAACATTTCTAATCTTCTTGCTTATTATCTCCTTGAAGCCGAAAATCAGCATGCTATTCATATAATCAACAGTTCTTTTATTTCTGAAGGAAAACAAATTGAAAGCACGGCTTTGATGTACGTTGCTTACGGCGCTAAAAAACGTGTAAACAATTCTTCCTTCGAATTGCATATAGCCACTTGTGTATTTGTGAACGGGTCTTCTGTGCTACAAGTACAATTAATAAATTCATATCTGCCCTTTGGTGGAGAAGTGACGGTGTCTGTGGATAACTCTACGTTTGTTGGGAATGGAATGACAAATGGTGTTATCGGGTCCAATAGAACGGCGAATGACAATACTGCACTTTTTATGATGAAATTACATTATTCATCTTATGTGGCTATAGCTGACAGTGTTTTTGAGAAAAATAGTCCCGTACTGGAAATGAATGGAAATGCGACCACATTAACAGTAAAAAACTCAAAGTTTGTTGGAAATGGAATTCGTACGATGAATGGGATTATCGGTTCCGATGGAACGGCGAATGGCAGCACTGCACTTTTTATGAGAAAATCACGTGCTTTATACATTGGTTTACACAAAGTAAATATAGCTGACTGTGTATTTGAAAATAATATTCCCATATTGGAAATGACTGGACGTGCGATGATATTAACAGTAAAGAACTCCAAGTTCGTCAAAAATGGAATTCGAATGATGAATGAAGTAGGCATTTACGACGGAACAGTGAGTGATTACCAAGCACTCTTGATAGTCAATGGCAATGAGGATTCACAATGGAGATCAAGTGTAACAATAGCGGACTGTGTATATGAGAAAAATTGTCCTATATTGAAAATTGCTGCAAATTTAAAACTATCAATCAAGAGCTCAGCCTTTGTTGGAAATGGAATTCGTATGATGAATGGGACTATCGGGTCCGATGGAACGGCGAATGGCAACACTGCACTTTTTATGATAAAAACACGTGCTTTATACATTGGTTCATACAAAGTAACTATAGCTGACTGTATATTTGAAAAAAATATTCCCCTGTTAAAAACAACTGGACGTGAGGTCACAATAATAGTAAAGAACTCCAAGTTTGTCAAAAATGGACTTCGATTGATGCATGAAGGTATCGGGTACACAAGAACAGAGAATGATCACCAGGCACTCTTAATAGTCCAAGGCAGTGTGGATCCAAATTGGATATCCAATGTAAATATAGCTTATTGTCTATTTGAACAAAATATTCCCGTGTTGGAAATGTCTGGAAGTGTGATCAAATCAACAGTAAAGAATTGCAAGTTTGTTAGAAATGGAATTCGAATGATGAATGAAGGAAACGTAACTAATACCCAGGCAGTTTTAAAGATCGATTGCTATTGGGATTGGAAATCCAGTGTAATAATAGCCGATTGTGAATTTGAAAAAAATATTCCCGTGTTGAAAATAGTTGCAAGTGCGATCACATTAACAGTAAAGAACTGCAAGTTTGTTAGAAATGAACTTCGAAGGATAAATGATGTCAACGCGTACAATCCAACAGTACTTAATAGGCAGGCACTTTTCATGATCATTTGTTATGGGGGTCCCCATTGGAGATCCAGTGCAATAATATGCGATGTAAGTATAGCTGACTGCATATTTTTGAACAATTTTTCGATTTTGAGTGCGACGGGGGTCCGGTACATGTCGGTAGTGAACTCTAAGTTTATAGGAAATCACGGAATTCAAGGTACTGCGCTGACAATCAACAAAGTAGAGAAGATAAAAATTGTCAATTGTGCATTCAAAGAAAATCAGGCAGTCTCTCAGTCAATGTGTGGAGATGGACAATTATCAGGAAGTGGTGGAGCATTGCTATTGATTGGTGGGAAAAACCCGATAGACATAGAAGATAGCCTATTTGAAAACAATTCAGCATCTTGCTATGGAGATTCCGTTTACATCAACAGCCCAGGAGAAATAACTCTGAAAAATGTATCGTTCAAGAGCTCCATTATGTCAAGCACATCAAGTGGGGCAATGTGGTATTCTATCAGCAAGTCACTCTTATTTCGTAATGTTTCCTTTACAGAAAATGACACTATGAGACGATCCAGAACGATATACACAGCGAATGCAAAAAGATTCATCGTTGGGAAGGTACCTGTCAATTATCAGTGTCCCATGGGGGCTAATGTAAAATTATACTCAAAAACAAAAGGCAAGACATTCGCTAAAGTAGATTGTAACTTTTGCCATGATAAAACATACACATTAGAAGAATCCTTCGCGAATGTGAGAAACTTCAGTGCATCGAATCGAGGAATTCACTCTGCAAAATGTCAACCATGTCCGTTTGGGGCGACATGCATATCTAGAATTAGGCCAAAGATGAATTTCTGGGGTTACATACACAAAACTAAAGCACATCTTATTTCGTGTCCACCAGGGTACTGCTGCCAAACAACAGAAGAATGCACAAGCCTTGAATCATGCAACGCAAGGAGACGAGGGGTACTTTGCGGTCAGTGCTCCGAGGGTTATTCCCAGAGCGTATTCTCGGGTAAATGCATTCAAACTTCACAATGCAACGCTTGGCGATTCTGGGGAATATTGATAGCCATTTGCTTTGCGTTGCTGCTAGCAATTACATATTTGCAAGATATCCTAGCAGTACTTTTCGGTCGTCTGAACTTGAGAGTAATGCTGAGTTCTTTTCCCCGAAGATCGAACTCTACAAACTCCCAGATGCTTGTAGCTACAGACGGATATCAAGAAGAACAAAACACTACCATCGAAGAAACACCAACTTTTGAGAGAACGATTTCAGAAAGCAGCTCTCACATTCCAACAAATCCTCAAATTGAAACACAAAAGAAACAAGAGAATACATCAACGACTTCAGGTCTAATCAAAATCCTTTTCTTTTACTACCAAATGAACGACCTGCTTGTTATATATAAATCCGAGTATCAGCTTTTTATCTTCAACCAAATAAAATCATTCTTTAACAATCTGTTCACATTAAATGCAAATTCTGATACACTAAGTAATCTCGGCTGCCCCTTTTCTGGCATGGACATTGTGCGTAAACGCCTGATAAAATCATGTATTCCTTTTATGATGTTAGGCCTTGCTGGTGTTACACTTTTGATCATTGTGGTATCTGGAAAATGCATCAAAATTGATGTTGTGTCGAATTATCTTGCATCCATAAGAAATCGTATCTTGGTCGCAATCCTACAAACAATTCTTCTTGGGTATTCCAGCCTTACATCAAATATTTTTGCACTTTTAACATGCATATCAATGGTAGATGGAGCAAAAATACTTTTCATTCAAGGTAATATAAATTGTTATCAAACATGGCAGTTGATGTTGTTGTCATTTGTGATTGTCTGGTCATTACCATTGACAGCTGCTTTGTACAAGGCATCGAAACGATTCCAAGAGAAAACTCTCACAATTAAAGGATTCTTCTTCACCTTGATGTTTCCTTTGCCTTCTGTTATATACTTAACATTTAAGCGAGCTTTGCGTCAAGATGAAACAGATGAATTGATTGAGTCACAATCTCTTGATGACGTCCATAATCAAGTCAGTTCAACGACCGATGATTTAGAGACTTTGATACAAACAACAGAGCAACCACAACCACAACCACAGCTTCCACAACAGCAGCAACAACCAGATCTTAGAGCGAAACTACTTCATGTACTTGCCAGTTCGTTTCGCAGTATTAACAAAGATGGCGGCAGGTTACAGTGGGAACCAGTACTTATTGCACAAAGATTAGTCCTACTTACGTTGCATGCATTCTTGACAAATCCAATCATCAAAGCGTTGTCAATGCTTGCTACAGTCATCTTGATTACATGCATAAACATAGTTGCGAGACCATTTCATAGCATGTTCTTAAACGGCCTAAACAACATGTATTTGTTGTTTCTGTGTATGAGCGGCATAACCAATTCATTACATGCTTACATCTACATTGGAGAAACGAAACCATCTGGACCTGTACTGGACACTCTCCGTGTTCTGGATATTATCGAACTTGCAATGCATCTCCTGTTTCCCTGTGTCGCAGGAGTAGCTGCTATTATGATTATCATAACCAAGCTAATTCACTTACTGTATTCCTTGTTGGTTCATACGATGCGTAGATGTAAGAGTTGCATTACGTAATTTTGATTAAGGCCCTCTCAGAGGCTTAATAGAACACAGATTTGGATGGATCTAGAGATGGAAAATTAGCTTTACTCAATTGCTATTGGTGCTTTGAGAGCTGCAATATTAATTTTTGAACTTCAAACTTTCCTCTACGCCCAAACCAGAACGTTGGCCTTTCGCCTTAGCAAATCCTTGAAGAACGGCAAATATGTCAACAAAATCCTTGATAAACTCATGGGCAATAAAGCACTGTGTTTGTAGCTTGGAAATTAAAGTTGTTACCTCGATATTACAGTAGTTTTCTTCATTGTTTTCCCTTTGGCCCGGGCCTAACAAGTGCGAGGAATCAAATTCATGCGCGTCTGAACTGTTGGCTCCTCACAGCCTTCATCCTCATTTCAAACTGCCTAGAAGAAGTTTGAAACGAGAATTAATCCTGTGTAGGAACTAACTGTTCAGACGCGCAGGAGCCATCTGAATTTGATTCCTAGCACTGGTTAGGCTTCAGCCGAAGAGAAAGCAAAAACCCAAAACAGTAATATCGGTGTAACAAACATTAATTTCTTTGCTACATACATGGTGCATTATTGCCCATGATAAACTTTGAAAAAACTCACATTAATCAACTAACATTCTGTTTGCTACAAGTCACCCATTGTGCCATTTTTTTAGTTTTCTTTCACTTTTGTCCCAAATTTCGACGAGCTACTGGAAGGTGCTTTGACCAGAAAGGTCACAGCTCTGGTTTGGAAGTAGAGGCAAATCTGAACTTTCAAGGTTAGTACTTCAGCTTTCAAAGTACTACTATCAATAAATGAGGCAAATACAGAGGTGACCAAGAATTTAAGACCACAATTTTCTCAACGACCGTTATTGGCCTACGGAAATAGAACCCTGGCGCCCTGCCTATTTACTCTCTCAGAGTTGTTTAGGTCAACTTCCGAATTTCGATGTTTTTTATCTTTCTGCACCATTGTGCTATCACGTCACAATGAAATCTACAGAAATTCTTGGGAATTATAGTCATTCTGTCGACAAGGGGTGTAACCCGAAAATTTTGTCACTATGCTAGATTTTATATCAATCTATGCACAATTCACTTCTCTCATTTGCTTGCAGAATATCGAGACTACATGAAAAACATTGCTTTACGGAACAAAGTACTGGAGGGTGTCCAGTCCACAACTTTGGCCATAAGTTTAAAACCAGCACTTTATTTTTAGTTTGAAGCAACCAATTGCACAGTTATTCGAATTAATTTTCAATAATTCCTTTATTATTCGAAGTATCGGATATCAAAGGCTCTTCCATCATAAATACAGAAGTTTTTTCACGCTTTTCCAAGGGTTGTCTTAAACCATTGGCCAAAGCTTTGGACTGAAGGCTCTCCGCTACCATTTTCTTTGAAGCAATATTTTGCGAAAGGTTTCGATATTTTGCAAACAAATCATAGAACTTAATTGTGGATAGATTGATGTAAAATCCAGCTGAGTAACACAATTTTTGGGTCACACCCATTGCCGGCAGAGCCACTATAATTCAAAGAAGTTCTATGGATTTCATTGTGACGTCATAGCAAAATGGGGCAGCAATTCAAAAAACAACATCAAAATTCGGAAGCTACACGGAAAGTTGACCTAAACTAACTCTAAGCGAGTAAATCCGGTAGAGCGATAGGGTTCCATTTCATGACACCAAGAAAAGTTGTTGACAAAAATGTGGTATAATCCACATTACCACATTACCATATACATTTCCTCAGAAAGACAGAGGGCAACTTCTTCAGAATATATTCCGCTACGTGGCAATGACTCAAACAAGGTCTCCAACTCTGAGCTGAACCCTGACCTATGCGACTGTGTAAAACCCGAGACAATAGATCTTTTAGCTATTCTAAGAAAGAATCCCAATCGAACGATACTTTGCTACATTTTGTAGAATTTTCGAATGTGCACAATAGTGATAGAAGCTCTAGCGCCACTCGATCGAATCTCGTGTATAAAATGATAAAAATGACGCTCGCTCCAGGCTCTTTTGCTGAATAGCTAAAAGGTCTATTATTGTATAAACAACGTACCTTATGAGCAGTAGTCAAATCGAGGAATGTTGCTAAGTAATCTGATATTTGTTCATCTTCTTTCTCACCCTAGAAAAACAACACATTGTAACGGGTTAATAGCCCCAGCCAAATTAAAGATATATATATATACCCTAATGTATTTGAGAAAGTGACACATCCTAAATCATTGTGTAGCATATATATCATTGTATATATATAGTGTACGGTTAGAAGAGGGCCTAACTACTCAAAGAAACAGGCATCTGTTTGGTCTTTTGCGCTTTTTCTTTTCAGTGCTGACGTTTCGCCCACTAGGGCATCTTCCGAGCAACTGAATAAATTTATTATTGTATTGTATATATATATATATATATACAATACATACAATACAATATATACAATACAATACAATACATACAATATAATATATACAATATAATATATACAATACAATACAATACAATACAATATATACAATACAATATATCCCCTTGAAGGTTGCCTCATATATATATATATATATATAATTATATGTATATATATATATATATATATATACATATAATTATAAGATGCCAGTATAAGATGCCAGATAGATATAATATATATATATAAGACTACATTCACAAGATGCCAGCACATTTTGAAAATGGTGAAAAAAATGTTACGGTAGCGAAATTTGACCTACAGTAAATCCCCGCGTATAAGAACCTACTTTTTCGGGAGCCAGGCTGAAATTGGTTCTTATTTCAAAGGTATTAAGACTAATTTCAAGGTATAGAGGTTCTTATTTGAAGGTTGCCTCATGTAGTCCCCTTGAGAGTCTCACAAAGATGTTTAGCCCTATTATTTGTTTTGGAAGCGTTCTTATGGACTTTATAAGTAATAGGGGAGAAGAATATAACTTTCAAAGCCAACGGGGATCACAACGACCTTAATAACAGCAATCAAAGATCAACTTTGGTACCCCTGCAATAAGAACCTATGTTTCATCAAACTGACACAGGTTCTTAATTGCAAGGTACATAATTTAGGAAAAACAGCCTCTAGGTTCTTATTTTGGTAGATTCTTATATGCGGGGATTTAAAGTAGCATTCACAGGATGAATGAACAATTTGAAAACGGCAGGAAATTGACGTTTTATAAGAAACTAAAAACTGCACTCAAAGTGTATTCAGTGTTTTAAGTTTCTTATAGTTGTTAAATTTCAAAGACGACGTTGAGAAGGCTTTCCACTCTTCATGAATACATGATCAGTTCACAGTGAATTTTTAAACCATATGCCTTTTCAGGGAATAGCTCCAGAACAGCCCGTCAGTAACTCTCAATATTCTTCATAGAGTTAAAAAACGGTTTTCGTATTTCACCGTTGTTTCAAGGAAAATTTCTGCACATTACTCACAGAACATCTGGTAACACAATACAAGGGCATAGGTTCCAAATCTTTAAATCTGCGAAAAAAGGCGGGTGTAAAATTCAATGACCTATTTCTTTAAACTGAATGACTTGAAAGAAATTTTAGCCACTTTTCTATGATTCTACCGTTGGACTTTTCAGAAATCTTGAATATTTGTCGAAATTACAGCCTATTTCATATCTAAGCTCATTTTATTATGTGACGTCATCAAATTTTTAAATCACAAACCAAAAGAGTAAAAGAGTTTTGCTTGATACTATATTGTAGGCATCCATAAACTATGGCTTTCTTGAAAATCATTTGATCATTCGTCAAGAGTTAGTTAGAAATTACGATAGTTTTCAGTTGTTTTCGAGAATTTTCTTGAATTCTTAAACAAGGAGAAAAACACTGTAATTCTGAAAATATTGAAGATGTCAGAAAAGTCCAACGGCAGATTTACTGTAAAATATTTCCAGTTTCTTTGACGCCATTCAGTTCAAAGATAAAGGTCATAGAATTTACACCCAGCTTTTTAAAGATTTGAAACCTATGCTCAATGCAAGAAGCAAGTAAAACGATGATGAAGTTTTGTTATGTGAGATTTGCGATAACGCAAAATTACTCGTGCAAAAAAACTTTGATTTTTTATTCTAATCGATTTTTACGCGGTACTAAGAATGTTCTACTTACAAAGCTTGCACCCTTCT
The DNA here is from genome assembly GCA_964019985.1 of Aurelia sp. 4 Dawson et al 2005. Taxonomy (NCBI): domain Eukaryota; kingdom Metazoa; phylum Cnidaria; class Scyphozoa; order Semaeostomeae; family Ulmaridae; genus Aurelia; species Aurelia sp. 4 Dawson et al 2005. The sequence goes on along the minus strand of OZ026502.1, from coordinate 3,502,036 downwards.
CAGATAGTGTAGCGAACGGTTTAGCCAACGTACGAAAGCCTTGCTTCAGGAGATTCCAAGTTTCGATTCCTCCAGTTGCCCAAGATGACGAGCCGTGTTGATCGTTATACAAGCACCTGCAAATAAGGATGAACCCATCAAAATTGAAACTAAGACTGGTTTCATACTCGGGGGTGGAAACGATTTTTCAATTTCTGCGACCATTAAAGCCTTGAAAAATTTTTGCGCGAACCAGATGCATCAAATAGTATCCACGTTTTGATAGTCATCATACATGATATGTTAGACAGATTTCTGAAATTGATTTTCAAGTTTTAGTCACACTCGTAGATAACGCTTTGGCATTTCGTTGACATCTCGGCTAACGGCGACCTGCCTTATAGCAGGCTGAAAATTGATTTCTCTAGAACCCACTAATATGGATTGAACAACATCTGTCAAATGGTTTAAGAACTTTTTTTTTTACATATATCCATATAAAATATAACTACAAAGCTACATTCTACTATACTTTAAATAGCTATGCAACACTACAGGACGATGCCATGGGAGCAAAAATAAATGTCAACACCACGGCCATAACATAAAGACATGAAACTAGACTAACAACTACGATACAGTAAGAACTTTTAGATTTAAGAACTTTCAGTAAATCCCCGCATAGAGGAACCTACTTTTTGGGAGCCAGGCTGAAGTAGCATCTTATTTCACAGGTACTAAGACTAATTTCAAGGTATAAAGGTTCTTATTTGAAAGGTGCCTCATGTAGGCCCTTTCAGGTTCTCACAAAGATGTTCAGCACTATCCTTCATTTTGAGAGCGTCAAACTATAAAAGCCAAGTTGGACCAAAATGAAGTTAATAACAGCAATCAAAATCAACTTTGCTACCCCTGCAATAAGAACCCATGTTTCATCAAACTAAAACAGGTTCTTGGTAGCAAGGTGCATAATTTAGGAAAAACAGCCTCCAGGTTCTTATTTTGGTAGGTTGTTATATACGGGGATTTATTGTATTTTGAAAAACAACTTTTTGGGACTCTTATGTGACATCAAATAACCATTTTCGCTTTTCTCGCTCTTCTTTCGGTATCATATTTCATTCTCCTTTTTGTTCATCTTTTATTCTGAAGACCTGAAAATTTCTGGGATCACTGATACCGTAGTAAGCTATTTTTACCATCCCTGGTTGATACAATACCGGCACATCTTAAAGATGGAAAAACATGTGACGGTAGTAGAATCTGAGCTACACGATACCAGGTTATTCTGAAAACGATAGAAAATTTCAATGCTACAAATCTATTTGGGACAGCTGCAACAAAGAAGCTGGATTTTGACGGCAAAAAAGATTTTTATCTACGGTGTCTTTAGCCTTATCACCTGAAGTCCGTTGATTCCTTGTGCTCTTTGACTTGATGCAACAGCCCTTCGGTCAACAGAGACTCATATAATATTACCCTGAAAAACCTGACCCTATCTAGACCTAAAGTCTCAGCATCCTAGCCTGACAATCAGATTGCGAGATTTGTGAACTACTATGGTGACAGCAACCACGATGGAATATTTGATTCGATTGAACAACTGATAACATTAGGACGAGATTCGAGATTCGAGAACGTGATTCTATCAATATTCAACGTCGTGATTCCATCATAATTCGCAGAAAATAGGGTCAGCTTTTCACTGTTTCATTATGAGCCCCCGTTGAGAAGGTTTCCCGCAGAGATACAAGGGACTCGTCGTCGTAAGTCTAGGTCGTCTCCAAGAAGCAAAATTTGGACCCTGGATCCGTTAGGAATAGCACAAACTGAAACTCAAAACATTAGCGGAGATTAAATGTACTTACATTAATTCTTTTGAGAAAAGAAGCATGTCTCCACCCATTCCTGCAAAGTAGATTAAAAACTGGTCAATACAGCAAGAATCGTACAAGGGGTAGGTAGGATGAATAATGACACTAAAATATCGACTTATATCCGAGTAAACATAAGAGCAATGTGTTTGGTTTGTTCTTTTGTGAAATATAACGATTCATATTTGAACTAAGAGGCTCTTTACATAAGACCCTAAATGAAACTCATGCTTGCACGAGTTTCATATCAGGTGCTGCTCTGAGCTACTGTTGTGTTTACATGATGTAGGGGCGATATGAAACTTTCTTTTCGGGGCAAAATAAACATTTGATGTCGTATTTTCATGCCAGTATAAAAAGACGCGTCGGGGACATGAAAATCTCATGTAAACACAGTTTCCTCATGTCGGGATGAAATGAAAACCAAATTGCCTTTGTTTCCTTCGCAATATTCTACGTCAAATCACGTGAAAGATGTACGACGTCTGTGGAAAGTTACATATCAGGTCAATATCAAGTCTCATGTAAATGAGTTCATGTCGCCCAAAGTTTCATGTCGGGTCTCATTATTATTATTATTATTATTATTATTATTATTATTATTATTATTATTATTATTATTATTATTGTTATTATTATTGTTATTATTATTATTAATTCTTTATTTAAAGTAGGCTAGTATAAAATAGCTAAATTAAAGCTAATTAAGGCCTACTAACGAAAAGTAATAATGAGAAATAAAGAAAAATTTACAATAAGAAAAAATGCTATTTACAAGTTCACATTAAAAATCCTAGATTTGGTAAAAAGATTCGACAAAGCCTACAGTTGCACTTCTCCCCTTTCCATGATTTTATTTGGTTTTTAAAAGTAGCCAAAGTGTTAGCAGTTTTAATATCATTTGGCAGCATCTGCCAAAGTTTATGTCCTATGAAAGGTGTGGTTTCCAGCCCAAAGTTTGTGGTCCTTGCACTTGGTTGCAAAAGACTATTGCCACTTCTTAGGCTGTAAGGCACATCATTAGGTACAAATATGTCCTTCATGAATCTAGGGTTTAAGTTTACTTTTGTCTTATAAATTTCGACCATTAGCAACCGTAGGTTTCGTTGATGAACTGTCACTGAGTTGTCCCTTTTCAGCAGAGTTTCAAAATCAGACTCGTAGTCTCTGTATGCAGTTCGCAATGCCCTTAAGTGCATCTTATTCATCTTATAATTCAAGTTTCTATCGTGAAACATCCACACTAGAGGGCAATAGTTAAACTGGGACATGATAAACGTTTTCATTAATAAGACTATTTTTTCCGTTTCCATGTATTTTGAAATCCTGGCTAGCCCATGAATTTTCTGATTGGCTTTCTTATCATGTAAAGGGTCTCTAACGCTTTCATTTTGAAAAAGCACAGATTAAATTTCTTTGAGATATTGCGACACAAAAACGGTAAAATTAACATTTTTTACAAAAATTTGGCAACAGATTCCCTCGAGTAAGCGAACTCTCACCCATTGATCTCAGTGCTGTCCGATCCGTGATTTCTTTCATTCGTTGAACGCTCTGATGAATATTCTGTATTTGTTGTCGACTTGTTGCCAGGCATACTTGCGTATCAGCTGGAACGAGATCCTGTAATGAACAATCATGAAATCATGCATGACGAATCTTGGCACATGTAGAATCTTTTTCAAAATATTCTCGTTAACGGGAGAACAAAGACCAGCAGCATTTGCAATCGTCTGTTTTTGTTTTTGTGAATTTTGTACAGTCAGTTATTCTGGAAGCTGTGGAGAGCAAGTCATTGACTTTGTGCAAAGCATGCTGGTCCTCAAAGTCCCTTTAAAAATGATATTCATTCAATACTTTGCGTATACTAACCGGTTTTGTGTTGTACAGGAAAATATAAAGCCCGAGGTCTTAAGAGTACAAACCGAGCTTGCGAGGTCTGTGCACTAAGAACGAGGGCTTTATATTTTCCTGTACAACGACAAAACCGGTTAGTATGAGTTTTATTACCTGACATCTTCTAATCTTGACTCGCATTTCATCAAACACATTTTGTTACAATCATGTCGTTTGAGTTCACTGCAAATCTCACAGGCCTAAGCCTAAAGCAGTTGCTGTGGTGACAAAAACGCGTACTTGTATCGTATTATACAAAGCTACGGGAAACCCGCGGGAAATGTGTGATTAGCCAATAGGAATGGAGGGATTCTGTATTGCCTAGTTTTTGAAACTCCAGTCAGGTAATAATATGCGCATACTACTCGGTTTTGTGTTGTACAAGAAAATATAAAGCCCGAGGTCTTAAGAGTACAAACCGAGCTTGCGAGCTCTGTGCGTTAAGACCGAGGGCTTATTATTTTCCTGTACTACGACAAAACCGGTTAGTATGAGTTCTATTACCAGATAGCTTCTAATTTTGACTTGTATCAATTTTGACAAGTCAAAACACATTTTGTTACTGTCATATCGTTTGAGTTGCTTGTAAATCTCAAAGGCCTAAAATAGTTGCTGTGGCGACAAAAACTCGTCCTTGTATCGTATTATACAAGGCTACAGGAAACCCGCGGGAAAAGTGCGATTAACCAATAGCTGTAGCGGGATTCTGTATAGTCTCCTTTTGGGAACTTCAGTCAGGTAATAATCATGGTTACTACCTAAAGAAAACATTTCAAGTCAACCAACTCAATCAAAATGTTTTGCCCTACTTGCATTCGTCTTCTGCATCTAAACAGCTCTTCTTCTTCCCTGTTCTATTCAAAGCTGACTGTGCAATATTGCTTAGTTGTTACTTAGAGTTTATACCTACAGGTGCTTTCTACAATTTCTATGGCTTCCATGTTTATAATTTTAACAGTATATAACAGTTAAATATATTGTAATGTTATTGTTCATGAAAGCGCCCTAGACAAGCATGTTGTTCCTAGGGCGTACAAATCAGGTAGTATTTAGGTCCCGTTCACACTAATCCGTTTTGGCATGAAAACGGCTATGTTTAGCTCCTTTTTTGGGTTTGCGTTCACATTAATCCACTCCAAAAACGGAGAAAGTGAATACGCTGAAAAAAACGGAGCTGAATGAAAACGGAGCCAAATGAAAACGCAAATATCTGTGATGTGAACGCCAAAAAAGGAGTAATTTGAATACGCAAACAATAACAAGCCTTGCTAGTCTTGTTTCCAAAAGAGACAATCAGGCACGTTTTTGAGACCAAGTGTGAACACTTGTTGAAAGATATCTGTTTTTATGTGAAAACGGAGCAGTGTGAACGGGGAAGAAAAATAGCTCCGTTTTTAAACGAATCTATATGAAACGGATTAGTGTGAACGGGGCCTTAGTTTTAGCTGAGTTGTGAATAAACATCATCATCATCATCATCATCATCATCATCATCATCATCATCATCATCATCATCATCAACATCATCATCATCATCATCATCATCATCAACATCATCATCATCATCATCATCATCATCATCAACATCATCATCATCATCATCATCATCAACATCATCATCATCATCATCATCATCATCATCATCAACATCATCAACATCATCATCATCATCATCATCATCATCAACATCATCATCATCATCATCAACATCATCATCATCATCATCATCATCAACATCATTATCATCATCATCATCATCATCATCATCATCATCATCATCATCATCATCATCATCATCATCATCATCATTATCATCATCATCATCACCATCATCATCATCATCATCATCATCATCATCTATTCTTACCCACTGCCATTAGGAGCTTTACTCTGTTTGTACCATGCTAGATTCATAACATAATCACAGTTTCTTAGCTTCGTTTATTTTTCTCAGATTCTTAGCTTAATTTCCAGTTGAGTTTTACATGTATTTCAAACAGAAAGTGCATTTTTGGCAAATCTAGCAAGAAAAATTAAGCAGTGAAATTTCTACGGGATAAGCTGAGACGAACTACCTTTGATTTTGATGCCAACGTATTCGTCATGAATTCATCGGGTGCTCCTTTGAAATGTTCCTTAATTTTGTGCCCAACATCCTGCACAGAAAACGAAATTAACAAAATATTACAGATATAACGACATAGCATAGCGTTTGCTATAAAACAATCCTTGCTGTTACTTTTACCAAATATCTTGTCAAAAACTACAAGAATGAGTTGCGCCTGTGACGACAGAGGAGAAATTGTGCACGCATGCAAAAAAAATCACAACTTTGAGCCTCCCTAGCTCCCTGCAACAAATCCCGAAATTAGGCTACTCTTGATATTTTCTTCATAGGGCCTTAAACTGTTGATTTATCATTTCAAAAAGCTTCTCTATGCACACACTTCCTTATCTCAGATTGTTCGATGACGTCATTTTACGTAGTTTTCTGCTCTGTCGCTTGTGTTTGACATAATTCATTTCTTTGCAACCCTGCTTGACATCTAATATCAGACAGAATCTAGTATAGTATCCATTGGTATCTATTAGTTGTTAATCGTTAGAGTTTAATGTTTCGTGTATTTTTATATAAGCCATGGGGTGGTCATTGTATTTCACTCCCTATCGTCCATGTGCTGTAGTATGGTATGTAATTAAAAAGCACAGTAGAAAGTAGGATGTTATTGAAATAATTTTGACGAATAAACAAATTCTTTGATGGATGCGAATTACGAATGTTCTACGAAGTTTCTTCCTTGCTAAAAATACTCAAGTCATTCTAATACCGCGATCACACTGAAACAGTTAAACCAGCTTTACTTAAACTAGGTTAAATTTCAACCAATCAAATGCGTTGAATTCGTTGGATTGCACAATTAGAAGGCTCCATTCGATAACCTGGCTTAGTTTAACACGGTTTAACTAGCAGTGTGAATAAGGCATAAGGGCCTGTTTACATGAGGAAAACACCACTACTGCCAGAGCCGGGACTGACAGGAGAGATAATTTTCAGCCATTATTTATATGAGACTATTTACCTCAATTGTAAGCCCCGAGGCTGACAGACAAGGCGGGGTAGTCTCTCTTCTGTGAAAACAGAACAAGTTAACGAATAAGAATCAACAAATAATTCAGTTCACCTCACAATACCGGTGATATTTCGTTTATATGGTTAAATTTCACCTTACCTACGTGAGATTTCACCTCTGGTGAGGCGGAATCTCACAATATCTGTGGTGTTGCGTTCTCATATGAACGTGAAATAGAAGATACAAAGGATTCTGTGGGAAAGTGGAATCCTGCCTGTCAGCCCCTATTCTGGCAGGCGACGTATTTCTCCTCAAATAAACAGGCCCTAAATATTTCAAGAAAGCTTCATGTGAACTGGCAAATTATCTGTAACCACTTTATGCTGTTATCAACTTCTTACGGTATTGTGTGAACGCAACTGAAAGTAATAAATTACTAACCGATCCCTTAAAAGTCATGAAGTAAGTGACTATTGGATCATTGTTCATTATTGGATGTCTCACAACAAGAACCAAAAATCTTTTCAATGCTCTTCTCCTTGCTTCGATAAATTCTTTACTCGCTGAAAATATGAAAACAGATAATTAAGAGCATATAGCATTCAGATTATCTTTCAGACAATCATTCAGATTCACTGATGATGAGCCAAGCTTTTCAAGTTGTTTTGACTCGGCTTGTCAAGATTTCTAGCTACTGAAAGCTGATTTAGGCCCATTGTGCATGCCGCATCCAGGCATGGGACCCCTAGTTTACCGTCCCTTCCGAAGGATGACGGGATGAGTTGTGGGGTCAGCCCTCCGGGGTCACTTACCCGGAGTTTGACCTCATTCGACCAACTTAACTTCAGTCACCTGACGAAGACTGTATAAACTATTCGGCCACTCGCCCCGCTTACTTTGGAACGCTTTGAAATAGGTATCAGGTGTCCCAGCAAAAAGTGTACCGACTTGGTTAGATCCAGCGATGTAAATTTGGCTTTCATCAATGACTAATCCAGAGCTCAAAAAACAAAGTAGCATGGTAGTAGCGCTCCTAGACTTATTACATTTAACAGTAAATAACAATTCAATTCAATGAAGCAAAACTTAGCCGAAAGTCATCAGTCTATGGCGCTCCCAGGAAGGTTGCTGAGATGCTCAAATTTCCCAGGAAGAAGAAGGGGAAAAGGACAAAGAAATGAAGGAAGGGAGGGAAAAGAAGTGAAAGAAAGGCGGGAAAAGAAAGGGGGTAGAACGGGAAGATGCATAAGGAAAGAAGAAGAAAAAGTATACAAAGAAATAACAGTGCTTAGCTTACTACCAGGATAGAAAAAAAATTTAAGCCCTGATAACCACTCTCAAAATGTTCCTCGATATTTATAGATACCTCGTTGGTTGGAATTGGTGCTTTGACAACAGAAATATCAATCTTGAAAGCTCAAATTGGTACCCTCCTACAAAGCTGAGCTTTAACCTTTTGGCCTAAGCAAAAGACTCTGTGTCATAAGTCTACAGTAGTACTGTAGTCGACTTCGCAGATCCTACAGTACCAATCAGATTGCGAAAGTTGTGAATTACTGTGGTGACGGCAAATGTGATAGAATTTTCGATTCGATTGAAGAAGTGATAACAGTCGGACGAGATTCGTGATTCGAGGCCGTCATTCCATCATAATTCGATTGATGAATGCAGAAAACAGAGTCAGCTTTCACTGTTTCATTGTGAGTCACTGTTGAGTAAGTTTTACCGCAGGAATACAAGGGACTCAGTGCTGTAAGTCTAGGTAAATACTTCCATCAGCGTGCCTATCTATAAATAGAACAAAGAGCCATGCACTCCTTGTATCCTCAGCAAGCCCACGTTTTCATTTTACAAATTTCAATACATTTTTCAATCTCGCCGTATCTCTTGGTTATGATTCTTCACTCTTGCCCAGTCCCTTGTTTTCCAGCAGCTGATCAATATCAACTAGCAGGCCCGTCGGACGCAGGGGGCTGGGGGGCTTCAGCCCCCCCTCAATAATTTGCTGAAGTTTGCTAAATTTGTTGTGAAAAAGGCTGTAAAAGCCAAGGTCGTAGCAACGAAGATTCAAATTTGTATATATTCGAGGAAGATACCAGAATCTATCAAAAATACAATATCTTTTGATGTCATTCAAGTCAAAAAATTCAAAATTTTCATTAGAAGACTCTCATTGGTCGTGATCCTTGCTTCCGTCAATAGCACATTTGCCAAAAATGGGGCGTTTTCCAACGATCTCAAGGGCGTGGTCATGAAAAATTTTCCCGGGGTGAGCCCCCGGACTCCCATTTTTTCTCGCTTCGCTCGCTTCCCGTTTCAGCCCCCCCCCCAATATGAATTTCGTTCCGATGGGCTTGACTAGTGAATCCATGTCTTACCTCCTATCTTTTTTGGTGGTAACTTCGGAACAAGCCTGTAAGGAAATCTTGCCATCAGCAACTCGTGAAAGCTGACAAAATCGTTGTATCTTCTTTGGACGCTTGTGTTGTGTTTCTAGACCAAAAAAATCAAAATGTGAGATAATGCAAACACGATTTCAATTCTATGGCATAGATGTACAGACAACATCCCTTATCCATATAAAATAAAACTTTCTTCATCGCTCCGTTAGAGGAGTTTCTTTATGATGTGACCAATTTTTGTGCCTTTTCAAGCATTTCACATCCATGAAATTTTGCAATGTTGATTCTATTTTCGTTTCCATATGCGGATAGTAACCAGTTTTGTGTTGTACAGGAAAATATAAGCCCGATATCTTAGTATGAGTTTCATAACCTGATAGCCTCTAATTTTGACTTGTATCATTTAGTCAAACAAAGTATGTTAATGTCATATCGTTTGAGTTTATTGTAAAATCTCACAGGCCTAAAGTAGTTGCTGTTGCGACAAAAACGCGTCCTTGTATCGTATTATACAAGGCTACGGGAAAACTCACGGGAAAACTCGCGGGAAATGTGCGGTCTACCAATAGGAGTGGCGGGATTCTGTATTACCTCCTATTTTAAACTTCAGTCAGGTAATAAATACTAGCGAAATGTGAGAAAAAATAATAAATGCTGTGATCGCCCGGCTCTCAAGGAGAATTCAATTCACTTTTCTGCCTCACATGGTAAAAAACATTCTGCTCAATCATACCATAACAGCTCTATAAAAAGCCCCCCTCTATCAAGCCTCTCCCCCAAGTCAAATTTTGAAATAAGCCTATGAAGCCTCCCCCACTTATACAAAATTTATATAGACCTTTTACGGTAAGCCTTTCTTCTAGAAAAGGTAAAACCTCTATTTCTTGTACAATTTAAAGGAATGTAGAGAGATTGAGAAGGATCTTTTTGATGCAGTTTACATCATTATCGGGAATTTTAGTTCTTACACCACATATGTTATGTGTCTAGATAAAATATCTATTTATCTGTCAATCCTGTTAACAATCTGGTCCCAGCTGTTTCCTTGTCTATGATAAGAATCTTTAGGCTTTCAAAATAGCTTCCAATCCATGGGGATAAACGTTTTGATCCTACTTCCAGAAACTGTTAGAGAGGAATATGATTCATTAGCTTATCACAAGGACCAAATTACAATCTTTTGCAAGGTGCCACAATATTTGTAGGGCTGATGTAGAGGAGCTTTATTTCTCAGGATTTTGTTTTTAAACAGTTTAATAGGCCAGCCTTCAACTCTAAGTTCAAGACCTTGTTTGAGTCAATCTCAGAAGTGGTTGAGGTTTTACAGAATGGCAGAGGAAAGCAAATTACTGTAAGTGGTTGTTCAGAAGCTGCGATTTCTATTGTTCTCCAGCAGTGTCAAAATTAAGAAGTAGATTTTCAAAGAAAGGGTTCTTGTGTTGTAATCAATCTTCTCTGAATTTTCAAACAGATGAATGATACAATTTATTTACAATACAACAAGGTAAACCCTTTGAAGAATCTAGAGCAAGTTTGAAAATGATGCTGGAACCCTTTCTTTGAAATTTTCCTTAATTTTGACATTGCAAGGGAACAACAGAAAGGCTGAACTTGAAGCAACCACTTATTTTGCCGGTTTCTCTCTCATAAACCAGAAGCCATTTGTCAGATGGACTCAAACAAGGTCTCAAACTCTAGTTTGAAGCCTAACCTGGCCTATGCAACTGGTAAAAATGAAGCAACTAATGCTACCACTCCTCCCCATCAGCCACACAAACAGGGCACAATTTTTTGAGACACTTGGCAGTAATGAATGACAATGCATATATGGAAGGTCACAAATTAAGCTTCCTTGGAGTTGCCACCAGGGCTTGCCAAAATTCTTCATTTTTGTCTTGTTGTATCTTTGGCACGGATCATCAATGAATAATGAAAACAGAAAAGGAAGACTCATCGCAAGTCCAGAACCCCCTTGCTCCCTTCAACAAATCCTAAAATAAGGCAACACATGATATTGTCTTCTATAAGCCTTAAACTCTTGACTTATCACTTCAAAAAAGCTATCTGCCAAACACTTCCCTGTGTCAGAATGAATGATCACATCACTTTGCACAGTTTCTGTTCTGTTGCATTAAATACAAAGGGGGATATAAACAGCAAGGAAATAGGAGGAAAATATTTGCATGTGAAATTCTGAAAGTATAATTCAAAGTAGCCTTTTACCCTGCTTGAGACAGTGTACTCTCTATGTTTCAGTATCAATCCTTTCTTATCTGGTTCTAGCTCAACTTCAACTTTATCCAACTCCAGCAATTCACTATAAGCATATCCAAGGACATTAGGATTCTTTGTTCTCTTCAGCTTGATTTTCATTGTCTTCAGTTCAGACAGATCTCCAAGGTTTGGTCTTGGGAGTTCTGAAAATTTGAGATATAAATTGTTAACAGACATAGCTTCATGACAAGTGATAGTGTACTATTCTACCACTGGATAACCCAAAATAATCTTCACAAGTTAGATATTGTCTCTGACAGCAAATATCATGGACTTAAATAAGGTATTACTAAATAGCTAAAGGACAGCTATCTTTTTGAGATGCTGCTTGGTCAGGTTAAGCTAGGTGAGTGGCTGAGCAGCTCATACAGTTTTTGTCAGGTGACCATTTGAACCTCAATCAAGTGAGATCAAACTTGGAGGCCTGAATGGTTTTAAAGAGAAGTAATTAGTCCACGACAAAAGAAGAAGGATGGATCTAAAGATCTGCCCACTAGATCTTGCTTGTTTTACTCAGGAGCTGGGTGGCAATCATTTCATTTGAGCCCTAAATAAATGATAATTGAAAAGCCGCTAGGTGGGGGCCATCAGGGTTTGCGGAACAGCGGAATTAGGAGAAAATTTGTTGCAGAATATGGAATTGTAGCAATTTCTCAATGGAACGACAGAATTCTCAATCCCTACAGGATGTGGATTTTCTCAAAAATGATGAGCTGAATGCAGAATTTTCATCAAATTTTATGGATTTGCTGATCCTTCATCTGTTGTCTTGTAAAAAAAGGTCATGGCCACAACTCTGTAGAATATTTTCCAAGCTTTGCACAAGAATTTTAACTGCCACTCTCCAACTCTTTCCACCTGGATGGATGAAAATGTCTGACAACACTACTTTGTGCTATCATTGATATCAAAGTGGCAGGGTGCAGAACTTTGGCTAAAAATGACCAGAACAGCAGATTTTAACTGAAAATCGCGCCGAACGCGGATTTCTACCCCCTTGATGACCCCCACTGCTAGGCTTTCCAACCAAATAAGCACAATCTGCCAAATAGATTTTTAGATTTATCTTCATCTTTAATCATGATGTCATGACTTCTCTTGAAAACTATCTTTCAAGTGCACAGCATGATCAATTGGTTTAATAGTTTCAGGGAAGCTACTGCAGCTTTGTGTTGGTTGATAGAATTTCAAATGTTTTTTGAATTGTGGTTTCTAGCAAACACAACTGATGATACAATGTTCAAAATCTGGTCCTTGTTGCTTCAATTTGCTGCAATTTGCTTCTGTGCAATGAACCTTTAAAAGGAAGTAAAAGATATACCTGAATCAATAAGCATCTCTAGGGATTTCTCTGAAATAGTTTTCCCCTGCTGAGCAAGAGCTATCAGGGCAAAAGCTTTGTACAATCCATCCCTTGTTAGATAACCATTCTTTTGAGAATCTGCCAATTCCCATATCTGCAAGAAATAAAATGCTTCATCAGCCACCAGCATTGAATAGATCTTACGTGTCCTCTGCAGTTGGTCTCTAACCATAGTAATCCAGCAAACAGAATAAATGTCAAAACATAAAAATTCTCAAAATTAGTCAAGCAACAATACAGGCCTTGTGCATATCAACGTGGTTTGCCTGCCTAAAGAATTATTAATAATTCTTAAATCATAATTTGAAGAACTCTTTAAAAAAGGAATTTCAAAAAAGGATCCATACTGACCAAAAATTAATAAACAGAAAAATGCATGTCTAAAGAATTTTAACCAAAATGAAAATAAACATTATTTAGGCTTTCTGTATGGCCAAATTGCATTTTTATTTGGGAGGACAATGGCCTTAGTAGGGGTTGCTAGCCAATGGGTGGGGAATTTAGCGATTGAGAATGAAAAAATCAAATGCCTTAGGTTGGCTAGGGGGTAATATCTGTGTATCAACAGTGTAATATAACATAACCAGGATGGAAGTTTTGTTTCTGCAAGTTGCCTAAAGACACTAGATAGGTCTATTGTTTTACAATCATTTTTTATTTTATTCCACAACATAGATATTTGGCATAATGTTATGTTTTCCATCAAGGTGTATCAATTTGCTTTGTAGGTAATGTAACTTCTTAAATTTTACTTTGTCAGTATTGCCTGTTTAGGGATTTGGTGTTGTAATTCATTAAGTTGTAGAGCTTTTCTTTGAACAGGATCTTTTCAAACACCAAGCGTTTTTATTGACTCATCCGGTATCATAATGTAATATTTGTAACTTTTGTTAGTTTAAATAATCTTATATGTAGATGAAGTTTTAAAGTGAAACTGAGCTGGGCCAAGAAGTGCCTGGCCCAGTGCCAGCAGCAGGGCCTAAGATTCTGCTAACTTCTGACCTTTTCTAGAATTACCCGAATATGTCCAAATATAAATTAGATACTTGTAGAATTATCTACTAGCTCCATTAACATTCTTCATCTTCTAAACTCACAACATGCTTACCGAACTGAGGTTCTGTTTAGCAAGACCAGACTTCCCCAAAAGTGTTTGGAAGGTGTCGAAATCTACTTTGTCCTGGCCTCCACAAACGGCATCAAACAGCTCTCGATAAAATGGAGGCACATTGCCTAAAAATAATAGAAATTCCACAGATTATGTCTTGATAACTTACTAAAATAATGAATCTTTTTAAAGTCGATTGGCTAACACAATATAGCAGTTATTCTTGAGGATAGCTTATACATACCGAATGCTAGCTGTGCCGCCATTTTCACGTAGAACCACTCTCCGCCTCTTCGCTGCTCCTTCCATGAGTTAGCAAATGATTGGCCGATTCCCCGCAGCGATTCATACTCCTGGGGGGCAAAAGGGGGGAGAGGGCGATCGTGGGGATAATAACTCAGGTCATGAATAACCTAGGTCCAGGCCTCCAAGGATGATTTCTAAATCTGAAGCATAAAAAACACGTGCATGCAGCATAGATAATTGGGCAAAACATCCATTTTCGTAAGAAAAATGCAGTGGCTTTCACAGCCTTTTTCATTTACAAAATCAACAAAGTTCAGCAAATCACTGGGGGAAGCAGGGCTGAATTCTCCCTGGCCCCCGCTTCCCACGGGCCTCTGGTCATTAGTATTTAGTCCAGAAGTCTATCGCTTCGCTTCGCACAAAAGAAAAAACAGCAAATAGTGGACCCGCACGGAAATACTCATTTTTTGGCGGGAAATTTGTCAAGAAAATGACACAATCAAGGCAAAACAAGCAGCAATCAAAACACACATTAGCTCTTGAAGACAATCACTTCGCCTAATTAAAGGCAAAATAGACAAAAAGAAGCCAGTGCGAATAAACAATCGCGAATAAACAACTGAGAATGCAGAAACAATTGCGAATAAACAGCACGCAAACGAAAGAACCTAAACAAAGCTGAGACAATGGTACAATCAGCTGAGACAATCAAATAACAATAACAATAAACAGAACCCAGCCAACAATCGTGACCGATCGTGACCATGCACATGCACAGAGACAATGGAAACCAATACAAAGATAGCGTAAACAATTAAACAACCTATTGTCTCCAGATCCTTTCATTTGTGCGATGTGCATGTGCAATGAAGCTGATCCAAGAATTCCATCGAGCAAAATCGCCAAGGCAATGTGCAGTTGCTAGACAGCAAGAAAGGTGCCACTCCTTATTTTCGAAACAAGGTCAGGGTGTTTTGATGCTTTGCGGTGAGGATGGCTGAGCAGCAAGGGCTAATCAACGGCATGGAGCTTCACAACACCGAGGAAGAGAGAAAATCTCTTTATTTCGATGATGGAGTTCGCAGAATTGATTACGTCTTGGCATACGTAGAGGAAGATGAGAATGATGATGATCGTGAAAAGAATGCTCAAAAACGAGACACCTTCCTCCAGAATTTGCAAGAATTGGGAATGCAACTGGAAAGGACTGTCAGCACGAAGGTAACTTTAGGCCTAAATGCCCATTTTCTTGCACATCCGGCTTTTAAAATCTCCACCAAGGTCACGATTTTGACAAGTTGGGCGTTTCCCATGCAAGAAACATTGTATTGTGGCAAAATGTTGTCATCCTATTGATGAATAGACCAGGAAATGAGGAATTTGCAGGCGGTTATTTGGCGAACAAAATCTTTGTCTCAAAATGGGCGTCATTCTCTGGGTCACTGCTCAAGCGATAAAATTATTATTTCTTCGAAGGTTTATCGTGTAGATAGGCCTCTACGACAATGTACTGCGGGAGTGAACAGTTTGGTTATTTCTTTGAATTAAGAGTCCCAAAAGGGTAAGAAAGGGATTTTCGTTTGCCATAGTATGCATGGAACGTCGTGTGAACTGACAAGGAAGGTGCAAACGTCGGTACCGTGGCCCCGCCTTCAGATTGTTGTATCGTTTGAAACCGATCCGTTTGTTTACATTTACAATGTCGAAAAAATGTAATCTACGGTCTGTTGCCTTTGTTGTAACAGATGAGGCCAGGCAGATTCTCCTTGTTTGTAAGAAAGAAGGGGCAGGGGTTATTTCCGGTGGTACCGAGCCCCGGGAAAGAGGGCAGATATTCGCCAATGTGCTCTGTAAATAATAGCTATCAGTCAAAACCTAAAACTAAGGCATTGTTTTGAAAATATGAGTAAAATATCTTCAACACTTTTTGTGTAAAAGTTCATGCTTTCATTCGTTACTCAAAGTTGTCAATCCTTTAAAATGAGTCGTGCATTTGTCCATTCTCCCTACAAAACCTGCTTTTCCTCCTTGATTACTTTTTTCTTTCGGCCTTCAAAGGCTTGTTTGTTCAATTTTTTGTTGAAAACATCAGATTTCCGGATTATCTCCTTTTCCGACCCGCACCCACATCTTGAAATTCTTGAAAAGAAATTCAGCCTCGTACATCGTTCTCCCAAAGCCCACGTGGGCGTGGCAGATAAAACAGAAATTAGAAATGAAACGCGGAAGGGAACTGAACTGAAGGAGACCAGCTTGCTTAATTGAGCGAGGAGGTGGGCGAGGAGGGTTGAGAATCCACCTTTTCAAGATAAGAGGTGCGAAAACTTTTTAGCATAGAAGCAAATTTTTACTTTCAAATCTGTCTTCGTTTGGAAATTACGATGATATAAAGAATTAGAAATCATAAGGGCTTTAACCGTAAAATCAAAGTTTGGACAAAAAGTTGCCCTAACATCTGATTTCTTGGTCAAAGCCCTTATAACTTTAAATTCTTGAAATCGCCGTAATTTCCAAACGAAGACAGATATGAGAGTAAAAATTTGCTTCAACACTAAACTTTGTACGCAGAACAAGATTTTAGCCTAAAAAATGCAACAACTCAAACAACAAAAGACTTCCGTTTTCACACTTCTTATCGAGGGGCAAATCACTGATTTTTTTTCGTACACCCTTCTTGAAATCATAAAAAAATCACATACAAAAATCACAAAATCACAAAAAAGTCACACACAGAAAGCACCCAACATCACAAATCACTGAAAATTACTGAAAAATCACACAAAAATATCTCTGAAAATCACTAAAATCGCAAAAAAATCACAAAAAAATCATGTGATTTCAAAATCACAAAAATCACGTACGCTATTTTGAGGAAGTGATTTGCCCTTCGCCTCTTTTCTTGAAAAGGTGGATTGAGAAAAAGGAAATGAAAATAAAAAAATTGGTCATTTTTAATTTCCTATTTTAATGGAGCGGACAGTGAAAAGATCTTTCTGAAATTATTTTAATTTCAGAATCATGGGCTTCCTGGAGGGAATCCCTGAGATTCTTTTATGGAGGGGCATCTGTGCCCCACATAAACACGTATGTTATGCCAAATATCTTTGGTGTTGAGCGACATCAATAACAAAGGAAGAACAATGGGTCTATTGTCTTTAGACAATTGGCATGGTGTAAACCTTTGGTGTAAAGCAAAAACAAACTTGCCACACTGTATCTGTGCCCATGACTTGCCCATGAAAGTTCCATAAACCTTTCATCAAATCCTTTTGTATGTATTTATGATTACAATAATGAAAATCCAAGAAAATAGTATTTTTAGAAAATCTTAGCATTCAAATTCAAACTAACTGGGAACTTCACGTTTACTATTGGGTCCCAAATCTTCCGAGAAAATCAATAGGGGAATAGGGGGCAACCTCGTTGCTTCCTGTGTTTTAGGGCCTGATTAGATGGGCAAGTTGACCTGCTTTTAGCTTGGTTATGGTTCACCCACACTGTCAGGCTGGCCAAGGGTGGTGCCATGGGGTGGACTGGGGTGGACATGTCCACCCCACTTTTGTCAGGTCAGCATTTGTTCCAAAGCAAACGCAACAGAAAACATTAGGTATACCTTCTGGCAATCAATTTTACCTCTTGTCCACCCCACTTTCTCAAAGCTGGTGCCACCCCTGAGGTTGGCCTGGTTTTCAAAATTGGGTCAACCTAGGCAGTCAGACTGGCCTTTCCCATGTAACTGCAGCAAGGCTGCACGCTCATATGTATTGACCATCATTCATACAAAGCCTCATTTTGTTTTAACCCAGTTGGATTGGGCCAGCGCTGAGCAACAGGTGGGTCAGCCATTCCATCAGGACCGTCGAGAAGGGGGGTAGAGGGGGTAAAAGGTCCAGGGCCCGGGCCCCGAAGGGGCCCGTAAATTCTTGGTGCCATAAAAGTTGATATTGCTATGTATCTCTTCAATGCATTTTTATGACAATTTATCTGCTTAAGAGTATTTGCAAGAACCGTCGATTTAAATAAATGATACAAACCAAACCGTCGTATTGATATCATAGAAACTGGTTCTTTCCCAGCGTAGGATTGTTGAGTTTCTGTTCAAATTCAATCTTTTCAGTCTTCTAAGTCGTTCGTTCCCTCCAGCACCTCTAGTGAGTGCAACAACATGGTGTGAACTTGGCTTTACTAACGTCAAACGATGTCCTTGATTCATAAAGCAATTTTTGCATAACTTGTACACGGAATATTTACGCAATTCTTAGAAAAACTAGTCCTAAAAGGGGCATTTCCCTCATTTTCCAGACGACTAAGGGGTGTGGTCACAAGAAAATTTCCTTGGGGGCTGTTCCCCCAAACCCCCTAGGGCCCATCCCAATAGATCACTCCAGGGCCCGAGCTGGCTCTTGACGGCCCTGCATTCCATGTTATCAATGACAATACTGGTGAGCCAGAGTCAAGCTAGATCTAAGCTGCAAGTGTCTAATTGCCCATGTAATCACCCCTTTACTTGATGCCACCAAGCAAACAAGAGGTGGCACTCTTTTACTTCCCAACCATGCCCATCTTTCAGTCCCAGTTTCTCCAGCATGCAACTTCCTCACAATCATTTAGATTCAAATAATTTTTTTTTATTTTTCAGGATGTTGCAACAAATGATTATGGATCTACCTCACCAACTGAGGAGGAGGTATGCATGCAGATATTCAGAAACCTGAATTTCAAATCTCTACATACTAAATCCTAATTCATTCATTTTCCAAACTGTATTTCTGATTAGTTCCCAGGGTACGACGTTCAGTTTTTTACCTCAAAGGTGGGTGCTTAAATTAGAGAGGGGATGGGAAATTTCTCCAAAAAGATTATTCTCACTGACTTTTTCTCCCGCAAACAATAGAATTTCTGCCCACTTGGAAAATTCCACTGACTGGAAATCAGTCTTAGAGAGAATGATGTAAACACACATGCATAAGCACTAACAACTAACTTTCACTAACGACTAGCTGTATTACAGCTAACTCACTAACGACTAACCGTAATACAGCGAACTCCCATTGGATATTTTGTAGTGGGTAGTTGCATTGGGTTTGCTTTTATCATAAACTATAAAAGTTGCTTCATCAAACCTATACCCCATGCACACTGCAAGTTAAGACAGCTAAATGAGGCCTTCTAATTTGTCAATTCAACAATTTGAATGCATTTGATTGGTTAAAATGTAACCTGATGTAGATAAAGCTGGTTTAACTGTGTCAGGGTGAATGGGGTAATATGATATAATAACTAACCCATTAATTTTTTATTTCATATAAAGTTTGTGGTTATATTATGTGAAAATTTTAATGAAAATACCTAGTTTGATTTAGTGTGGACTATGACAACCAAAATGATGCATGGTTCATTAACAAATCATATTATCTGTTATGAATGTGTTAGTAATCTGTTATATTATCTTTTTTCTTTCCCTGATAATTTCTTCTTTTAAATCATTCTTCAATAAATTCCTTTTTAAAGAGAGATCAAGCAGATGCAGCTGTCTTGCAATCAGGCCCAAAAGTAAAGGTATTACAGCACACATTCTTGTTTTATATGGTAAAAGTATGTTAGAATGCACATGACATTAATTCGCACTAGTTCAGGTGGTTTTTGTATTATGCAACACACATTTAAACCAAATTTTGCACCAGGCTTAACCAGACTAAAATAGTTGGAATGCCAAGAAATTTTCTGGGATCAGTTCCATGCTGGAAAATCCCAGGCTCTTGTGTTATTCTACAGTCCAACTGTCCCATAGACTGCCACCTTTATTGCCAGTTCTGGCTTGGGAGCTTTAAAATTGTTACCAGTGCAATAAAATGCAGTCTTGCATTAAAGAGCAAGTCAACCTGGCACATATCTTTGTGTACTTTTGGGTAACCAGATGCATTAATACTTATGTAGACTCACTAATCATGAAAGTTGAGGGGGGTATATCACACCAAAAAGGTGTACAGATTGTTTAAAAGACTAGGATTTTGAGGGATTTTGTACAGATTTTCCTGAAAAGAGGATTTTTGCAAAACTGTATACACAAGACTATGCAGAGTGAAATGCCCTTGATTGCTATGAGTGTAGCACCAAAAAGTTGGTGAAAAGGACTTCCAATAAAAAGGACCATACAGAGAACCCCAGATACTTATGTCTTGGTGAGATCTGCCAGTATGAAATTCTGTTCATAACAGGAATCTTTTGAGGGTCAACTGAGGGGGCAGTACCCGATAGAAATCCTATATGAATATTTGGTGCAAGAAGGGATCTTAGAATGTTTGAGGCAATACTCAAACTGCTGTTAACCTTACACCCCAATACACCCCAATATTCAACACTAGATAGTCCACTATAAACCAGATGCATTAATTGTGAATTTAAAAGTGAATTTAAAATTTTGAGAAAAGATGACATTAACTAGTTGCTAGTTGATAAAATCCTGAGACAAATAGTTAAAGCATAACTTATTTGCATTTAGTTATTTATCAGTTTAGGAATGTAATTGACTCTTGTAGCCTGGGAAACTCCTGGGGGAGGTACTATGAGCGTTTTTGGGAGGTGCTGCTGAAAATCTGAAAAAGCACCCAGTAGTGGAGTGACATTCCCAAAAATGATACCCTGTCCAAGAGTAAAATTTAAAAAAGAAATACTCAGTCCTTGAGTTTCTTTAAGCAAAATTTTGTACAGCTGAGATCCTGCCCTGGAGTAGAAATCTTGAAAATGATACAGTGCCCTATCCAGAGGCATGACCCCGTAAGGAAAAATATGTGGATGTCCCCTGGGGGGACTGCTTCTCGCTGATTCTTTGATCTTCAGGCGAGGCTAGCTCGCTTGCTCACTCCAGAAATGATTTCGAAGAGCAGACATAAGCATGTATCGAAAGAAGAAGGAGTTACAGACGACAGTATCTAAGCATCTGTCCAGAGCATTTTATTTTGTTTGGTTCAGGACCAGAGCTGCAGAGTTTTACCCAAAACTTACTAGAATTTAATTTCCTGCAAATTTGCCTCTGAACGTTCTGCCCTAAGAACATTTTCGCAAAATTCAGCCCTCTGTCGGTTTCTTTTTTGCTAGCCTGCGTCACAGATCAAACGGCAAGGATTGATGGAAGCCACTCTTCTCTGGCCTGAGCAAACACAATTAATTGAACGTTTTTGGAAACGCCCAGTGTGTCAATAGTGGAATTGAGTTCTTTTGCATGTTTATTTATCAATATTCCACCACCTGCCCAATTTTGTCATTATTCTTTCCGAAGGTCTTTCCAAACTTCAAAATTATGAACTTGCATTGAGCTTGAAGATTGCATTCAGCAGCAGCAGTGGGAATATTTACTTTTTATCCTGAGATGGTTCCTTTCTTTGGCAACGAAACACTTTGAACACTTTATACTGTAGTTTGCTGTATCAGTAAAGTATTACACAGTTGACTGTTCAAGACTGTTTACACTACTCCCGAACAGGATAGATAGAGCAAGCGTTACAGGAGGGGGGCTCCGGGGGGGGGGAATCCAGAGCCCGCAAACCCAAACAAGAACCCGGAAGCAACAACACCAAAACCCGAAACTGCACTTCTGAACAAAGATCTTCAATTTTCGTCATTGGAATTTGTTAATGAAATACTCGAAGCACGAGCGCGAAAATTGGCTAAACCGGCAACCCGTGACACATCTCAAAACCTGAAAACTCGTGTGTTTTTGGTGATTTTATCGCAAAACTGGAAACTCGAAGGCTAACAACTGGCCAAACCCGCAACCCGTGAAGCCCAACGGCAGCAGTGAACGCGAGAGGATGATCTGTTCCATTTTTGTTGTATTAGACTGTAAACTCTTATCTAACCAAATGTTAGCTGATGGGCTAATTTGGAAGCAGGAAGGTATAAGGCTTAAAATGACAAAAAGTCGATAGCCGTTGAGTGCTGCCTGCTGACGTCCCAGAATTCCCAAGGGACCAACACTTTCTACTGGAGGTTGAAATTCCAAAGCTCCCAAAAATTGTGTCCGGTTGATCATTGCTTTCGGTTAAGTCTTCGCCAAAGATCAGCTAGTATCGATTTGAAAGTTAAAAGTCAAAATTGTCACACTACAGACTTCAAACAGGGTGTATGGGGCAAACTGCTGAAAGCCATGACTTTCTCCCCTTTCTCCCCGTCAGCCCCATCTGACCTGGATGTTATGTTATCAAAAGTGCTTTTTTACTTCAGTTTGATTTGAATAAGCGAGATTCTACTCTCACTACAACTTTACAAGCATGTAACTCCGTGATTTTTAGTGGATTTGCAAGATTCTTGTGTCTAGAATAAATTTATGATCTCAGCAACAAGGCAATCTTTACATCGAGCCAGTGCATTGTTTTGTTATGCTTTAGCATTTAAAGGCACACTGTCGTAGCACTGATTGGGTAAACAAGACAATCAAGAAGAAAAGAATTAGACAAGGTTCAGTAATTTCGCTTTACAGTGAAATTCACAAGATGATAATGATCTGATTTCCTTTATTCTCAAACAAAGTATGATTCAAGAGCACAAAGGCTTGATAATTACTCAAAAGCCAGAGCTTTGTTATCAATTTCAACATCACAACTAGGCACGACAGTGTGCCTTTAATCAAACGTCGAACAATGTCTAATTGACATTTTTTGCTATTTTCAGGAGGGAGTGACACATTTCATTAAGATTCATGCACCATTCGATGAGCTTTGTGAGATTGCTGAAGACATGAAGATGAAAATGCCGATTCTGGAAAACGACGTCGTCGTAAAAACATGGATGCAAAAACATATGCCTTCACTCGATGCTTGGCTCAAGAAGGTTGACCCGTTTGTTGTTCATAATCGCACTGTGAAGGAGGAGCCTAACTTCTTTGTGGCCACATTTGATAAAGCACATCTCAAAGATTTCATCGGTTCATCCAATGAAGACGAATTTTTCTCCCCTGCAGAACGGAGCAGGTCAGTGAACGTTATATCAGCTTTCCAACAAGGGCAAATTTTAGCATCAGTTGCTTTAGTTCACACCTCAATTCAAAGCGATTAGCAAATGCAGACGAAAAAATTCTCTCAACCAGTAGTTCAAAACAAACAGCCGCAAAGTTGCCCTGGAACCAGTACGGCTAGCTCTCGCTTGGTGCGGCCGAAGGAAAATTTTTTTAGAATTTAGATGCTCGTGACAAAAGAAGAAGGGTAAGGCTAAAGTTCTGTCTCGCGGATTTTGTTTATTTGATTCAGGAACTGAAGAGTAACTGTTTGCAATTGAGCAAAAATATGCAGGAGTTGTAATGCCCTCTGCTCGGCTCCTGAATCACGTACATAAAATCTGCCTGAGAGAACATAGATTTACCCTTCTTCTTTCAAGCATATAACTTCTCTTTACGACCACCCTTTGCCCACGCCAGGTGAGAGTTTGCCCTACTGGTTTCAGGGAAACTTTGCGGCGATGTTTGTTTTGAATTACTTGGTTGAGAGAATTTCTTTGGTCTGAAATCGCTAATCCCGTTGAACTGAGGTGTGTATCAAAGCAGCTGATGCTATTGTATTACAAAATCTGCCCTTGTTCTGCAGTGCCAAAATAAGGTATCAGCGTTTGCCACTATGTGCTAACAGATTTTATAATAAAATAAGCAATTAGAGTGTATTCCTTTGGGCATCTTCTGAAAACGGTAGAGTTGGTAGAAGATAAATCTCGTTCTTTTGGTACTCTTCTACCGAAAACGGCAGGCTTCGCAGACTTCTGATCGCTTACGGTAGAGATCCGAGGCTTCGGAAACCTTCTGCTCCTGAGCTGGCAGACATTTGAAAGATCTCAAAGAGAATTGTTTCGTGAATGAAAATTTTCAAAAACATTAAAAAAACAATGACACTTCGCAGATTCTTTTCTCTTAGGATTGGCATAACAAAAGTACATTGCATTGCAATGGTTTCAGTTCGCTCCGCTGAACAAAAACATTCGAATTGTCATTTTTTCAGCGTTCCATTCCCATTCTTTTGGCATTTTTCTCTGCGAAGTCTGCCAACCCCACCGTTTTCAGAATTCCCATTCTTTTGGTTACTGAAATTTTTCTCTGCGAAGCCTACCGTTTTCAGAAGACTTCGCAGACTTCAGGTGCCCAAAAGAATACGCCCTTAGTATCATTTATTGAATGCTACCAGCAATTTTACAGCCTTCCGTTTCGTGTTCTTTGAGACTCTTCTGAGCATTCACAAAATATCGACTTGATTAAGGAGTCCACAATGAACAGAGATTTGAAAATGAATTTTTACAAAAGGGTTCAACTCTTTCTCATATCCTAATCTGTTGACCCTTCAGTGTCGAAAAGTAAACAGAAATATTAAATTCGATTGCGACAAATCTAGCCTAGCTTTTTCAAATCTAGCTTAGCCCCTCCCCCGATGATTCTCACCCCCCCCCGTTTATTCGGTACTGAAGAGTAATTCGGAATTTTCAGAATTGAGGTCTAACATCCATCCAGTGCAAAATGTCTGCCGAGCCATCCCTGATTTAACGGATAGTTTGTGGTAGTGCGCTGAGCTATCCTATACTTATTCCAGAAATCTCTTGCTTTATTTAGCAACAAGCGAAAGTTAGAGGGACTCATGTAATGAATCTAGAGCTATCCCACAACACTTTTGCCTCGAAATCCACCCTTCATCTTCCTTTTGATAAATTTCAGTGACTCAAAATAAAACATACAAATTTGGTTTCCAGACTGGTTTATTATGTTTGCGAGCAGACAAGATTTGGCGAAGAGAATCTTGACATTGGCATTGACCCGTTGGTCAAAGATGGTGTCTTCACAGCGCAGTACCCACTTCACGACGGCCATGTTCAGCCGCACAAAGGACAGGCACCTGAGAATGAGCGTCAAGCACTTCAGAGGGACTGGGCTGCATTTGGGCGTATTTTCAAGTATCAGCCAATTCATGGAATCAAGGAGTATCTTGGAGAAAAGGTAGCCTTGTATTTCGCCTGGCTTGGCTTTTACACAAGCGTGCTTCTTCCTGCAGCTATAGTTGGTTTCATTTGCTTTCTTTATGGTGTTGGCAGCTCGTTCTCCTACATACCAGTCAAAGAGGTATGCAACCCAAAGAATGCCAGTCTTTATTACATGTGTCCGCTTTGTGACAAACTTTGCAGCTATTACCTCCTTAGCACAACGACTTGTTTGTACGCAAAGGTCACACATTGGTTTGACAATCAAGCGACACTGTTCTTTGCTCTCTTCATGTCCTTATGGGCAGTGTTTTTCCTGGAATTCTGGAAACGGAAGCAAGTTAGCCTCGCTTACGAATGGCACACCATGGATTTTGAAGAAGAAGAGGAAAGACCGAGACCGGAATATCTGGCACGTGTCACCACTCTGAAAGAGAATCCGGTAACTGGTAAAATGGAGCCGTCGATGCCTGCCATACAACGTGTACCAAGGTTGATGGGCGCTCTTGGCATTGTGTTGTTCTTTATTATCCTCGTCATAGCTGGAGTTACAAGCGTGATCGTGTATCGTGCTGCAATTTATGCCATTCTGCTATCAACTGACTCACAACAGATCAGAACAAGGGCCAAACTTGTTGTGGCAGGTGAGAGAAGTGTTTTGTTGTTGTGATTTCTCGTATCAGGGGTAAACATTAAAGTGAATAAACCTGAATTGGCAGATGAAGTCTCATAAGTTTATAAATGGCCTGTTGTATTTAAGAATGCAATGCGTAACGAAGGAAAGCAGAGCCAAAGAAAATGATAGAGTTTTTAAGTTTTTCCTTGTCCTATTTGGAGATAGGTGCTACAACTCACTTTGGTACATTTTGATGCAGAAATTTTCCATTCGAAGATGTTGAAGTTCACTGGTTTTCTGTCTAATTCGACAGAAGAAGGAGGGGAAGATGCGTGCATAGTGCAAATTATCTGTTAGGCACAATGGTTTTTGGGAAAAATTATACAATCATAAAGCACCGAATCTTTACAAAATATAGGTGAGCTTCGCTGATGCTGCCGCGTTCGGACATCTTAGGATGGCTAAAATTGAGATTTTGTTATTTATCTTGATCTGGTGTTACTTCTTTTACATTTTGTAGATATGTGTGTGTGTGTGTCATTTTATTTTAAATCGAGATATTTATTAGCTAAGAAAATAGCTAGTCTAATTCGATTATTTAAAAGATATAAGATCTACAAGATTAATTTTGAAGGCATACATTGCACCTGCAGGTGGCCGCATCCCAGCTCTTGACTAGCCTTTTGAATTGGACCAGATTTTCGGCTAACTTAAAAGACATTTTATCGACTTCTGGAATTTGCGCAGTAGTGATAAAAACATTGTAAAAATATCGCTCCAGAATACTGAAAGAACTTACCATGGAGAACAGTGCTGTACATTTACGGGTTTCTCTTCATCGCTCTCTGTAAGACACATAAACACCCGTGGTTTGCACGGTAATAATCGTAATTTGTCTGTCTTAATCTAGGAACTGCTGCCTGTATCAACTTGTTAGTGATCAACCTTCTCAAGTTTGTTTACGTAAAAGTTGCTGTGATGCTAACAGACTGGGAGAACCCTCGAAGTCAGACGGATTACGAAGACAGCTTCACTGTGAAAATGTTCTGGTTCCAATTTGTCAACACCTACGCGTCAGTTTTTTATGTTGCATTCTTCAAAAATGAATACTTCATTGGCTCGCCTGGCAAATACAAACGTTTTGGTGGGAAAACTGCGTTCAGATTTGAAGGTTGCTCGGCCCAAGGATGTTTTCTCGAGTTGTGCATTCAACTTATCATTATCATGGTTGGTCAGCAGTTTATTGGAAATGTGATGGAACTTGGAATACCGTAAGTAACTGCACATTTTTATATGTATCCCAGTTCATATTAATTGAATCACTGATATAATCATAATCATCAACATATTTATAGTTGGTTTATTTGTTAATAACAAGTAATTAACACCAACTATCTACAATATGCAATATACAATACAACAATACATATAAAAAAACCCTAAATAACGTGCAAATGTAACACGTGCAACTGATAGCCTCGACTGATAGCATTTTTGGCATGCCAATACCACGTGCCGACAGCTTTGCTTATTTTGTCGTCTGCAGTTATTTTCAATTGATATTGAAGTTCTTCGATCCCATGACGATGAATATGCAGATGGCACCAAATACATAAAAAAATTTACTGTCATGTTTCACTGTGTAAGAAGATTCTATACGATCAGATCGAGGGTTTCAGGCTGTTTACAGCGATTTCGCCAACAAGGCAATTTCACCAAGTCGAATTAACGTTTTCAGTACTTGTAACATATGCTCTGGTCTTTCTGCCAGCAAGTGAAATTCGATTTCTTCAGATTTTGAACGCCTGGGCTTTTTATTTAGGCACACCTAGATACGACAGAGCTCTTTTAAATCTTTAACCTTAAATGTCATGTCTTAGATGGATTATGAAGAAACTGAAAAGACGCCAGGCCAGTAAATATGTTGCAGCACGGCCTCAATGGGAAATGGATTATGACCTCCAAGCTCAAGAAGATCTTTCGTTGTTCTGGCAGTATCTTGAAATTGGTATGTTCTCTCTATTTGTCGTGGATCTTTGTACTCCGTAGGAACACCGTAGGAACCGTAAGAACACCCTTGATTAGCTGCGCATATTGTATGTATTTACTGGGCAATTTCGAGGTTGTATGATTGACGATAAGATAAAAAATTGTAATCCTATTAATGGTGTATCGTACCTTCATTTTTTGCTACCAAATTGCATAATGAACTAAACGATCAGAGCGTGGCGACATCATCAAGCACGAAGAATCTGTGCTTTGACGTGACACTCAACGAAAACGAGGCCGCTCGGTTGCTGTTTACATCTTAATCGAGGCTGGCTTTTTGTCGTTTGCTGATGGAAAAATGACAACTCAGAGCGAGTATATTTGGCCTAAATTTCCAGAATGTTTAACGAATTTACAGCTGTTACGAACGTCAAAATGTAGGAATAGTTGATAATTCGTGACAGCAGTTGGTAAGTTTGTTTGCTAGCATAAATTACACAAACGCCAGTTAAACCGATGTCTTTCTCACCAGTTCTCCAATATGGCTTCGTCACAATGTTCGTTGCTGCGTTCCCATTGGCTCCATTCTTTGCATGGCTCAATAACATCTTTGAGATTCGTCTCGATGCCATTAACTTCACAAGAAACTTCAGACGACCGGTGGCCCAAAGAGCCGAGGATATCGGAGCTTGGTTCTATGTCCTCAGCACATTGACAGAGGTTTGTTTTGTTTGTTTGTGTTTGTTCCTTGTCTCTCAAGAAATTTTACCGTTAAGTGATGTTTCGCCGTTGAAAATTTTTGGGCGTTCGAAATCTTTATTTCCATCATTAAGGAAGAGTGGGGCTAGCTGTCACATGGGTTTGCGTTGCCGCAAATCTCAGTTAACATTAATAGTTAGTGCAAGGTTAAAAGCTTCCGTTTGGAAAGAGCGAAGCAGAAGAAAATAAGCCATTAAAGTCGATGTCCCACGCGTGTCGTGAATAACCAAAGGAACAATACTGTGTCTGAGCGCTTTCCTTGTTCTGTTTATAGAAAAGCTATTTACTTTTGCACGCTCCTTGTAAGACAGATTTTTGAGCAAGTAGATATAGGCAAAGGCCCCGTTCACACTGATCTGTTTTGCATGAAAATGGATATGTTTAGCGCCGTTGTTGGCTTTGATTTCAGCTAATAAATACTCTCGTAAAAACGGTGCTGAATGAAAACGGAGCTAAAATAGGCACATTTCTGTAATGTGAACAACAAAAATGGAGGAATTTGAATACGCTAACAACAACAAGCCTTGCTAGTCATGTTTTAAAAAGAGAGTTTTGTGAGCAAGTGTGAACGCCTATTGAAAAATATTCGTTTTTTGCTGAAAAGGAGCTGTGTGAACGAGGAGGAAAGATAACTTTGTTTTTAGGAGTAAAAACGGATCAAAATGAAAACGAATTAGTGTGAGCGGGGCCTGAACGTAACATGTCTGAAGTGAAATGCCGTCTGATGAAACTTAGTGAAAGGAGGAAAACATAGGTATTCTGAAAGAACGCCTAGTAATGTCAGCATAGGTTTCAAATCTTTAAAAAGCTGGGTGTAAAATTCAATGACCTATTTCTCTGAACTGAATGGCCTCAAAGAAACTTGAACTATTCTAAAGAAAATCTGCCGTTGGACTTTTCTGAAATCGTCAGTACTTTCAGAACTACAGCATTTCTCTTCTTTTTTAAGAATTTAAGAAAATTTTTGAAAAAAACTTAAAACGGTCGTAATTTCTAAACCTCTTGATGAAAGATCAAATAATTTTCATGAAAATCATAGTTTATGGATGCCTAAAATATGGTATCAAGCAAAACTCTCTCACCCTTCTTGTTTGTGATTTAGAAATTTGATGACGTCACATCATAAAATGAGCTGAAATATAAAATAGGCTGTAATTTCGACAAATAATCAAGATTTCTGAAAAGTCCAACGGTAGAACCATAGAAAAGTGGCTGAAATTTCTTTCAAGCCATTCATTTTAAAGAAATAGGTCATTGAATTTTACACCCGCTTTTTTTCGTAGATTTAAAGATTTGGAACCTATGCTAGTAATGTCTAACAAAATAACCTATTTTCCTCTGCAGCTGTCTATCCTTGTCAATGCATTTGTTTTGGCCTTCACATCTGAGCTGATTCCAAAACTCGTTTACACATACAAGATCAGTCCGGATGGAACTCTTCATGGTTATGTGAACCACAGTTTGTCTTATTTCAATGTGAAAGATTTCACGAAGAACTCAAGACCAGACAAACCAACATCGGTCGTCAATTTTACCATGCCAACATGCAGGTATGTTTATGTTATACTTTGTTTTTCAATATCCTCTTGAAATAAGAACAATGACAAAGTTACGGCAAGGATGGTAACACATGGACAGCTGCGTAAAATGACGTAATCTGAGATCAGGAAGACAGAGAAGCTTTTTAAAACCATAAAGCAAGAGTTAGGGCCTGTTTATATGAGGAAAAACACCTCACCTGCCAGACCCGGGGCCGAGAGGTGAGATTCCACCTTCCAAAAGAATCCTTTGTATTCTCAGTTCGCATTTACATGACGAACGCAACGCCACCGGTATAGTGAAATCGCACCTCACCAGAGGTGGAATCTCACCGGGGTGAGGTGAAATTATTCCATATAAACGAAACACCACCGGTATGATGAGGTGAAATGAAATTTTTGATTGATTCTCATTGGCCAGTTCATTCTGATTTCACGGAAGAGAGACTTTACTCCACCTCACCTCTCAGCCCCGGGGCTGACAGGTGAGGTGAAAAATCTCATGTAAACAGTCACTGAAATTTACCTCGCTTGTCAGCCCCGGGTCTGGCAGGTGAGGTGTTTTTCCCCATATAAACAGGGCCTTAGGCTGCATTCACATTGCACAATCTTTTGAAAGCGCATAAACGCTCGTGCAGAAATCCACCATACCAATCCTTTACAGTGTTCAGATTGCAAAATATTTTTGCAATCTGAACACTGTAAGGGATTAGTATGGCGGATTTCTGCACGAGCGTTTACGCGCTTTCAAAAGATTGTGCAATTTGAATGCAGCCTAAGGCCCAAGGGACAAAATATCAAGTGTTGCCGAATTTTTTGGGATCTGTTGCAGGGAGCTAAGGGCACTTAAAGTTGAAAGTTTTCGCGCATGCGTGGGTGGTTCCTGCTCTGTCTAACACATGTCAGTCATGCGTACAGTGAACTAGGAAATTCAATAAATGCGAAAAAATGAAAGTTCGTAAAGTTAGAATGGGCCACGCTCTCCTCAGTTCCTTTCTCCAAATTGCGAAAAGGTCCATTGTTTATGGCTGTCGTTTGAATATGAAATTTGTAAACTTTCGATATATTGAAACTATTAAAATCAGTTTTATGCTCTCATAAGTCCGATTTTAACAGTTCTTTGTTTTGATTTTCGATCATTTGTCTCTCAAATGAGCTATACCTTAAATGATTTTCATTTTTCGACATTTATCACCTTATTTATTGTATCGTTTACATGAAATCTCACTGATCCATCCCATTGGATCTGCTATCCATACCCAAAGGGATCCCTTTCGAAAGCAGGGCCGAAGCCAATGGGGGAGCCGAGGGTGGAGCGCCCACGCAGGAGACCATTTGTCGGAAATCTTGCTCGTTTTATGATGTCTACTTTTGGAGAATTTTAGGAGAAATAATGCTCAAAAGAATGAATCTTTTAGCGTTCCAACGAAATTCCAACAGAAATACAGAATTACCCGCTGACTATTGCATCTTGTAGATACCCTGGCTTCCATGAACCATACTATCCATACAACTTGAGCAAAGAGTATTGGGTCATTTTGGCTGCAAGACTCGCTTTCGTGTTTGTTTTCCAATGGTTTATCACCTTCAGCACAAGACTGATAGCCTACATTGTTCCCGACATGCCCAAGGATCTTGACTTGAAGATTAAGCGTGAGGAGTACCTCGCAAAACAGAGAGAAAGAGGTCACAGGGAGGCAGATGGCAGGAGAAAGTCTCGTTCTCGAACCGGCGATGGAGGCAGCTTCTTGAGGCCAAAAACAGATCTCACTCACACCGAGACACAGATGCTGTAAGAATCTTGTCCGCATAAACTCAGCAGCGGCTTCAAATCTTTAAAAAGCTGGTGGAAATAGCTTTTAGAATTTAAATCTTTCTTCGGACTGAAGGCCACATTTCACGTTAGCAATTTGTTAACACAACAAAGAAATTTGGAGTGAAATTTCTTTGTCTTGTCACTTTTTATTTCTATTTCTTGGATTTTCATTTCAACAGAAATTCAACCTCAACCCAATCCTTTGAAGTAAACAATAGAGAGAATTGTTATGCATGGACCAGTTGAAAATGATAAAGATATCAGAAATACACATTAGACTTATAGCAAAGTACCTGGAGTTATTTTCAAGCCTTTCATTCCAAGCAAGATGTTCTAGCTATTTACACCAGCTTCAACAAAGATTTTAAACCGTTTGCTTGTGGACGCATTTTTTCGTAACTTTCGCTGGCTATTTTTGTATTTGATTAATTTGGACAAATTATTTTCTGCATTGATTTTGTATTTGAATCGAAAGCATTACAGCAGTCTTACGTTAACTTATATTAACCTATGGGCCTAGTCACAAATATCCAGATTTTTGCAGGGGTTTAGAAGTTTCTCACATATTTATAAAGATAAGTGGAGACTTGAAAAGACTCATTTAACGATAGATTTTAACTAAAACGGTGGTGCAGATCATACTTGAAGAGCTATTGTCACCAAAGGTTCATTTCCCCCAAGAGGATAGCACGTCCTAAAGCGTGTTCAAGTCATCGCTGTGAGGTAAACATGTTTGGGACACTTGCTTGTATTGTAATCTTGCACGTTTTTAAAGATTTTTTGAAGGGAATCTTTTTAGAAAATCCCTTGCAAAATTGGAACGGAGTGACCGATTTTAGCCAAGAAAGATTAAAAAGAATAATTGAATATGTTAGTTATTCAATCAGATAGTTCAAAATATCATTGCATTGCTTGTATACTCAAGAAGCAGTAGGCTTTCAAACGTCGGACCTTCTTGACTTACCCGCTGGAAAAGTCAATAAAGTCAAAATTTTCTATTCAGTTCGATTAGAGTTGTATGGACCCTTGTTCTCTACTTTGATCAAATTCGATGTTTCAGACAGGCTGAAGTTGCAGAGTGGCTGTCAAGGTACCTTGGTGACAAAGGCTTTGACAAATGACTTTAGAAGCCAGGCGCGGTCTTGCTTCTCGAGTTTTTCGATCGCCCGATTATGTAGCTATACCAACCCAATGAGTTTCGCTTTAAGTCCAAGTAAGACTTACAACTTCTTCTGGAAAATCGCATGGTTCTTTGTGTCATAGTCTAGTGTGTACGGGAAAATTCATATTTTAGTTTTACACTTGGAGTGTACAACTGAGCATACATATTTTTGAGAACTCCTTTTCTAGTTATTTCATTTCGATAGTAACCTTAAATTAATGATCGTCAAAGACACTTATCACAGAATTTATTCACATTTAAGACATCAAGTTTTAGTTTAGTAGCATTTAAAAAATAGAACTCCCCTGTCTAATTTGCCAATTTGGAAAATCACCATAATTTGATTACGTATGGAATCCCGTTTATGGCTCCTCCGCATCGGAAGCCAGCTGAGTCTGCGCGCAGGCTTATTACATGGCCTATCTTCAAATTTCTGTTATTATTGGCAAGTAGATCAAAGACCAAGTTATGTTCCTTAGTCTGCGTGCATCCCCCTACTATTTCCGTAGAGTTGAAATTTCCCGGTGAATTGAATTCATTTTCTGACGCCAGTAGGGTCTGCGAACCTGTTCTGAGTCACGTGCAGGTTCCGCAAAAACACGGAACTATTTTCATAGGCCAACAGCCAAACTATTAGATCAGTAGGGATGCACGCTGTCTAATGTTCCTAAGCTGATTTAGACTTGAACCTTGTCATACCTTGTTTCCTACTTTCTTTGATTTGTTGCTATCACTTGGTCAATAGGGACTCACATGTTACTCTTAACAAGTGGGCCCACTTTTTCAAAATGGCTTAAACTGCCGAGAGTTCTCCTACACTCAACAATATCGCTTCAAAGTCTGGTCTAAAGAGCTTGAACATTGAAAAAGAAACTTTTAGTACAAGGAATGATATATTCCTGACATACAAATCACAAAATGTATACCTTTCAGGCAGTAGTCTTCCTCGTAGAAACAAAATAGATCTATCGAATCTGCGAGAACTCTAGGCCTCATCAGCCACTTTATCTATGCGACAACAACAACTGTCAACATAGCGCCTTCTGACTGGTTAAAAACTAAATTCTAGTAATTTGATCGGTAAATACGAAATCATTCTGAATCCTTAACTGGGCCCATTTTTCAAGAGTAATATTTTGGGTCCCTATTGACCAAATGATATCGGCAAAGCAAACAACGCGGGGAAAGTAGGTACGAAAATACATAAATCTCAAGCTGATCTTGTGACTGCTTTTGAACTAAGCAAATTTAGCTGTTTCTGGGGCTGCCTGATTTTGAGGCATACTACAAAAGCACTGATTGTCACCATGATTTCTTTCGTTTGAATTTGGCCACACATGCCAGAAAGACCAAGGGCGATGATGCACCGATTTTTTGGGAAATGAATGAAAGGAAGGCAAAAGTTGCAAAATCTCTTACCCATTAGCTGCCTAGTTATCAAGTCTGCATAGCTGTTGGTCACTTTGAGTAGAAACGATCAGCGTACAACCATTCGTCCTTAATTTTTTGCCCTTCGTTTCGATGTGTCTGACTCTTATGCACTTCAATTCACATGTGGGCCTAAGCAAAACAGAGTCAGACACATCGAAACGAAGGGCAAAAAATTAAGGACGAATGGTTGTACGCTGATCGTTTCTACTCAAAGTGACCAACAGCTATGCAGACTTGATAACTAGGCAGCTAATGGGTAAGAGATTTTGCAACTTTTGCCTTCCTTTCCCAAAAAATCGGTGCATCATCGCCCATGGAAAGACACGCAAACTATCGTTGAAGACTTGTAATATAATTATGGGAAATCTCTACATCATGGCTCTTTGGCAAGATCGATGATGTATCTGAAAGAGTATAGCTCAGAATTAGGCCTTGAATACACCATGTCATTTATACGATATATATAGCTATCTACTAACTAACTATATATAACTTTTCATCTTTTCAAATATTTGGATCATTGACAAAAGAGAACAAACAGAAAATTTTATGACAGGTTTCCCAATTTTTTTTTCACTTTTTAAATGGGAGTTCTTTTTTAGGACACCCGGTATTAGCTCTCCTTGTAGCTTTGGAGTATTTCATACTCAAATGTTTATCAAATTATTTCGGTTGGGAGGCTTTGCTGTATTTATTTCTTATTCTGTATTTAATATCCATTTCATTATATTTTCAGTTCCAAGTGTTCAGAATGGGTAAGCTCTGGGTAAAATGGGTAATGCAAAAGTGTATGTGAGTGTCGTTGAAATCTTTATTTATGAGCTTTGTTGAGCAAAAACTGTCTGAATCACCCACGTCGACGCTAAGTTGAAGCCGTCAACACCATCCATTTTTCCCGCAGCTTAAACCCAGTTTACCCCTGCAAACATCATGCCTTGTGTTTACACACATGGAAATCGCTTATTTTCTAAGATTGTAGTAAGATCAATTAACTTTTGATCCTAAATCGGGACTCAGACTATCGTTCTCCGTTAGATTTTAGCCAGGCAAATGTAAAGGACTTATGCAGTGTAATTTGTCACGAAGCATGGACAGTTGAGTAGGCCGGTGTTCAAGTAAACTCAGTAGTTCGTATTCGGACCCTCTTTCACTAATCCTTTATTGCACCATATAAAGTTGGTATCCCGGCGGTTGATATCGTCAGTTTTACCAGCCAGGACTTTCTGTTTCCCGATTTAGTAAGGACCTTCATATGAATGGGCAGTCTCATGCAGTTTCGAGAATCGTTTCTTGCAAAGATATATTGTTTATGGCCCAAAAGGGGAAGGACCCGTGGCTTTTACTCTGGCTACCTTCTTGTTTGGTCCCCATGGATTTCGAAGGAAGTATGAGCCAAACAACTCTCTATTTTGGTTTTTGAAGGTGAAGTTGCAATTTTTAGCGCCAAGCGCTGGGATCGCAAAAGTAGCTAAGTGCTAATAGAGTCCGCGACCCCATGTCATGACGCTCAAGTGTTGGGTCCTACCGGGTATCGAACCCACTAAACCCGACTGTTCCAGCTGCAAAGTCAAGAGGATTACACCACTGCGCCACAACATCGTCAATACATACGAAATGAAGGTCATCCTAACTGGCCCATTTTTTCATGCCATCAAAGCTTTGTTTTTTAGTGGGAGAGAATTCCAGTAGAATTTAAAGAGGAGAAGTAAATTAAAAAACTTACAAGGGCGGCTTTTCCAATATATACCGTTGCAATAACCGTTTCGTAAAAGTATGTATTACCAGTATGTAATCTCGTACTTATGACAAGCCAATATTTTTTCGAGTTGATGATTATCTTGTAGTTTTTGCAGAATTTTGAAGTATCTTTTTAGTTTGAAACTACTGTTGGGGGGCGAATGAGGAGGAATTAGATTTGAGAAAAATATAACGTAAAGCGTTGTTGTTACCCAGGGTCCTTTTCGGGCACGCAAACATTCAGACTGTCCGAAAATCATTGAACCAAGTCAATATTTCCATCAGTTCAAAGACTGAAGGTGTGGACGGGTAGTTTGTATTTGAGTAAGATTTGAAAGGATCGTGGATGATAGTAACTCTTTAAAAGTTGAGCGCACACGAAGTTATCAATTTTGACTGTCAAATAGAAATTTCGGTTTTCCGGTCCGGTTTCTCTGTTGTGATCCTGAGATCGAGATTCGATCGTTAAAACGAGGTTGCAAGTTAGCGCGAAATTCTTATTTCACGTGGCTTTAGGCCAAAGCAAGGAACGGGTGACAAAAATGGGTAGGCCACGATCTAAACCTGCTGGACAAGACAAGAAAACAGGTCGAAAGAAGGAGGAAAATGCGGCTAAAAGTTCTGCTGCGCAACTACCAAGAAAGCGAGGCAGGCCCAAGAAGGAAGCAAAAACAACTGATGTGAAGGAAAAGAACGGGGTAGGGATCACAAAGCCTAAAGAGAGGACACGAGGTCTTGGTAAGACGACCAAGAAAGAAATTGTAAACGCAGCTCTGAAGAATGAAGATACAGTGAAGACAAAAAGGGGGAGGAAAAGCACAAAAAAGGTTGGTAAAAAAGTGCACATCCCTGAAGAGAAGGCTACCACATCGGAAAACGGGCTGCAACAAACGACTGCAATAGATTTGAAAATAGAACCATCTCATGAATGCAGCGGTACACAGCAGAAAGTCACAAACGAGAATGAAATGGATGCAAAGGACGATACATCTGATGGGACAGCAACACAAATTGATGGACCTCCAAAAAAAGTTGGTGTTCATGTGTCCATGTCAGGAGGTCTACACAACGCAGTTGAAAATGCACTAAACATGGATGCAAAAGCATTTGGGTTATTTTTAAGAAACCAAAGGCAATGGGCAAGTAAACCATTAAGTGATGAAGATGCAGATAAATTCAAGAAGGCTTGTGCAGAGGCAAATTATTCCCCTGATGTTATTCTGCCACATGGGATCTATTTAATGAATTGTGCCTCTCCTGATGATGATGCATTGCAAAAGAGTAGGGAAACATTGATTGATGAACTGAAAAGATGTGAGAAATTGGGCCTCAAGTTATATAACTTTCATCCAGGTTCTACTTGCGGCAAAATACCTGTTGAGAATGGAATAGAGAGAATTGCCAAGAGTATTAATGATGCTCACCAGGAAACAAAATTTGTTGTTACACTGGTTGAGAATATGTGTTGTCAAGGTCACACAGTGAGTATTCTAACCTTAAGAGTTATAACTATGGTGATAGTCTTAGGTGATAGGCACATTAACATTATCAAAAGATTCATTAACACCAAAGGTGCTTTGCAGGCATGTAAGCAATGTCATAAGTGGATTGACTAATTACATGTTGTAGTTTTGCTTTTTTTGCCGCAACTGATATTGCTGCAACTACTGTACGACTCATCTACCTACACTTGCAGGAATGGTAAAGTTTCACATTGAAACCTTTTAGATGTTCTATAAAAAGGTTCTATTAAGTGGCATTGGAGCCTAACACTATTGTGTACATTCGAACTGTATCAAGCTATCCTTTGATTCAGATTCTTTTTGAGAACTTAGCTATTGGGCCTAAATCATCTGCTATTTTTTTCTCACAACCACCAAGTCTAAAATGCCTTAAAAATCAGTTTTCTAGAACTGCTGCACCATAAAATTAGGTATCAGTACTTCACTAAAGGGTCATTCTTGCTACAAAAGCAAGGACACCCTTCCTCTAAGCCACATGCTGACCAGTAGAAACCAGGTGACAGAATCGCCGATAGGAATTTTTTGCCGCTTTTACAGTTATATGGGAATAAGGCCCTCATTGGAACAATGACAACAACAAAAATTCATCTCAATAAGATGAGCGCAACTTTAGGGTCCTTATGTACAGTGAGGCTAATAAGTGCTTGGAAATCAAATCTGGCCAGAATAGAGATGTGGATTTACACTGCAGTAGTCAAAGGGGATTGACAGGCTAAAAGCTTGCCCTAGCCAGGTCAAAAATGTTATCTATTGTACCTGACAATTTGTCACATATCGGTTTTCATTGTGTGGCTAAAGAAACATAGATTTGTGGGCGTTTCCCTAGTCTATTTATAGTGGCTATGAGATATAGCTACAGTATGTCTATTCCCTTTCAAGGTGATGTGAAGTGAAAATTTTTATTGATGCCAGTGAATAGCACTCCTGATTGATGCAACCACGTTGTAAATCTTTTGGATACCTTGTTTCCTTTTCTAGTTATCCACTATTTTGTAGGATCAGTTGATGACTTCATTTTGTTTGTACAAACTGAAGAAAGTACAATATACAGGGTTGACTATGCTTCCAAAAATAAATCAAATAAAAAACTGGTTTGAATCAGCATACCATAAAAGCTCTATTGCAAGCAGAGATGGCGCCAGAGAAGAAATTCTGGGGGCAAAAACAGTCAGAGTGCTGACAGCGAGCGAAGCGAGAAAAATTTTAACAGACCGCACCTTTCAGATTGGCTTAAAATGTGACTACACTCCCTAAAAACATAACAAGCAAGTTACGAAAGTGCCAACAGTGCACAGAAATTTTCAAAAATGCAAGTACTGACAGGGGCTCAGTGAATTTTTGGGGGAGCTCCTGCCCCCCAAGCACCCCTAGTCACGCCATCCCTGATTGCAAGTGTAAAGGCTGATTTCCACTCAGTAGAATTTTCTGATTGGACGGGGATTCCTTTGTTTACATGTGAAAATGTTGCTTTCAATTTGTAAAGAATGTTAGGCATGAATAACAATTTATTGTGTCAAATTCAGTCTGCTTGGAAAATACTACTGAGTGGAAATCAGACTTAATAGTCTTCTCAATTTTTGCTATCCCAGGGCCAAAAACTGCCATTTCACTTTACTGTCAAGCCATATATTTTCAAATTCCTTCCAGATTGGTGGTAAATTTGAAGAGCTAAAGTTGATAATTGACAAAGTTGAAGATAAATCCAGGATTGGGGTATGTTTTGACACTTGCCATGCCCATGCTGCTGGGTATGACATGTCAGGGAAAGAAGCATTGGATCATACCATGGATCTCTTCAATGAGGTGATTGGCATACAATACCTAAAAGCTGTCCATCTAAATGACTCAAAAGGTTTGTGTGATTGTAATCTGGATAGACATGAGAACATTGGCAAAGGAAAGATTGGAATTAGAGGTTTTAAAGCATTGATGAATGATCCAAGGTTTAATAATATTCCAATGATCTTAGAAACACCTGAGACAGATTACAAGAAAGAAATTGTAAAGCTTTACTCTTTGGTGCAAAAGTTATGATGATGATGATGATGATGGCATGTCATAACCAGAGCCTGGTTTGTAGAAACATGTAATCAAGAATATTATCTAACTGCTGCAAAAATGGCATTTATCCAAGGCCTTTGAACTAAAGGTTAAGAGTTGCAGTGTGCACCCAGAAAAAGCATACAGATTCTGTTAAGTTCAGTGACAAGAGCTTAGCTTTAGACTGGGTGCCGCCAGATTTTGAAAACAGTGAAAAATATGAGGCCTTCTGTTTACAAAAAAAAATGGCACATTATATGTTGGCAAATTTTGAAAACGGTATGTTAGATTTTGAAAACACAATGCCAATTGGCTTAGTTTTAAAACTGTATCGTGTCAACATTAAAAAATGATGGGAACAGAACATTTTTCAAGGATTTTGAAATGATACTGATTGATCCTTAGGGTGTGGGTACATTTCCTTGGCATCTAAATCTTGCAACAACTTTTTACGGTTATATTTCCTACTGTTTTCAAATAGTTCTGGCATCATGTGATCACTAACATAAATTTTGCTCTGTCACATTTTTCACCATTCTAAAAATGTGCCAGCATCATGTTAACATAATGTTAATCAATAGATAATTAATTCTGAAATGTTCCTTTGCCGGAAGATACC
Organism: Aurelia sp. 4 Dawson et al 2005; assembly: GCA_964019985.1. Classification (NCBI taxonomy): domain Eukaryota; kingdom Metazoa; phylum Cnidaria; class Scyphozoa; order Semaeostomeae; family Ulmaridae; genus Aurelia; species Aurelia sp. 4 Dawson et al 2005. Next base: position 3,461,646 of record OZ026502.1, on the reverse strand, counting down.
TAATTTGTTGGTATTAGTGCTTGAGAGCAGGAGATATAAATCTTGAAAACTCAAACGTGCATCCAGCTCCAAACCAGAGTTTTGGCATTTTGGTCTCAGCAAATTCTTGAAGGAAATCAAAAGCAAAAACCAAATTAAATAAAGATTAAAAACTGCACAATGGGTGACCCCTTGCATAGCTCCATCACCGACCACGCTCCCAGCAAACAGAACACAATGTGATCAAATGTTTTCAATTTTATCAAAGGCAATCATCAATTTGATGTGCTGCAACAAGAGTTTGGTTAGGCCAAAACACCAAAAACCTCTGGTTTGGAAGTGAAAGCAAATGTGAGCTTTAAACTTTTACACTTCAACACTCAATGCACCAATATCAACAAACAGGCTACAGTATCTATGTAAGTATGTATCTCTATATCTTGGCTAAGAGTATTTGGTGATAATGATGTGTCTAGATAGCGTTTAGCCTCTCTATGGTTGAGTTACGGATCTAGGAGCATTTTGAAATTGATTAGCCACTGAATAATTCTAAGTTCTTATTGCTGGCGCCAACCATATTGGTCTATTTTTTCTGGGACACCCGGAAGGTAAATGTAAGCACCTCCTGAGATTATCAGGCGTGCCACAATAGATCCATCTGAAAAATCTGGAAAAGGAAATACTTCAACTTTAGCTACTGTTTGTTGAATTATAATATGTTATATCATGTTGGAGAAAATTGCTAGTTTTGTTCAAATGCAGAATTACTTTCATTTATACAGTAGTTATCTTAACGTGCTTGCAAAAGAAAATATTTCATATTAAATATGAACAGATCCTTCCAGATAGTAAATTTCTCTAAACTGCTATTTCCAACTGGTCACAATTATCTACTTTATGTACCAAACAACTTAACTAAATTTGGATCATAATATCTGGTTTTAACATTAAAAATATTACTCCTCAGCAATTTAACAAAATAAGGCTTGTCAATGATAATTGAAATAGATTATACATGACATACCGCACAGTACATGCCTTACACACATGAACACACTTGTCTTTCCAAAGGATTCCCAAATAATTCTTGACAAAGTTATTCACTTCTTAAAGGGTCTGTTCCATGCATGTACCATCTCTTGTCTTGGCCTTTGCTGTCACCATTTCCATGGTCCATAAAGGCAACAACAAAGGACAACCAAGGGACTGTATGTGCAAGGCATGCTGGCTAAATCAGACACTTTCTGGACCTGGTTTAGCAATTCCTTACGAATCCTAAAGTGAGTAATGCTTCAATGTCAATGTGCTTCAGGACTGTGCTATCACGTAAAAGCTTGAAAATATGACCATAGACTTTACTTACATGGACATATCCTACTTTGAAGTCATCACAGGCTCAAACACATCATTTCATCCTCCACAAGAGCTAAGAAATGAGGCTATAAAACACCAAGGTATATGATCTGGTACCTTTTTGTAAAGATCATTTTTCAACCTTAGAGGGGAATGAAATTGATTTGCTTACAGAATTTCTCTAAGCTAAGAGCATCCAAATAAGCTTATCAAGCAATTTAGTCCTTTCTTCAACTATTGCAAAGTAGGGGAAATTTTTAACCTACCGGTATTTCCAATGCTCAGAAGTATATATAGAAAAGAATCTCAAAAATTATATACTTCAGCCTTCCCACTTTTAACCGAACTTTGACTCATTCCAATTATCACATATGCTCCATAACACAAATTTCCAAAAATTTGAAGTTCTTTCTGGGTCTGGCTTTGGGAACACAACAGTGTGAAAAATCCATATTATTTTGCAGCACTAACAGTGTGAATACAACTTATAAACTTTCCAACTAAAAAAGCCAACAACTAAAATCGCAACAAAGTTGTGAAGTTTTTTCCTGTATTTATCATCCCGTCTTTTCAAAACAACAACAGATGATGAGGTCAGGTTCTCTAATTGCAACTTTTCCAATGTCCTTGTGTCATTCTCCACTTGATATTTACAGCAGGGGTCAAATTGCCATGACACACTGTACAGTGTAACACTAGACAAACTAACAATGCCAAGAGGAATGCAAAAATAGTTTTTGTACCTTTGAGGAAACAATACTCCAGTTGCTAAGCATGTAAGACCAGAAAGAACTCCAGCCTTGTGTAAAAAATTTCCCATTTGTATCCATTTTGTAGTTTCATTTCCAATGCGTTCAGGCTCTATGACAATAAATGTAACTTGGTCTTCCAAAGCATCTTCCAATTGTTCTTCAAGGTATTCAACTTCTCCAAAAGCTTCTCTTATTACAACATGCTCTGGCACTGGGCTCCACTCTCTAAAAAGATAATTTAAAACATAGGACCAGGACCTGCCAATAGCGATAATTAGAGATGGGAACAAAGCCCACACAATTCATATTTCAATTAGCAGCCTCATTTAAAAAATTCTTCAAATTTCTTCATCCAAAGTCTGGTATAGATCCAAATTTCCATAATCTTAGTGATTGAGATTTGATCTTATTTGTTCTGGATACTGCAAATTCCCCCTTTTGTGAATGACAAAGGAAAAGACCTGAACTCTGATTGGCTCACTGATCAATGGGACAAGGGAAGCGTTTTTGGGCATGCACAAGTTAACAAAGGAAGGATGAAGGGCGATGACCCTCAGATCGATACTGCGCAGACTCCAAAGCGATTCGACTGGCATCTGGCTTTTCAGGGGAAAATCTAAAAGACTTTCGCTGATAGTATCCCGAACAATTATTATGACAATAAATTTGAAAATCTATAAGAGATTTGATTGTGAAATTTTTCAGAGTGTAACTTTACACCCTCTGTCATTATTTATGGTCAAATCCCTGATCAATGTTCACAACTTTATTATTCATTATTTAATCAAAGCTGCAACGACTAGGATTTTGAAAAATATCAATCAGGCAAAAATCTGGTCACTGAATCTGATGTCATAAATTTAATATGAAGTAGTTTAAAGAAATTTTGAAACATTTCAACACCAGGCTGCTCAGTTAAAAAGGTGGTACTTTTGTAAATCTTCTGTTCCCCTCATTGATTTCTCATCAATAACTCTTGATCGGTTGCATGTGTGGGACACTCTACAGTCCCTGAAAGGAAGTCTCAGTAGCAGTGATTTCTTGAGCACTTTGTAGAAATGCAGTGCTTACCCTCAACATGGAAAGCCATGTTTTCATTTAAAAAGCACAATTGCCCATTGTTTTCAAACAACAAGTCTTTGTCTTACCAAACAATGGGGCTGCGGCCGCAACCTCTTGCCCTCAAAGTGTCCATCACTGTTGACATTTCATAAACTTGATATCAATTTTTATTGAAAATATACCATTGAATTCAATTCAATTTGAATTCTTCTTCATCAATCACACACTAAGGTCAATACACCATTTTAATTAGCAGCGTTGTTTTGGAGATTTGTCAAAATCTCTTCCTATTGTTAACATGAAAATTTCGATCCAAATTCGGATTTGGCACCCAAACTTTACTTTGGCTACATGTTTTTGAACTGTTGACAATTGTCATGTTGATTTTGTGACAATGTAAAGTTCAAAGATTTATAAGGGATTTGACCATGAAAAGTCATTGGGGGTGAAACTTTACACCCCAAGTCATTTCCACGGTCAAATCCCTTATAGATTTTCAATCATTACATCACCATAAAATTAACACTACAACTGCTAGCAACATGAAAACTTGTGGTTAGACTAAAGTTTTGGTGCTAGATCTGAATTTGGCATCTAAAATTTCATATGTAAAAATTTTGAATAATTTCGATAACGAGGCTGTTCATTAAAGTGGTGTATACAAGCATGGATTGGAAAAATTCTTGGGTGATACCTATTTATTATTTTTGGAAGATCGTGAATTTTGGAAGAACTCATCTGATTTCTCTGTGCTAATATTTTGGTGAAGAAGTGTGGATAGAAAGAAGTCTAAAACAATGGGAAATTCAGTGTATTAAACAATGAATATCAATTATTCTTTGTCACACATTGGCACATAAAATCATTACCCCCAGCAAAAATAAATGGTGCAAACAGTGCAGTGGTGCTAAGCCAGACTGGGATGTTTGCTTTGCATGGCCAATTTCTCTGCCGCACACTTAAAATTTCAGCTGTGGTTCCAGCTACAAAACTTTTGTAAAATAAAAACAAAAGGAAGCAATACAAACAGCCACATGAAGAAGATTCCCAATGGCCACAGAGGTGAACTGAAGGTGAAGTTGCGGTTTTTGAAGCAAGCACTGAGACTGCAGAAATAGCTAAGCGCTAATATCGAGTCTGAGACCCCTGTCATGATGCTCAAAGGTGCTGGTGGGATTTGAGCCCTGTCCACCCGTCTGTTCTGGCTGCAAAGTCAGTGGATTACATACAACACAGCGCCATCACAACACCTTCATTTCACTCCGTTCCTGGGAAGAAACCAGGGTGCATTTCATGCACTTAGGCCCGAAGATCTTTGGCGTAGACCTAACTTTTTTGTTGGCGTAGCGGCATCATTTTTTCAGTAAAATCGGTGATGTGACGGCGTTTCAAAATCTGCTTACCTTGACATGAGTGTGAAGTTGTCCTCAATCATATAGCAGTTTCTTTTGATAATAATACATGCATTTCTGTGATACTGAACTAAGAATTTGGGCCAGTACTGAAAGTTTCTTAAAATCATCAGTACTCAGATTTTAGCAGCTCTCTCTCCCTGAAAATACTTGGCGTACGAAAGCTTAGGGCCCGGCGTACCTTCGGCGTAGGTCTTACATGGAATGCACCCTGGGGAGGAAAGTAAAAACTAAAATTCAGACTTTCCAATTTGATCTTTGTAATTTTTGTTTCTTTTTTAATTCTGCTCTTATTGCTTTCACCTATCTTTATGAAAACGTATCAAGTCAAATATGATGCTGAAAAAGCTCAAAATTTTTAACTGAAATTAGGCCTAGAGGCCCCAGAGTGCTTGCTTGATAGATTTAGAAGCAAAACATTGCTTTCAGCAGAAACTTGAAAATATGGACAAGATGTTGTTTCATATCAACTTTGTTGCACGTCAGTCGTCAGTAAAGCTTAGCCTTTGCATACCTGTATGAAGTGTCTTCTTCATCACCAACAATCACCTCGACTTCATCGTCCTTGTCCGCCATTGCGTTTTGGCGGCAGTCACATCATATTTTCCCACAATGCACTATTCATAGCCTCGTTCGAAGCAACGGCCGCGGCTCGCAATGATATAGAGGCGGGGTGGCTGCAGGAACATTGAACATAACATGGATCATCATTGATCATTGGGAGCATCCACAAGAAGTCCTATATGAATTGTTTGTAAGAAACTGCTGCCATGAAGCTCAACTCAGATCGCTAAAAAGTTAAGAAGCTCCAGTACTGGAAAGCATAACTTAGGAAACTATTCATTTTGATCACAGAAACGATTGACATATTTTACTTTCACTCGTTTCCAGTCTCACCTGTCTCGTAATGCTTCCTCAAAAGACTTAGCGTTGAAACGTTTACAAGGAAACGGGTGGTCAACATGAAGATGCTCTAGAATCTTAAGAAACTCATGGGAACCTCTGAACACTCCAAATACGATAATCTTAAGAAATTTCCAGTACCTGAACAAAATTCTTAGTTTCTGATGAAAAGTTTATGTTGGCAGTGGGGAGCCAGGCAAAAATAGTGAGGGGAACAAAATTTTGCGATTCCGACTGGAGTAAAAGGGTATACCAAGACATTTTTATTGCATTTTTCAATCACAATTTTAGTCAGATCAGTCCAAGAGCTCGGAGTGCTCTTTTCTTTACATTTTCAATATGGTCATCCCATTTGAGTTGATTGTCAACTTGAACACCAAGATATTTAAAACTACTCACGATCTCAATATTATCATCATCTATTTCAAACGATGGTTGGGAATCATGCTGGATTTGGATCTTACGGATATTTGGGCCTGAACCAACAATAAGGGACTGGGTTTTAATGACAATTAATGAAAGCTTATTTCCATGCAACAACCAGTCCTGCAAGCTCGAAAGGTCACAGTTTAGGTCATGTTGTAGAGCAGCGAGACTCTTAGAGAGTGCGATATAGTGGCGTTACCTGCGTACATAATAACATGCGCTTTTTCAAGCGAAAAAGGTAAATCATTTATGTAGATAAGAAACAAAAGTGGGCCAAGACAAGAGCCTTGCGGGATGCCACAATTTATATCACTTATGAAACACCATTTATATCATTTATATCATTTATATCACTTATGAAACCAGATGAAACACCATTGACCTTGCAAAACTACTTACGGTTGTTAAGATAACAAGCAAACCAGTCATGCTCAAGACCATTTACACCATACTTCGCAATTTTTTGCAGAAGAATATTGTGGTCCACCGTATCAAAAGCTTTCTTCAGGACAATAAAAATCAAACCAGTGTATTCTCCTTTGTCAATGTTAAGGTACCAGTCATTAGTGTTTTTCATAAGGCAGGTAACAACGGAGAGTAAGGATCTAAAGCCGGTCTGATGCCGGTATAGTAGCTTATTGGTATTTAAGTAATTATAAAACTGATTGAACAAGTTTCTCAAAAGGGCGTGAACTAAATGGTAAGACAGAGATGGGCTTATAGTTAGATCGGTCATCCCTTTGACCACTCTTAGAGATAGGGGCAACTCGAGCTATCTTCCAACAATCAGGACCATTTCGCATCTCGGACCAATTTGTCGCGACTTCTATGCCAAACTGGCCTTACACAGTCACTCTCTTCGCAGAGGCTGCATTACAGAAGGTACGAATTTGATGCTTGCAGCTCCTGCGGTAAAGAGTGTCACACAGTAAAACTTTTCGACAAAATTTCATTCGAAACAGTTTTGTCTGCATTACCATCGTACATATCGAATGTATATAATTGTGTGTCAAATGATATGAGAATCGAGAATCCTTATTCGTCAGAATTCCTCCTAGTTCATAGCAGAAAACAAAATTTTTTTGATTCGCTGGGATCAGTTGCGACGAATTGCGATGAATCAGGATACCTTGTTTCGTTTGATTTTCATATATTGTAAATAATCCTAATTGATTGTAAACCCAGAATTCCGATGAAATGCGATAAAATGCGACATATGAAAACCAGCCAGTATGATTTGATCGAGTGTTTTGGGGCTATTTCACTCGTCTCCTAACCAAGATATTTTAGAAATATGAAATGTTAGCATATTTTCAATGCTGAAAAAACACAAGAAAAATGACAATAATAGTGTGGTCTTTCTGCTTTTGATTAGAATTTGAATGCTGCGATTCAGTCGAGTATTACGCAAGTCGAGTACTCTTCTTGGTGTTGTGAATTTTCAAAAACTGCAACATTTTCCAGGGAGGGGGGAACTTGGCTTATGAACATACGGGGACGTGCCGCTGGAAAATCTACAAAGCTACCCTGTCCCGGAGTCAAATTCTCGAAAATGATACCCTATCCCCGAGTAAAATTTTCTTAAACAATACCCTGTCCTTTAGTTTCTTTGGACAAAGTTGTGCTCTGCAAGGAAATTTGCACGAAATCTATCGAAAATGTCGAAATATTGCCATCCAAGCGATTTGAATCACATTTGCAGAGCGCAAATGGCCTAAAACGACCTTTCGGAGTCAAAATGACAAATACTCGTATGGACCCTGTCATGGAGCCGATTTTTACAAAAGTGATACCCTGTCCCGGAGTCGGAATCCTGAAAACGGTACCCTGTTCAGCGGCACGTCCCCGTACGGAAAAATATAAGAGTACCGCACCCCCCCGGAACAGTTTCTGCTTCACTTGGCACTTGATTGACATTCAGAAGAGCATAAGAAGCAAAATAGATGCAAAAGCCAAAAATTTCCAACGATATCGATTGCATAAACATTGCCGTATTCACTACGAAAAGTGCAAAATCTAACAAGGACAGATTTTGTAATACAATAGATACGGATTTATAATTGACACCTCAATTCAAAGCGATCAATGACTGCAGATAAGGAAATTCTCTCAACCAGTAAATCAAAACAAACATGGCAGCGAAAGTTGCCTGAAACCAGCAGGCCAAACTCGCGCCTTTTGCCACCGAAAAAAGGTGGCTCTTAAGAGAAGTTATGTGCTTAAAACGCAAGAAGAAAGGTGAATCTAAAGTTCTGTCTCACAGATTTTCTTTATTTGGGTCAGTAGCCAAGCAGAAGGTATTATAATTCTCTGGTATTTAGGGCTGAAATGAAAAACTTACCATACAGCTCCTTGATTACATGAACAAAATCCGCGAGACAGAACTTTAGATTGACTCTTCTTCTTTCGTTATAAGCACATATCTTCTCTAAAGAGCCATCTTTCTCTTGAATACTACCTTTTGCTTGCACAAGGCGAGAGTTTGTCCTGCTGGTTTCGCGGCAACTTTTGCAGCCGTGCTTGTTTTGATTTAACAGTTGAAAGAATTTCTTTTGCCTCCATCACTGCACTAATCGCTTTGAATTGAGGTGTCAATAACGAAACTGCCGCTACTGTCTTAAAAAATGTGTCCCTGTTACAAAAGATACAGTTCTTCATAACATATACTATTCATAAATTTTATGACATACCAACGAAAATATTCATTTGTTCATTATCGTACCCCTGTGTGCAAAGGCGGTGAATCCTCCTGATCCTCTGCATGCTTCTTAAAAAATACAGTGCATAGACAGGCAGATGCTAGACTTGCCCCAAGCCTATTCCCTTTGTCCGTCGAACCGTTCCCTTTATGGCTGTTCCTGGATCCGCAATTCCAGCATTCCGTCAAGGCCCTCTCTTTCTCGCACAGAACGTTGGAATGGCCATGCCAGAACTTACCGTAAATGGAATAATCCGACAGATGGAAGTCTAGGCAGGCACAGACAGAAACTCATCAAATTTTTGGACTGCCTTGCCTAGAACACAACATGAGTTTGCAAGATAAAACTTTGACTTCTATCTGCTTGTGCAAAAGGCAAGAACAGGATTACAGAAGAGTCAAACATCATAGGCATACTGTTTTAACTAGTTTTAGGACTTAAGATTTTTCAACCCCAAAGTTGAGTTTCAACCCACTTGACCAAGTTAAAATACTTCAATAAAGGTTGCTCCCCATTGGGCAATGAACTGTTGTCATGGCCTTCCTTGCCCTTCAAGCAAAGGTTTGGGGCAGAGGTACATAACTTTTGGGTGGACAGGGGTCTGCTGCCCGATTATCAGAAAGGTAACCTCTTGTAATTACCAAAACTTGCCTTCCTACCCACTTTTATGATGAATTTTGGCAGAGAACTACCTGTTTCAAACTATTGTTTACACATTTCAACCAAACTCCCTGTGTTTAAGGAAAATCTGTCAAAAAAAGAGCCTTTGTTTAGAGAGTTCTGGCAGCCTCAAGAACAGATTTCTCAGCTACAACACTTCTCCTTCTCTCGTTACTTTGATCTGATTGAGTGAAATCTATTCTTCTGAAAGGCAGATCACTTTGTCTTTTCAAAAGGCTGCGAACATTTTTTATTTGCCCTTGCTCATTGCTCAGTTTCCAAATAAGATAAAAGTTCATTGCACCGTGAAAATGGCATGGTGATGAAACTTTCTCATCCACTGCTACAGAGTTCAGGTGACAAAGAAGGAAATGGATATCCATATATCCATATATTGATATCCAAACTTTTGACTCAACACATCATAAGGTCACTGCCAATTGTTGATATATTTTTGTTGATGATGAGCATGAATTTCATTTTTGCACAGCTTTGTTAACAATGGGGTAGGGTATATTTCAATTGGGGTAGCACAGTCCCAGTACCTCTTTCACAGGAGCTCCCAAGGTCCATTTTAAGCTCTGGGTATGTTAAAATGCAAAGCATATAGATTTGCAAGTGCACATGCCATTGCAGAGAAAAATAAAGATGTGAAAAATAAATAATAAGACATGCCAACTTCAGTGTTTGGTGGTAGTTTGTATGCTTCTCCTCCAATTTCTGGAGTGTCAAATCCAAATGGGAAGATTAATGCTGACAAGCAAAACAGGATGACTGTGAATGGAAAAGGAAAATATAAGGTTGTTATTCAATAGGTGAGCCAGAAAAAATTTTCTACTCAAAAAATTTGTAGCACTAACAATGCTTCACAGGTTTGAATGATTCAAATTCTGGTTTGAAGCCTGAAGACAACGGCATTTTGTATATTCTTCTCCCCTTTTTACAAGCACTAGAAACATAAATAGCTTCAACTTTAGAAAAATTTCACGGTCGTAAAATGACTGAAAAAAGCACCTAAAATACTTGATCAAATTGTAAGGACTCTCCTCACACAAAACAATACACAAGTGTGCTTCACATCTCTCAAGAGTAATATACTGTACAAGACATAGATTTTCAAACAGATACTAAACATTTTCAATCCCATGGCAATTAACATGCATAGGATATTTCTAAGCCATGAGAACTGGCATTTCCTTTATTGTTCTGTGTGTGGGGTCCTTTATGATTTGATCATTAAATATATCATAGGCCTTTTTCAGTCATTTTTCAACCATGAAAGTTTCATAAAGTTTGAGTTACCTATAGTTACAGTGCTCATAAGAAGGAAAATCACAAAAATACTTTGATTTCTTGGCTGTCAAACAAGTATCAATTGATTCTAAGCTTTATACTGTAGTATTCTTTATGCTATGAATTCTTAAAAGTGGGAACTTTCTCCTAGGTCACCTGGTATGCTGGGTGAATCAAAAAGGTCTTGGTGTTTGAAATGCTCCTGCTCCTTGAATATATATATAAGCAAGAAATTTTGCGAGATTTGATTGAATAGCTAGCATGTGCAATAATTTTTAGAATTTTTCCTGGGTTAAACTGATCACTCTGTTCTGATTCTGTAACAGATTTTCTAAAACAAATGCCTCCAAGAAACCTTAAGAAATGTGTTAAAATGTACTGGGGAGCATGCTCCACATGCCTCTCCTGGGAAGGCTCTCCTTCCTAACATTTGAATACCTAAATATCTTTAGTCCCATCCAGCCCTGATTGAAAATATTGAGAAGCTCAACAAATATCAACAAAAAAACTGCGATTTAGTTGCAGGAAGCTTCCATCGGTAATAAATTGGTTCTATCCCGGTGAGTCAGTCATTGTTGTTGTAGGGTTTTTGAATTACTGTTCACATGGAACCTCTTTGGCATTTTGAGTTGTTCGTTCTCAAAACTTTGGAGACTCTAGTAATTGCAATGACCTGGTCCTGGTGTGAACCAGGCTTTTTTGAAATGAAACAATGTCCTTGATTCACAATGCAATTTTTGCATAACATACAAATGGAGTGTTGGAACAATGTTTTTAAGATAATAGGTCTTAAAAGGGGTGTTTCCCTCATTTTCCTTGAGTCTGAAGGATCTGGTCACCCAAATTTTTCTTTGTGGCTACAGTCCCAAACCCCCTCAGGGTCCAATCCCACAAAGATCACTCCAGGGCCCAAGCTGGCTCTTAACTGCCCTGCTTTTGTTCAAATATAAGAATAATACCTCCAAAAAATGAAAGCCACCGAGATGCTTTTAACAGATATTCTTTCCACATTGACATGATTATGAGAAGACCAGCACCAAAGATCAGTGTTGAGCCAATGACAATGAAAACTAAAGTTGTAGCCCATTCCTTTGGTAAATGTGCTTGAGTGCAGATCTCCTTCTGTCCTTTGAACTTTATGCAGGATTGCGTCAATCCAAATTTTGTGGTTCCTGTAAATGAGAATGATAGTGATACAGAGCATGGTACCACTTGGCTACGAACATGATAAAACGAAAGAACTGTTTTGCTATTTTGTGAATTATTTTTTACTCATTGTACATACTATTGTAAAATTCATGTCCTCGCCTCGGATCTTTGTTTATTCCTAAGTATTTTCTACGTATCAGCATTAAATTATTCTGTTGGCTATGCATTAGCACCAAGTACATAGCTTTGAACCTAGCAACCAACAGGGGCCTAAAAACAAAATAGTTGGCTCAACAAGAACAAACGAACAGTGGAGTGGTGGTTACCAGCGAAGTTCGTCACAATCCATTCTGGTTTCAGCAATGATATAATGGCCATTGCATCTGCCCCCATAAAGAGAGATGTTGTCACCGCTGCAAGCTTGTCCATCTTCGCAGTTAGTTCAAAACAATACAACCATTTGTTTATCGCAGGCTCTCCGGACTCCCTTCTTCATCCTTCCGCCATTTTTCGGTTCCGTTTCACTCGAAGACTGGGACTGACAATTGATGATACAAAACGAAACACTGCGAAGGAGGCGTACCGCCGCAACAGTACCGCGAGCTCGGGAGCTTTCTGAAACCAGGGCGGGAACCAGGGGTAAATGACGATTAGAATGAAATTCTAATCGGAGTTAAAGCAACGAACATGCTTCGTATTGTTCTTGTTACAGATTTACAAATCTGGCAATTTAGACTACCTTTGTTTTAACTCTCTAGAGATGCAGCGTTTTTCATCATCTGCGTGTTCATGGATAGTCGTGCATGCGGCATGGTTTCAATGCAGTATAAAACAGAGTTTGATTTGAGAATTTAGTAAATTTTGCACAATCGTTCTGATTGGTTGCAAATCAAAATCTCCCACCCACCCGCCTCTTTCACATTTTCATGTTGGATCTTCTTTCTTTTGCAGATGCATCTGGAAAGTTTTGTCCAACATGGACGAGGGGATTAGTTTTGCGGGAAAAATGCAGGTTTTCCTTCCAACCCCACCTTCGGGAGGGTTATTTGCTTTTCGGGAGATGGGCTAATTCCCTCAAAGCCCAAATTGCCCTAATGATGAGGAAATGCAACCTTATGTTTGTCTGATGCTTATGAGGAAAGATTTACGAAAAGGTTGAAAATATCTGAAGGGCAGCCAAGCCCCAGCAGCATTGGGCAGATTTATGGGAGTGTAGCTTTAACGGGTAATGTGAAAAACATTTGGACAGGACAGTTCAATATTGATTTAGGCGCGATCGTGGAAGCATGTGTAGATTCTTAAGCCCAATTTGTTCACAGATTGGTACTTCTTCGCTACGAGAAAGTGTTCATACTTCACAAGCAGTGTCTTTAGAGACTTCAGACTTTTTATGGCATTTATTTGTCTTAACAACTCTGCAGACATCATCATCTTTTCCTTTCCCTCCATATTCATTACTTCAAAGCGTTGTACCTGCAGAAAATCTGCGAATCACTAAGTTTACAAAATTTAATCACATTTCCAAACACCTATCTTACCCCAAGCTTACCCGTTTTACCCACAATAAACCCAATAACCAATGCATTGTAAATTTTTCTCAACATGCAAATTTTTAGCGCTTTCCAAACATGGTTTAAGACATGGAGCTCTTGTGGCATGCAAGCCTCGAGCATGAAAATTGCAAATTATAGAGAAATACTACTGCTCAAAGTATACTTTTCGATGCCAGCTAAGTGCGGCTTTATAAAAACAAAGTTTTAGGTTTCCGAAAGGCAAAGCGATTCTTCACACCTATCACCACACAGTCAAATCAAAATAAATAGAAAGAGCAAGACTTTATGGTCGGCAACAATGAAGGTATGAAAGCTATTGTTTAGGCTGCCCTGCCAAATTGCTTTGTCTTGGTCAAACCTGTACAGTAAATCCCCGCATATAAGAACCTACCAAAATAAGAACCTAGAGGCTGTTTTTCCTAAATTATGTACCTTGCAATTAAGAACCTGTTTCAGTTTGATGAAACATAGGTTCTTATTGTAGGATACGCAAAGTTGATCTTTGATTGCAGTTATTAAGATCATTGTGGTTCTAGCTTTTTGAAAGTTTAATTTGCCTCCCCAACTACTTATTAGGTCAATAAGAATACTTCCAAGACAAATAATAGGGCTGAAAATCTTTGTGAGACTCCCAAGGGAACTTCATGAGGCACCTGTCAAATATGAACCTCTATACCTTGAAATTAGTATTAGTATCTCTGAAATAAGAACCAACTACAGCCTGACTATCAAAAAAGTACGTTCTTATACGCCGGGATTTACTGTATTTACTGTTCAATGGGTTTCTACTTTTGAGCGACGTCGCTTTTCTGCAAGCCAATCAGATGGCCGGAAGAAGTCGCTGCGAGCGGAATATTCCGCCTGGTGGAAATCAGGCCTAACCAGGGAACAAGGCCTGCTCGGTGCAGCTGGCACGGTATGCTTTGTTTTTCAAATTTCATCCTTGCCTTTCATTCCACAATTTTGCCGCTTCTCTCCCAAAAAACTAGGATATCGATCTTCTAGGAAGTTTTGTTATGATTTGGTTTTTGATCATAATAAAGTCTGTCGCTTTCTTATAAATTTTAACCTTTCACTTGGGTCACCCAATAACCCAGTAATTTCAGGAGAATAATGAGCGAAGGAAAACACATGATTTACCCAAAGTCTTCATAACATTCTACCTTCCATATTTCAATATGATACTTGTTACTGAGCAATACTTCCTTTAATATTTGTTCACCTTATTTTCCCCATAACCATCCTTTAACAAATCCTGTTATACCTCCAGCTTGTACCTTCTTCTTCTCCATTCTTTCTTCTAAGTTTGGCATCTCCAAGTGATTTAAAGCGAGGTCAAAGAATAACGGTTTGCTCGGAATCGGCTGAAAGCTTGGAGGGAAGTTGACTAAATTTGGCTTCTTCAATGAAGAACTTGACTGCTCACGGTAGACATCTAGCCGATCTTTCAAAGGCTTTGAGAAAAGGAAAATAAACATAAAACTCAAAAGCAACTTGATCACAAAAGCTTATTGCTTTGAAATTTACCAGTTTGGACGATTCGTGGAAGTCAATTCAAAAAAATGTACACTGTTCTTCTGCGTTCACATTGCACAATCTTTTGTAAGCGCTTAAACGCTCGTGCTGAAACCCACCTCGCTAATCCCTTACAGTGTTCAGAGTGTCAAATATTTGCAAGCGGAAAGGAGCTTGCTGGTGCGGAAAAAGCTTGTTGCTTAGCAAGCACATTACTTACACGAGCGTGCAAGCGAGATGTATTTTCGACTTTTCATTTCACAAGTAGAAAAATAACTTACTATATGGGATCCAAAGTACATATCAATCTGAAAGGGAAGACGCAAACAAAAGCGCGTTTACGCAAGCAAAAGCATGCAGTAAAAACAAGCCTTTTATGTGAACTTACAGCCTAAATCATTTATCAGATTCCTAAAAACTGATAACAACGGCGTTATGAGCCCGAAAAAACTGAGGTGGACAAAAATGCATTTTTCATGACCTTCGCAATTAGAATGTGCAAATCAGTAGTACCGTACCCATATTAAAAGGAAGTTTATCAAAATGGTGCATCTCAAAATCCGTCAAAACTGCCCTGAATCGGCCTGAATCATAAATCAAATTTGCCAGCAATTTAGCTCCACGGCTGCCATAATCAAATTCTATCAGTTTATCTTCTTTAAGAAGCTCGTCACTTACCCGGTTATCCAGACTGAGGTTTTCTACACCATCCTCGATTTCAGATGACTGCAATATATGGGCAGCATGGGCGGCACATCGTTGGCCTTTGGCAAGGTTTGCTAACTCTTGTAATTTATCAATCTCTACCTGCAATGGCAAAAAATCTGGCGTGTTTTGAACTCGAAAGAGCTCGCATTTGATCAAGAGTGTTGTATCCTAAAACATTTGTAAAATCCAAATTATACACCGGGTGAGCCAGAAAAAAGGTCAAACTTTTGGAAATTCAAAGCACTAAAAGCAATGAACGGATTTGACTGATTTTATGAACACTGAAAATTCACGTAAATTTGACTAAAAAAAGCTTTCGTCCTTGCGAACTTTCGACCTCTTTCACAAATTTCGAAACCATGAAGTCGTAAAGTCGAGCTTATCTATATTTCCAGTACTCAACAAATTCATATTTACTTACGGGGCACGGTAACCCCACGTAAAAACTGCTTTTCAAGGAACCGTGGAAAAATATGCAAGAAAATCACAGCAAAAAGCTTCGACCTCTTGGGTTTTAAGCAACTATTGATTCTTTCCAGTTCACCAAGAGCTCTTGGGCCCCATTCACACGGGAACACAGTAGTCGTTCCGATCCATCTCGTTCCGTTTCGAGAAATAGAACACTCAGTGGTTGCGTCCACACCGGAACGCTTCAAAACAAGACACCATTCCGTTCCAAAAAAATGGAAAGAGCAAAAAAGTGATAGAAAAGTGCAACGATCCGCAATCGTTCCGTTGCGTTCCCGTGTGAACACGCAATGAGCTAGTCCAAAAAACATAACAATAACATTTTTAGCGCATGCGTAGATATAGTTGTTGCTAAAAAAAACGCAAGGACTGAAGAAACAAATGTGGAACGGACCGAGTGCATTCCCGTATGAACAGAAACGAAAACAAATACGCAATCGTTCTGTTCTCGTGAGAACAATCTATTTTTGCTTTCAAGGAACTTGAACGCAGAGACAGAGCAGAAACTGCGCACTCATGCGCGAAAATTCGTAGCTTTGAGCCCTGCCAGCTCCCAGCAACAGATCCCAAAATTCGGCAACACTTGATATTTTGTTCCTTGGGCCTTGAACTCTTGATTTATCGTTTCAAAAAGCTTATCTATCCAAACACTTCTTTATCTAAGATTGCTCGATGACGTCATTTTACGCAGTTTCTGCTCTGTCGAACAAAGATGGAACCAGGGAGCGCCGAAGGCGCTCCCTGGATGGAACGGAACAACTGCGTTGCCATATGAACGGGGCTTTGGTGCTATGAATTTTCAAAAGTAGGAACTCTTCTCTACCTCATCTGGTAGTTCTAATCACTGATTTGTCTGTTTGTTACATCCAATATTGGTCTTTCTTTACCAGAGCTTTCACCCCACCTTTGAGACATCTTCGAAAATAGATCTTCAAACGAATACTAAAGATTTTCAATTCAATGGCAATAAATGTGCAGATGATATCTCTCAACCAAGAGAAATCGCATTTTCTTTATCTTCAGGTATGAGGAGTCCAGTATGATTTGTTCAAGCGTTTTAGGCTGAGGAACTCTAACACTGACCTTAGATTACCATTATTGAGAACATCAACTGGTCAGAAATCGTTTGCTTACAAAGGGGTTAAGGTCTGGAGTGACCTAGATAGTGTTGTCAAAGCGTCCACATCTTTCTCCTCTTTTCGAAGAAATTATAAAGCCAAACTATAACTCAAATCATTTTCCTTTCCTTTTTGTCTTAGATTATTGTAAATAGGGTTATATTGTTTATTTAAATTATTATTAGGTTTTATTTTAGCATGGCTCCCTGTAAAGCAGTATTATTCTGAGTGGATTACCATGGATAAAAAAGTTAAAATGAAATGAAAGTGAAAAGGCCTTTTTCAGTTATTGTGCAACCACTAAATTTTTGTAAAGTTCAATGTACCTATCCCCCCAGTACTTGCAAGAAGGCAAGAAAAATTGCAAAGACCTTAGCTGCCAAGAAAATATTAATTCCTTACAATCTATCAAGTACTCTTGATGAATCCATCAAGTACTCTTGATGCTTGAATTCTCAAAAATCGACTGAATCAATCAAGAATTGATTCCTATGATGGTCAAATCTGTATGCAAGCGTAACTAATTCCCTGGCGCAATTATCAGAGGCTTTTGTGAATAGACCATGCAAATAATCAGGCACCCCTATTCCGTCTGTCCGTCGAACCGTTCCCTTTTCAGTTGTTCCTGGATCCGCCATTCCAACATTCCGTCAAGGCACGAAGAGGAAAAAGAGAGAATGGAAAGAGAGAGAAAGGAATGGTGGAATGGCGGAGCCATGAACTACCGTTAATGGAACAGTTCGACGGACGGAAACAGTTCGACGGACGGAAGGGACAGACTTGGAATAAGTCTACTTGTGCAGTGACTTGCGAGAAATTTTCGTTGTTAGTATCATTATTTTCAAGTTAAGCATCTGTTTTGTATCAAGCCAAACAAATTGATTATAAGGCGATGATAATGACGTCGACAAACGTATCCTCTTTTTGGTATCAGCTGCAGTTCATATTGTTAATAGCTTCAAATGATTAACAGTCATTAAAATAAACAAGTATTACTTACTTTGAAGAGTGTTTTTGACGAAGTTTCAGCGATCTTTAGACTAGAATTGACATATGTAATAACTTTTTCATACAATGCGATGGCTTCATTTAGTTTCTTCCCGTTGTGATAGGACAGAGCAATATAAAAGCATCTGAAAGAGAATATATAATATATAAAACCAATCAATATTTTATATTTCATACAGGGTATCCTACGATTGTGCTCCGTTGTGGTGTGGCTACTGTGGAGGAGTTGTAGATTCAATACACCACTTTGATTAAGTAGCCTCGTTTTGGAAATTTGTCAAAATTCCTTCCTATTGTTCTTATGAAAAGTCCGAGCCTAGATTCGGATTTAGCACCTGAACATTAGTTACATGTTTTGAACCTGCTGGCATTCGTGATGTTGATTTTATAACAATGTAAAGTTGAAAGATTTATAATGGATTTGACCGTCAAAAATCGTTCGGGGTGAAACTCTATACCCCGAGTCATTTTCATGGTCAAATCCTTAACAGATTTCCAACCTTTACGTCGCCATAAAGTTAACACCACGACTGCTAGCAACATAAAAACTTGTGGCGAAACTAAAGTTTGGATGCTAAATCCGAATTTGGCCTCCAAAATTTCATATGAAAGAATTTTGATTAATTTCCAAAACGAGGCTGTTAATCGAAATGTTGTATTATCTCGGATCTTACAGTTACATAGGTCAGGCCTCAACAAAGAGTTTGAGACAATGTTTAAGTCTATCTAGCACTTCGTTGCTGATTTATGGTAGAGAGAAAACAAAATAAGTGGTTGATTCAAAACAGCACTTCTATCGTTCTCCAGCAATGTCAAAATCAAGTAATTTTCCAAAGAAATGGTTCTAGCGTCGTATTAAAATTTTTGCTACATTTTTCAAAGGGTTAGTAGTATTTTCCATTCATAAGAGTGCACTTTCCACGTTTTAAAACATGTGGTGAAAATCTTTATACGATGCCAGAGTCCTTTCTTTGAACCTGCAATTTACCTGCATAAAAGTATGATTTCAATGAAATTTGAGAAGAAAATTCATTTTTCACATTCCTTTCAATATAGAACTAATACACAAGCATTGCATTATAACTGATCAACTTCTAAATCTCGAAATTACCACGAAAATGTTCTGTCTTCGTCCATACATGTCAAGTATTCAGAAAGTTTGATCAACGTTTTCAGCTCATTTTATGGTGTGACGTCATCAAATTTCTAAATCACAAACCAGAAGATTGAAAGAGTTTTTCTTGATACCCTATCGAAGGCATCCATAAACTATGGTTTTCTTGAACACTATTTAATCTTTCGTCAACAGGTTTAAAAATTACGATAGTTTTAACTTTTTTTCGAAAATTTTCTTGAATTCTTAAAAAAGAAGAAAAACAGTGTAATTCTGAAAATATTGAAGATTTCAGAAAAGTTCAACGGCAGATCTACTGTAAAATGGTTCAAGTATCTTTGAAGCCGTTAAGTTCAAAGAAATAGGTCATGAAGTTTTACACCTAGTTTACCTACCTGAAGTTTTAGTTTACCTATTGAGGGGGCTCCTCCTTAAGTAATTCCCTGCATGCAATTCATTTTTTCCTCAGTTAGTATTTGTATATTGTATTAATTTCCTATCCAATGTATTGATTTCTCTGTAACATGTTTTAAATCTTTGTTGTCTAGTTCTTTTTGTATGTATCGTTAATATTTTTGAATTGTATGTTGTGGAATTTAAAATATAACTGAACTGAACTGAACTGAACTGAACACCTAGCTTTATAAAGATTTGGAACCTATGTTGACTTAACCTTACCAAATCCGTATACCTTTTTTGGTACACCGCATTTATTAAGTAATTTTTACCTGAAAGCTTTGTATCCTGTTATTTGAGCATCTACTTCCATTTTTAATAAGTCATCTTCCTCAATGCCAGGTAGCTGCCCGATTTCCACTAAACTTTGAACAGTGACGTCATACATCTTCATAAGGTCTTCTGGCTTCGTTGCTTTGCCTTTTCCAGATGATTTTGAATCACTCCCTATCAATGCTGGTAATCGTGATTTCAATGATTCGATGATCACTAGATTCCTCTCAATCGTTAGAGTGTGCTTCAAGAATGATAAATAGGTGTGAACGAATTTGAAACTTGATATGTTTGAATCGTTCTTTTGACCCTTTGGACCCTGAAAATCAAATTTGAAAACGGAACATAAGGAGGGAAGAGCAGTCTCATAATGAATCAAAGTGCAAGCATGACGATAAACAAGACGATTGTTTCAAATCTGAACATGGGTGATTAGATTCCCCAGCCGTACCGATGCAAAGGAAAATATCATTTACTACTATGGAGGAGCTAGCGTCACCTCTTCCGCAGAGTTCAATAAATTTCCCTCAGCAGCAGCATATATGCTGAAACATATTTTCAGTGTCTAACTGCCCACGATCTGAATTTGATATTTCGACTATTCCATGAAGTGACAAATCCACTGGTTATTGCTTTGTCTGTTTGTTTTCAATTTGTTTTGAGTGTGCTTGTCAAGATTTCTAGCCACTGAAAGCTAATTTAGGCCCACTGTGCATGCCGCATCCAGGCATGGGACCCATAGTTTAACGTCCCTTCTTAAGGATGACGGGGTGATTTGTGAGGTCAGGCCTCCAAGGTCACCCATCCGGAGTCTGACCTCACTCGACCGAGCTTAACTTCAGTCACCTGACGAAAACTGTATAAGCCACTCGGCCACTCACCGGTAAAAGAGACAACGAAAAATCGACCGTTCATGTAATTACGTTACTTGTTAGAACGTTTCGGATCTAAGTCTGAGTCCATTATCAGTGTGTTAAAAATGGGAATGAATTTCAAACGCACTTTGAAATAACAGTTAGGCTTTGAATGAATTGAATCTTTGTTGATAGCAGAAAGATTGCAATGTTTTTTTGATTTTTTTCTTGTTTTTATTAATACTGGAACTAGACTTATGACGATGAGTCTCTTGCTTCC
The DNA here is from genome assembly GCA_964019985.1 of Aurelia sp. 4 Dawson et al 2005. Lineage (NCBI taxonomy): Eukaryota > Metazoa > Cnidaria > Scyphozoa > Semaeostomeae > Ulmaridae > Aurelia > Aurelia sp. 4 Dawson et al 2005. Next base: position 3,440,611 of record OZ026502.1, on the reverse strand, counting down.
CTGTGCTCTTTGAAAAGATGATGGCGCTTCAGTCAATAGAGACTCATAACATTGCTCTGAAAAACCTGGCCCTAAATAGGCCCAAACTTCACAGATCCTACAGTACCAATCAGATTGCAAGATTTGCGAATTACTATTGTTACGGTGTAAATGCGATAGAATTTTCAATTTGATTGAAGAATTGAAAACACTCCCACGGGATTGAGATTCGAAGCCATGATTCCATCATAATTCCATTGATGATTGAAGAAAATAGGGCCAAGTTTTTCACTGTTTCATTATGAGTCCCTCTTGAGCAAGGTGTAAGCAGGCATCCTCCCTGTAAAGCTTTAAACAGTGCTTGTTTAGTTGTAAATAGGTGACAGTGGTTTGGATTTTCTTTCATTGTAGATATTTATTTTAGATTTCAATAGGGTTTTGAATTGGGTTTTTAGTAGTATGTATATTTCAAATTATAATTAGGTTAATCTAGTTCTAGATTTATTTTTGTTTGTAAGTTTTTTAAGTGGAGGGCCCTTGAAAATCAACATTGTTGAAGGGCTGCCCTCCTTAAACATGTGAAATAATAATGATAATAATAACCGCAGGGATACAAGGAACTCATCATCATAAGTCTATACTGGAACTACAGGTAAATTCGACATCACGACACTTCCTTGCTTCAAATTCATGGAAAAGGGCCCAGAACACTTGACCAAATCAGAAGGAACCTTCTGAAACCGAAAATACAAGATGGCGGTTTTTCATGGTTGTCTACATATTCGTTGCCATGGGATCTAACTTTAAAGTGTCTATTTAAGTACGTATCTTTATCTGGTTATTATTGTCATTATTATTTCACATGTTTAAGGAGGGTAGCCCTTCAACAATGTTGACTTTCAAGGGGCCCTTGATAAAGGGCTCAGCTCGAAACGTCGTAATTCCATCAACTCTGCCCAAGGTACAACTTATTTTATTCTTGAATGTTGATATCTATTAAAGTGTTAGAATTCATTTCCTATAACTCTTGAGAGAGCCTAAATGTCTTTGAGTAATGCTATTATATTACCATATCTATCCTTGTTGAATATTGTTAGGTTCTTTGAAATACACAAGATACACAATGATACACAAGATCTAATAACTAATTGTAAGCTTACCAATTACAGGAGAGAAGAGGCAGGAGATTCGAACGTTAACAGCCAGCTCAGACAAAACGAACAACAATGAAGAATAAACAGTGTTACCAACGCAATGAGAACATATAGGTTTCATCTAACTGAAACAGGTTCTCAGTTACAAGGTGCAGAACTTAAGAAACACAGCCTCCAGTTTTGTATTTTCGTAGGTCCATATTTGCGGTGAATTGCTGTTAACTCACCAGTGCGTACAGATCTCTTAATTTTTAAAGGGGTTCATAGTCCACTTCATTACAGCCTTACAGTCTGATAAAGAACCTAACGATTAGATCTTGAATTAGTTATTAGATTGCATTACCATATCTATCCTTGTTGAATATTATGTGAAAACGAAAAATGATTTCTTACCATTTCATAGTTCAACTCTTCCTTTACAGCCTGCAACGCCTCCTTGCAATCCATAAGAAAATTATCATAAAACTCCAGTTTATCATCAGAAGTAACACAACGTTGAATTTCTTGGTCTTTATTCTGATTTCTAACAATAAATATCCTTGCTTTCTCTGTTTTCACTGGCACTGTCTTTCCCTTCCATGTTACTTCACCGACAGTGGAGGACAGTTTCTCTCTGGTCTGACTAATGGCAGCCTAGGACGAAAGGAAAAGAACATTTTTGTTAAAAAGAACACAGGTGAGTTCTTCAATTTGTAAATTCATTCTTTGACATCTCATTTTCTGTTTCAAGTTATCCACTGATGTTAGGTTTCAATTGATGACATTATTTTGTTTGCAAATTACTAGGATGATATGGGTGAAATATAGCTGTAACTGATCTTTAGGAGATAGGGTAAATCCAAAGATATTTAGGCTTGGCAAAATAAATGTAAAAGAAATTGTCTCATAGACTAATGTGATGGGGATGTGATGTTTAGAAAGTCATGCCAATTGAAGCCAATTTCTTTGAGTCGATTTTCCTTTGGAAATATAGTCAACCTTGCATATTTTCTTTGGTTTTTGCAAAAAGATGACGTCATCAGCCAATCATACAAAATAGTGGATAACTCGAAAATAAAACAAGATATAAAAAATATTATATGAATTTCTATATCATCAACAGGCTATTCATTTCCATAAATTAAAATTTTCACCTTAGAACATCAAAATCTACTGCTGTAATCAATCTACAAACATAAAAGATTATAGAAGAAATTAAGATGCAAAAAAAGACAAGATATTTAGCACACTGAGGCCTTTCTGAATTTTAAAATCAGTTTAGTTTTGCAAGTCACACTCTGTTGAAGACGAAGTCAGACAGGTCTCAGTGTGCTAAATATCTTGTCGTTTTTGCATCTGAATTTCTTCTATAAAGCTTATTCATACAACTTCCTACCTTCCTACCTATATGACAAAACATAAAAGACATACATACATCGATCTTGGCAACAAGCAAATCTTGGCCAGCAGCACTCATTCTTAGATTGACCAAATCATTGATATCTATACTGCTCTGTCCCAAATTGTAGGCACAATATCTTATATTTGGTGTGATTTCTTCAACCCTTTGCAAATAAAGCAACTTTGTATCATCCATAAATGCACTCGCCAATTTCTCGTAGATCGTCCTAAATGTGAAAGAAACAGTTAACAAATTGCAGCGTTTAAATCAAACATTCTATTTCACAAAAGTAACACTGGCCAAAAATGCCTGTCCAACTTGGGGCCAAAAATGTGAACAGCTTACCTTCTGATTTCAAATCTACAAATAGTATCAACTCATTTCAGCACAAGATCAAGGACAAATTTTTAGAAAAATATAGAGACAGGAAAACAGCATACATAATAAAACCGTGCAATCTCTCTCCCATTCATGATTTGGCCTTACTGAATTATGTTATACAAATAAAATTTGATCAAGTATAATTTTTGGCCACCATCTCTAAGGGGATCATTATGGAAATAAGGTCAACTTGATGTTACTACAGTTTTCTTCAAACTGGCTGACTTGACATGAACTTAGAATATTTTGCTGCAAATCTACCATGGAATCTTTGTGACATCTTGATTACTTTCAAAATGGTGCCATTCATTTTATCAGAGGTTATTGCATCATCAAATTCTAGTAAAAACTAGACCTAAATCCTAGAAAATTTTGGATATAAAATACCTATGGCCAAACAATATTTACCCATAACTGATGCACAACCCCTTGACCAAATCATGGAGTAGCCCTTTCCCCCATGCATAGAATATGAAGATTTGCAAGTTAACCTTACCTTGCTTTTCCATAGAGATCAATTGCATCTTGCCAATCTTGAAGCTCAAATCTCAGATTTGCAGTCATCCAGAAAAGGTAAGCCTTCAATAAAATGCAATTAAGTGAATCAAAACTATAAAGCCTCTTTGAAAATTCATATCTCAACTATAGATGTATACATGTTTTTTGGTGCTTTTATGATACTGATCCAATGGGAAGGCTGTATGCACAATTTTTCATCCTTGTGAAAATAATGTTTTCTATTGGATTCATCTCCAAACTTTCTACTACGGTACTTAATCATGGACAGGTTGCTTGCTGTAAAAAAAGTGAAGGAACCATTTACAACACTGATTTGGGGCTTTGAAACCCATTCAAATTAGATTTAACTTTGTGCAAGTTCAAATTTTGACCAGAAGTTACATTTTTTGATGACATCACAAACATCATAATTTCCTCTGATATTTCAAACCTACTGCCTTACATATTGGACTAAGTGAAATAATACATACATTTTTGGACAGAGGACAACAAGACCTTTTGATTATTGCATAATTTTGTTACATTTAACCAAAGATACAACAATTCATATGATGTCATCAACCTTTTGACCATCACAACTGAACTTTTCTAGACTCATTGGAGCTGAAATTTCTTAAGTCTTGTTGCCCTCTATCCAAAAACATATCTATTATTTGACTTGGTTCAATATATGACATAGCAAGCTAAAACACTGAAGAAAATTGGATGCTTGCGATGTAATAAAAAATGTGATTTCTGGTCAAAATTTGAACATACCACAGGTTACATCTGACTTGGACTGGTCTCAAAACCCCACCCAAATCATGTTGAGAAGTTAGACTAAATTGCTTTCTTCCATTGAAAACAATGGTGCTACATCACAATCATCAACTAGATGTATTGTTCTCTATTGTTTCAAGTACAATTGTCCCCCCAATCAGCAGCTGCTTCCGTTGTTTGGCTGGCAACCTGTATATTATAACCTTTAATGTATTTGTCTTTACTCACCTGAGACTCAAGTTTGGTCCTTGCATCTACTCTGTCCATTTCACACAAATTGTTGAGTTCTTCAGCATAAACAACTGCTTTTTGTAATTTCCTAGTCATATGGAACTTTTTTCTTGGCTCAGTATTTGCAAGTAATTTTAGTTCCATTGCATAGCTCCATGACCTCTCCGCATTCATCAGTGGAAGATAAAGATATCTATAAAACAAGGATAAAATCAAAGGGCTAATTATTTCTAAAATCCTATGCACCCTCCTAACAAGTTTCGCAGGATCTCACAATTCAATAACATCTTGGGGACAAATGCACTTTGGCGGACACAGCTTTCAAGGAAAACAGAGGTTGAACTGAATTGTATTGTTAGTATTACATGCTGACTGGCTTCCCTAACAATAGTGATTAAATTCCTACCATCTAATTGGATAATGCTAAATCTAACCGTGATTCGACTGATTCACAACACACACTTACTGGAGAACGTCAACATGACCTAAAAGTGGCCTAAATCTGCAGCAAGGACCGGCAATCTATGTATTCGTTTGGTTCCAAAGTTTGGTATGCTTTAATCTCAGTACTGGTGCGGTTAACATTCACATTCGGTGCAACATTCAGACATGAGGAAATGTTGAAAGTGTGTCCGCTAAAGTGCAAACTAGCCACATCTTGACTTTGCAAAATTAAAGAGGACCTGAGGAATTTTCCCTGAACATGTTGAAAATTCTTCAATAAATTTCAAGATGTTTAAAAGTCTCAAAATATGTATGTCTACGTCAGAAAATACTAAAAACCTAAAAAAGCATTTACAGTAAATCTTGTATCTCAAAACATCCACAGAATCTTAAAACTCTCAAAAATCTCCCTGAATAATGATAAAAATGTCAAAGAATCTTTACAAAGTCCTACAAAATCTCAAGATTCTTTAGGATTTAAGATGTTTTGAAAATTGTATTGTTATTCAGGGAAAATTTTTGAGACTATCTATGTAAAATTTCTAAAGATGTTTTGAAATAAATAGATATTTTCTGGATTTTTTAACTTCTTTTTGAAAATTTTAACATTTGTTAACATTTACAAGAGAATTTGATAATTCTAACTCCTTGGGTACTATTCTTCAAATAATAATTTGGCTCTTACTGTTCACAGTACAGTATCTTGATGTCAAAAGTGGCAACTTTTTGTGGCAAACATGGAACTTTACGAACAAAGTTTGCTTATTCAACACCTTGAATCCATTAGCAAAAAGGTACTCTTGCAGAACCATTTCATTTTGTTACAAAAAAGGCTTCATTGCAAAAAATAACTGTGGTGCTAGCTGCAATGCATCTAAGTTGAATCAAGGTTGCAATAATCCAGATTTCCAGGTACATGTGAATATCACGAATGCAATCTTGGCTTTATCTCAAAGGAGCATTTCCACTGCATGGCAGCTCATGCAGGGGGAAACGAGATTGCCTGTAAACAACCCGATTGATCACACAATCATGAAAATCAAAGAAAATGGTAATAAAGCCTTCTTAGAGTGTCTCTTGTTTTGCAGAATGTTGATTTCTCTAATTTCAACATTGTTGTCACAAAACCACTTTCATGGGTGATTGAAGTTGCTACTGTAATTCCAGATAGCATAGGTTCCAAAACTTTAAATCTACGAAAAAAAGGTGGGTGTAAAATTCAATGACTTATTTCTGACTGAATGACTTGAAAAAACTTTCTTTGACTGAAAGAAATTTTCTACGATTCTACCATTGAACTTTTCAGAAATCTTGATTATTAGTTGAAATTATAGCTTTTTTCATTTCAGCTCATTTTATGATGTGAGGTCATCAACTTTCTAAATCACAAAACAGAGGAGAGAAAGAGTTTTGCTTGATACCCTATTGTAGGCATCCATAAACTATGAAAACTATTTTATCCTTTGTCAACAGGATTAGTAATTACAATAGTTTGAATTTTTTTCCAAAAATTCTTTCTTGAATTCTTAGAAAGAAGAAAAACACTGTACTTCTGAAAATGTTGAAGATTTCAGAAAAGTCCACCAGCAGATTTACTGGAAAATAGTTCAACTGTCTTTGAAGCCGTTCAGTTCAAAGAAATAGGTCATTGAATTTCTCACCCAGTTTTTTAAAGATTTGAGACCTACAGATGAACAGTAACAGCTGAATAGTTCTTGAGACAAGGGTGGATGGACATTGAAGACAGACATTGATCTTTGGACATTGTACTGATAACAGATCAAGGAAGGCCCATTTCAGCTTTTTCGCCAGATGTCAGTTCAGTTTCTTTTCAATGCCCCAATTGCTGCACTCACAGACTGTTATACATATCTAGTATACGTAGCATAGAGATCAAATCTTTTAAAAAGGTGGGTGTAAAATTCTATTACATTTTTCTTTGAATTAAAGTGCTTGAAATGAACTTCAGGTAATTCGCAATAAATTTGCCGTGGCAATTTCTTGATACCTTGACTACTTTCAAAATGGTGGCATTTATTAATTTTGAGGCTGTGACGTCATCAAATTTCTAAATCCTTCACCAGAAGAGCAACAGATTTCTGCTTGCAACCATGTTATAGACCTTCATAAACTATGGTTATCTTGAACATTGTATCAATTTCTCTCGATTAATTTAAGATTTACGATGATTTTAATTTCTTCAAAATTTTCGACGAATTTTTGCAAAATAAGTCAAAATGCCACCATTTTGAAAATAATCAATATGTAAAAAAATTGCCACGGTAGATTTACATCAAGTTACCCAAAGTTTCTCTCAAGCACATGCATTCAAAGAAAAATGTGATACAATTTTACACCCACCTTTTTAAAGATTTGAAAGATTTGAGCCGTATGCTAGTATACGTACATACATAAAATATCTCATTTATATACCTAACACTATTGACTATCTCTTTAGTGATCTTCTTTCCTTTGTATCCATGTCTTGAACCAAGGGCAAAATGCAAAGAATGCCTAATTCTAGCTAATCTTCTTGCACAGTATTGCCTGTGTAGATAGAATGACATTAGTAGCCGAAATCACACACAGCAGGTAGGTAGGTAGGTATTTACATTTAACGTGGCTAACCCACGAAAGTCTGAGAGACTTATTTCCAGGAGGGGCCACGGACGTTTTACAATCAGTCCGCCGCAGCTACCCACCACAGCTACCAGATTTCGCTCACATGGCTCTGGTCGACCTGGGCTAGTGTTACGGACAGCGACCAAACTGTCCAGCGTGGGATTTGAGCTTATGGCCATTCTGACCTTTGGTTTACGAGTCAGACGCCTTAACCGATTGGCCACACGCTCACTAGCAGAAATAAATACGCCAGCAGAAATAAAGGCATCAATTTGACCAGTTGTAAATGTGTATCAACTACTGTATATGCCATATATATACTGGGTACATATATCTTTTTAGAGAAACTCTTTTAAGGACTTCAACTCTTAGATCACTAAAAGATTACAAACTTTGTTGCTGCAAGAACAATGTTTATGCACTTGCAACTCAGAACTACAGTAAGAAAACTGCACTTTCATGAATTCCTTTGAGGTTAACTGAGAAGATTTTAAGAATCATGAACATGTCAAGCAATTAACACCAGGCCAAAGAGCCTACACAGTAAGCGAAGGAGCTTTGACGTTTCACAGGCTGCAAGTTTGGTCAATTTTAGTCCTTGGCTTTTGCACTTTATGGCACCTTCAAATTGTGTAAGTCTTTAGGCTTTGAGGTGTTACAGGTGGTGGGTTTGGCCAGCTTTTATGCTTGGGTTTCAGGCATTTCATTAAAAAATTCCTGTGTTTTCAGGTTTTCAAAGTCATAACAACCATGTGGTTGAGATAAAAAACCAGCTTTCAAAATGCTTACAGCAATGCACAGAGAGTCACTGAAAACTAAAGAGTTGGAAATGATCAAACATTGCTCACAAAACTGTGTAGTTTTGTTCATAAGTGCAGTTTCAAGTTTTAGTTTTTTGCTTGTAGTTTTCCAGTTTTCGCAAATTTTGGTCCATGTTTTTGGGTTCTAGTAGCCCTCAAAACCCTCCTCTTGTACAAATGTCCAAGAAACTGTGATTTAATATCCAGTCCTGGATTTATGTCAACAAATACTCTGGTAATACTTACTTATATCTTTGGTAATCTCCATGCCTTAGACCATGACGTTGTTGGGCATCCTTTATGACTGGCAGAACTGAAACTTGTTAAGAACCAGTAAAATTCTAATGGCAAGAATGTTACTACAGGATGCTGAAGGTAGCACATTTTTAGGGGGAATGCAAGTTTAAAGCAAAAACTATAGGAAAATAATATATTTAGGCCATTTTCCAGAGGGCAGAAGGGGTGGTTGCCCCCACCCCTCTCTCTAGCGTTCCTGTGTTTAGCACAATATTGATCAATTCATGTTTCATTTTTCGTAAAGACCATAGTATGAAAAAATTCAAGTTATGATTATTTTAGTTATAATTGCAGGGTGAGTGGCTGAGCAGCTTATAACTCTCATCAGTTAACTAAACTTAAGCTCAGTCAAGGGACGTCAAACTCTGGATGGGTGACCTTGGAGGCCTGACCTCACAACTCTCCTCATCGTTCTTCAGAAGGGAAGTTAAATTAAGGATCTCATGCCCAGCTAGAAATCCTGACAAGCCCACTCAAAACAAACTGCTAACTACTTCTAATTCAGAAGCTCAATTTCCCAAGAAGTATACAGATATCTTAAATGGTACCAAAACTTTGTTGAATGTTTTTGATAGAATCTACAAACATCAGTAGCTACTGTGGATTCCAACTAGAGACATATCAATTTTCATTGTTCTATTGTCATCTTGTTTCAAAACTTTACTTTTGCACCCAACAGCAAGATAAAAAATACTTTACTTGGGTCATGTACAATAAATGCTTTTAATAGGGTCTCTAGTGCAGAATCCAGAATGGGTTGTACAGTGTTGGGCAGAAGATGAGCACATTGTCATTTTAAAAACAAAGGCTCTGTCATTCTTCCTTTGTTAGACTTGAAATTGGGCATGGAGGCTGAAAAGTCTAAGGTCAAGGGTCAAGGTAGATCAGAGGGGCTAAAAATCTGAAAATATGTGGCTAAGGGGTCATCAACAGACAATTTTGTCACAGTCAACAGAATTGGGCTGTTAAAGGGGAGGGGATCCAGCACTAATGTATATCTATTAAAAAATTTACTTCTTTGACAAAAACTGAAATACGACAAGATTTCAATATCAATCCTTAAAGAATAACTTGCAGAACTCACAGCAGTCACTTTTTCAGTAGCACACTATAATTTGATGTTGAGATCTGCAAGAACAAGTAATGCGGTAGGCTTAGGTCCCAACCAATGACACTAAGGCCTATAAGAAGAGTTTGTGAGAGGATGACAACAAGAGAGATTAGCATTAAATTTAGTGGTCCGTTAACAAGGGGGAGGGGCATTGAGCGGTTGACGGCCCAATTCCATTAACTGTGATGAAAATTGTTTGTTGATGACCCCTAAAATCTTTGTCTGTCCACGGTTTTCCTTTCAGGATGCAACTACTCGGACCACCTTCCTTGCTATAGAGCCAGGGTGCATTTTATGCACTTAAGCCCAAAGATCTTCGGCGTAAACCTGACATTTTTGTTGGCGTAGCGGCGTCATTTTGTCAGTAAAATCAGTTGTTGGCGTGACAGCATTTCAAAATCTTCTTATCTTGACATGAATGTGAAGTTGTCCTCGATCTTTTAGCAGTCTCTTTTGATAATACATGCATTTCTTTTGTAAGAAACTAAGAATTTGGGCCAGAAATTGAAGTTTCTTAAAATCATCAGTACTCAGATTCTTAGCAGCTCTCTTTCCCTAAAAAATACCTGGCATACGAAAGCTAAGGGATCCGCGTACCTTCGGCGTAGGTCTTACATGGAATGCACCCTGGCTATAGAGCATTGCATTTTTAGGGTGAAGGTGAAGTTGCAGTTTTTAGCACCAAACGCTGGGACCGCGGAACTAGCTAAGCGCTAATGGAGTCCGCAACCACCTTGTCATGACGCTCGAGTGGTTGGGCCCTACCAGGTATCAAATCCATTCCGTCTGACTGTATTGGCTGCAAAAAATCAATGGACTAAACCACTATATATCTGCATGTGCACTTGCATATGCCACAACACCTTCCAGTTGTCAGCTTACCAGACCAGGGTCTCTTATTTTTATTTGTCATTTACGTCTGATCATTGTTGCCATTTTAAAGATTTATCGTGCATTGTTACAAATTTATGAATAAAATTGAAGGAAGGCCACACACGACAAAAGTCAGCAGCAAAAAACTGAACACAACAGACAGAACTCCAAATAGAACACATCCCAACACGTGAAATAATATCAAAGTCCAATAACAAAGTTGAGAAAGGATACTTTCTAGAGTGAAAAAACCAAGTTGATCCTCAGCTTCATTGTTCTCCTTTTCAGTTTCTTCCTCTGCCTTCATTGCATTTTCCTCTTCCTCGGCGGCCATTTTGATACACGTTCAGTAAGAACAAAAGTTCATATGTACTTCATCATAAGGTCACGAAATGTCGAAGGAAGAGGCTCAGACTATCAAGAATGAAACGGGGGAATATCTAAATGCCGTTTCTCTTACCTAAACATGTATGATATGCTCTACCGAGGTATTCTATTCTATGATTGTTCCCCCGGAATTTTTGATGATAGAACCATTGGTTAGAAAGAACGCAGGGACGCAAGGGACGGAGGGGTAATTGTGCATAGAAGCGAGGTTTACTCCAATGGCGGACAAGCCTGAAGTTGCAGCGAAGGCCAGCTATGAGTCTAAGAAAAAGCAAAAGAAATTCTTTGTGGTCAATAGAGAAGCTTATGATCGAGTAAACTTTTTATATCAGGTTTGTAGCCATGCAATATTGAGTAACTCTGGGGCCAAACTTATTTTGGTACGGTAATGCACTGGCCTAAATAAAGGCCATATTGTAAAAATCGAGAGACGGGCTCATAATTTGACGGTGCACGTACCGGGCACTGTGTAAACATGATCTTAGTTGTTTAAACGCCACAAGATCCAAAATACGCCCTCACAAATTCATCAACTTGCTAATTTGGAAAGTCTGTCATATTCAGAAAGCTGCTCCCTTCACACAGCACAGTTCAGAATGTTAAAAAAGTAAATTGTGTTTTATCAGAAAATAAAGTGGACCATCGATGCTGTATCTTCTAATTGTGTGATGGTGCTGATTTTGTCTCTTTTTATCAAATAATCATGAAATATCTATTTTCATGCTGTTACTCTTCATTTAACCTGAGACTGCCGCTTCCCTCCTATGTATTTACAGTACAGTTATTATGAAACATCTAAATTTACAGTCATTATAATACACATGTAGTTGTTTTCAGTACAAGACATGATTTATAAGACCAAATAGGTTGGGAGAGATGATGAAGGGTCTTAGTAGAAGACGTATGTCTCATCTTCCTCTTTTTGTAATATATTCCTGAGGATTAACTTGCTTTCATTTCATTTAAAAGGCAGCTCATCTTATGCTGGCTGAAAATCCTGGAAGTATTGAATTATCAAGATTATACACTTCAACTGCAAAGAAAATTACTGGAAAGCTTGTTTTGAAAATGTAAGTACCTTTTCAAGTTCCTAGCCTTCTTCCTCCAGGTTGCTGTCCGCTTTGTACAACAATGTGACATGAGTGCAAATGAGCATTTGAAGAATTCTTAAGGCTTCTTCAGGATGTTTAAGAATTCTTCACATTTTGATGAGAATTCCTTCACCATAGAAAGACTGTAAATTTTCTATTAAGACTTAAAAATATGATCAAAGAATGCTTAAGCAAGAAAACCATTACTAATGTGCAAAAGGCCGCTGCCATATGATGTAATGTAATGCTTCACTGGAACATACTGCAAGCTCTATACTAGCTCTGTAGATCTGTGCATGTTTTATTAATCGCCCAGGGGGGGGGGCTCATTTAATTTTGGACACCTCAGAGGAGGGTTTATAGAGAGAGGAGCTGATTGGAGAGGGGGGCGATGATGAGGATATATAATTGCTTTTCAATTCTTATATCCTATATTTTGTGCATTCAACATACCATTTTGCAAGTAAAATACTTAAATGTGATAGTTATCCTGATCCATGTCAGAGTTAACATGCAAATTTTCCCACTACCATAATTGAAAATCTTTGGTAACTTCTGTAATTTTATATAAACGGAGTTGGCTCAATATATGACAGGATCTAACTTGCCTGTTACCTCGAGCAGTTAACTTGTGAGAACAAAAAGCAACAAACATTTGACTCGCGAAGAACTGACTGATTATCAAACAAAAGACTACATTATATATATACAGATAGAAACAAGGCTACACTTACATAAAAGAATAATTGTACATAAATTACACTTACACACAATAAGTCCTGCAATCCTACTACAAATAGAGAGGGGAGCTATTTTTAATTTTGGCTCAGAGAGGAGGGGATTATCAGAAAGAGGGCTTAATAGAGAGTGGGGCTAAATAGAACTTTACAGTTCGTATTTTAGTAATTTATATTTGAGTCTTTGTTGTTTTTTGCACCACCAAGTCACAAAACACTGAATTTGATTTTTTAAGCCGAAGAATAATTTCTGAATGATTCTCTTCCAACAGTGACCCGACAGTAAAAAGGACAATATGCAAATGCTGCCATATTTTGCTGGTTCCAGGTGTTACAGCAAAATTCCGTATTAGAGGTATGTCAAGTCATGTTTATAAAATGACCAGTCATTCATGAAAGTTTATGAAAACCTTTCAGATACAGTAGTTATCAATAACAAAATGCTTTAGTTTGTTGCAACTGTAGATAGTAGCCTTTTCAGTTCAGTTGTAATCTCCCCCTATTTGGTTTGTCCACAAAATCAATCTAGATAGTATTCTTTCCAGCCTTGGTTCAAGTGACCATACATTTGAGAATTCATTCTGTTGTCTGTTGATGGAGTCATCAACAACACACTTTTCATATTCTTCATAGAATGTAACCCCAAGAGGATAAGCAAATGATCTCAAAGAAGGCGTAAACAATATTTGCTGGATTTGTCTGGTGATTGACAACAAAATTTTAACAAGCACCTTTTAATTTGGTTTACAGCTGATTGTATCATTGTTCAATTGTAAATTTATACTCATGATGGAATCACAATTCGTTTAACCTATATTTTGGTATCATGCTTGTTTTTTGATGTCGTGTTTGTCCGAAACTTTTTTGTCCGAGATTCCCGAAAAAGCTTGCGAAAGCATTTTGTCCGAAGTTTTTTTGCCGAAAGTTTTCCGTCCGAAAGTTTTCGATTTTAATGTAGGCAGCTAAATTTTGCATGTTTCACTCTAAATTTTCCAAAGTTCTGAGCCCTACGCTTAAGAATTTACTTTCTCTGAATATTTTCGTTTCAGTAAGATCATTTTGAAGATATTATTTCCAACATTATTTGAATGCTTTTCTTCAGGGAAACGAGAAAAACACATGGTTGTCACTTGCATGACCTGCCAAACAGTTAAACGATGGAAAACTGGCAATGATCATAACAAGGAAAAAGTTGTGGAAGAAACTGTAAATAGAACAGATACTATAAATGCATTGTGTGATTCAACAGAAGAAACTATAACAAAATGATATTTGCTGAAATGAATCAGCTGTGCTGGCGCTTTTAGCCTCTTTAGGAAAAACAACTTGATAGATATGTACTGTACATCATTAAGTGTAATTTCTGCAAAAAGTGTATCTTTATTTAAAAAAGGTCATGATTTTTAAAATGTATGGGTATGCATGAAAATAAGGGGCCGACTGGGAAGTCAGGCTACCGTGTTGAAGCCCAAAGGACGGACTCCGTCAGCCAGGTCTCCGCTGGGCCTCTTCTATGCTTGTCTAATTCTTCATTGGCTTTAGAAATTGACTTTAGAAGTTTGTTACTGCCGAAACTGATGAAAATGGAGCAGCTTAGGCCTAAAGAAGTCCGAGGAACATGCATAGAAACAGAGTTTACTTCTATTTGAAAAACCTGTGTCAGGAGTACCCCCAAAGATCTGTGTTAGGCCCTATTATTTTCAATTTCTATGTAAATTATCTCTTCTTCTTCATTAAGCAAGCAACTGTGTACAAATACGCTGATAATGATACGCTAGCTTACTTTTCCAAGGTTTTAAAAAAGGTTTTAGGAAATCAAGGTTCCAAGGACATACTATCAAATCTGAAGAAACTGTGAAACTTTTAGGCGTAGCACTAGATTACAAATTGAATTTTGAGTCACACATATCCAATCTTTGCAAGAAAGCTGCGTCGAACGATAATAAAAGTACCTATGGTACTTCTACTTCTACGAAATTAATCAACTACTTCAATAATGAAGGCTCTGTTGATGTAAAAAGGAAAAGGAAAAAAAAATAATAACAATAATAATAATGTGAAAAAAAGAAGATCTACTTTTCAGGTCGAAAATATGTACAATGCAAGTTGCTCGTCAAACGGCACTTTGCATCAATCAAGATCTTTAAAACAATGAAAACCTGAATCCATCGTTTATGAATAACATCTCTAGTTTTGGGTCTTCAAATTTTTCATTACGGTATTCGAACAATTTGAATCATTTTCGACCAAGTCAAGTAACTTTTGGTTTGGATGATTTTGAAATTGGATGATTTGCGCATGCTTCAGCAACCAGTAAATATTTGAGCTATATGCTCGTTGCTCGTTGTGGGCATTGTTGCAGGATAGATAGATTGCGAAGGACATGGATGCTGCGGAGCCATTTAGTGAAATTTTCAGAACGAGGCTAGAGCGAGATCGAGATTAGGCGGGAAGCGGATAAACAAAAATGGCTTCTGAAATCGACTTAGTGAAATTTGACGACGTTTTTCTTGGAATACTGCAGCATGTTGGGAAGATTGAACCATTTCTTGAAGCTGTATTCTTCTTCCTTGCAAGGAGGACAGATTTCTTCAGACTCATGCACAACAGAGATGATAAAATGGGCTTTCCACCTGGTGTTGCAGAGAAAATTGTTTTGAAGGTATCCCTCCTCCGCTTTTGTTTCAGTTTTAAATTTGAATTCCACTTTCAATACAATTTAAAAAAACTATACAAAGAAACAACGAGACAAAAAGAACATACATAAGGGAATGCTGCAAAAAGTTGAGACATCAATCATCCTGCGAAAAATTTATTAATAATGATAGAAACAAAAAGAAAAAGTTGTATGCAAGGATTACTTAATCTAGGGAGGAGGAGCTCTTAGGTAATTGAGGAGGAAGTTGTTTATATCAAAGCATAATTGTTAGGGTAAATACTATGAGGTATTTTTCAAAATGATTCTAAAATAACTTTCCCCACATTCACAACCTGTGTGTGAAGGTAGCCAGGCAGAATTATTGCATTTCAATGTTCTATGGAGCCCATGCACTGAAGCATACAACAGACAGAACTATGTGCCGTTTGGTAAAGAAGAACCTATTTGTGTAATTATATGACCTTGGTGGTTCTTATTTTATAGCTAAATAATTTGAGAGTCTCTTCCAGTCTAGCTGCCTAAATATTTTTTGATATTGTGAGCAAAGAAAACCACTCTAAGGGCCAGTTCATATGGAGAAACTTTCCTATGCATTTTCCCAATGAAGGGAGGTTCCCGTTAAGCCAAAATCCTGCCTCATATAGCTTACAACAGAAAATAGCACAAGTGTTTCCATGAGAAAAAAATTTCCTAGCTAACCAAGATCTCATTTTAAATTTCCTTCCTTGGATCCATCTTAAGTTGGTAAAATATTTTCTCAGATGGACTTAGTTGCTGGGCTAGGCTATTTTTTCGGTATATAGATGTGTGTGCGTGTGTTGCAGATCTTCAAGAAATACCAGAAGATAGTTCTTGGAAGTGACTCGCACACAAAGAAAGAAGAAAAGCCGGAGAAAATAAAAGAAGTTGGAGAGAAAAAAGATGAAACAACATCTGTACCAAAACCTGTCAAAGAAGTAGAAGTAGAAACCAGCAGTGATAGGATTTCTCAACCACAGACTCTAAAACCTGAAGACAATGTTGAACAGGCATCATCATCTGCATTAAAAGAAGAATCTCAAATGACAGCAAAAGAAAATAATGATAAAAGTTCTGTCGATCCTGGAAAACATTCAAGTGAAAGGTGGGGATAGGGTCTTTCTTTTAGCTATCTAAGAATCTTTTGATCCACTCTTCCACCAGAATAGAGTTCCCTTGTTGGATAATATAGTCACATTTGTAGTGCGATAGATCCACAGGGCTCATAGGCACTTAATAACATAATTACTTACAGTAATATATAAGATTAGAGTCCAGAATATGGGTAATTTACACAGGATCACAAAAACAATTTACTGAAACTTCCTAACCAATTCCATAAAGAACTCTATCATAAAATGAAATTAATCAATACTTTCAAACTTTGTTCTTATATTTTCTAAAATCTGATAGTTCTTTTAAAATATAGAGAGTGTTTCCTGATTTTCATGAGGGCCCTCTAATTACAAAATTTTACAGATCCAGACAAGTAATAAATGAACCAAATTAAGTAGAGTATACAGTAAGATAAATCAATGAAGAGACCCTGGTTTCAATGAGGGACCATTATGGAAGCAAGGTCATATTGACCTTTTTAATGCTATCCCTGCCATTTTTACCCTGGGCTGTTCTTAAACTTCATTTTTAACTGTTTTCCTGCAAATATCATATTCCTGTAATTAGATTTCTTTCCTTTTATTGATTTATATGGTAATGTGATTTTATGGCAAAAATGTACATACATACATGCTGCTCATTAGATCTACTGCACCATGATAAAAGACAACAGCAAATACTTGCAAATTAGATCAGCATGATCAATTTAGCAAAGTTCAATAAAAATTCCAGTTTACATAATTGTATGACATTGTCAATCATGACATCATCCCACTGATGACATCATGAATGGTTTTAAAACTTCATCAATATACAAACAATTATGTATCAATTGAAAGCTCTAATCACACTGAATTCAACTGTGTCATTTATAAGCTGATTACAGGTACCTATGAAAAGCTTTAGTCATATTTGTTCTAAAAATGTCAGCCACTGATGTCACCAAAAATGACACTTCCGCTCAAAAATAAAGAAGGTACTAGATGAATTCTTGATCTCCATGGTCAATAGAGCTAATCAGCTACGGTTTGTTTTACCCATTTCAAGTCATGTGACCATTCTCTTGGGAAGGTTTAGTATTATGCTACTTCTTGCATTCATAGCATAACTTTGCATGACACAAAATATGTAAGAGAAATCAAAAGATGTTTTATCAAGAGATTGATCACATGACTTGAAATGGGTGTAAACAAACCTTAGCTGATTTTGTCTATTTGGTAGGAAAAGAGCACAAATTAAAAGGTTAGCATCATTGTTACTGTAGATCGTTAGACAAATTTCCATGTCTTCTTATAAGTCTTTGAACTTTACATTGTTATCAATACAGCATCACAATTACCAAGCAGTTTATAGGTATTCAACTAGACTAAGTCTAGGTGTTAAATCTGAATCTGAGTGCTAAATCTGAATCTGGGTGCTAATTCAGAATCTGGATGCTAAATCAGAATCTGGATGCTAAATCTGAATCTGGGTGCTAAGTCTGAATCTGGATGCTAAATCAGAATCTTGATGCTAAATCTGAATCTGAGTGCTAAATCTGAATCTGGGTGCTAAATCAGAATCTGGGTGCTAAATCAGAATCTGGATGCTAAATCAGAATCTGGGTGCGAAATCAGAATCTGGGTGCTAAATCTGAATAGTTATTGTTAGATCGTTAGACAAATTTCCATGTCTACTTATAAGTCTTTGAACTTTACATTGTTACCAATACAGCATCACAATTACCAAGCAGTTTATAGGTATTCAACTAGACTAAGTCTAGGTGCTAAATCTGAATCTGAGTGCTAAATCTGAATCTGGGTGCTAAATCAGAATCTGGATGCTAAATCAGAATCTGGATGCTAAATTTGAATCTGGGTGCTAAATCAGAATCTGGGTGCTAAATCAGAATCTTGATGCTAAATCTGAATCTGGATGCTAAATCAGAATCTGGGTGCTAAATCAGAATCTGGATGCTAAATCAGAATCTGGGTGCAAAATCAGAATCTGGGTGCTAAATCTGAATAGTTATTGTTAGATCGTTAGACAAACTTCCATGTCTACTTATAAGTCTTTGAACTTTACATTGTTATCAATACAGCACGACAATTACCAAGCAGTTTATAGGTATTCAACTAGACTAAGTCTAGGTGCTAAATCTGAATCTGAGTGCTAAATCTGAATCTGGGTGCTAAATCAGAATCTGGGTGCTAAATCAGAATCTTGATGCTAAATCTGAATCTGGATGCTAAATCAGAATCTGGGTGTTAAATCAGAATCTGGATGCTAAATCTGAATCTAGATGCTAAATCAGAATCTGGGTGCTAAATCAGAATCTGGATGCTAAATCAGAATCTTGATGCTAAATCAGAATCTGGATGCTAAATCAGAATCTGGATGCTAAATCTGAATCTAGATGCTAAATCAGAATCTGGGTGCTAAATCAGAATCTGGGTGCGGAATCAGAATCTGGGTGCTAAATCTGAATAGTTATTGTTAGATCGTTAGACAAATTTCCATGTCTACTTATAAGTCTTTGAACTTTACATTGTTATCAATACAGCATCACAATTACCAAGCAGTTTATAGGTATTCAACTAGACTAAGTCTAGGTGCTAAATCTGAATCTGAGTGCTAAATCTGAATCTGGGTGCTAAATCAGAATCTGGGTGCTAAATCAGAATCTTGATGCTAAATCTGAATTTGGATACTAAATCAGAATCTTGATGCTAAATCTGAATCTGGATGCTAAATCAGAATCTGGGTGTTAAATCAGAATCTGGATGCTAAATCTGAATCTTGATGCTAAATCAGAATCTAGATGCTAAATCAGAATCTGGGTGCTAAATCAGAATCTGGGTGCGAAATCAGAATCTGGGTGCTAAATCTGAATAGTTATTGTTAGATCGTTAGACAAATTCTACTTATAATCCATGTCTACTTATAAGTCTTTGAACTTTACATTGTTATCAATACAGCATCACAATTACCAAGCAGTTTATAGGTATTCAACTAGACTAAGTCTAGGTGCTAAATCTGAATCTGAGTGCTAAATCTGAAACTGGGTGCTAAATCTGAATCTGGGTGCTAAATCTGAATCTGGGCTTGAAATTCTCATGTGAACAAGTGGGAGAATTTTGGAAAATTTCCAAAATGAGGCTGCTCGATTGAGGTGGTGTATTGGGAAATCATCTATTTATGTGTTGATAAGGTACAAAGCTTTAACTTGCTTCAAAGGAGACTTTCGTCATGAGGACAATCATTTACTTTGAAGTGGGTGATAGCAATGTTAATCGAATTTGTCTGTTACTTTTGTTTTCCCCTAGAAACAAGCAAGAGAACAAGCCCCCTGATTTGACCAACCCTGATGCATACAATGGAGCTGTTACAGATACTTATTGTTGGTCCCAGTCCCCAACAGAAGTTGATGTGAAGGTGCCAGTTCCAAGCTTTGTTAAAAAGTCAAGAGACATCCATGTTGAATTGAAGACAGACAAATTAAAAGTTATGCTGAGAAATGAGCCTCCAGCAGGTAAATTTAATTGTAACTGGACAGTGATTTGAAGGTGAATGGGAAATTGCGTGTTTTAGCGGCCAGCGCTTGGATCGCAGAAGTAAAGCAGGGAGCAACCCTATTTGAGGCCCCGTTCACACCGCTCCGTTTTTGTTAGTGTCCGTTTTTGTTGCATCCAGGCTACCCGTTCACATTGCTCCGTATTTGTACAACAATGAAGGGGAAAACATTAGTTTTTGTCCGTTCATATTGATTCACCTGATAAAAAAGACGCTGTGAAAATATCTGTTTTTGTGCATTCTCATTGCTCCGTTTTTGTGAAGCTCGTTGTTGAACATTTGAGCATTTTCTGTGCGTTCACATTGATCAAGTGCGTTTTCAAAAACCCCCGTTTTTTGTGAATAGCCACTGTTGACAGTTTTTTGAAAACCTCCGTTTTTGTGACGTTTTTATACTGTCATAAAAACGGAGGGTTTTCTCTCCGCTTTTGAACAAAAAAAGAGCAATGTGAACGGCGACTGAGTCTGCAACCCGTGTGATGATGCTATAGTGGTGGGGCTCTGCCAGGTATCGAACCAGGTCTGCCTGACTGTTTGTTCTTGCTGCAAATTTAAAGGATTACACCGCTGAGCCACAACTCCTTCAAGTGACTGACGTTTCTGTTGCTATCGCAGATATTCTGTGGGTGTTCTGGACACAACACGGGTTAAAAATCTTCAGAGACCCTTGATCCATTTTTTGCTCAGATCCTCAATTTTTTTATCCTAAAAGTGATTATTAGCATAGGTTTCAAATCTTTGAAAAGCTAGGTGTAAAATTCAGTGACCTATTTCTTTGAACTGGACAGCTTCAAAGAAACTTAACTATTTTACAGTAAATCTGCCGTTGGACTTGTCTGAAATCTTCAATATTTTCAGAATTAGTGTTTTTTTCTTTTTTAAGAACTCAAGAAAATTTTCGAAAAAAACTTTAAACTATCGTAATTTCTAAACCCCTCGACGAAAAATCAAATAATTTTGAAGAAAACCATAGTTTTTGGATGCCTACAATATGGTATCAAGCAAGACTTTTTCACTCTTCTGGTTTGCGATTTAGAAATTTGATAACGTCACATCATATAATGAGCTGAAATATAAAATAGGAAATGATTTCGACAAATAATGAAGATTTCTGAAAAGTCCAACCGAAGAATCATAGAGAAGTGGCTAAAGTTTCCTTCAAGTCATTCAGATCAAAGAAATAGGTTATTGAATTTTACACCATCCTTTTTTCGTAGATTTAAAGATTTGGGACCTATACTGTGACTATTACCCTTGAGCGAATCCCAAATTCAAAACCCATGTTAGTTTTCTCTAATGAGCAATTAATGCGAAAGTTGACCGTCCTACACAATCAGCTTTTTGAAAACAGGTTGTGAAAAAACGATGTGCACCATTTCAATGGTTGCCATGGACTGCCATGAATCTTATGCCCTTCTTTTTGAAGTTGTTCAATAGAAGAAGCTTCAACTTTGAGTTTGAGACCAAGTATGTGCACAGTCCCAGGGGGGGGGTACTTGACCTAAATTTGTACGGGGATGTGCCCACGAAAAAAAATTTTTTCACCCTGCTCCAGAATTCTTGCCTTCAAATGATACCCTGTTCTAGAAAAAATCTGTGAAAAGTATACTCAAAAACACAAAAATTTGACTAAATAATAACCCGTTGTTACAAAATTTCCTCTTTTGACATGTTTTGACAACCTGTTCCAGAAAATTTGCCTTCTTTTGATACCCTGTTCTAGAAAAAATGGGCGAAAACGATACCCTGAAAAACGGCACATCCCCGTCGGACAAATATACTAAGTACCCCCCCCCCCCGGGGCACAGTCTTGACCAAAAATTTAAAACCACATTTTTTCAACAACGTTTCCTGGCGTTATGTGGTTAAACCCTATTGCTCTGCCTATTTTACTCTCTTGGACTTCGTTTAGGTCATTCCGAATTTTGATGTGTTTTTATTTCTACGCCATTTTGCTACGTTGTCACAATCTGCGACGTAACATAATAAACACAGCAGATTTTGACAATGATGATAGGAATGATATCACGTTCGAAGTCCTATTTGGTTTGCTGTTACATTAACGAGATGTATGCTATTACAGTAGATAGCCTTCTTTCACCTCAATCGTGGAGCTTTCCGCAGAATATCTCCCATATCGACGGGAAGGAGCGTGTGGCCGAGTGGTTAAGGCGTCTGACTCGTAAGCCAAAGGTCAGAACGGCTGTAGGTTCAAATCCCACGCTGGACAGTTTGGTCACTGTCTGTAACACTAGCCCGGGTCGACCAGAGCCATGTGAGGGAAATCTGGTAGCTGTGACGGGTAGCTGTGACGGGTAGCTGCGGCGGAGTGATGGTAAAACATCCGTGGCCCCCGCTGGAAATAAGTCTCTCAGACTTTCGCGGGCTAGCCACGTTAAATATAAATACCTACCTACCTACCTAAGGAATAGCCGATTAAAGCTGGGTAAATTACTGAGCCTAATTGGACATATCGTCAACAAACAAGACAGTTTTCAATATTTTGACTTCGATATTCAGGGAGCAGCATTCTTTCAAACACCCGGAAACACTGGACATGGTCTTTCTATTGACTCACCCGGTCCAATTCCGAGACTTATGAAAATGAGTCTCTTGTTTGCCTGTGCTCTGATGGCGCTTCATTCAAGAGAGACTCATAACATTACTCTTAAAAACCTGGCCCTATTTAGGCCCAAACTTTGCACAGGTAGACTTAACATCCTTCATCAGATTTATACCAAGTTTCGTTGATTAAATGTCTGCTTAACGTGGTTTTCATCGCATTTTCTTTCCGAGGAGTGACCGTTGAACAGAGCTACGACAGTCGTTCGATCCGCGTTCGATCCTGATTCGATCGATCGAATGCAGGAGATAAGGCCGGGAGGCCGGGTTCGGTTTTTCACGGTTTTATTATGAGTCCCTCGATCTTGAGCAAGGTTTACTGCAGGGATACAAAGGACTCATCGTCATAAGTCTATCCAATTCCATGAAGTAATTTCTGGTGCACCTGTCAACTGTTTATACTTGCTTTACTTCGAGCAGCAAACCCTTTTCGCAATGGCTCGTAAAAGGCGCAAAATCACCAAAACAATAAGCAGCGAATTCAAGACAACGAGAAACAGTCCCAATGCCAATGAATCTTGATGCTCTTCAATGATGTCATTGTCTCCAATTGCCTTTGAATGTAAGACAGTGCCGATAGCGAGATTGATCGGAATGATTGACAGCGACAGGAGCTGAAGGAATCCCTCAAACTTGTTTTTGATTGGGTTCTTTGCTGCATGCAGAATTGTGAATACCATGGCAACGACTATGATGCCACCTAGGCCAATTTTAGTGTGTTGCAGAAATAGAACAATGCCAATAGTCATGATCAATTTGCGAATCATCTCAATCACTTCCCAGTACCAACATGAAGAATTGTAGTTTTCATAGGCAAATTTGAACGCTGCCTGGACAAGGCCTAAAATGGGACAAGAAGAGTCCACCTTTTAAAGATAACGGTGCTCAACGTCTAGGTTTGAAATTTTCCATCTTGGAGTCCAGAATCTGTTGATAAGGTACAAAGCTTTATCTACTTGATTTTCTGAGAGATGTTTATGGATAATTTGGAGCGCCAAAAACATCTATTTGATGGATGAGAGGAATGTATACATAATTTGTCACACCGAAAAACATCTATTGAATAGATGTGAGAGATGTGTAGACAATTTGAAATACCCAATAAGATCTATTGAATAGATGTGAGAGGTGTATAAATAATTTGAAATACCGAATGACATCTTTTCGATAGAGGTGAGGAATGTAGACATAAATTAGGAATACCGAAAATATCTACTCAAAAGATGTAAGAGATGTATGCATATTTTGAAGTAGTGAATAAGATCTATTTGATAGAGGTGAGGAATGTAGACATAATTTGGAGGATCGAAAACATCTTTCAAATGTCTACACATCTTTGATTCAATTGCTACCTGCTCTCCTAATTAGAAACACTCTTTCACTTCCATTTCACATTGCAAAGCTTCAAATAGAGGGAGCTTCTGCGTAGGAGAGTAACCAAAAACCCATCTTAAAAGTCAAATACTTACCTTCAGTGTGATGGCATTGTGTCGTTATAGGTTCCTGATGTATGCTTCATGGTTCATCACCATTAAATTCAACCATCGAAATAACTGTGTCTTCAATTCTGCCAGATTTTCTTCCATTTAGACTCAAACGCCACAAAACAACAAGCAATGCAATAGGAAGTCCAAATGGCAAGATTAGGGCTCCATACGCAGTATTCAACATCGTTTTTTGCTCTTTTGACGTATCCAGGCATTTCACAGTGTAATCTTTCACAATCTTTTCTGGGACACACTATACAAAGTTTTGAATTAAAGGCATTGAGTCCGTATAAATAGCGCTCTCATGACCAATATCAAGTTCTTTTCAATCACGAAACAAACGAAATTTAATCCCTATTGAAATTAATCCAAAGAAATTCCTCAGGACAATGCAAGGATTAAGAAGTCTTTGGTCTCCATTGCTAATGACTTTAGCACTATTGTATGATAACAAAGGGCCGTCAGCGGTTTGTCAGCAAAAATTCAGGACAGCGTTAACGCTCAACTATTTATATGGACTCAATTCCTTTAACTGATTTATACTCCCGTATGCAGAGGTTCCCTGATCATGTAGATTTGAAAATCAAGTACCTACCTTCAGTGTAAATGCATTCCCTCGTTGAATGTTCCCTGTTTATGCTCAATGGCTCATCATCATCTGATCCAACCATCAAAATCATTGATTCTTCGTTTCTGCCAGATTTTCTTCCATTCAAATTCAATCGCCATAAAACAACAAGCAACGCAACAGGAAGTCCGAATGGCAATATAAGTGCTCCATACGCAGTATACAACGTCGTCTTATGCTCCATTGACGTATCCAGGCATTTCACACTGTAATCTGAGCGTAGATAAGAAATTTCTTCCTCACACTTGCCACCAGTTTTAGTGATACACAACTTATGACAGCTAATCGGTAGCACTTGAACTATGCTTCTTGATAACACAGGATATGTAACGAAGCAAAACAAAGCAGCTGATCGCAAACAGTTCTTGGCAGTGGTTTTGCATCTCCCGAAGAATTCATCTTTGCTTTTCGACATGCAGTGAATGATGCTTGCTTTGATAGCAAAGTATACCAGGATGAAAGTAGGCACCACGGCGGCTGCGATTAATGCAAACCAAAATTCACCGACAGCATCCAAATGCCAGCTTGTTTTGATGCATCTCAAGGATGGCATCCTTAATACTTCAAACTCAAGGAATTCAAATATACCAATAGCTGTTTTTAGTGAATGAGGCCAAGGAATGTACGAAAAAGCATCGATCACGCAACTCAATACCTGGTAGAATCCTATGAGAATTTTCAATGTTGATAAGATGATGTCAGCAAATGTTCTTTTCTCCTTCGCAGCAGATTGCTGTAGGTTCGCAATGAATGGTTCCTGCAGCCAATGCCTCCTTTTTTTTGTATCATCATTTGTGAATTTATCAGCCCAAGACAGCAAAAGACAGACAATAACGAAGAATGCTATGTATCCAACGAATTGTAGAACAGCAAGGAATTGTTTGGGGCATTTTATACATCTATTGAACTGCCGACTATAACCTTTATCACAAACAGCACAGAGAACTCCTTTATAACCGTCATGACATTTCGCATTGATCCCACCAAGGCATGAACCTCTGATAGGACAATTGTGTGGTATGGGCATTGAACATAAAAATTTGCTTGTCTCCCTATTGTATTTATCTGTTTTTGTATCAAGGTTTTTCATAAATTCTTTAAAAGATTCTTGGCATGACTTGTTAGTTGATGTTCTTTGCTTCGAGCTCCATTCCATCCAGTAGCCTTCCTTCAATGTTGGATAGTCTCGCTTACAAGAGAAACCCTCAGTTGTACATTTCTTGCACCCCCCAAAACGATCAACACGTGAGTACCCGTCTAAGCAAGGACATGCGCGGTAACCCGCAGAACCATTAGTATCAGTTCCTTTTGGGCAGGTCAAACAATCTAAAGGACTCTTTCCAGCTGCTCTTTCAGGGGGGACAAATTGGCCTAAAGGGCAATGTTTGCACGACGTTGCTGCCAGCTCATCTTGGTAAAAAGAGCCTGCCGGGCAGGGGAAACAGTCTCCATTTAAGGTGGTTGTCTACCATTAAAAACTTTTGTCATTTTCTTAAAATCTGCTATCTTGGGAGCAATTCTAGTAACATATTTTGTTTCTTGGCCACTCATATTTCATATATACAGAATTTCATGCATGAGCAATTCCGCATAAATTAGCATAATTAACTTAAAGCTTCCAAACTTTAAACAAATACTGTTGCTAGACTGTTTCAAATAACCTCTTGAAAACTATGGAGAGGCAATGTCTAATGATTTAGGCATGGCATCCACCAATTTTTCTTTTGACAAATCTCTTAAGGTGGTAGCTGTACATAGGTAAATGTTGATACTGACAAAAAATGTTGCTGCGGCAAACATAAATTTTGGAATAATTACATGGGTATGCATAATTCTGAAATATTTTTTGGTGCTTACTCTGCCCAAATGTATGCTTAACATGATGTGAAACTCTCACTGTGAAATCTTAAGTTGTTTTTGACCAGTATTTGTTCAAAATTTGAAAATACCTCCAAAATTGATTTTTGAGAAAACTGAGTTTAAAAATTGTGTTTCCATTCTTGTGTTATTCTGAAGCAAAACTGCCTGCAGAATATGAATCCCCTCCCTCTGCTTCCTTCTCAGCATCAATGTAACCCTTTTTGGTGGCCCTCAACATCTTCCTTCTCTTTTTGCCTATTTCAGAAGACTTTTTGTCACTGCTATCAATGCGCTTCTTGTCTCTCTGGGTTGCGCCTAACATAAAGTATTTGCCAACTGGTATGTCTAACTTCTTGTAAACATCACCAAGTCTCAAAGAACCATCATTATATGCAATAACAGCTGAATTTGTTGCAAGCTGCAATGTCTCTCTGCCCACGAAGATTTCCTTTGGGCATTTCTGCCATAAAACTGCATTAAATGCCTCATTAGCATTTTGCGTCTGGCCGTGGAGGCATTTTCCTAAAAGTTCATCAGCACTAAGGTCCCTGAAAATTGGCTCCAATAATCTTTTGATACATACTGGCAAATTCAGCTTTTTCTTGTACAGAGATGTACCCTTTAGTTTGTCTGATTGCCATTTGCACCAGCCCTCTGGCTCTCTGGGACAAAATTGGTGGCGGACCTCTTCCTTTGTAATATCACTACAGTGGTATAGCACTGCACCCACTGCCTTTTTCATACTAAAAAGAGAATGGGTATTTTGCCTGATGGCCATGCCATAATAATTCTGCAAGGTATTGATGGCCTTGTCAGTTAGCCTTCCTTTTCCAAGAATCTTCTTTCCATCTTCTAATACTTTCCCTCTGTGGTTGTTTCACAATAAACGTAGCCTGGTGCCAAGTCGTTTCTGTACGTGTCCCACACACTCAAGTTTCTGTGGAACCATATCACCATAAGGATTTGAATTCTTTACTTTTGAAAAAGCTTCTGTGTCACCATCCCCAATATACCAGCGATAACGAAGATTGTGTGTCTCAACTGATCTTTGAAACATGGCCACAGCACCATCTGCCTCCATGGCACCAGCAGACTTTTTATGATTGATACTGCACTTGTGGTTTAGCTTCCATTCATCATATGCAGGGGTGCCTTCTCTACTCTTCCAAATCCTACAACCCATGCAATGCTTTGACATAATTTGAAAATCTATCACTTTTCCTTCTTTTGATGCAGCAATAACAGCACCATTCAATGATGCATAGCCTCTCTTCTGCCATGTACCATCAATTGTAACTTGACAGTCATTGATTTCAGCACTCTTATCTTCCTTTACCTCATCAGCAGCTCTAGCCATGCTCTTATTGGCAACATCTTCATAAGCTCCAAACAGATCATCAGAGATTGAGGCAAATGCTTTCTTTGCCATTGGCGGGGGCATATTCATACAGGAATTAAACATTTTCATTGCCTCATGCCCCTTACCAATTTCCCGAAAAGCAATAGTAGCTAAGGTGTTCACAGTGTGTCTGTTTTGACCAGGAGAATCATTTTTTTCTATCTTTGGTGATGTATAGGTGTTAATACACCACAAACAGCTGCTGCAAGAAATCTTGAATTTCTGGGAAAAGCCCATTCTTTCATTGTCAAGATGCTGAAGAACAACATTGGGATTCTTTGCCCTGCAAGTTGCACAATGCTTGGAAACTACTTCAATAACATATTTGAGAATCGAGAAATTCATCAGAAAGAAAAAATTATCGTTTCCTTCTATGTCTCCATCCTCTAATCTGATCTTTTTTGCACTCCTTGAGAGTGGAGTACCATCGTCAGCCTTTCGTTTTTCCTGACGATGAGGTGTAGTTTGGTCTTCTTGCTTCTGCTTTCGACCCTTCTTTTTGTTGCCAGATGCATATTGGTTGCCACGAAATGACTTCGCAGATGCTCTGTTCTTGTTCTTTTTATTCCCCATAACATTAAAGCTTAGAAAACCTTGATTGTATAATTATTTGAACAAAACTCCTTCACGATTGCAAATGAAATGTTTCACAGCAAACAAGATGGCCTAAAATGACAGAGAACCTGCTGTCTAGCCTCAATTGCCGGCAAAACCAAGCATCATCAGAACGAGACATATTCATAATAATAAACATAAACTTAAATTCAAGCACCTTGGTGATTCAGGGGTTCTCATAGCCCCTAAAATAAGCACATATTTTTTTGAAAAAAGAGCAAAAGTGGTTGCTAAGGCGTTGCTAAGCAAAAGTATCAATACCTCAGTTGAAACAATTGCCAATAGCATGGAAAGGAAGTAAAGCACGGGAATAAGGTTTTCACCCACATATTCTCCAGTCTTCAGACTATATTCTTAACTTGAATTTTATTTTTGTCAAAAATTGGCCTGTAATGGTAGACAACCACCTTAATGAAATAGAATTTGGACCGTATCCATGATACCCTGTTAAACATGGGTAGCATAGAAACTGTGAATACTTCATGATATAGGGACAATGGAAACCATCTCTTTGCAATGATCTTCCGAAGGACCTTATATACAAACCAGGGAATGGAACACACTTGATTTTTGCAGATATCTGCTTTGTGTTTGTAATGTTTCTTAATTCATCGCAGCCAATTAGAATGCTTGAATCCTCTGTCATTCTTTTAAAGTCGTTGCCGTTTAGACTTGTTAACATCGAGAATAAAACCAATTGTTTGGGTGCTTTCAGCATGCCATCCAGAGCCCCAGCCATGTCTAAGAGATTGTTCCTATATAGGAATAGATTGCCTATCGCGATACCTTTGAAAACACCCCGTGGAAGCGATTTTATCTTGTTCCTCTGTAGATGCAGTTCCGAAATATATTTTACTCCACTAAAAGCTGCAGTAGACACTTCAACTATTTTATTATCTTGCAGAAAAAGCTCCGTGAAACTTTTTGCATTTGCAAAGGCATAATCTGGAAGCTTTTGTATTTTGTTGGAAGACAGATCTAATTGGATGACTTGTGTGTTCTTAAAACTGAAATGTTCAATTTGATTCTTCCTGAGCCTCAAATCATTGACGATAGGAACACGAATCCCAGAAACGTTCTTGATTTCATTCGAACTCAGATCAAGGATGTTGAGTTGATTGATTCCACGTAGGTCTGGTATGTTCCTTAATTTGTTGTTCTGCATTTCCAAATGATGCATTTTATTATTACTTTGAAATAAACCTGAAGGTAATCCTTCCAGCTTGTTTGACCCCAAATATAAACCTCGCAGCTCCTGTAACGAATCAAGGGCACCCTGCTCTATCCGTGTTAATCCGCAAGAAATTGCAATTAATATATGGAGATTCCTCAGTCCAACAAAACCACTTTTCTTAATCGTCCCTACGTTGTTCCAAGAGACACTGAGAGTTTTTGTCGATTTAGGAAATACTGAAAACCCATCGTGAAAAACAATACCATTATTGTCTACTTTTATCTCTGTGAGCAACTTTGGTGCATCTGTAAACAGTTCTTCCAAAGTTTCGATTGTAAATTTGTTTGAAGTGAGGTCGATGAAAACAAGATTTCTCGGCAGTATAAAAGTATTTGTTATCGAACAGTTCTTTAGGGTTAATGTCTGCAGCCGAGTGAAATTGACAAGAGAATGTTTCTCTAATGTAAGGCCTTGATTATTCGATAAATCCAGCTCGAGTGTTGATACTGGGATCCCAGGTGGAATACTCTTCAATCCAAGATTGGTACATTTGATTTTTTCACCCTTGCAAATGCATTTATCTGGACAAATTGAACTGACGACGTTAAAACTTACCATAATGGATAGTAGAAGGAGATGAATACATCGAGGCATTTTGAAAATTTCCGTACGTAAATAGCAAGACTGTTTAGATCTAGATTGAGTTTAGAGTGAATGAAATCAGTTAACCTTGCTGCTTCAGTTGTATTTTGATGGCTTGTGGTGGTGGATGATTTATTTTCCCCCTTTCTATTCACCTACAATTTCTGCATGTTGATGATTATATATTTCCTCTTTCGCTGCATTTCCTCCAGTTTGCGAGAATACAAACAACCGAGAAATGAAGTGAAAAGTGCAAACATGAAACAAGGCAGGCTATGCTCGTTTGGTTGGTATTTAACTTCTTTTGCAGTGGTAATATCAAGGTGATAAAGCTCTGTGCTCAAGCAATCATCAGGATGCGATCTTCAGAATAAAGTTACGATTAGGCCAAGGATTTCGAGCTCAGGACGACTTTGAACTTACCTATGCCTCTATTTGTGGGCTACCTATATCTTTGAGTTCGTCCTGCGTTTCGCAGATTGTAATTTACCACTGTCATCCAGCCTCACATTTTGTTTGTTTCAATGAAAACACAGGGTACGTTCGTCTTCGGCAATGCGATCAAGATCGAAAGGCTGCTGCATTCTATTTGATTCTACTTTCTCTGCGGATAGCTAGACAAAGGAAATGATGAAGGAAATTCCCTTTGACATGTTATAAACCTCCATAGGATAAACATTGCTAACATTGCGTACATGGAATTTTGCTTTTATTGTGGTTACTAAAATTTTGAATAGATTTCGTAGTACATTGTGCCTGAGAACACCAGTTTGATTTCAGTCTTTCATGAACAAGATCATGATTCAGTGGCGTAACGCACGGTTTCCTTGGGTTGCGGCCCTCGGTGGGGGGGGGGGGGGTTTACTCATACACTTTCTATATGGGGACGTGCCGGTGAACAGGGTATCACAAGGTAACATTTTTGCAGGTTTCCGACTTTGGGACAGGATGTCATTTTTGTAAAATCAGCTCCACGACAGGGTCCATGTTTGACTCAGGAACGTCGTTGTAGGCCATTTGCACTTCCTTGATATGAATGAAATTGCTTGGATAGCACCATTTCCTTATTTTCCGATAGATTTCTTACACATTTCCAGGGCAGGGCAGGGCAGGGCAGGGCAGGGCAGGGCAGGGCAGGGCAGGGCAGGGCACAACGTTGTCTGAAGAAACTCAGGGACAGGGTACTGTTATAAGAAGGTTTGCTCGGGACAGGATATCATTTTCAGGTACCTTGATAGCTTTTCAGATTTTCCAGCGGCACATCCAAGCATGTTCGCAGACCAAGTACCACCTCGGGTTAATTTCTGACAATGGGTTTGTGTGTGCTCTAAATAAACGAAGAAGAAATCTCCTTTTTGTTTGACGCAGGCCATAAACACTATGCGCTGCCATGCCGTTGAGAATTGGTTTTAGGCGCAAGTTTAGGGAGCTGTTATAAAGAATGGAGTAGGTGGGGGCGGAAGGGATTCAAAATTCGCCGTAAAATTATGTAGCCCAATGCAAGAAACAGAAATTTTTTAGAAAGCCCCTAAACATTTGCAAATATGGTTTGATGGCCCCATGGCTTCGACATGAACTCTGTGGCTCAGCTTCTTCAAGAAAAATTGTCTAATCTTAAATTTCAGTTTTCTTCCCATGCATACATGCATCATGTTGTTAATACTTTATTCTTGGGATCTGCTATAACGTTTAACAAGACAGGAGGATCTGTAGATAGAGAACGATATCAATGACCAAGAGAACAGCAAGAATGACGCTGACTGTTCATCCAGTTCTTTAAAGCACAGGTCAACGCATCCAACATTTCATCCAACATTCCGAAAGCTAATGGAGGGCCCCTTGAAAACCGACATCAGTGTCGAAGGGCTGTTAAGAAACAAGATGCCGGTGTGTTGGTGAGGAGCCCTGATATTGCATTTACAATTTATAAACAAAGCTCACCGGATACCAACATTCAAGTATGATGAACATGTGATGCAATGACGTAATTTGATTATTGTTGTCTTGTTGGATGCCCATGGTTGGATGCATCGGAAAACCCACCTCGAGTTGTTGATTGAAAGCCGTTGAAGAAGGACTATAGTCAGGACGCTCTAGTTCCAGTTATTTGTTTGATGTGTTTCTTTTATAAGTTTAAGCTGACGAATAAGTAGATAAGACGAGACGAATTGTAGTTTGCAGCCGAGACGACGTTGAAGGAAGATTGCCGAAACAAGACGAATAAGTTGTTTATTTTTGTTGCTCATTGATTTGCGCTGCAAGCAGCAAATCTTTGAAATAGGCTCGAAATCAGTGACTACTACTACTAGACTGTTTACACCGAGTTATCAGTATTCAGCTTTTTCTTCCAGCTTGTTATGACAGTGTCCCAGGTCTTCCTATTTCTTGCTAGTTGAGGAACTTCATCCCATTGAATATCAATTTCAATCAGTTGTTTTTTCATTACATCAAGCCATTTGGTTTTCTGTCTTCCTCGTGGGTTATTGGTTGGCCTATCTGATTCCTTGAGTGCTAACCTAGCTGGTGCATTTTCAGGTAGTCTATATACGTGACCAATCCATCTTACTCTCTGGATTGTTAGATAGGCACTCCATTTTTGCTCTTTTATGATTGTTTGTAGTGTTAGGTTACTAATTTTCTTTGGATATTTAATATTTAGCAGATATCTGTAGAGTCGTCTTTGAAAAGCATCGATCTGACCATTTATTGTTTGATTTATGGTCCACAGATGGGCATTACTGAGGAAAATTGGTGCAATACAAGAGTTGAATATTCTTAGTTTTTGATTCAAAGGTAGTCTACTATTCCAGACGTTTTGCAAGTCATTCATAGCTGTTAGAGTCAGTGATTTCCTCCTTTTGATGTCTTTTTCCGTTGCTAGTAGAGATCCTAAGTATTTACAATTTTGCCATTTTACTTCACCTTTCCTTGTAATATGAAATTCTTCATTTTTCTCTTCATTACATGATAGATTTCTTTCTTTTAGTTGAGATGTTATGGTGATTGCATTATATTTCATTAGGTGTTGATTCTCTGATACAATGGCATACCCACAGTCATCTGCATATTGCAAGGGGATTTCAAGACTTTCCTTCCTTACCTTTTGTATTACTTCTTTTGTTATACAATAATTGTGTTCTAACTGATGTTGTGCTTCTTTGTCTCTAAGATATTCAGGTAGGCTGTAGTTGTCAGTGAACCAGAGTCTAATTCGAGGTTGTTGATTGGAAGATTGCTTTGTACAGGCTGGATGTAACGTACAGGTTTTATGTAGCTCTTCAGACAATAAGGATTGCTATTATAGCCAATTAAATTGAGCCCTGTGAACAATGGAACAAATATTGTCTGCGTCAACCTGAGAGTAACTGCGTCATTGCCAATAACACCAGCAGTCTGTAAACCACGGAATCACGAAACGGCGGAACGAAATGAGGAAATGACGGAATAATATGACGGCACATTAGAGTGTAATATTTCTAGTGGTAGGCTCCTCCTAAACGTATTAACACGATACGAATGTCCTAATTTTCTTTGCTTCTAAATGGAAACCAAAACTTTCGTAACGTGGCTTTACAAAAACAAGAAAAGTTGAGGATTCCCTGTGCGTTTGGCACGGCATGAAGAAACCCCTGTCCCCATATCAGTACGCGAGGCGTTATTTGGCTTATTCATACACGCAATGGCATGACTTTGATTCTATCCACTCGTGAATTCGTGATCAAAAATTACTTAGTGCAGTTTGATATATTGAAAATAAGGGCATCTACAGTAGACTGGAATGGGGCAGGGATAAAGCCCCCTTTTGCGAAGATTAGCTGAAGAATTTAACGATTTACAAATCAGTACTAAGTTTCATTGATTTTTGGGAGCAGACCAAGAGTTTATTTAAGTCGGAAGAATTTGATCACTTAGGTGTTACCCAGGGTGTTACCAAAGTTTTGGTTTTCCATTGAGAAAAAAGACAACTTGTAGCATTCGTATGTCGTTAACGTATAGTCAGTAGGAGCCTACGAAATAGATATCTTACACTCTTGTATAACTTCGTCAGTTGATTCCGGCATTTCGTCGTGTCATTCCGTCATTTCATTGTTCCGTGGTTTACAGACTGCCAATAGCTCCTGTTGTTGTGCCCCTAAAAGCCAATATACTGATTGGTCACGCACTTCGATTCAATGAACGTAAACATCGGAAACACGGAACGAAAGTCCACAAAGATTTTGCAACCCTTCGCGAGTAAGCCAGACTATCACGCGTCCCATTGACTCTTGTAGCTTGATATAGTGTCTCTTTACGAATCATTGGAGGTTGTCCTATTTTTCCTTCTTTGTGAAGGAAATAGCGTGTAAGACATAGAGCCTATTTCATTAAAATCAGCTCGCCAGCCTATACATAGTATAAGCACTAAACCGTAGTTTTCACTTCTAAGTGGCGATTTTTGTGCATTGATTAAAATTCATATCGAAAATTGAATTTGACCAGAGCGCAAATCATCGGATAGTTATATCCCTTGTTTCTGTTGGAACCCAAACCTGTAAAGGACAGAGAACGGACGATCCTCTACAGGGCTACCCTCCCCGTAGATAAATAAATGAAATAAAATAAAATGAAATGTTGGATGCGTTTGATCGCTTCGCCCAACATTTCGCCCAACATTTTATTTGTAGGCGTGCGTAGAACGCTTTCCAAAGTTGATATTGTACGATCTGACTGCCATTTTCGATCTATTTTTCAGCAGTTCGCTTTCTAAATCGGCAATTCTTACTTCTAGTTTGCTTTACGGGTATTTCCAATCACTTTAAGCTTGTCGCTGCGCAGGCGAATAACAATTATGGATTTTGCTGCTAGCAATGTTGGATGACATGTTGAATCATCATCATCAACGAACTTTACAGATTTTTTAGAATAATTGTTGGATGAAATGTTGGATGCTAAAGTTTGCCTTTGACTGAAAGATTAAGACTTGTTGAGATTTTGATCAAATCTATTTTTGTACCGCTCTCAAAATGTCGCATAAAGTTTTAGATTTTACCCAGGCTTACACGAATCATTCAGCTGTCACAGTTCATCTAATTCTAAGAAATTGTTCAATGTTTGATTGAATATTGCAAAATAACGATTAAAGCTACACTCCCATAAATCTGCGCAATGCTGCTTGGGCTTGGCTGCCCTTCAGATATTTTTCAACCTCTTCGTAAATCTTTCCTCATAAGCATCAGACAAACATAAGGTTGCATTTCCTCATCATTAGGGCAATTTGGGCTTTGAGGGAATTAGCCCATCTCCCGAAAAAGCAAATAACCCTCCCGAAGGTGGGGTTGGAAGGAAAACCTGCATTTTTCCCGCCACAGAACACGAAGCGAGGAAATGAAATGAAACGAAGCAAAGTGTCCCCCCCAACCCCAAACCAAGAGGAGAGAAACAGCGCAAGACCCCAAGCCAGATAGGGTCGAAGCGTAAATAAGATGAGGAAATGCAGCCCCTGTAAGCGATAGCTAAAATGATACCTCGAAATACTTGCATTGCTAACCAGAGGCGAAAGTACACATGATATAAAAGAAACAGATAATTCTCACCAAATCTGAGGCTCCATGGTTCGTGCTAAACCAATGTAGAATTGCACTACAACTTGCCAACAAAATGGCCTGCTCGAACGAAGCTGAAAAGGAAAAACATGGCTCGAAGGCCACAAACACGTAACACACAAACACAAGCAAAGCCCGAAGGCCATTTCAACTGGCATTGCTCAACTCGCTGTCGAGCCTTTTTGCATTTTGATTTGCAACCACTCAGCACGAGTGTGCAAAATTTATTAAATTCTCAAATCAAACTCTGTTTTATACTGCATGGAAGAAACCATGCCGCATGCACGACTATCAATGAACACGCAGATGATGAAAAACGCTGCATCTCTAGAGAGTTAAAACAAAGGTAGTCTAAATTGCCAGATTTGTAAATCTGTAACAAGAACAATACAAAGCATGTTCGTTGCTTTATTCTAATCGTCATTAAAGGCCTTGTTGCGGTTTGAAAAATTTCTTGTGTGAAGGCGCACTAAAACACAGAAATTCAAGGGAGCTCTATTCGAGCAACTCGAGAGCGTTTGGGCCTAACCACGCTCAGTTGTGCACATCAGTTGAAGAAGAAACAGAACAGAAAACAGACAGCAAAACAAGACACGAGGGTAAAAACAAGGTAAATGAATAATCAATGAAAACATCCGTGTCCTAACACCCTTGCTCTTACAGAACATTGTGTCTTGCTTCTCAACAGATTCTGGTCTTGCAAGCAGAGTTCTAGTCGATGGAAAGCTGTCGAAACCCATAAGATGCGAAGAGTCAATGTGGAGCCTTGTGCCTGGAGAATGTGTTCAAGTGCATCTTGAGAAAACAAAAGAGTTGTACTGGACAGCCTTGTTGGAAGGTGAACCAGAAATCGATAAAACAAAATTAGACACTACGAGGAATATTGCAGAGTTTGATGACCAAACGCAGGCTGATTTTCAAAAAGTTATGTATGATCACCATCAGAAGTTGCAAGGGAAACCCACAAGTGATGAACAAGTAGGGTTTTTTCGAATTATTTTCATTAAGAGACCGTTAATTATTTACAGAGGGGTTGGTATCGAAGAGAAATTGGTTCGGTGAAAGAAATTTTCTGACATAAAAAAGTTGGGTGAATAGCTTTGTCATGCAGTTTCACGGTCGGTAAACAAACTTCACCACCAACTAATTCTAAATTTCTTAAAGTACTAAATTGTCAATTTTAACATCAATATAATTAGCACTTTCCATTTCACTTTGTTTTCATGTTTGTTATGAATGTTTATAATATTTACAGTATTTAATATTTTTTTGAAATTGAAAATTTTTATTGCTGGGAGATATTTTACAAGTTTTTCAACCTGAAAATTGTTGGCTAGATGTTTCTTCAGTCACCTATTCAGTTGGATAAGAAGATTCCCCCCAACTGAATTCTAAATCCAGAAGGGGGTCGCAGAAATCCGAAGGAAGGGCCCATGTGCTTGGATAGAAATTGGAATAGAAATGAAACACTGAAAATAAACAAAATCTGTCGAGGGTTATTTACACCTATTTCAAGTTATGTGATCAATTTCTTGACAAAACATCTTTTGATTTCTCCAACATATTTCGTGCCATGCAAAGTTGTGCCATGGGTGCAAAAAGTAGCACAATAAAAAAAATCCCCAAAAGTATGGTCACATGACTTGAAATGGATAAAACAAACCTTACGCGATTTTATTGTGAAAAATTTTGCATACGATTAATCAAATAGTAAAATCCTGGTCTATGACAGGCCCATTACTGGCAACTTTTGACTCATGGAGTCTATGAGACAGCTGACATTTTCCTGTCCGTCGTGCAAATGATCTTTTTGTCATGGTGTAAGGGGTTATGTTTTGGCCATAGAAATGGTTTTGGCAGTAATGGAGCATGGAGTCGAAAAACAGATTGAAGACACCTTTCCAATACTACGAGGGTTGTTAGGGCTCTCGATTGACTAATTAGGTAAACAAACAATCATACGATAAAATAGGGTTTATATCAATTGCAATATCAGGGTATTGGACCTTGCGTTTTTGATCCATTTATCAGACTGGGAAATAGGACACCTCTCACTTTGAGTTTGTGTTTTATTTCGAACTTTGTTATTATCAGTGCCAATTTATCGGCCCGCTGTTGCTTACATGCTATTGATTGAGGATAAACACTGTACCAAGACTTGATCTTGGCTCAGAGGCGTGCTCCATGAGTCCCCCAAGGTTTCTTTGATTATTTATTTTGTATTGCAGGAAGTCGTATTTTACAAGTGCAATTACATTGGCTCTAATGTTTTACTTTATAGAAAACCTACGATTTACTGAAGCAAGCTTGGGATGCAGAAGGCTCCCCATTCAAAGGAACTCCATATGATCCATCACAGGTCAATATTTCAAGTGGAAATGGCTGAATAATTGAATATGGCAGAAAGGTACTTTTTTTGGAAATTGTTGAAATTAAGGTTGAAATTTAATCGGTAAAGTTAAGATTTATGTGAGCAGTTACAAATACTGTATTAAAGGATGCAAGATGGCCAAGAGCAGAGTCCAGCAAAATATCGAGCCTTGCTCAGGCTGCCCACTTCATTAGTTAAACCTTTCTCGTCACATCAAGTCAAAGAAACCAGATTTTTCGAATTCCTTACGTTGCTTATAGCCAGGAACGTAGGAATCATCTCAAACTTTGGGGGCACGACGCTTTGAGGTCACTTCTTCCTTAAGGAAAAAGGGACATTTTCTAAAAATAAAAGGGGCACTTCTTTGTTTATTGTAAAATCTGGGGGCACATGCCGCCAGTGCTCCCCGGTTCCTACGTCTATCTTTAAAGCCATAAACTCAGGGAGGGAATCCACTACTAAAGTGCAGTAAAATTCGTTCCTTACCTAACTAATGATTGCTTTTGAGAACTTTCTTTGTTTTTTCCTCTGCGATGGCGTGGCGAGGAGAAAGGGGAAGTGCGGAAGAGACAAACGAATTTACCTGTTGTTTCTGCCAAGAAAACAGAGATTTCTTTGATTTTATCGTTGTCGCTGAACTATCGCCATCTCTCTTTGGTCAGAAGGTTTATTGAGGTCATCAAGCAAACTGATGACTTACTTGCGTTTGCTGCGCAAGCAAGCGCTGAACCACATCAGGAAGCCACATCATGAAATTTGGCTTTTAGTTTGCATGTGATCAGTTAAGTTCTACCAATCACAGTGCCCTAATTAAGATTTCTTTATCAGCATCTTGTCAGCTTATTTTGACAGAATGTGTACACAGCTGTACTTACATGGATACATTTCCGTTAACTGATAACCGATTGTGCTAAAGACGGCGTCAAGGAATTTTTGCCAAGCTGAATTGCGTTCTAATTACAAATCTTTAACCATCCTTTAGGAATTTGATTAAAGAAAGCAATGCATTGTGGCAAAAAGTCCCTCCCGCAATCTTTTGTGTAATCTTCTATTCTATTTACTGTAACAGAAATATGACTTCTTTCTGTTCAGTAAATTGCCAAGATGATCCTTTTGTAGTGGCATCATCATGCTGGTTTGCTTGGTTACGGGCACTGCAAGATATGCACAAAGAAAACACACTCCGATGAAATATTTTCTCATTTTTTAAAGATCAGAATACAAAACTTGAAAACTGAGAACATTTTTTACATATGACCACACATAATCAGATAACAGTACAATGAGTTCAGCACAGATTATATCTAAACAGCATTTCAGTGGAGTGGTAAAAGCTAGCCTGCATTGGATGTACTTACTGATTCCATGCATGGTGGAACAGAGCATCTTAAAAAAGCACTGCAAGAAACAAGGACAGACTTTGTAAGACATTAGCATCAGTTGCTTTTGTTGACAACTAAATTCAAAGAGATTTTCGATTACAGACAAAGGAGATTCTCTCAAGCAGAAATTCAAAACAAACAAAGCAGAAAAGTTTCTCGGAAACCAAGGTAGCTATCTCGCTTGTTGTGCATTCTACAAATGATTTTTATGGGCAAACATGAGCGTCTACTGAAAGAAGGAGGATATATCTAAATATCTACTGTGGGCATTTTATTTGTTTGGTATAGGAACCAATTTGGAGGAGATTCAATTCTCGTAATTTTAGGGTGTGATCAAGCACTTACTGCTGAGCTTCTGAACAACAAAAATAAAATGCCCGTGGTAAATGTTTAGATATATCCTCCTTCTTTCAATATACGCCTATAGTTGCTCTTAAAAACCATTTGTGGAATGCACAACAAGCAAGATAGCTACCTGGGTTTCAGAGAAACTTTGCAGCTTTGTTTGTGTTGAATTTCAGCTTGAGAGAATTTCCTTTGTCTAGAATCGCAAATCTCATTCACTTTAGTTATCAGCAAAAGCAACTGATGCTTTTGTCTTAAAAAATCTGTACTTGCTATTGCAAGATTGATTGATCCAGGTATTCATTCACAATCTTTGACATTTTGATCGGTTTCAGAATTACAGTACACAGTACAACAACTTTGCTTCAACTAGTTTTCCAGCTATGATATTATCATCAAAATTGCTGAATTGTAAACCTCAGAGGCACCAAGTTTTACATTCTCCCATCAAAGACCTTCATAAACAATGGTTCTCTTAACATTTTAACAATTTTCCTGTGTTACTTTAGCATTAATAACAATCAATCTTTTTTCAAGAGTTCTTCAAGGATTCTTTCAATAATACAAAAAAACTGTGATGATTCTGCAAATAATCATGATTGATATCAAAGATTGCCAATGAACACTTACAGAGGTGGCACCAGAAATTTTCTGACAGAGGGGCTGGAGAGTCTGACAGGGGGCTAAAAAAAACTAACATACAGTTTTTGTACATCATTTTGCCAAACATCCTACTACCCGAACCCAAAATTTCCTTTGACATGGGGGGCTAGATGCTTCTGACAGGGGGCTGTAGCCCCCTCTAGCCCTCCCCAGGTGCCACCACTGAACACGTATAATGAAGTGCCTGATGCTCCTTTAAAGCCATCAAATCAAATGAAAGATGCATCAGCCAATCATGCAATGTTTTCAAAGAATTGATTCTCATGCTGTGAAACTGAGGGTTGTGGGAGAGGAGGGATGGCTCTTCCACAGTGAAATGTTTTAATAGAAGCAGGAAGGGCACATTTGTGGATTGAAGGTGGAAAATTGGGGTTAGAGAAGAATCTGTAATTAAGCATCAAAATAATCCAGATGTCTTCTTCGCAGACTGCAAAGACTTCAGTTGCAAACATCAGTAACACAGACAGATTTGCCCATGATTCATTTTTCATTTGTACAATCTTCAGGGAAATGATCATTTTCTGACAGAATACATTCTTGAAATGTATGTTTGTCAACCTGCTAAAACTTAAATGATCTCATCTACTATCACTCACATATAACAGTTACATGGACATCCTGTCCTTAGATAATTATTTTTGATTTGCCCAGGAAGATTCAAGTTGTCATTAATGAGAATATTCCTCACCTCGCCTCTTTCCACTCGAATACAACTACAGACAGGTTTTTAATAGACACAGTATTCAATTAATTTTAACATAAACATTCTTTTAGGGTGATCAAACTAAACCGATTTTCATGGAAAGAATTTAAAGATGTCTTGGCCGCCATGGAAGAGCAGAAACTGTGTAAGATGACATCAAGCAATCTGATATGTGATAGTTTAGATGCGTAAGCTTTTTGAGATGATAAATCAAGAGTTTTAAGGTCCAAGGACAACAATATCAAACATTGCCTAATTTCAGGATTTGGGGAAGGGAGCTTGGGGGCCTCAACATTAAACAATTTGCTTATGTGTGCACAGTTTCTGCTCTGTTGGCTGTAGCAGCTTTTATCCAAGCCTCTTGATGCACTATTTCTGATAACCACACTTTTGATCCTAGCCTAATTATGATTATTGTTACCTACAGTTAATGGTCTATACCAAGCTTAGTCTTGAGCAATTCAACACCATCATTCACTGTGAATATCTTCTCTGCTTCCTCGTCTGAAATTTCACAACCTTGACAAAAGAGAACTTGTTTTAGTACTATTAAAGACCCATTGCCAACCATGATCCTTTGCGCCATCAAAGTTGACTATCGTATTATCTGAAATTCCTTCTTGGCCTAAATTGCCTTTTTCTAGCGTTTCTTTCGGCACACAAAGGGTCATGGTTAGCAATGGGTCTTTAAAGGGATGAGTTAAAAGCTGGACACATGCAGACACATTATGTGGCTAAAGAAACAATGATTGTATTGTGCATCTCTTTAGTCTATTTATAGCAGCTATGAGGCATACAGTAGCTTTGTCTTCCCTTTAACGCCATCAACCCTAAATTTTATGATTTCAACACATATGTGGATGTTGCTTAGCCAAAGAAAATGCATGCATACCGCAAGCAGTTTCTTTGTCCTCTTTGTAAATTCTACACAAAGCAACTTTGCAGTCCTTCATTCACTCGAGAACTCTTATCTGAATGTGGAGAATCGCAGAAGAGTCTTTGAGGATTCTTGCCAATTTAATAAGCCCAAGGCCCAAGCTGCCCAATTACTACCCAGGCTACTCACAAAATTTTCCACATCATAAGGGGTGGTATTGTAGCCTCACTAGTCTATTTGGCCTATTGCTTCCATCAAAGACAGGAAAATCTGATCCAAACATGTTGATGTCTTACCAAATTCATCTTCAAATGCCATGACAACTTCAACAACATCTAAGCTGTCCAGTCCAAGATCATTTATGAAATGTGCTTCTGGTGTTACCTGAAAGGGAAATTTTCTTCATAGGATCAATTTTTAAATAAAAAGTCCAAGGTTAGAAAATTATTGTACTTATGTATAATCATAGGCATTCATCATTTTGAATTCAAACCATAATCAACAGATCTCCTGTGTATCAGTCTTTGTCTCAGCTTTTTGTGTTCACAAGCTCAATAATTTGAATGAATTGTTGCACTTGCTTGGTTGAGCAAAGCACAATAGAAAAGCTTTGGACAGTTTGCAGCTGCAAATGAATTAATCAAAAACGTTTTAGCTTAAATATTCACCTTTTGTTACAAGGAATTGTTTATTACAAAACAAACTCCATGGTTACTAAAAAATTAGGAGTGCCAATGTGGAATTAATATCGCTTAAGACAAAGTAGCTTATGTGAAATCTTAATAATGCGTATTTTGGTGCACAAAAATTCATCACTCTCTTTACATTTGGGATGCAGTTAGCATACTTTCCAATCTGGTATTTGTGTTTGCACATGGTACAGTTTAATCCGTTGCGTTGTGTGTAGACCAGAGTGGATACTTTGCTAAATGCGCAAATCACAAAATTTTAAGACAAACCAAATTTGAAAACCAAAGGATTTGAAACCTTAAAATTATATCCTTGTTTGGTTTTTGTACAAATTGCTAGCGTGAGTTCTTTCCAATGCATGCAGCAAAGTTTCCAGTCTGGTGTTTAGATGTGTTGCAGGCTACTAGCCTAATTATACACTACATATTATTATTATTATTATTATTATTATTATTATTATTATTATTATTATTATTATTATTATTATTATTATTATTATTATTATTATTATTATTATATATGAAACTTTCCAGTATGGTCAGATGGATGAATCCCTCCATTTCTCCCGAAAGGAATGACTTCCCAATTTCATCAGATTTCATCGCCTAGGCCCTAAATGTGTAAGTTTTTTCAGATGACTTATGCAAGACAGGACTTTGGCGACGGCCTATATTTTCTAATTAAATGCAATGGGGCAAACTTAATAGAAGGCATATGACTGCATAAAAACATGACAGGGGGTTATGAAATCACTTTGAGAATCAGACTTATAAATCATTACCTTTGTTGGGTCTACTTTGTCAAATAACTTCAAAACATTCAGTGTTTCTTCCCTCAGTTGTTCGACACTCTTGATAGGATAGTCTCCATAGGACCTACAGGACTGAATTCGTTTATTTGCGACTGCAGCTATTTGTGGGACACGACTGACGAGTGAAGACAGTCTTCTAGTAGTTAATAAACATGGCAATACAGTTCTTTGGTTTCTTGTTAGCTGCGTTAAGGCGATTCGACGCACGAAGTTACTGCAAGCTCTTGCGGCAGCCATTTTCACCACGAGAAAGAAGCAAGGATGTGCAACGCAAAGCAGCATGGGTATAATCCTGGACAGTCTCTAAAATTAAAAGGAACTCGTTCCGTGACTCACGGAACAACTGTTCGTGATAAGATACAGTCCAGTCAAGTTTCTTTGAAATTTACACAAAATGGCTAAGAAATACATATCGGGTGAGTCAATTAAGCATTATAATCCTGAACAATGCAAGCTACGTCTCCATGTCGATAGCACAGCTGAAAAGATACTGCTTCCTGAATATCAGAGC
Organism: Aurelia sp. 4 Dawson et al 2005; assembly: GCA_964019985.1. NCBI lineage: Eukaryota > Metazoa > Cnidaria > Scyphozoa > Semaeostomeae > Ulmaridae > Aurelia > Aurelia sp. 4 Dawson et al 2005. The sequence goes on along the minus strand of OZ026502.1, from coordinate 3,396,138 downwards.
AGTAACACTGATAACTGTCCTGTTTCATTGCATTGCTAACATATTCAGAGTCACGTTCAGTAATTTATCCGACTTGAATCGGCAAATATTCCACTTGATATGGGAATATGGGAGTTTTTGCAGAAAACTCCTTCCGAACACCTGCAAAAACAGCAAGCAAACGTTCTCCAGTGGGCACTTTCTATTAGTAGGTGACGGGGGGGGGGGGGGAGGGGAGATCAGACAGTTTTTAGGTTTGCAATTTGTTGTCTACTGTGCTTTGGATACGCTATCTGATGCATTATCGGTATATTTTCGGAGCTGCTGATAAGCAAATTTGATAAGGTGAGTGCTAGGCTGAGTTTTTTAACCAAATTATTGATTCTTTGATAGACAGGGGCAACGGGTCCATTGTTCGAAACAGAAATGACGACCTTTGTCCATCCATGTAATATGTTAGAAGGGCCCAGGGCCGTCGAGAGGCAAACTGGGATCCAGGGTTGGGAGCAGAAGGGGCCCTCTGGTGCCGAAGGCACCGGAAATTTTTCCGGTCCACGCCCTTTTCCCTTGGTCCACGCCCTCAAATTCAGTGGTAAAACGCTGCTTTTAGATGCAAATGCCCTTCTAAGACTGCCAGTGGGCCCGTAGGCCTAGAAACGTTCCTCGAGGAACACTGAAAACAAAGAAAAAATGCATGATATATATCTTGCCGGGTCCCTAAAAGCCCCGGGCCTCCTGGTAACTACCTTGGCTACCCCCTTCTCGACGGTCCTGGAAGGGCCTTGTCGCTTGGGCTGTTAATGGGTGTAGTGAATGTGCTCTTATGAAAGGAAAAGGACTGTGAACAGAAAGAATACAATATAGCTGGTCAGATATTAATTTTCAAAGACAAAAATAGAATTATCTGGATAAAAAAACCAAGTATCATAACTTAGGTAAGGCAAAATATCATGGAAAATATTCCTGACTTTTTAAATATTGAAATTTTATGAGAATAAAAATATCAATTGACTGTCTTCAATAAAACTAAGATCTCACGATATTTTACAAAAAATCGGACAATCGTACGAAAAGTTTGTTAATTTCTCAGAAAATTAAATCTTTTTAGGGAACAGTCATTATCAATTGCAGGTAGGGGGCCAGAAGATATTCAGAGGAGCTACCAAAATTTTGGGCAGTGAAAGGGGGACCATTATTCTGATCGGAGCTATATGAAAAGCATACAGCGTCCTTCTATAATCTTTGTTAAGTCTTGCGTTTCTCCAAATCTTTGTTCAAGCTAACTGTCCAACTAACTCATTGTGAGAGTAAATAGCCTTTGATTAAAACAAAATACATCTTTCAATTAACGGCCTCCTTCTGGTAATTTTGAAAATTTCTTCAAACGAAGTTTCTGACCACGGATTTGGAAAATTTGGGTTAGAGCTGAATCTGTAATTAAGCATCAAAATAATCCAGATGTCTTCTTCGCAGACTGCAAAGACTTCGCAGACTGCAAAGACTGAAGTCTAATGGAGAATTTTATGTTCCTAGAGTTTGTGATTTCGATTTAATGGCGATAATAAATTTCAGAATTTATACAGGATTTGACCGTAAAAATCGTTCGGGGTGTAACTTTAACACCGCTATACATTATCCCTTAAAAATTTTGCTCATTAATGCTCATAAAATTGAAATCGCTAACACTAAGATTACGAGAATTTGTAGTCAGGCTAAATTTGGGTGTTGAATGTGAATCTGGGGTCAAAATTTCATTTGGACGCAAGCCGAGAAAATTTTGAACATTGCAAAACGAGGTCGCTCAGTTGAAAAGATGTGTTCACATCGTTGGAACTAACCAAGTTCTTCTACTTAGTTCAGGGTCACCCGACATATCATCTGAAATCATATTTCCTCACGAATAGCTTTAGCCACTGTCCTTTCTCGTTTTAGCTACGTGTTTTCCCTGCAATAATTTTCAATAGCTGTTCTTGTTTTAAGACTGCTGTGTGATCTGATGAATTTGGACATTTCTTCGAATCGGATGAGAGCGTCATCTGGAAAGGGGCGTGAGTTTACTTTTCTGTTGAAAGAAAATATGAAAAACTAAGTCACGGGAATTTGAATTTGAAAGTTAACATGGCTCGTTATGCTGATTTCTCTATTATTCCTCGAGGCTTGATCAGTAATTTCAGTGGACTGGAGTTGCTAAAACTATCTTCTTTCCAACGACTTCCAGGTTTGGTTAATTAGCTGAATTCTTCATTACACAATTGACGTTTTCGTGTGCAAAGCCTATTTTAGATGCCGGAAAGCAAAAGGGCATTTGCTTTGGTGAACATCCATCTTTGTGATAGCATATTTCATTAACATCAAAAAATGCATCTCATGGGGATACATTTGTCTTTTAACTGACTTAATAATGCATCACCTCATATGCTTCTAGGCCTGAAATCTTTTTTTTTGACAAAATTTGTTTAGTGATTTTACTGTAAAAAAGGGTGTTGATTTTGGCCTTGTGGCATGCCGCATTTCAAACTGGGCATACTTACTAAAATATCAATTCAATCATAGATAATTCCATTGATGTATCCAAACTGCATATCATTACAAAGAAGAAAGGCTGTACTTTCATACGGTATACATTACAACTAGGCAAACTTTATCAACTGTTAAAGATTTCATTTATAGTTGGGTTGCATTTTTTCTGAAACACCCCGTAGAACAAGGTATTGTTCATTGAACAGTGCCATCGTTCAAGACAACACAAAGGCAGTCTGTCCCCTCGATAATCTGCGTCATCCAAACATAGCAAAGTCATTCGAGCATATTTTTCATGGCCATGGAAATTACGCATGAATGACCCTGCCCTCGTCGAAAAAGGGTGATTAGCGTTCATTTGCGGGTAATATTCAATAGAGATCTTTACCCATCTGTTTTCATGCATCAAGGGGATAAGCTGCCTTTAAGGGCATATGTCACGAACCTGATTGGTTCTTGCGATGCAATTCTCTCTGTTGTTTTTTACAACAGTACAGGACCAAGGCTGAATTTTCATTGCAATAAAAATTCAGCCTCGGTCCTGTACTGCTGTGATAAACAATAGAGAGAATTGTATCACATAAACCAATCAGGCTCATGACATTGGCCCTTTAAATCTTACTTACCTGCCCATAGGAAAGAATAGAAACGTTGGGTAGCCATCCACTGTATAATGATATGGCAAATCATTTTCATCCCCATTTATTCTGTTGAAAGAAAATTCAAATTCAATTCAATTCTTATTATGCAGAATAACATGGGTACTGCTCAAAGTTTCTTTAGGATTTTCCGAAATATTTCGCCAGTATGTCTTAAGATTGCTTTGCAAAAACTTTGCCAAAAAAACTTTCGTATGATCTATGATTCGATTTTCAAACTTTCTACATTTTTATCCAAAAAAAGGCTTCTGAAACGTTCAATCTTTACCTTTTTCAGAAAAGCACGAAAGGATACAATAAAATCATTTGCAAGCCTACCAAAGGCAAAATGACAAAATATTGGGTTTCCACAAAACTTCTGGTAGCTATAACTTCACAAATTAATAAGTGAATTCTCGCATGATGAAATTTAAATTCCTACACAGGGTGTCCCAATAAAATTGCTCGACGTCGAATACAAAATAACGATAATACGAACAGACTCGTGGGAAGATAATCCTGTCCCTAAGAATATGAAATAATTTTAGAGACCAGAATCTTCCAAATCGGTTGAAAATTCACTGAGCTGCGAGCTTTCAACGACCAAAATATGCGATGGCTGACACCAGAGACCCCCAGATTACTTGTAGTGCAAAAAGCCTCGAAGACCAAGGTACAAGAAGCTTGTCTAATTTCATACTTCTCGTTGATATCTGAGCAAACCAAATAGGGCTTCCAAAGTAATTTAATCCTTGTGATCATTGTCAAAATTTCCTTAACACTGCATTGCATCTGTCCAAAAACAGTGGTTCAAAACATAACCAACGCGAGACTGAATATGTTTCCTCAAAGCATCAATATGGTTGAAAGTTACGTTATCGAAAACCTGTTCGAATCCCATTTATCGAAAACTTGAAGTTCAAAGGCTTGTAACTCCATGAATTTTTAGCTGATCTGCTAGATTTTTGTGTCAAAAATTAATTCAAAAACTCAGGAGAAAAGTCAATTGAGCGAATCGTTATTTTTAGTATTTAATCAAACGTCGAAAAATTTTCTTGAGACACCCTGTATTCGAAAACGTTACGATTCTTCCACAAAGCGTAAGGTTCCGCTTTTAACAAACCACCCAAAAGAAACTTTTAGGTTCCTGAAAAATATTCAGCCGCCGTACTTACAAGAAAAATTTGAGTCTCACACTTAAAATAAAGTTTCTTTAATCTTGATGGTCTGCTGACATTCCAATTCATGCAGAGTTCATAAAAAATAGCTGCAAACATATCTTAGATTTTACAGATTTTTACCCAAATCTGATTTTCTTGTCAATGATTGACACAAAGCGCTAATATATCTATACATAATCCTATTCCGTTTTAAACAATTTTCCGAGACTTTCCTTGAAAAATTAGAAATTTAAGGGGCTTTAATCCTCAAAAATGAAAAAGTATCATACTCTACATGAAAGCAACATTTTAAGCTAAGGTCTGAAAAATTGGTTAAATGCTTGGCCAATGATTTACCTTGCAAAGCGAAGTGTGTCCACATTTTTGTGAAACCTTGCCAGTTGCAAAAATACTTTATAGGCTTGCTTGCAATAGCCACACCACGGAGCATAGTACATTATTAACACATCCTGAAAATAGACAAACAAGGAAGTTATGTAATATGTCTAGAGGCTTTATTGCTTCTGCTGCGTCTTGTGCGCTGTCACCGTGGTTAATACTTCCAACACAGCTTTGCTTGAGTTTTACTATAAGTAATTGAATTTAAGGCCCCGTTTACACGAGATCGGATCCAAATGGATCCGTACCCAAACAGTAACGGATAGGCCTTGCGTTTACACGGGACTCGACGGATCCGAACCCATTTGGATCTGCTATCCGTGCCCAAACGAGATCACTTTCGAAGGTGATCCCGTTTGGATCCGATCCCAAGAAGGTCTCGTGCAAACGGGTGGGATCGGATCCAAACTGGTACGGATAGGAAGTGAAACGGTTGAACTGAAAATCCTTTGTTGACATTTCAAAAAGGGGAATCAGAGATGGGAGAGAGTCTATTAGAGTGCAAAATTTCAAGGGATCTGATTAAACTAAGAGAAAAGGATTGCTAGAGCGCTTGCTAAGAGTTCATAAAATCCAAATGGATCCGATCCCGTGCAAACGCCAACAGTCGTGGATCCGATCCCGTGTAAACGCCCCTCGAAAAGTGGATCGGGTCCACTGATCCCATTTGGATCCGGTTCCTTGTAATCGGGGCCTAAATCTACCGGGTGAGCCAGAAAAAAGCTCCCACTTTGAAAATTCATAGCACCAAGAGTACTTCACAGATTTGAATGCTTCAAATTCCAGTTAAAAGCTAAACATTCAAAGATATCTTTGCTTTTTTCGCAGTCTTATCAGTGCTAGTAGTATAGGTAAATTCAGCTTTATAAACACTTCATGGTTGCAAAATGACTGAAAAAGGGCCTGAAACATTGATCAAATTTTAAAGACCCTCCTAACACAGAACAACAGGCAAAGGGTGTTTCACCTCTTACAAGAGTGATAAGATATCGTTTCTCAAACAAATACTGAAGATTTTCAATCTCATGGCAGTAAATGTGCAGTAGATATCTCTTACTCGTGAAAATTCTGAAATCCATTCTTCTGAGCTGTAAATCGCTTTGTCTTCTCGGACGGCTTATGTGATGAAATTCACCCTTATCGCTTGAGACAACTACATAAAAAAGGGAAAGAATTCATTCTCCTCTTACTCACCTTTGAATTATCGAGCACGATTTCTTGGAAAGTATCAGTCGTGACTTCAATAATACAAGTCACATCCTTGTTCTCAGGACACTGTCTGCTTGGTTTTGCTGATCGAAGCCATCTTTCCAGTCTCCCGTTGGTATGGTTGGTTACAAATGTCACTAAAGAATAAACAAAGAAAACGCATGCTAGGAAAGAGAGGCTGACAGAGGAGAAATCCTGGTTGCTCGCTGGCTGTTGAATATGATTGAACAGCAAATATGCGAAATCATTTTCAGAATTTCTCCTGGCTGAAATCGACCATTCCATTAGATTTTACAAGGGAATTTTTTTGAGAGAGTCACTTCGAGAGACCTCTCACTAAAAACATCCTAAATCACGCCCCGATACACCACTTCGAATAAGCAGCATCGTTTTGGAAATTTTCCAAAATTCCTTCCAATTGTTCTTATGAAAATTTCGAGCTCAGATTCGGATTTAGCACCCAAACATTTGTCAAGTTACATGTCTGTAAACGGCTGGTATTTGTGATGTACGCTCCAACTACGCCTCATGGACTTTGACACTGAAATTTGGGATGAAGTTTTCCCCTATCGATTTCATAACTTGATATGGAAACCATAGCAACACTGTACGAACTCCAGGCAATGATGGATGGGCCTAAGTTGCAGGCTCGAATGACATAATCACATGATTAAATTTTTACCGTTTATGTCAACAATGTCAAGCACCGTTTAAGTCTCCTGGAATTGTCAAAGATAACATGGAATGTCGATAAAATGAAATTAACGATGATTGTCGTCGCTTGCCTCATCCTTCACTGTGTGTGAAAGCATAGAGCTCAAATCTTTAAAAAAGGTGGGTGTAAAATTCTGTTAAATTTCTCATTGAATTGAGGTGCTTAAAAGGAACCTTGGGCAATTTGCTGTAAACAGGTCGTGGCATATCTTTATATCTTGATTAGTTTCAAAATGGCGGCATTTAATGATTTTGAGGCTGTGACGTCATCAAATGTCCAAATCCTTAACCGGAAGAGCTACAAATTTCTGCTTGAAACCATATTGTAGACCTTCACAAACTATGGTTTTCTTGAATATTGTATCAATTATTCTCAAGTAGTTTAAGATTTACAATGATAATAATTTCTTCAGAATTTTTCATGAATATTTGCAAGAATAATCAAAACGCAGCCATTTTGACATTAATCAAGATATCAAAAAATTGCCACGGCAGATTTACAGCAAATTGGCAAAAGTTGCTTTGAAGTCATTCAATTGATAGAAAAATTTGATACAATTTTACACCCACCTTTTTGAAGATTTGAAAGATTGGAGCCCTATGCTGTATGTGAATAAACTGAAACATACCTATACTGATTACAGAGTCCCAGATATCGCTCTCCAAAACGAGACTACTGCTTGCCAAACCGAGACCGCTCAATAGTTGTAGCGGGGTATATCAGTTTGGCGGAGGAGCGAAACTACGGCTTGTAATCAGTCTAAAACATACCTATATTTTCCTTTGTTATTGGTACATTCTTGTGCATGACGTAAGTTGCTTCACTCTGAGATAAAAGGAACGAACGTGATAAATTTCGATTTTCTAAATAAAGAACGATATTCTAAAATGAATCCCTTTGACAAACCTTAAAAAACGTGCTAAAATTACAAGCAAGAATCCCGCTTTGATTTTCACGGAACAGGATTTTTTCAAACGCCGGGCGTTTTTATTGACTCACCCGGTATCGAAAGAAAAAGGATGTATCTAAACGTTGGCATCAGGGATTTTATTTGTTTTGTTAAGAAGTTGTACAACAATTTTGTTCAATTTCGTTGATGTCAATCAAAACTATTTGATCCTACCGTGACATTTGCTTTCACTGTGTTCCCCAGGGGGGCCTACTTGATTTAATTTGTACAGGGACGTGCACTCCAAGAATAGACCTTTTTGCTATTCAGCAAAGAGCCTGGATCGAGCGTTATTTTTATGCATTTTTATAAGCTAGGTTCGATCGAGTGGCGTTAGAGCTTCTATCATTATTGTACACATTCAAAAACTCTACAAATTAGATGAAATATCGTTCGATCCAGATTATTTTTTTAAATAGCTAAAAGATCTATTAATTTATTCACCCGGCTTTAGAATTTTCCCCTAAAAATGACAGCCGGCCTTAGAAAAAATTGGCAAAAAGCATATTCCAGAACGTAAAAAATCTTAGAAAAACAATGAAATAACATTTTTGGCAACCAGCTTTAGGCAAACTGCCTTCTTTTAACACCAGCGTTAGGAAACAGAGCCGAAAACGATACCCAGGAAGGAGTGCACATCCCGTCAGCAAAATATACTAAATATCCCAACCGGGCCTAAGTCTTTATGCTTCCAAATGAAAAACCTGAAAGAAACTTACCTTAACGTCAACAAGCGCCAGTGTCGTCATCTTTTTTATATGCTCTCGATTTAATCCTAAATTTCTCACCATTTTTTTATGAATTTCAATGTCAAGGTGGAAAAAATTCACAGTTCTATTTGTTTTGCATCTTAGGCCATTGAAGTCACCCGCAGTAAAATTCCTGCGTATTAAATTTTTATAAACATTCTTTTCTCGGTTTTTCATCCAATTCGTTTCATAACTCGTTCTTAATTTCTTCAGCTCAATATTTCCAATTTCGTTCGAATTTTCTGATCTGCTATTAAAAAGTCTTGATTTAAAAGCTGTATTTGTCAAAACACTGGAGCTAATGTCAGCCCCTCCCTTTGCAGTGGCATCTACCATGTTCTTGACAGCTTCCACTAACGAATCGAAAGCATTCTTCAGCATTTCATCAGTGTTGTTGGCAACGCCGCTCTCTCCAGTTTCTTCCTTATTTTTAACACTTAATCGATCATTTCTAAGCTTCATTTGTTGTAAAAAATCTTCAAAACCATTAAACAAAACTTTATCGTGCTTCTCCAGCTGAACACAGCACAAAGTCAAGTAACTAAAATTGTCATAACAATTTCTGGGGAGGCAACTGCAAGAATTTGTACTAATGAGGTTTTGATGAATTTGGTAATTTTCACCACGAAAAAAGCTTTGATTTTCTGTTTGCTTTCGCGATGAATGTTGACATATATCACAATGCTCTTTACTCCTACTCCTCAGTGATATGCAAATATTGGAAGAGTCTTTATGTGACGTTTCTCTCCCTAGTTTATCACGGATTGCTTCAGGCTGTTCCTGTTGTGTAGCCATTAGCAGCGACGTACAGTTATGATAGGTTGCTGCGATTCCACGGTACTAGAACGAGAAACGAAAATGTAAAATTACCTGGTAAGTCAAAAAAGTTTACCAATCTCGTCCCCAGGGTGAGTTCGTTGCTCTACCTCTGCTCTGGGAACAAGAGGCCGATCGGCAATCTGATTGGCTGTTCACCATTTTGCGCGATAACTCCGTTTTGCGTGGGGTAAACGGCCGCAGCATGTCGAAATTCGACGTAAAACCATATTCTTTACACATTCCGACCATCATTTGCAATTTATTTCCGAAATTCGAAGATTAACGAACCATGAAGCTGCGGTGAAAGTTTCTCTTATCTCAACTTTGGCACATTTACGCCCCAAACAAATCATGCTTATAATTCACATTAAACACACTTGCTAACCCCAGATTATTGTTCAAATAACTTCAAAAAGGTTGAAATAAGGTCCTCAAAGTGTTTGTTTTTAGTTTCTCAATTTATCTTCTACAGAATTAGTGCTAGGGCAACGGCCATTTTCCGTCGCTTGGCGTTGCCTAGCAAACAGCGAAATCCATAATGGCTGCTAATTTTCTGGGTGCATTCTCAGCATTTGATCGAAGTGTACCAGGGTGTTCATTTGGCTTCGTGACCACAGTGAATGACGTAAGAACACCCTGGGAATGAGGTTGAAAGTTTACGCGTTTGGCGTTTGGCGGGCTGTGTAATAAAAAGTATGTGGCCGAAATTCAAAAACTGAATGTTGATCTATCAATCAAAGGCTAACTTAGATGAGAAATTTTGTTTGGTCAAACCACTCATCTTTCTACGATTCATTTGGCATTGAAATTCAAATTTAATGCCATTGTCAGTGTCAGAAATAAATTTTAATTCAATAGCAAGTGAGTCATGGACCAGAAAGGAATGTGGAAGCTTGGTTTGCATGGAAACCCCTTTTCCTGCATTTTCCTACCTTCTCGGTCTATAGGATGAGTGACATTACCAAACAAATCTTCACATCAAAGTTAGCCTTTGACTGATAGATTCAAGGGAATTTACATGGTTTAAAGTTCGCCCGGGCCAGGTCAAAAATATAACCTATTGTACTTGACAGTTGTGATTCAAAATTTGGGCTCAGAAGGCAGGCGCGCAACTAGGATATTTCAAGGGCAGGGGTTTTGTGGTAGAAATTGGGCATAAAGATATTGGATTTCCAATTGAGACATTCAGGACTGTCGCATGATATGTTTACATTTTCCTATGTTTTCAAGGGAGTCAAACAATAATCTAGGGGTAAACTACTATCTGGGCTAGTTTTCTGAAGATACTGATAGCAGAATCAACTTTAAGTGAACAAATTCAGTCAGCAGCTAACGTAAAAAGACATCTATCTGGTTTAAGTCTGTACTGACATTGACTAATCAAACTAAACGTTCAACAATCTAATCGACTGGCCTGATGAGAAGAGGGCAAAATTACCTTCCTTGCCAAAAGGGCAGGGGTTGTAACCCCCACAACCCCTCCCTTAGATTCGCCCCTTCAGAAGGGAGGGGCTTATTAGAGAGGGGAGACTTAATAGAGCTTTTACAGTAATTTTCGTACCTGCTTCAAAAGTTCCAAAGAATATTGAATAGTGTTTGGTTTTTGAGACAGGAAAAGCATAAGTGCTGGTCCATTTTTCAATTCATTGACGTAGAAGTCCAGATGTGTCATATTTGGCGTTAGCTGCTTCACAAACTAGAAGAAAAATAAACTGACGATCAATTGATAAGACATTCGTTTCGAAGAGAAAAGAGTGCAAAGTATCTTAAGAAACAATAAAAAAGTTTTGCAAACATTTTCGCCACCAAATATTACAAAATGAATTCTGATGCAAAAAGACAGTACACGTGATATGAAACTTGGTTTTATAATTCAAGGGTAGTGGCTTGTACTTGGAATGCATTGCAAGTAAATAAGTGTTTCATGGTATAAATGCGTTAGCTTTCACTTGTTCGAAAACATTTGAAATGTTATCATCTTAGTGAAAATGGACGTGATATGAAAGTTGGTTTTAAAGTGGGTTTTATATTTCAATGGTTACTCATTTTTCTAATTCTGTCACGTTTTCATTCGATATTTTGCCTTTTTTCCCTATACACACAATCTGATTGCCCTGTATACATTTTGCTATACGTTCCGTTGTCCCTGCAAATTGGGCACATCACGGCTTCCTCTCTCGTGTGAGGATGAGTAATTTCAGACCTTGTGTCTGTGAGTCAACCGTACGTTCACCTTTGATCTTACCTTACTTCTGCTAACGTACCTCGAGGACAGCCAAGGACCCGCACTCGACTCGAAAGGCTCGATTAAGTGAATAACGGGGTAGAGTGAACTATCTAGGATTTTTTATTTTCTCAGGTTACAACAAAAACATCAAAATTTCATGAGAATTTTCTCTGTAGAAACATAGTGGAAAGGCACAATTTCATATGATTTCTGATGTAAGAAAAGGAGAGTTCCTTTCCTGATAGTTTTTTCAGAGGAAATTTCTAGTTTCTGCCAAGTTTCTTCTTCCAAACCATCCGAAATTTTTCTTACAGACCTTTTTACCCTCATTCTCTTCATATTGCAGCCAGTAGCGGCGCAACGGGGGGACTGGGGGGACTTGTTCCCCCCAAATCCCGAAAGTCGGCAAAAATTGTCAAAAGATGGCATGAAATAAGTTGGGTATACTTTAGATTGAAAAATTACGTCATAATCCCCCACTTCCAACAGATCTTTCACAGCTTGCGCCGCCACTGATTGCAGCTTTCAGAAAGTCACAATTTGCAGCGTCTGCTTGTGTTCTGAAGATACAGAAAAATATTCTAATGCAATGCAGGCTGCTGAAAAATCATCCAAAAACTTGACAGTCTAAGTTTGAACTTCGCCTAAAAAATGCAGTCACTTCTTCAAGAGTTTTGCCGCGATTTCATGAAGCAAGGATATCCCTAAACACATAAAAGATAGATGGTCATTACTATGAGGTTAACATATTGACAGCTGTGCAGAGAGAGGATTAAGGGGGTACCAGAACCCGCAAATCCGGACCAAAATTTGGAAAAATCCGAAAATCCGGAAATAAAGAGGCCAAAATCCGAAACTGCACAACTGTAAAAAATTCTTCAATTTTCGTCAGTAATCTTCGAGTATTTTCAGCATTTTCTTTTTCACTGAATTTCTGGCCCTAAGCGAGGGGCACTTCACTCATTGGAAAAGCATGCGAAGATTTTTTCCGAACAAAGGGATTTATGTGGATTTTTGATAGATTTTCCTACAAAACAAAGGATTTTTGCCAAATGTGTACGAGATTTTTGGGAGTAAAATGCCCCTCGGTCCTAAGCTACACTCGCTTTGGTGCATTCTTGAAAACGCTCCAAAAAAAGCTCAATTTAACCCGTCTTACCCTATTCTTTTGTGTCCATTATCCGAGCCCCTTGTCTGTGAGTCATATGAAGGTTCACCATTCATTACGTGTTTGTTGCACCAATGCAGCCTACTCAGGCAAAAGCAAAGAGCCCGCACTTGGCTCGAAAAGCACTTTTCAGAGTTATTTTCTTGTGTCCAAAGCAATTGAATATATTTATAGATTTCATTCATACACATGTCGTCATTTGAAATTAAATTGACATTGTAATTCCCAAATCAGTTATCCAGTCCCCTCGGGCGCCGTCCAGCGCAAACATGTTGAAATCGGCAGCAACATTCGATCCCGTTGCTAAGGCTACGTTTTCCATTCATTTCCCGAAACACTGACAGCGCAGCCGCATTAACGTGTTATTGGCACAGAAACAATACTGCGCTTGCGTTTAGGATGCGTTGGGTGTACACGATAGACTCATGAGACAATTTAAAGATTAGTCAACTAAGTGCCTTGTATCCTTGAGGTAAACCTCGCTCAACAGGGATACAGGTAGACTGCTTTGGTGTAATCTATGAACTTAATTCTATCCTGTCTTGGCATGGCGGGATATCACGGTCTGGTCGGGATGATTTTCTCCAGGTAAACGGAAACAGACGGAATATCCCGCCTTGTCGGGATGAAATTGACGTTAATGCGCATGCGACAATAATCAGTCTTTTGTTTGGCTTCGGTATGGTCTCGTCCCACCTCAGTCTCTCATGGAACGAAAACGGAAAAAAACGTCTCGGCAAGGCGAGATGCCCCTGCTGGGCGAGGTATCCCGGCAAAGCGAAATCATGTAAACAAACAGGCTCTAAGTACAGGGTCAAGTTTTTCGGACAATTGAATTGAAAAGCAACATGCTGCAGAACATCGACTTAGTTAAAAACTGAACCCGGCCCAGTTAAAACTGCATTTGGTAACATTGAAACGAGCCATTTCATTGTGTTGATCAAAAAACAATGAGCGTGTGGGTAGCAGGATTAATTTTCTGAAACAAAAGATACAGGTCTGACTGGGACAAAGAGAGGTGGCAACCTCAAGAATACATTTCACACCTTCTGTCCTGCTTCTCCTCCTCCTCTGTTCTCTATTCATTTTGATGAGAATGGATTCACCCCAGAATTCACTCAGGGATGCAAAATCTATTCTTCTGAGAGGCTAATCGCCGCTTTCTCTCCTCGGAAATCTGTATCTTCTGCAGGGCCGAAGCCAATGGGGGGGGCTGGTGGGGCGGAGCGCCCCACACGAGACCATCTGTCGGAAAATTTCGCTCTCTTGTCGGAATTTTTCTGATTTAAATGACTAGTTTTGGAGGATTTTGAGGAGAAATAATTCATGAAACATGAATTTGTTAGTGTTAAAAGATAAATTCCAACAGAAATTATTGAATTTACGGCATATTTTGATTGATATTCACAAAATTGTGTTGGTTTCAATGTCGGATTGCGAAATTGGCCAAATTTTAGTCACTGACTAGTTAGATCGGTCATATAATGCATAAATTTTTCGTATGTTCCTACAACTGTTGTTGTTGCTGTTGTTGTTGATGGTTTAATCGTCGGGAAATGTTGGTTTTTCGCCCCCCCCCCTACTCAGTCATGGCTGATGGCTGGTATCGGCCCTGATCTTCTGCTTTACAAAATTCGTCATCCCATTTCGGTCAAAGACCATAGGGAAGCAAGGGACACAAGTAGTAAGTCTATGCCCTTTGTTCAATGCACGCCAAAAGCCCGATAATCTCTGGTGGATTATTCAGATTCCTATTGAATTTCACAGACAAAAGAATTGAGGCTTGATAGACAATTTTATTGTTCTTGTTGTTATGGTAATTTCCCTCGAGAGCCGATTCCTATTTCGTATCGGTTTCCGACTTGCTTTGTTGAGCAAAAATATCAGCGAAGAAACACAAGAACTTTCGTGCACATCCAACCGTTTTTAGCGAACAAAACATCGGTAAATTAGTTAGGGAAACTTCAGGCATAGTAATAGGCATTCTTGAATCGGTATTTTGCGTGAATTTTTCACAATTTCCTCGAAATTCAGCGAAGTTTGAAGTCGACAAAGTTGCATGAAATTGAAGACCTGCAGATCTTGTAAACAGGTACTTTTGCCAGTATTATGTGTTTTAGAAGTGTTATAATTTTGCTTTGATGACTTTGTCAAGTATGTTACGATTTTGCAATAATTTTGCTAGAACCATCAACGATTTGGCTTAACTTTTGTGTCATTCTCAAGTAGACATCGTCGTAGCTACGAGATCTTTAGGGGAAAGTCCAGAACGTATCTCGTCAAATCATTGTCAATAGACTATGGTCAAAAGCAATCCAAAGGCTAATGATGACAAATGAAAAAAAGAGTGTTGAAATGTGGTGCAGAACAGAACTTTGAGTACAAGTAGTCTAATGCCAGAAACTGGTTTAAACGAAACGAAACTAGTTCTGAAAATGGCTGAAAATTCAAGCAACCCCAGTAGTAGTACCCAGATATCATTAATTAGTGCTAGAACTAAGGTGGAAATAGCAAAGAAACTTTTGAATGCTAATAGAGTGCCAAAGTCAAGGATATGGGCAAGTATAATGACAAATATGGGGTAAATATGTCGTAAAAACTGTGCAGCAGTGCTACAGACTACATTCACGCATATAAAGGCCCGGGGGGGGGGTACTTGACTAGGGAAATGACGGGGTGTGCGGCAAATCTCTCCACACCCTGTACCCTGTCGCATAAAAAATGGCCCAAAAGTATACCCTGTCGCATAAAAATTTTGCTAAAATCAATTGTTTCAAGAGAACTCTAAACAATGTCCTTCCACATGATACCCTGTCGCATAATTTTCTTATCAATTGTAACACCCAGTCGCATAATTTTTGTCAGAAAAGGACACCCTGTCGCATAATTTTTACTGTAAAACGACACCCTGTTGAGCGGCACATCCTGTCAAGTCAAGTATGGGAGTACCCCCCCCCCCCCGGGTATAAGGGATAGCAAACAAATTAAGAAACTTTTAGCACTAAAATGGGAAGATCTTCATATTGAATTATGAAACTTTTAGTGGTATGCCCTGCTCCAAGTTTCATACAAAAACATGTGCAGTGATATTAAAAGTTTCTTCATTTGCAAAATGTTTCCAGAAAACATTTTGCTTTACGTTGTGCCCTTACATTTGAATGATAATTGGTGGCAGTTTATATCGAGAAAAAAACCTCAGTGTTTCTATAACTGAGACAAAGGTCCGTCTCAAATAAGATGTCTCCTGAGATTTGGCATCTAATTTGCAACAGACTCTATACAGAGTCTCTTCAATTATGAGGGATTTTCTTGAGGAGCCCCAAAGGCCTAAAGTTACCATCAAATTTCAAAGAGAACGGGGGCAAGCACATCTTATTCTCTTGGGAGGATGAAATTGCCTAGGATTATGTTACTATACCCAAGGGGATCATACTTTCACCCTCCCACAGGGATAACACGAGATAAACCATGTAAAGGTCATGCCTGTAAGGCAGAAAATTTGGTCATCAGTTAAGGCCTGTTTTGATGGTTTCTTGAAAGTGCTTGACTTGAGAAAATCCCTCATGAGCTGGGTACCCAGTGGCCGCCAATTTCAGTCATGTAACTTTGAAATATATTTGAACATATCCAATATTGAAAAATAATCTTTCCAATATTTTGCCACGATATCCGGACAACATTTTGTTACGATATCCGGACAGCATTGAGCTTTTCTGACATACCCGGTGGTGAATGTTGTCTGATTTCATTGCAGCTTCTGGAGGGAAAATTCCAAGGAAAAAGAATAAGCTCATGGTGAAAACTTTCCAAAGCAGACTAGAGGTAGTTTTAAGATTTTCGTACATTTGCTCTGTATCTTTTATTCGTGGGGTGTCTGGTTAGAATCATGTCGGATAAAATGCTCCCAGATTCATCAATCGAGAGTGAAACAAGAAAAAAATCGAAGGACAACGTTTGGGACACATCTGATCTGACAACTCCTGAAAACATTCGCGGTGATATTAAAACATGGAATGAAACCAATGTTAAGGAAAATGAAGATCGCGAAAAAGCTGCTAAAGGCCGAAACTCGACGTCTAGCGCCCGCCCAAAAAGACGTAAAGTATATGACAGGGAGGTCGAGAAGAGGTGTAGAGAACAGGGGCTAGTGAAGAAAACATTTCGAACCAAACATGATGCCATGCGGGGTATTTACAGGCGGTATTATGAAACGAGTGATAGCGGTGGTACAGAAAAACAACAAGAGACAGATGACACTGAGCTGTCCTACACTTCAGACAGTGGGAGCTCGACTGATTACGAGAAAGATGAAGGCAATGCTGGCCCAAGTCATAGTGGAAAAGCTAAGAATGCTAGACGCAAGCATCGTAAGACCAACAGTAGGCCTAAGTATGATGACTATGGGTATGCTGGGAAAAGACGCCCTTACCATGGAGGAAGGCTTCGCAGAGGTTCGGGCCAATATCAGCAGTACAGTGGTGATCTGCATTATGAAATGTTTGGCCAATTGCTACATAAACAGGACTTATTACTAATGAAGTTAGAAAGTGTCGTGGATCATTTAAAAAGGGTGGTCAAAGTTGTTGGCAGGCAACATGCTCGCGAAAGTCACAGCAGTCCTGGGGGCAGCCATTTTAATGATAGTGAAGTAATGAGCAGTTACAGAGGAGAAAGGGAAAGACGAAAGATGTGTGGGGCAGAGAGGAGGAGACATAAGTCTAGATCCGTTTCAATCTCAGATCGGGAAGTAAGAAACCGGGATGGTCATTCTCATGGTGAAATTGGAAGGAAGAGAAAGCGCACTTCGCTACAGAATGAGCATGATCAGATTCGCATTCCAAGTGGCTTTGCACAGGATTTGCAAAGTGAATTTTCTAGCAAAAATGACGACACGCAACAAAAAGTAGCGAGAAGAGCTGAACAAGATTCAACAGAAACCAATCCTGTTGAAATAGGCCCAATCATATCATCGTATTATTCCGTGCGCCCACCTAGTGCCGATGGCATACAGCAACCCAGTGATGATGACGACAAAACTGGTATTATCGTAACGCCAAACCATACTCCTAATAAGAGCAAGGACTATCATTCTGGTGATGTTACCGCAGGCTCTGATGTCATGCAGCAAGGCTCTGTTCTTAGCGCGGATGTGTTCTTGTCTCCAAGCAAAGAATGTCACTCAAGCACGCCTCAGAAGGCTGAGAAGATATCAATGCCCTCTGCCAACACATTGCAACAGATGACTGACGGCGCTGCTGTGGAGGAGCAAGACATGATTGCCGCTGTGCCTGTTACCATTGAAGTTCATCGGCCTAGGCCAATACAGCATAAACGAGCTCTGAGTCGCGAAGAACGGCCTTCTATGGTGGACTTATCAAGTTCAAGCGATATGATGACACAGCCACGGTATGTCACGCTAAGAGGAGGGAGGTACCCATCCCCCAGCGCCTTCTTACCGCCTGCAGAAATTAATGCTGGGAACGAAATAATACCACTTGTACTGCCAGCTCAACCATGGCAGGAGAATGAGAGCATGGGTCACTTCCCTACCCAGTACACCGTTAACCAAACACATCGCAGCCGACGTGATAGCAACGAACATACACCATGGCTTGCAAGAACATTCACCACAGAGCATAACCACGATGGAGGAGCAAGTCGTAACCAAGCCACTGATGGCCGAAAACCCTATGACGCAGTGCATCAGTCAAATAGCAGACAATCCCGAAATGCAACTGAAAAGAAAAAAACAATGATGTCAAGCATCGCTCATTTGATAAACAGCTCAATTGACGTGTCGTCTGAAACTGTCCAGATTTTAATAGCGACACCATCAGACCATCAAAAAGGTGACAGAGATCCAATGAGTAAGTCGATGGAGAAACTGCTGAATCAGTCCTTAGCAATTATGTCATGCCTGCCTTTGATAGCCGAGATCGACTTATCCGTTGTTCAAAAGATCTACCAAGGAAGCAAGAATTGTATGACATTTATATATCGTCTCATGGATCATTGTTACACTAGGGAGGAGCTTACGAAGTGCCGTGTAGCAGGTGGTGTGAGGAAGTATCGTGGCAACAACACAGAGACAGAGCAACTTTGTCCCAAACGACTGAGGACCATTTTGAAATTGGCCAATGATCTTTACCCCAGTGAGTACTTGCAGTTATCTAGGGCGAATATGATTAGGAATAACATTAATATGAAGTGTAGGAAAACGGTTATTCGGGATGTATCTGACAATGTGGTAGCTTGAGTAGGGCTGTCGAGATGCGGGCCAGGCCCCAGGGGTGGAGGAGGAAAGGACCACCGCACTGACCGCGCCCGAAAATTTTTTAGCTTACGCCCTCTTTCTCTAGGATTACGCCCTCCTATAGACAGGGACAGCGATCATAGACGTAGGAACCGGGGGGGCACGTGCCTCCCCAAGATTTTGCAATAAACAAAGAAGTGCCCTTTTCAATCCTAAAAAATACCCCTTTTTCTTAAGGAAAAAGTGCCCTCGAAGTGCCGTGCCCCCAAGTTTGAGATACTTCCTACGTTCCTGAAACGATGCTTTTGGAAGGACATGCCCTCCTACATATTTTAAAAACTGAAGTGAAGAGTTTTGATCTAACAGAAACCACCAAGAACTCATTATATAGCAGAAAATTTGGTTGTGGAATTTTTATTGATTTGCAAAAGGCATTTGACACAGTTAATCATGATATTCTGTTAACAAAGCTTGAACATTATGGAATCAGGGGAACTTCTCTTGCTTGTTTTAAATCCTATCTGTCTGAAAGGAAGCAATACGTCCCCGGGGAGGGGGGGTTTCGTACAGGGACTTGCTGCTGAACAGGGTATCATTTTCAGGATTCCGGCTCCGGGACAGGGTATCATTTTTTTGTAAAAATCGGCTCCATGACTGGGTCCATATTTGTCATTTTTGACTCCGAAAAGTCGTTTTAGGCCATTTGCACTCTTCAGTTTTTGCTCTGCAGTTTTTTGATGGAAAACTTGTTTATCTCGTACGTAAAGACAAATCTGAGAATGCCAGTGGGTCCGCGGGTCTACAGAAACGTTCCTCAAAGAAAATTGAAAACAAGGAAAAAATAAATTACGAATATTTCATGTAATTTATCGCTATTCCAGAATGCGGATTTACGATACCGTTATTATCTTAGAGGAAGAGAGCGTGTTTTGTGGTTCTGCTACTTTTGAATTGTGACGTCATCAAGATGCTAAAAGCATGAGCGATAGGAAACCCAGTGTGTAGCAGTTTGAAATTTATATTAGGAGCGAGTCACCTTAAAGGCAGTCTGTCACGCATTTGATTGGGTGATAATGACAATACAAAGAATAGGAAATTTGAATGGCTGATGATCCTCTGACTTTCTACGGCCGTAGAAAGTCGAGAAGATTAGCCCTCCTTTGTTACAAATACACAGATTCACAAAGAAATCCGTTGTGTTGAGCTCTGATTGTAGTGGCCAATCATTTACGTGACAGACTGCCTTTAACTTAGTGTTTTTATGTTTTGAACTTATTTTTAATTGGTATTCAACCATCTCTCTTTGTTTCGTAATTCTGAAATTTTCGGTAGTGAGCCACCTTACGTGCATATCCACCTTGATTGTAGAGCTGCAATTAAGGTGGCTGACTACCGAAAATTTCAGATTTACGAAACAGTGAGAGGTGGCTGTATACCAAGTAAGAATAGGTTCAAATACAAAAAAACTAGTTAAGGTGGCTCGCTCCTGATATGAATTTCAAAGTGCTACACACTGGGTGTCCTATCGCTCATGTTGAAACGTAACCCACATAATTTTGCTTAGAGTGACATCATCGATTTATGCCTTCTTGAGAATTATACAGGCTGTCCCAAAAATTGTTCTCCATTTGTGTAGTTGCGGTGGAGGAACTGTAACCTTAACTTTCACGTTTTTACACTATTTGCATAGCATATAGCCAAGACTTATGACACCTAGGGTTAGGGTGACTCAGAAAAGGTACCAAATTCTAAGATGATGCATATCTTATGCAACTGTGTAAAAATAGGATAATTAAAGTCTTAGTGTTTCCACAGTAGCCATGCCAACTACAGTAGTGACGAATATATGTCGGTGTTAATTTTACAAAATACCATATACTTTCAATGAACTTTTGTAACATTTTTAGTCTTGATAATTTTGTTTGATTTGCAAAGTGCGGTTAACTATTGATGGTACAATATACAAGAATTTAGGATGCTACCCAGAAATTTCTTTCCTGTATTTTCCATTAAAAATTCACAATACAAGATTTCTATACCTTCATCTAACGCAACCCTGCTACAAAAACAATACCCCAAGGAGCAAAACATCTTGTCTACCCAGGAGTCATAGCATAAAATTGATAAAATGACAAACAGGGCTACAAGGTAAGAATTCTTCAACAAAATAATGACGAGTGAAGATTTGAAAAGTTTAGAACCATGAAAGGTAATGTAAAAAAATCTATCATTTGGTTGCAAGCTTCCTTAAGACATCACATAACTACTGAAAACAGACACAAACAGAGAAAGGATTTGGGTGCTCTTTTCAGGGACTCCAGTAACTTCCAACCAAAACGTTCTTTCTGTTTCAGAAATGTACTTAATAGTTAAATTTAAGATATAGTAGTATTTTGTTGACCTCCATGGGCAAATTTTTGTTTCCGTAGAAATGAAGTTGCAACATATTGACAGGTGTACCCTCAGAATATCCACAAGCTTCGAGTACATCGTTGACACCAGCGAGAAGAATGCATCTCTGCTTAGAAAATTTCGAGGGTCTTCAACGGTGTATGAGTAATGGAATACCCAACCTTTTGGCCACTTATTGAAAACTACGTCGAAAAGCCCTTCTCTTTGGGGGATTCTTTAAATAACCTTACCAAAGTCAGAGGGAGCTACGACCCTAAAAGCATTTCAATACACCTGTGAAAGATCCAAAGGGTACGAAAAATCCAACCAAAAAATCTTTTTCCCACAGAACTTTCATATTTTTGAAAGATACACTACGAAATTACGACTGAACAAGCACATGGTATTCACAAAACCTTCATAGGACTCTCGGTTTTTTCAAGGGAATTCATCGTTTGGTTGTTCTGACATACTATTTTCCAGTAAATTACGGATTTAATTGTGATAGACTTGATAGTAGATCTTAACAGAGTACATTTTATGTTTGATTTTAGGTAACATGGTTTAATTTACGATTCAGATAGTTCAAATATTGTTTTATTCGACGCAAAACTAGCGTGAGTTGAAAATGATTTTTTGCATTATTTGCTTCTTTGTTGGGTCTCTTGTCATACGGGGATAACCGCAGGTTTTGAGATGGTTTCTGTCAGGAAATTTCTAGACTGGGGGATACTTTTATGTTGGGAATGTTGGCTTCTAAGTTTCTCTACTGCACCGTCGAAAAATACACAGAAATATAACATTGGTAAGCAGGAAATCTAGCCTAGCTTCTTCAATCACACTTGGCAAGGTTGTAGATAACCAACTAATCAAAAAATAGGGGAAAGAAGTTCAAAACATTTTCGAGAAGTTTAAGAGGTAGCTACATCCACTTTTCTGAAACCAAAAGGAAAACTTTTCGAAGAGAATTTGCAAGGCCAGCGTTCATGAAAAGATTACGCTTTGTATATCATTCGATTGCCAAGGCTATGCAGAACACAGAACACGATCCTTTTTATCGCAGCTCAATAGACCGAACGTTAGTGGAATTAACTACTTGCAGGGGCAGCCATTTCGCGCTAAGAGATGATAGTCCTATCTTTCTCCAGAGACCGGTAGTCTTGCTCATAAAAAAATCTGAACCACCCTTGTCCCAAAACAGTCCTTTTAGGACAAATTCCCGCTGTTGCTCTTCTTCACTGAGGCGAAAAATTTCGAAATAATTGATCACTGACGATATTTGTCTCAAAAATAGGTAATTTTACCAGAAGTCGTCCCGAAAGCAGACGGTAATTGCGACCATACAGGCGCAACTATTCCAAAACTATCCCGAGAAATGTCTGTGCAGTTTAGTGGACGCTGTTCAGAAAAGCGGAGGCTGTAACAGAAAGTGCAAGACCCCTATAGAAGCTGAAACTGAAATTGTGTTTACTTGAGAAGTTACGATTTACAAAGAGCAACTAACTTACCTCAATATGATGTTTCGAAATCCAATGGAAAATTGTCTCGGCAGTGAAGTTCAAATTATTTGGAAAATACTGAAAGAGAAAAAGTAATTCCTCTAAGCTTCCAAGCACGTAAAACTGCTATTCACACTGCATCTAAAAGTAGGATAATTCTCTAGAGCTAACTGAAATGTTGCAATTACTTCGACACAAAATTGTATACTGGGTGAGTAAGACAAAGACCCCGTTTGAAAGGTCGTTGCGCGCGAATATCAACGCAACAATTCTGAACGAAGGAATTATTTATACTGAGGGAAGAATTTTTCATCCTCCCAAGAGGATAGCACGTGCCAAAGAAAATTAGGCAGGGATAAACCAGTCATCTTTGATATAAGGAAATATTATCGAGAAAATTCCTTGTAAAATCTGAATGGAGTGACTGATTTCAAAATATTATTGCATGTATCATTCGGGAGTAGTATCCTTTGAAAAGACAGGATTTTTTCTGACTCACCTTGTAGAAAACTGATTCGGAAAAGAATAGACGTTTTAGTTTTACTGCCTGCAGCTCTCAAATCATTTACCAGATTCCGAAAAACTGTGTCGGAAAATGCCAAATTCAATACAATAATTTATTGTGTCAAAATAGGCAGTATACGTTTCAAGAGACGAGCGATTTCTTCAAACTGCTTCACCTCAAAATCCACCAAAACAGAGAGCCCAAAGTACTTGACCAAAAGCAAAGAATGTGCTGTTTTCGTGTGAACGGGAGGCCTATCCGTCAAATTTTTCACCGTTTTCAAAATGTGTTGGCATCGTGCGAATGTAGTCTAAATCTCCAAAAAAGAATTTCAAATATTTTCATGAAGTACTCACTCTTCGCTTGCCCAGAATTTGATGCAGTATGACTTGGCCATAATTTTGTAAGCCAATCAGGGAAGCCATTTTGCTGTTTGTCACAATTCCAAATAACGTCTTAGAAACTGTAAAAAAACAAGCTTTCAAAGTTTATGCTTTAAAAATTTGCCATCCAGTTTTGAACATCTAATGAATATCCAACTTTGCAAAGAACATTGAAGACACATTGTGCTGTTCATATTCAGCATACTACACTGCTTGTTTCAAGTTTAGTTAGCACCAACTGTCAAAATAATTGTTTCAATTTTGATCATGTTGACAGTGAGAAAAACTTGCTCTCTGCATGTCAAAATTCTTAACTCTTTTCATATTTTTAACTTCATAAATAAAACATCTTTGTTGGCTTGGCTTCTTATGTTTGAACTTTCTCTAATCTGAAAGTAGCTCTATCGCAAAATTGTAAATAAATCTATTTGTAATTGCTATGGGCTGAGGGTGCTCCCATTAAGGCCCGACAGGTGGGTCTGGTTGGTTTGACCACATTACCAAATGGCTACCAAATAGCTCTTTTTGTAAAATTTAATACCATTCAGGAGCATTTAAGATTTCAGTCCAACTATAAGATGTCAACTCGGTACACTCCCCTGCATGCTGACTTTTTCATTGCTGCCAAGAATTACAAATGAATTTTGAAGTAAATTTTGTAATAAAAATCATGAATAACTGTAAAAAATTTTCACAACTACATAGATGCTACCAAATGATCAAATTTTAGGTCCATGAACTACCATCAGAGGGTTTTTGTAAAAAGATACGACCAGTTGAGGGTATTTTTCAAAACATTTGCTTTGGCTCTCCAACTCTGACTGGACCCTCTCTGTCAGGCCTCAATGGGAGCACGCCCTTGGTACCATGGTTAGATCAAGCAGTATGTTTGGTAGCTTCACCCAAGCATAAAAAATAGTTGTCAAAATCCACTTATACCAAACCAATTCTACAAGATATGAATTTGAAAGAAAATGAGATAATTTTACTTGCCTTGCACAAGTTATAAATGAGAAGTCCAACTTCATGCAACAAAGTCAAAAGCTAGAAAATCAGGAATTATGCATACCTCTATTTACACTAGAAATGCACAACTCCAAGAAAATGGAAAATTTCTTATTGATTTGATCACTGACATTGAAATAGCCAAAAATAATTGCCTGTGAACAAAATTAAATTTTTTAGAGAAGTAATAAACATTATCTTTTTTACATTAAAATCTAAAAATGCAGAAAATAGAATTTTGGACAAATTTTTTCTGAAACTTTTTTGTTCAGTTTACAGCCGTGAGAAATTTATTTGGCTAAATTTCATACCTTGTGATATTTTGTACATTGATCTTTGGCTAAAAAAATTAGTTTCATCGCTAAAAAAAACAAAGTAGCATGGTAGTGGCGCTATCAGGAAGGTAGCTGAATGCTCAAAGAAAGGGAGGATGGGGAAAGAACGAAGGAGACAAAAGCAAAGGGACAGAATGGGGTGGTATATTGGAAAGAAGAAGAAAGAGTGTGAAAAGAAATGAAGGTGTATGGTCTGCTCAAATAGAACCCAGAAAGATTTATCAAAAAACTGAAAGAAACAATAAAGAAATTGTTTTAGAATATCTAAGGTTGTCAGAAACTTGTTTGTCCAAAGTTTTGAAAAGAGACTGGGGCGTAAAAGAGAGTAAATTCTTACCTCATTGGATGAGATTAGATTTTCTAAGGTTTGCTTACTGCCAACATAGTAAAATGGCCTAGTGATGGATTGTAGAAATCGGACCTGAAAAAGCAAGGAAAATTGTATATATATAAAAGTAAGTTGTATCAAGTGTGGAAACATGCTACTGTATGTTGAGGCAAAGATATCAGCTCATACTGTTTATACTGTATATTATACATAATTTATTTTCAAAAAAATAGTTGTCTTCCGCTCTCCCTTTACTTTGTGATGTTTCTACCTTTACAATGTTGGTATACTGTACAGATCTCGAACAAATGAACTGGAAATTTACATTGTGATAACAATTCTTGACCATACAGTATGAAAGAACTGTAAATTTCTCTAAACAAGATCTATTCTTTGGCAGGAAAACCATGTTGTGCAGGGCATTTACTGTACATTTCATGCATAATGCATCTATGAATTGTTTGCTTTATGATTTAAGGTAGTCTGTCTTTCATGCATTTGATTGGGTGATAAGGACAAGACAAAGAACAGGAGAATTGAATGACTACTGTGGGGTGAGTGGCTAAGCGACTTATACAGTACATTTTCTATCAGGTGACTGAAGTCAAGGCTGGTCAAATGAAGTCAACTTCTGGAAGAGTGACCTCTTGAAGACCTGACTTTACCTCCATCTGCAAAATACTGAGTTTGTTTGCAGCATGCTTCAAGCCACTAACGTCTTTTGAGTATGATTTGAGTAAGTTTTAAAGCTTGATTCAAGTAAGGATTTGCACCGTTTGTGCAAGCTTGCAGCATGCATCTTTTGAACTGCAAACAAAATCAATCAAGCTTGAGTATAGTTTGTTTGTAAATGATTCTAGCATGAGATTATTTTCAAGCTTGAATAGGCTCTAATCATACAGGCAAACTAGCCAAAATTGCGTCAAAATCATGCTCATTTCAAACTCCCTCACGCCAAAATCATAATTCTGTCAAGCTTGTGCAAGCTTGTTGCAAGCTGATCTTTTTCTTAAGAGCTCATTCTCTTTTTGCCATCCAGTGGCGGCTGGCAGCGGTACTAGCAGTACCAGTCTAGTACCATTTTATTTTGAAAGCTTGGAATTCTTTGTTTTAATTTCTAATATGTCAACAATGCAAAAAAAGTGAATTCGCCATGAAAACAAACAGAAGGAAGAGCGGCAGCGCACACTAGAGCCAATATCTCAGCATGACCCTGCTTTTATTAATCCTTGTTGAATGAGTCGTATTGAAATAGATCCTTTATGTACTCCACGGTACTAGACCTCATTCATCTGGTACTGCAGAAAGCAGTCCCATTGTGATTGTTGACTTGTCATGACGTAAAATCCTTTGTGTACACGTAAGCCCAACAATGGCAAAAATCGATCGCAGTACTAGATTCCTCGTTCTGGTAACGCTGTGTGGCCGTCAAATAACACATCAATTCAAGATTACGAAATCGACCCCGCAGTACTTTCAGCTGTATCAAATGGCATGTTAAACCACTGTTTTTTCAATGTGTTCTCTGCTGTTTTATTGAACCGATACTAAGGTATTTGAAAGTACGTTACAAAGTTTTTAGGTCTGTGTTTGTGTCTGGGCAGTGACTAGTTCGAATGTCAACGATTTTGCTGTAAATGAACCGAATTTCAGAGACCTGCAACCTAACCTTTCTGGAGTTCCGCATATTTTGACGCTGTCGTCAGCTCAGGGTCACTATAATCATTTTACTCACGAGTAGCAGACCTTTCATAGAAATTAATGGTAAGATACGAGACTGTGAGAATGCATATTAGGATTTGTCATGGATGCATGGCGAAAATACTTGCCTTCTTCTTTATAAACTACTACTAGGGAAGCAATCTTTGAAAGTTGTTTTCCCACTCCTATACATTCCTGGTGTAAATGGAACCATTCAAATTGCTCTATATGTTTTCATTTGTTATATGATTGATGAAAAATGCGAACTTTTGTGCATTGTACCATAGTCTCTCTTGTGACTATGATTGTACACAACAAGTGGAACGAGAAACCCACGCTACTAGAATCTCATTTCTGGTACCTCCATGAACTGCGGCTAGGCAGTGATGGGCTTGGTGCCGCAAGTGATCAACTTTCCGAATGTGTTGCTCACAAGCCTCTAAAATGGCCGCAGCCAGCGATCGACATGACTCACAACATTTCCGTGGAAAGGTTTCAGTGATGCAACCGGCGTCGTGGGAATAACTTGCAAAAACGCATTCATTAGAAAAAAGTAGCATCATTTTTTAAGAAGGAGGTATAACATTATTTCCTGATAAATTGTGCTTGCAATTTCATCTGTAAAATGTTGTCCTTTCCGCTATGTTTAACTTTAAGATTTACCTTCCCAACTTTCTCGAAAATCTATTGGGAAAGGCATTTTGCTTGCATTTTTGAGACAATCCTTTACCCAATTTTTCTTAAAACTTCAAAGCTTCCCAGGGGCTTTGCCCCTGGACCCCAATGGGGGGCTCACAGCGCCCCCCATCCCCCAGCTGGTCTGAGGCAAAAATTTGTTCGCTTCGCTCACAAAGTTTTGTTTCCCTAGTACCATCTTATATTGCGTGCCAGCCGCCACTGCCTTTGGAACGGATGCTAAACAAAGGGTTTGATGCCTGGATTTAGCATGGATTGCAGTCCACTAAGATAGGTTACAGCATTGAAAAATCCTCTGTACAACGATAGAAAGTGATAGTGGCTGATTCACAAATATGTCCATTGTGTTGAGCTCTGACTTTGCTGCCACCAATCACATACAAGACAGACTGCTTTTAACATGATAAGATTCTCATCAACAGATAGTAAAACTTACAATTCTCCATGTCTCTGCAGGCTCAAGGAATTCCACAGGGGCATACTTTGTGTGGTATGCAAAGAACTTTGGGAACTCACGTAATGAAAAGTTTTGTCTACAGCTTCCAACCCAACAATTTATTGCAATGAAATCATACTGCAAGAGATGGAACAGGATTAAAATGCTTGATTCTCAATGGCAAATAAAGAATAGAACAAGCACAAAAAATTACCAACACATGAGGTAATCATTTACAACTAAGGTTGGATTTATCAGTGTAGATTTCATAGAAAAGATGAGGCTTCAATGATACTATACATGACTTTCATCATATTGTTATTTAGCAGAAGAAAAAGATTATTCTATTCAATCAGTATCAATCAAACAATTTTCCACACCAGCAAATTCTTCTGCTCTTGAAAGCATAGAATAAATGGCTGAAGCCCTGTCTTGCAATATTCAATTGATTTTGCTGTGCATAGAGAACAAACAGGAAGGCTATTTGTAAAGCAACCATTTACTTAGAGCTTCTCCACAACTGCCACACAAACAAAAACATTTTTCCATACTGTATATATAAACCATATGATGTTTTCTTACTGTATCTCTGAGGATCTCTGCAGCATGTCCCATCTGTGGGACCATTTTTCTTGACTGTGCGCACCAAGGTGCATAGTACGCAACAAATCTAAGGTTGTTGCTTTGTAAAGCTTTTCCTAGTGTCTCTAAGGATCCATTATAAATATCTTTTACATGACTTCCAACAGGAAATATTCGCATTTCTCTTGCAGGGAAGCTTCTTGACGCAAAAACTCCACTGAAAAGGAATGAAATGCATCACAAACTGGATAAGAAACTTAAATTTCTACCAGAACAAAGTGCAAAGGCAGATCTCCAAGATGAGACATTTATCATGAAATTTTGTTGAATAATCAATGGCTTATCAGAAAACAGAAAAATAAAAAATTTCCCTGCAGTGTTTCTTACCCAACCCCTGCATTAAGTTAGAAGATGGTGGACAATTTTTGTGTGTAATAGTATATACCAGATAATCAATATATATTATGTTTTCTATTTGATTTATCTGGAGGAAAATTTGCATTAGGAGATAAGCTTGTCTATAAGTGGAGCAAAGAAAACATTTAAATACTTGGTCATTTCTTCAGGTATGCATTATTCATGGCACATGTAAACTCAGATTTGAACTGGATACTTTTCTGTGTTACAAATGCAAGTTATTGCTTTGTAAAAACCATAAACAGTTCAATTGTTTGTCAGAGGTTTGAAGGAAATTTCTCCAGCCTACTATATTCTGATTTTATTCAGTTGGTCTTAATATACAACGGAAACTCCAATAATTGACACTAATATACAATGGACATCTTTGAACATCGGACAAATATCTTTGTTCCCAAAACATATGATAAAAGACAAGCACCCCCATACAGCAGACACCTACAGTATATCTACAATTAATGATGAAATTGGTCCCAAAGGTATCCATTAAAAGGATGCTCCACTGTCTAGTGGTCTACAAAACTTCCTTTGTATCATGCCCGCTATGGACTTTGTTTTTGTGACTGCAATCTACAGTACACGTTTTTTTATAAGAACCTGGTTTATAAGAAACCAGTACTAAGATGGCCAAAATTTTAAGAAACTCTAGTAGTATGTCTGAGAAGTACTAAGAAACTTTTCACAGTTAAAAGTATGGATATTATAGCAAATAGATCGTTGAACCTTTATTCTTGAGCAATATTATCCAAAAATTTGTGTTTTCGACAAAACAGAACACTGTTTATTCCTTTATGATGTTTTAAATGTCAAGAAACATATCTGCCACAGTGTTAGCAACCACATTGCTAAATCTGCATTCAAAAATAAGAAACCAATTAAGAAACTTTTAGTAATAAAATGGACAAAATTTCATGCGAAATTAAGAAACTTTTAGTACCATGGCCTGATCCTGAGTTTCTTATAAAAAAAAACGTGTATGTGTGATATCAGCATTTAATGCCAGTTGAGTACCATTTCTCGATCAATTATTAAAAACTTTAGTCCAGTGGGTGGACTGGGGGTTGGCTGGCATTTGGAGTTTGCCTCAATCTGTTTTGGGGGTTGGGGGTGTTGATTGGTATTGGTTCATCCATTGCTTATGGGGGGCCTGGCACTGGCCTGGATCCATTCCAAGGTTTTCCGGCCAGAAAAATCCAGCAGAGAGCCATTTTCTGATTTGTTGAAACCAAAGGGCCAGGTCAATGATGCAGACGCCCAAATTACGCGAAAAGGTTTTCCGCGATATTGATTTTTGCATAGGGCCAAAATCAACAACACGGAACTGGACTTTACGGAAGTTTTTGAAGCTTGAAAAATTTGTTTTAATGCCAGAGTTTCATTTTTTTTGTTTTCCTTTGATGTTCCTGTCATGATTTGTTGATTTGAAAAGCAGGGCTCGTTTTCTGTGTCGTTATATGATGGTCTTTTCCAATCAATGTTTCATCAGATCGCAGACTTTTCCATCTTTCAGGAGCATCTCCCGCAAACAAAAATAGCATACCATAAAATGCAGCGATCTGTTAACTGGTTTCGATCCTATCAGATTCATAAATCTCTCTCTTTCCACTCTTTTTTGAATTGCCTCAACCGCCAACCAACACCGAAAGAGATTAGAGTAATAAAATAGGCTACCTTGAAAATGACCACCAAAAGAATACTGTGCCAATTCCAAAACAAAATCCAGCAATACATGGGTGTTTCATTATGCTTTCAGTTGTTCTCTGTGTGAGATTCCACATTCTTTGTGCTTCATTCTAACTTGCATCCTTCTCCATAATCCCTGTCTTTCTATGCACAAACAGTGATCGTGTAATTCTGGCATCAAGCAAGGCAGGCATATTGTTTTCACCTCATTATCGAAAGCGTAATCGAGACTTTTTAAGTATGGTGCCTGTTTTGCCTCTCTATCGAGTCCGCAAACGAGATTAATCGAAAAGGGTTCCGATTCGAAGTCTTTCTTGGGTTGCTCATGCTGCAAAAGATGGCAACACTAAATATCTCAAGATCTTTCGTTCGATATCTCTTCTTCCAAGCATCATATGGTTGTAGGTACGTATGAATGAAAGGGATCGGCAAGTGAAAGATTGTAAAGGCTCTCAAATTCAACAAGTTGAACAAAATTTTTAATTTCTTTTTTGGTATCAAAATCGGGTATACCCACTCCACCCATCTGTTTTGGTTGCAAAATCAGAGGATTAGGGTATCGGCGGTAAATTCCGGACGGTGGTATTTTCTGGACAATCGGTTTATGAAACCCGTTTTACAAAATCCTTCAATCGCAAAGCAAACTTGCATTTTATTTTCATGTTCTCCATCTCTTACTCGATCTTTTCACGTATCTTGAGTTTTTGAAATAAACTCCTGCTCACTGTAAATCCCTCATAAACACACAGTGCTCCTGCGTGCGTTCAGAAAGATGGTGTCAACGTTTCTTCTTGCGATAAATGGGTCAACAATATTCAACTTGTCAGATATGCAAGCAAAACAGTGATGCCGATGAAAACTACACAAATTAAATTTCAAGAGCTAACCGAATAAAATGTAAAAGAATCGCCATCGAAACGTCGCGTTTTGCATGCCAAATCGATGATCAACTTTGCGTCCTGAATATACCGCCACGCGAGAATTTAGGCCTAAACAACCCAACGGAAACGAAGAGGTACAGAAATCACAGGAAGATGCAAAAAATTGCAAACTGTTAAGAAAAGAAACACAAAATGATGTAAGTTTAGCCTGATAATTTTGTTTTTCAATTTGTAAGGAAAGTCTCATCTCCTTAGACCTCCAAACCTTAACCGTCCGGAATTTACCGCCGATACCCTATACCTCTGCACCACAATGATAAAGTTCTTGCAAAATAAAAAAGGCAACCTTGGTAAAAAAGGCATTTTGCAAACTTTTCAATCTTGGTGGGTGATCCATTCAAAGTGATCCAGAGAGAGAAGAAAAATTCGAATATGATAATTTGATTTTTGTTTTAAAAATTTGCAGAGGTGGATGCTCTAATTTTTTTGGCTTCCATACCAGAAAAATAATTTTCTGTGCAATGAAGAATTTATTATGAGTTTTGTGAACTTCCCAAGAAGCTAAAAGATATACAAAAAAGAACAACCGTCTATTGCTTGAACAAAAGAGATTTTCTATAATATGAAAGATCTGATACACCAAACATGTTTTCCAATATGATTATTCCTTTTAACCAAATTTTGCAAATGGCGAAAACAAAATTTTCTAATTGCAAATCAAAGCTGTGCTGTGATTGCTTGATTCAAACCCATCTACTACATACATACTGTATCCATAATCTATGTACTTTCATTTCAAAGGTGTCTTTCAAATATTGCTGCACAAAAAGTTGAAGATGCACCAAAAAGAAAACCAAATAGAAAACAAAAAGTGTAAGTTGTAGTTCTACTTGAAATCAATGATATTATTTTATTAAATGATTTTCCAGAACTATTTTGATCTGACCCCATTAAACCTGAACATAACTTAAACAACATTATGATTTGGATTCCTTTCCATAGTATGGCAGATTTATCAAACTATTAAATCCAAGCTTCTGCTGTAAATGTCTTGAGATGATCTGAAAGTTTGGTCTCTTATATAGAGCTTCTTGGAAAGTAAGATTACATTTGTTTGATAATTTGAAATTAAAGATCCCCACAACATGAATTTCTATGAGTATGTCTTGTCACATTCTTAGAGCTTTGTATTAAAGATATCAAAGCTTCCCTTGCTTGGCAAACAGACACATCATTGACTGAGTTTGTTGTAGGGATTGGGTACATTGCATAGTAACTTATCTGTTATTACATGCTTTCAATGAAGATTCACAGGAACCATTTTGCATTTCAGAGTTATAGTAACAGAAGAAGAGGCTGCAAAACTGAAAAAGGCAACAGATTCACAATTTGTGAGACAGTCACAATTTGACGATGAGCTTGTTAAGTATGTGTTGACAATGCCTTTTCTTTATTCATTGCATACTTTTAAATCTTAGAAACTGATTCCCAAAAAATTCCCAAAAAATTGAACACAATTTCTTATAAGTCTTGATAGTTAGAATTTAGTCCAAAGGCATTTAAAAATATCTTTTGATAGTAACTTTAGCATATGGTAAAGTTCAGTCCTTGCAAAAAAGGCTTTTCTGCCAAAGACTTCTTGTTTAGAACGTTATGATCAGTCTTTTACATGGTTCCAGAATTTGGATCATGATGTGAAATGTTTTTATCATATTAATGCACACAAGATATGTTACACTGTGTAGCTACATTAGGAAAATGAGGTTTGCATCATAATTATCTAGCTTAAGGTTCTTGTTATTTTCATTTATTAAGAATGTAATTCAAGGTGATCAAATCACTCTTTATTGTGCAGGGAGCTTTAATGATCCTCTTTCTACATTTTCAGTAAATTTGTCAACTGCATGATGTGGGATGGAAAAAAGGCCCTTGCAAGGAACATAATGAAATCTGTAAGTTGCTGAGGTTATCTTCTGTATTTTAGTGATGAAACCAACATTATGTGTATGTGTGTTCATTTTTGTGGGCAAAAGATACAGTATGAGAACTTAGTTTTAGTTTCTTGTCAATAAACTAATTGTGTTTTCCTTTACAACTGATACATTCTTTAAGCAATGCTTTTTTGCAGACTCTTGCAAAATATGAATTGATAGTGCAGTGCCTTGTGTACGCATTGCATTACCTTGTCATAAGCATGTGCTATCACGTATTAAGGAGGTTCAAAGACCAGCAGCCTTTGCAGTTGTTTGTCTTTGTTTTTGTGAATTTTGTGCAATCAGTTGTTCTGCAAACTGTGGAGAGGAAGTCACTGACTTTGTGTAGAGTATGCTTGTCTTTTTACTTCCTTCAAGTCTAACGAAATCAGCCCACAATTTTCAAGCCAACATTACCAAGCTACTTTACAGCTACATAATTCTTTGCTCTTTGTAGACATTTGAAAAGATCAAAGAAATACAGCTAGCAAAGTAAGTATGATCTTTTTAATGAGATATAGATACCCACAGAAATGTTTGGCTAGGTGCATTGAAAACTTTGATCAGTTGGATATTTTTTTCTTCACTCTGCTGGAAAAGAATGATTCACCTACCAGTCACCACGTCTCCACGTCTCCAAAGTTGATATTTTTCGTTGTAAAGAATCTTAAGGGCAAGAATTCATTTTGTTATGATTTCATCCGTGGTACTATACAAAATCTTTTGTTCGTGAATCTAGAGCAGATACATTTTGTAAGGAATGGGTGACAGGGCATTTGGTTTTTTGCAACGATTCCATACAGGGCGAGCAGATTTTTTTGCAAGAATCTTTCTTTTCCACAGACTATGTTATATATATGGTAAATTTTGCACTGTCACTAAGGAAATGAAGGGTGTTATGATTTTCAGCTTTCTACTTGTTATGTCCTTTGTCATAAAGATATTTATCACAAAGCAAAATAGCAAAAACATCGACTTAATTCTTTCTTGATTTTCAGAAGAGAAAAATCTGCAGATCCAGACAGCATAGAAGTTGATGCATTCAAAATCTTTCACAAAGCAATTGAAAATTCAAAGCCGTATATTGGATGTCAAACTATGAAAAAAGGAGGCAAAAACTATTTGGTAGGATTTTCTGATGTCACTTTTATTGCTCGGGCACGGGTTTGTTTGGAGCGAAAATGGGCCTAAATTGCAAACTCGAGATACGTTCACCGCAGCTTCGGAAATGAAATTGCTCGTTATTCTCCAAATTTTGGAGATAAGTAGCAAATGATGGTTGAAATTGGTAAATAATATTGTTTCCCGTTGAATTTTGACCTGCCGTGACTGTTTATCCTGTGCAACATGGAGTTACCGCGCGAAACGGAATTACTGCCAATAAAATCGCCGAACGGCCTTTTGTATCCCAGAGTAGATGTACAGCAGTGAACTCACTCTGGGGATGAGATTGGAAAAGAGAGGAAGAGCTCCTCCTCCTTAAGAACTTCCTCTCCATACAAAATTCTCAGTTGTAAAATCTGTCATTTATGTTTAGTTATCTTTGGTAATTTGCTATTTTAGAAAGATTTTTGTAAACAGTGGAACCTCTTGTAGAGATACTGTTCCTCCATGTCATTGGAAGGCCCAGTCCCCTTTCCGGCTGGTCACATGCCAGCCACGCCCCCCATCTACGTGTTGCTTTTACAACGCATGATCTTGAGCTTAGCTTAGAATAAGATTAGAAGTTTTGGAGCAAGAGTTGAGTTGGGGCTTTGTAGTTGAGAATTGAAGTAAAGTCATGGTTACTTAAAGTTATAGCACTGCTATGTTCGGTTGTGAAAGACAAATGTTTAGTGTTCATTGCTTCCTCGCCTACAGCACACACATTTATACAGAATCTTAAAATCAAACTTAACTGAACATTTGATTGACTGGCTCAGCAGATACTTAAGCCATGGGCAATAATGCCCCGTGTTTGTAGAGTGGAAATTTAAGTTTATTTATTATCATGATTATGAAATGATAAATAAGGATAGGAATAACTCGAATTATAAAACCTAAATCTTTCTTCTAAATTCTGCGTTTCTTATTGTCCGTAATCAAATGAAAGACATAATACGTAATCAGTTGCCATTTCTTTCATTTCCTAGGTTCCTACACCTTTGCCGGACAGTCGGCGTAGATTTTTGGCGATGAAATGGATGATAACAGCAGCTCGTGAACAAAATGGGCCTAAAGATGCCAAAATGTATAACAAATTAGCAAAAGAACTCCTAGATGCATACAATGAAGAGGTAATGACAAGAGTGCCAGACCGGGGGGTGCACTTGGTAAAATCTTTCGAATTTACCAACGAATTATTAGGTTCAAGAGTACCAAAAATGAAGTATTTTTCATCTGCTCTGAAGGGATCGTAAATCATCGATTAAGAGCACCCTGTAATAAGCGCCCTTCTTGAATAAGCGCCCCCATTTGAGGCTCAAAAATTGAAAAAGTGCCAGTTTGCATTCCAATGCCCTCCCGCCACATTTATGTGGCGTAGCAGCATGAAGGAAAATTTCCCGCCAGTGGTTTTTGGTGTGAAATTTATACTTTCTAGCTCGATTTAGTTATTGATTAGAAATTGTGGCGCAAATTCTTATGCTACCTAATTACTGGCGGAAATATGTGGAGGACAAAATTTATGGAATGCAGACTGGAATAAGTGCCCGCGTGCTTTTTCGATGATTTACGGTATATGAAAAGTACTTCAAACTCTTAACTGTTAGGAAAATCAACCTATAGACTGATTACATATTCGTAGTTATCGCTATAGATAGAATGATGGACGCTCAAACTACGACTCACGGACTTTCATTCACATGAAAACTGGGACGAAGCTTCTCCTATCGATTTCATAACTAGATATGGAAACTGTTGGCCTAAGTTGCCTGCTCTAACCATGTGCAATGATGCACCGTGGTGGTAGCCAAAAACTTAAAGTTTATTACCTCGATATTACTGTTTTACGTTGTTGCTTTCTCTTCGGCTGAAGCCTTACCAGTGGTAGAAATCAAATTCAGATGGCTCCTGCGCGTCTGAACAGTAAGTTCCTACGCAAGGTTAATCGTCGTTTCAAACTTCTTTTGAAATGAGGAAGCTGTATTCCATAATGAAGGCAAGCAAATGCATTATAATTCTCGGGTATTTTGGGTTTAAATAAAACAATTACCATGGGTTAACCTAGGGTTAGAGTTGGGATGGTTATTGTTTAACCAAATTGACAAAATCCGCGAGTGATCTACCCTTCTTCTTTCGTTATAAGCACATAGCTTCTCTTAAAAACGACCTGTCGCTTGCACAAGGCGAGAGTTTGCCCTTTTGGTTTTTTTGGCCACTTTTGCAGCTTTTTTTGTTTGATTTAACGGTTGAGAGAATTTCCATGCCTGCAGTCACTAATCGCTTTGAATTGAGTTGTCAAAGTAACCCCTTTCACGATGACGGACGTCAGTTCTTTTGAAATTCTTCCAGGAACATCACTTGCCTCGATTTCGCGTTGGATCGAAATCTCAAAAGCGTGCATTGCTCTCGGCAACGCATAAAACTGTTTTGTACGTGCAGTTGCAACATGATGACATGATGAAGATTTTTCGCTGCACAGAGAATCACATTTTTTGCCTCGAATTGAATGTAATAGAGGATTGCGCTAAAGATGGCGGCGAGGAATTTTTTACCGAGATGCACAGCGTTCTTTAATCGAATTCCTATAGAATCGTTCAAAATTTGTAACTCAAACGCAATGCATCTCGGTAAAAAATTCCTCGCCGCCATCTTTAGCGCAATCCTCTATTGTGAAATGGGTCTATTAAGCAACTGTTTCTATTTTATTACAAGATCCGTCCTTGTTATGCTACAATGACATTACCAAGAACTA
This sequence comes from Aurelia sp. 4 Dawson et al 2005, assembly GCA_964019985.1. NCBI lineage: Eukaryota > Metazoa > Cnidaria > Scyphozoa > Semaeostomeae > Ulmaridae > Aurelia > Aurelia sp. 4 Dawson et al 2005. The sequence goes on along the minus strand of OZ026502.1, from coordinate 3,358,643 downwards.
AGATTTTACTCAGTTAGACATTGTACACTTTACCAGCTGCCAACAAACAATCGACAGGAACATCCGACTCCCAGCTAGTTTAAATGAGACTTCCCCCGCAGCCATAAGAGTAGAAAAGGAAAGGGAATGCAGTACAATCGACTAAATTAAATAAATTTCTCCATTCCTTCCATCTCTCGTCGTTGTGGGGAGATTTTTTTTGAGTTAGACTGCGTTCACACGATGCTGGCACATTTTGAAAACGGTAAAAAATGTGACGGATAGGACTCCCTTTCACACGAAAACGGCACATTTTTTGCCAGCAGATTTTGAAAACGGTAGATTTTAAAAAACGGAACTCTTACCGGCACATTTTGGAAACAGCACCTTGCAAACCCCTGAAAATGATGAAAACAGAACTTTTTTGGACGATCTTGGAACGAGACTGATCCATTCTTAGGCTGTAGGTACACTTCTTTAGCATCAAAGTCTTGCAACGAGTTTTTGCCGTCTAAGTTCCTGCCGTTTTCAAATTGTTCCGATATCGTGTGAACGCTAGCTCAAACTTTGCAGCCGTCACATTTTTCACCGTTTTCAAAATGTGCCGGCATCTTGTGAACGCAGTCTTAGGTTAGGATCTTGGAAACAGTCTATTTATAGACTTGGCTTTTTATGATTTATGGATCTTGTTTTTGGGATGAATACCTCCTTAAAATGTTTATTATTTTACTTTTTGCAGGGAACAGTCATAAGAAAGAAAAACGAACTGCATAAAGTAGCGGAAGCAAATAGAGCATTTGCACACTTCCGGTGGTGGTAAATCTCAATTTCCTGGAATTCCATAGAAGCTGTGTAGAGTAATGATACTTTGCCCGTCGAGAATATGAATGAACGATCGATGAGGATATGAGAACATGCGAGCACGGGCTGTAGGAAACGCAGAATTTTGAAGAAGATTTATGTCTGATATATCACTTCTTTCGTGGTATATTTACTTGTTTTCTTTGTGCTTGTACTTCTGTTGCAAAGGCGCCATTTCAATCCCCGTGCATGGCAGCAGATTGACATGATCTCAAGGGCCCCTGAGAAATTATGTCACGCGGAAGGAAACTCCCCGAATCATGGCACTTGAAGTCAATGTCAATCTGCTGGAACGCACTTGGATTAAAGTAGTGCCTTCGCATAAGAAGTCAAGCAGAAGGAGAAAAAGTCGATGTATCACGAATGAAATGATAAATTAGAATAGGAATAACTCGATGGCTCATAAACAAATCTTTTTCCAATTTCTGCGTTTCCTACACCCCGTGATCCGAATCTTGTTTCATGCCAGATTAGTCACTAAAAGCAGTTCCCGTTTGCAACGCCACCGTTCCATAGATATACAAGCAGTAATATTATCAATCATGTTACAGTCAAAATGGAAGAAATGTACCATGAAAATTCGAAGATTATTCAAAAATTGATTTCCATTATTGGATGACCATTCGAATATTGCTGTGTTATTTGATTCCGCTCGATTCGAAAATTGCTTCCGTTGGTCGTAGCGTATGAAGGATTACAATTAGAGCAGATTGATATGATCTCAAGGGCCCTTGAGAAATTATGTCACTCACTTGGACGGAAACTCCTCGAATCAGGGAACTTGAGGTCAATGTCAATCTGCTAACATATATTTTATGATATTCTGCATTTAATTCTGCATCGAATGATATATAATCTTGTTTGGTATATCTTGACGAACGGTCGTGACCAACAGAGTTTCTTAATCACTGCCGGAAGGGTTACAGTAACCTTAAAATAGGCCTTCGCAGGAGAAGTACAAACAGAAGGAAAAAAAGTCGATATATCACGGATGAAATAATAAATTAGAATAGGAATAGCTCGATGGCTCATAAACAAATCTTTTTCCAATTTCTGCGTTTCTTACACCCCGTGATCCGAATCTGGTGTCATGCCATGTGAGTCAATAAAAGCAGTCCCCGTTTGCAACGCCACCGTTCCATAGATATAAAAGCAATAATATTGTCAATCATGTTACAGTCAAAATGGAAGAAGCGTACCATGAAAATTCGAAGATTATTCAAAAATTGATTTCCATTATTGGATGACCATTCGAATATTGCTTTGTTATTTGATTCCGCTCGATTCGAAAATTGCTTCCGTTGGTCGTAGCATATGAAGGATTGCAATTAGAGCAGATTGATATGATCTCAAGGGCCCTTGAGAAATTATGTCACTCACTTGGACGGAAACTCCTCGAATCAGGGAACTTGAGGTCAATGTCAATCTGCTAACATATATTTTTATGATATTCTGCATTTAATTCTGCATCGAATGATATATAATCTTGTTTGGTATATCTTGACGAACGGTCGTGACCAACAGAGTTTCTTAACCACTGCCGGAAGGGTTACAGTAACCTTAAAATAGGCCTTCGCAGGAGAAGTACAAACAGAAGGAAAAAAAGTCGATATATCACGGATGAAATAATAAATTAGAATAGGAATAGCTCGATGGCTCATAAACAAATCTTTTTCCAATTTCTGCGTTTCTTACACCCCGTGATCCGAATCTGGTGTCATGCCATGTGAGTCAATAAAAGCAGTCCCCGTTTGTAACGCCACCGTTCCATAGATATAAAAGCAATAATATTGTCAATCATGTTACAGTCAAAATGGAAGAAGCGTACCATGTAAATTCGAAGATTATTCAAAAATTGATTTCCATTATTGGATGACTATTCTAATATTGCAATGTTATTTGCTTCCGTTCGATTCGAAAATTGCTTCCGTTGGTCGTAGCGTATGAAGGATTACAATTAGAGAACACCACACCCAGCATGAAATCATGATCAGATTTTCCAAATGTTAACTACGCTCAAAACGCTCGACATGGAGAGCGACCTTTACAGTATACTTAATCTAAATTCAAATTTCAAAAATCGCTCTCCTTCCCATTTCTCTTCCCTTTTCTTCTGCCTCTTCCCTCCCGTTTGTTTATTGATCAAGAGCGAGACTTGGAGCAAGTCCAAAAATGAGTTGAAACACCCTGTGACTGCACAAAATATTCAAGATTCTTAAAACGTACAGCCCAAGAATTATTGCAAAGTAGATTAATTTTCTTCTCTTCTCACACCTTTACATTCAAGAAGTAGATTATGGAAACCTTTTTTTGCAGTGTTTTGAAAATTTGGAACCTAAGCTGCGACAAATGCAGAATGTTTCATTTCTTGTAACAACACTTATTTTTGCGATGCAATTCGACACTTTTACATATAACGGGTGAATCAAAAGTGTTTAGATGTTTCAAAGTCTGTAGCTGTGATGTAATTCTCTGACGTTGCAGCCAAAGCGATCAGGCGGAGTGCTCTTGATACCCGGTAGGGCCTCCGGGGTTGAGGTACTCCCATAATGGCCTAACAAGGGGTCCGGCCTCCCAAATAGTCCCATTTGTCAAACACACTTAATACAAATTGGTGGTGCTGTAAGATTCCTAGCTATTTATGAGATTCAACCATTTGCGGCGCTAGCCCTGAAAAAGTGGGGTGGACAAGAGGTAGAATTGATTGCCAGAAGGTATACCTAACGCTTTTTATATCATTTTTGCTTAAGAATGAATACCGACCTGAGGAAAGTGGGGTGGACATGTCCACCCCGTGGCGTCGCCCTTGGATTCAATTGAGTACGCTCCTTTGCATGGTAACATGGTCGTCGTAGCAATAATAATAAATGATTTTTGAAGTATAATTGCTTTGTTTCACCAGTTTTTACGATAGAAAAGTATGGACAATTGCAGAAAATCGTCATTTCTGGTACTACCAAGTGACCTAATTCGAGAATTTGCCGTGCTGGTTCTACTGCAACTTTGCAGCTATCGGCTGACAGCTGTCATATAATTACACGCCAGTCACCTCGGCTAACAGGGCTGAAATTCAAGCCCGGGGTGAAAACTGTCACATAATCATCACCTAAGAATCCTGGAAATCTCATCTTTTGAGCCCCTTGGGACGCTTAGGATTTGTTCCCCTTGGCACGCTTAATAGCATGTATAAAGGTATAGTAGAGCCTCATTTCAGCTATTGTTGCTCGGTCTGGGGCTCCTGTGGGACCACTAGGTTGAACAAATTACAAAAATTGCAAAACAGAGCAGCCGGAATAGTAACGGATAGTGATTTTGATACATCGGCTGCATCTTTGATCCAAGACTTAGGATGGCCGACAATCGGACAACTTATCCACAGAGAAACATCAACAATGACCTACAAATGTCTGAATCAGCTTGCCCCTACTTACCTTAGTGATTGTTTTTCTAAACTGTCTGATTCTCCTACACGATTTCTTCGGAACTCTGACAGTGACGTTCATATTCCTCGGATGAGAACTTCAATGGGACAGAAATCTTTCGCTTATTGTGGAGCTAAAGTTTGGTACGATCTTGATTCAAATAAAAAATTGGCATCCTCTATCCAGTGCTTCAAATCGAGACTAAAAAATTACTTGGGCCTCTAATGCTGGATAATTCCGCTCTCTTTTTCCCCTTTTATTTTGTTCCATAGTTGAAATGGCATTGATAAATTGTAATAGGTTTAAAGTAAAGATAGGTTTTTAGTTGTAGGTTTGAATACTTTTATTTTGTAGTGTTTTTTTTTCACATGGCCAATTGTAAAGCAGGTTTCAACTCTGAATTGTTACCCTGGATGAATAAATTTAAAATGAAAATGAAATTAAATGAAATAAAAATGAGCCCGATATTCACAACTCATTGCTGAACAGCCGAAGCCGTTTGCTAAATCATGACTATGGCTAAATAACTGATTTCCAAAGCTGCAACACCCGAATACTGAAATTGCGGATAAAACGTAATAGACCTTTTAGCTATTCAGCAAAAGAGCCTGGATCGAGCGTTATTTTTATTCCGGGTGAGTCAGAAAAAACGTGGGGCGTTTAGCGAACTGTGACATCGAATTTAGCCACCCGATGGCCGTGAACGAATTTTTTCCATGAAGCCAAAGGTCTAACTTAGATCTTAATCCTTTTCCCATCGAAATCGGTCATTTGGTGCATTTGTTAAAAAAGATTTTTTTTCGTAAGACTTTGTATGGGAATCTTGCAAAATGGTGAAATCTTTTGCCAATCCTCTTCCGCATTTCATCTTGGCAAGGTGTACAGGTACATGTGGTATTATCAGGGGAAAATGAAATAGCCAGGAGATACTATTTTCTCCCCTGGGATGTCTTATCATAACTTGCCCTTAGTGAAGAATGTATTTGAAAGACATTGATAATGCACACTTCTTTGTCTTGCGAAGAGGTTTGTTCAAGCAGATCAAGGCTCTGTAAATCGCAATGGGACTGCTTGCAGGTAACACTTTTCCCTAAAGCCTAGTGCACACTAGGTCTTTGAGTCCTTGGAGTCATGCATCAAACTCCGAGTCTTTGTCTTTTGGGTCCCTCTGCACGACCGCAACGACCCAGACAACCTAGTAATGTGAACCAGGTCTAACTATTTCAGTATCCCCCGATAATACCACATATACCTGCTACTCTGGCAAGGCTAAAATGCTGAAGGGGCTTGGCTAAAGACTTCATCAGTTTGCAAGACTTACACACAAGGTCTTACAAAGAAAATCCTTTTTAACAAATGCATCAAATGACCGATTTCAATGGGGAAAGGTTTATGATCTAAGTTAGGCTCTTGGCAGCACGGAAAAATTTAGTTCACGTCAATCGGATGGCTAAGTGAGGCGTCACAGTCCGTTAAACGCCCCACGTTTTTTCTGACTCACCCGGTACATTTTTATACACGAGATTCGATCGAGTGGCGTTAAAGCTTCTATCACAATTGTGCGCATTCGAAAGTTCTACGAAATGTAGCAAAGTATCGTTCGATTGAGATTCTTTTTCAGAATAGCTAAAATGTCTATTTCGGTAGAATTCGACTCAAAATAACCGATTTCTTCAGACGGTCATATCCTACCACTCTCTCATTTTCAGTTTTGCTTTGGTTAACTGCAATGTCTAAAATTATAAGGATATAGTAGTGTCCCGCATATAAGAAACATGAATTTAAGAAACATCAGACCTTGTTTTCTAAGAAATACCCTCTCCAGGTCGGAGAAAGGCTTGTTCCTTATCCAAAAAATATGTATCCATTAGAAATTTGAAAAACACAACATATTCAGCTTTGCAGTTGAATCAGCCTGTACCTATTAAAATGAAAACAAGAATTTTGTATGCAAAAGAAGCAAAAAGCACCTTTCTGGAGTATATGTAACCTTTCTTGGTAGGTAGTGAGGATTTACAAATACAAATTAGAACAGTATATTTTGCATGACTATCATAAAGCTTGTGTCTGAGTAGTTCATTGATATTACATGATTTTTCTGATAAGAAACTTAAGAAACTTTACCCTGATTTGAAGTTTATATCTCATTTTATAAGAAACACGTCAGACCTCAAATTGAAAACGTTGCTTCTTATATGCGGGACACTATTGTACATAAACAGGCCCGTCGGAACAAAATTCATATTAGGGGGCTGAAACGAGAAGCGAGCGAGGCGAGCAAAAATGGGGGTCCGGGGGGCTTGCCCCCGAGAAAATTTTTCATGACTACGCCCTTTAGATCGTTGGAAAACGCCCCATTTTTGGAGAAAGTGCTATTGACGGAAGCAAAAGATCACGACTAATGAGAGTCTTTCCATGAAAATTTTGAATTTTTCGACTTGTATGACATCAAAAGATATTGCATTTTTGATAGAATCTGGTAGCTTCCCCGAATACATACAAATTTGAATCTTCGTTCTTACGACCTTGGCTTTTACAGCCTTTTTCACTTTGAAAATCAGCAAACTTCAGCAAATTATTTGGGGGCTGAATCCCCCAGCCCCCCGCTTCCGACGGGCCTAATAAAAGAGTCCTCGGAAAAGTTGCAGCTAAGTACCAAAATCTCCCTGGAAGGGGATTCAAATCAAAGACAAATGTTACACACGGTCTTTTTCAAAGATTTGGAGCTATGCTTGCAATTGCAGCGTTATGGCATACACTTCTCTGCAACATTTGTGTAAGGTGTAAGATGTTTTGGAAGTGTTACCTTCTTGAATGAATGAGTCAGAAAGGTGAAAGTTGGAGAACGCAAGATTTAAAAATACGCTGGCCAATGATGCTTCTTACTTTGCTGTGAGCTATTTTTGCGAAAATTTGTCATACAAATGTAATCTGGAAAGTTCAGATCTAACTGTGGACCTTGTCGTCACAATCCTGTCCTTGCACCCGTGCCTGGTTTCTGTTTTTGTCCAACGTCTGAGCAGCATCACAATTGACCTCAGAGAGTATGACATGCAATAAATACAAACATAAAAACAATAGCTATTGTGTTATAAACAATTTTTGTTATCGATGTCATCTTTGAAATCAATCTCGAATATTGTGAGTCATGACCTGGAGTATGTTGCAATTTCAGGAACGAAAGCAAGGAGATCTCGTACAGCTCACAACTTTAACTGAGCATTAAACTCGAAGAACCTCACAAAGAAAGACCTGAAACTACGTTTATCCAATCAAATGTTCGTCGAAGTTATCAAGTGACTACACTGTGCAAAGATTTAGAGTGCAAATCTGTTTATTCGAGATCGAAAGTCGCGCCGGTTGATTTAGGCCGGATTTTTTCGTGGTCGACAGCTGATATTCAAGATGGATTCCACCAATAATGGTGCCGTGAGAAAAGGTATCTTCTTGTGTATGTGTAAGAATAGAAAGTCATTAAATGATTGGTTAAACATTTTGGTAATGATTTTAGGGCGTTAATTGGTTGTCAGACAGTTTTGCTGGTGTGACAAAAGAGCGCTTGTCCACGCAGAAGCAAAGAGAGAAATTTTTGTGTATCCTTTTTCAAAGCAAAGCAACCAAAATAGTCTATCAACTCTCTAACCACAGTTGAAGTTTTCTGACAATGATAAGACAGAATTTTGAACGTTATGAACATTGCAGATGGTTCTTTTTTCGTATAATTTTCCTCGATTTTATATGGACTGCTGTACAAAATATTTTGTGGTCTGCCTTGAAACCAGGAAGTGAATTAAAAAATTGAATCCTGATGAGGTCCCCCGCTTGGTTTTAGTCAAGAGCAATTCAATCAGGGGTTGCAGGCCAGGTTGCCAGTCAAGAATTAACGATCAGATATGTTTTTATAGGAAGGCAGACTCTCAGATCTCCAAAAGTTAAGGAAATTAGCATTTTTTTTCTTTATTCTCACATGTTACATGTATCAAATCACTTGGAAAGTACTTTAGTAAAACACCTTTCTTTGAAATGCCTGAGGACACAGATCTGATGATTTTGAGAAACTTCTAGTACTGCCTCAAATTCTTAGTTTCTTATGAATAAGGAATGAAAAATGAAATTTCTTCAATGGGCCTGGTTCCATGCCAGACTGGAAAGTTTGTACTGAGTGCACAAGATATTGTGCGTGCAGGAACATACGCGGTTTTCAACCTTGGCCGTGCAGTTGGCAATAAACAAAGGATCTATTGTTTTAATATACAAAGGATCTATCGTTTTAATCTATTGTTCTCAACCGCGAATTTTCAGTGCAGTCTTACATAGGCCATCTCAAATTGCCCGTGCAAAATACAAACTTTCCAGTCTTGGTTCCATGGAATCTGCTGATTCCAGTTTCATCCCAAAAAGAATCATTTGAAGCTATTTTTAGTTCTTATTCCAATGAAGCTACATTTAAGCCTTGGAATTAAATGCTTTATGCAATGGTGGAAAAATATTTATCTTCTGGCGTAGCAACACAGTTTTAAGCTTCGCCATTCCATTGTTTTATCATCAATTTGTTGATATGAATTGCAATGCTGTTCAGAGCATAGATGATAATTCATCAGAAAACTGGGAATTAATCTTGACAGCTTCTTTGAACCACAGAACAGTAGATGGAAAGAGCACTATCCGAATATTTTGTTCCTCCTTCTTTTTTTCTTTCTTTCGTAATATTTTCAATCTATGTCTTCTCATTCATCTTGTTTATTTCATCCATTGTTCTCCTCTTCTTCTTTTCTATGAAGAAACGAGAACTTCTGTCCATGCTACATCATTTTCCTTCTTTTCCTTCCATCAATCTCACTTTCCCTTCCTTTTCTTCCTTTCAGACAAAACATTTCCTGCGAAGGTATTTCGTAGCTTCACATACTTTTTCCACCTCTGGCTTAGGGCCTGTTTATATGAGTAAAAACACCTCACCTGCCAGACCCGGGGCTGAGAGGTGAGATTCCAACTTCCAAAAGAATCCTTTGTATTTTCAGTTCGCGTTTACATGACGAACGCAACACCACCAGTATAGTGAAATCCCACCTCACCAGAGGCGGAATCTCACCTGGGTGAGGTGAAATTTTTCCATATAAACGAAACACCACCGGTATGGTGAGGTGAAATGAAATTTTTGGTTGATTCTCATTGGTCATTTCATTCTGATTTCACGGAAAAGAGACTTTACTCCACCTCACCTCTCAGCCCCGGGGCTGACAGGTGAGGTGAAAAATCTCATGTAAACAGTCACTGAAATTTACCTCGCTTGTCAGCCCCAGGTCTGGCAGGTGAGGTGTTTTTCCCCATATAAACAGGGCCTTAATGGTTTGAATCCTGTAAATAATTTTCCAAAGTCAGGATGAAACAGACAGCATTCACCACAAGCCATGTCACCATGCTGTATTCTCATTATGTTTCAGCATAGTACCACTTCTTGTATTTGTGGTACGATTGTTATTGTGCGAAACATGTTGAAGGAATTTAAAGATGTTTTATGAAGAAGTTGATTATCTGACTTGAACAGGGTGTAAACAAACCTTGGCAGATCTAGGCTATTGGGATTCACTGTTTATTTTATGGTCAAATGCACATACTCCTATGTTAAGCTCTGTTTTGTTTGGAAACCTTAGCATTTACCTATGGCTATTCATTCCATTCAGTTCTATGAGAAACAAGCTTGGGGACAACTTTAGAGCAGATTAAGAATTGACTCAAGCAATTTACTTCCTATTGCAGAGCTTAGTCCAAAAGAGAGGCAGTTACTGCAAGAGATTCGGAAGAGAAAACAGGAACTCATCACAGAAATTCAGGTAATTGTTCTATCTTGAATTCTTTTAGCGGAAGTGAAAATTTTGTGGCACAGAATGATTACAAATGCAACGCAGAAGGCTTTGTTGGAAGGTGGTACTTGTGGCCATTTGGTTTGGGGAAAAAAGGGTTTCATATCGCAAATCCTAAAGAATGAACTTGTTGCTCTTCTGCTTTCTCTGCAATATTGAGTGCCTTCATGTAATGAGCACCAGCCTCCCACAATCAGTACTCCAGTTTAGTTCCAGAATGTTCTTAGAAAAAACCTTGGCTTGAAAAATATCTAAGATACTAGATGATTCAGAAAGGTAATATATACTGTATTTTGTACCAAGTTAATATCCCATAAAAAGTGCAGAATTCTCATCTTTATATTACATGAACATTATCTAGTTAACCCCTAAAAAACCTATACATAATAGCCATATATTTGGCTAATATACATTAATAGTATAGAAAGATCAATAGATGGTTTGTGTAGGATAAAACAAACATTTTTTATCAAGATTTTAAGGCTCATCACATAAATACTTGGCTGTCTGGGAATGTAAATGATGTTTGCACTGGAACAGTGTTGTGTTTTATCATTTCTTCTTTGTTTTATTCTGATGGCAGGTTGGGTTTAATACTGTATTTTGTTATTCATAGCAACTGAAAGATGAAATATCAGATATAAACAAAGAACTGGATGTCATGGACCAGATGGATGATTAGTAAGTATACAATGCTTTTATTTGAATGTACAGGTTTTGTATTTTCCATCTTAGACTGCGTTCACACAATACCGGCACATTTTGAAAACAGTGAAAAATGTTATGGATAGGCTTCCTGTTCACATGAAAATGGCACATTTTTTGCAGGCAGATTTTGAAAATGGTAGATTTTGAAAACGTAACTTTAACCAGCACATTTTGGAAACGGCATCGTGAGAACACTCAAAAACGAAAAAAACAGAAAATTTTTCGATGCTTTTGGAATGAGATTGATCCATCCTTAGGTGAAGGTACATTTGGTTAGTATCAATGTCTTGCAACGAGCTTTTAACTGTCAAATTTTGTACCATTTTCAAATTGTTCCAGCATCGTGTGAGCGCTAGCCCAAATTTTGCGATCGTCAGATTTTTCACCGTTTTCAAAATGTGCCGGTATCATGTGAACGCAGTCTTAAATTGGTCTGTTTAACCATCATGCTTTGCACATGTTTGATATCAAATTCTGTTTCTTGGACCTTAGTTTTTTATATTGCCATTTCCCTTATTAGTTCACAGCCAGAAAACACAAGTAAACAGTGGAATATTGGCAGAAAGAAGTTCAACATAGATCCTGAAAAGGTTAGTTGACAGCATCAATATGACGGAATGAATAAAGGAAATCAGTGTTTGGATTATTATGGTCTTTACATTTACTGCTTTATGATCCAGGAAGTTTTTAAGGTTTTACTCCAGTTCCCAGTGGATTAGGGGCCAAATTTTCAAAATCTTTGTTTCATCAATATTCCTTCAGAGAATTTTCTGCAGGAACTTTATTCTACATTATTCTGCTTGCTGTTCATTTTGTTAGAGCGAGAGAATTTTGACAGCAGTGAAAGTATCTTGTCCATTTTTGTTGAGTCTGGCCATGGAAAGCATGTTGCCAACGACTTCATAAGCACTCAGTCCCATTTGATATGCAGCAAGACAGCAGCAAGACATTTGCTTGTGATCTGAAAAGTTGCATTGATTCTTATTTAGACGTTTTTGGGGGAGGGGAATGGGGGTATTTGAAAACATCCAATAGACGTTTTGCGTGAAAGAATCAATTTGTGTGCTACCCGTTACGCAGTACACAATATTGTGATTCAACTGAATTCTGGAACAACAGAAAAGTTGATAACTATATACTATATTCTATATACTATATACATTTGCCATGGTTTTCAAGTGAAAAACACCAATGCAGAATGCTTCAAAATTTGTAGGTTTTCAGGGATGCAAACCAATAAAAACTTTGTTGTACTGAGAATGATTTTTCTGTCATCCACAGTTGTTAAAGATTTTAACTGTGCTTATTTGCGGTAATCTTTCAGAATAGGGAGAAGGTAGCTCTGGTAATTTTGCTCAGAACTGTAAGGAAGTGTCATTTATCAGCATAAATCAGACTCTGTACCCAATCAGACTAAATGAAAATAATACAGGTTTCAGATTTAGACACTGCTCTCTGATTCGTGACCCAAAAATCAAAGCAGCAGCTAGCTAGATTACAGGTTGTAGATGCAGTGATTTGTCATATTGAGTGGTGGGGAGCAGAACTACAACAATGCAGTAAGTCTAAGAGTAAAGCATATAAAGATATTAACCTGTTGGTTTGAAGAAAACTTTGAGAAAACTTTGGAGCCATTACCAAAATTATCAAACATATGTCCTTAATTTGTAATCAAAAGTTGATTTGTTATTCTTTGTAGGGCCTGGACTATCTGTACAAAAATTGTCTGATCAACATGACTCCAGAAGATGTCGCAATGTTCTTGTACAAAGAAGAGGGACTGAATAAAGTGAAGAAAGGAGAATATATGGGTGAAAAGTAAGATCTTTTTTGTTTGTTTTGGTTGTTCAATGGCAGTTGAACTAGCACCTTGTCAGTTTTTGAGAATTGCCAGAAAACCTCTAAAATATCTTGAAAATTACTAAGATCTCAAAATCTTTAGGAAAAATCATGAATTATAAGAAATCTCATGGAACTCTAATAGCTTCAAATCAAAAAAATTCAACGATCTGGAAAAGAATCATAAAGTTTGCCTCAATGGCTGTATGATCTTGTCATATTTCAGCATGACTTTTAAAAACTCAAAATCTTAGTGAGACTTACAAGGCAGAAAGTCTCATGAAAGATCCTGTAATTAAGATCCCTCTCTTGATGGTGGGTTTTTTCAAGATCTCTAAATCTCACGTTCCCTTTTGGGGAGAGATTTGCCTACACAATTTCCAAATATGTGTGTGTTTAAAACTCCTGTTTTACACTAATTATAATACAGAAACGTCTGGTGCGTTCCGATTTCAAAACTTTAATGAATTTTTATCTTAGAATTGGTTGTAATGATTTAATCGTTTCTCAGCCATACATTAAGTATCCGTTTTTTTATTTCTGTTAGTTTCAGTTTGAATTTCCTCAAAGGTTTCCTTGATAAACTGTTTTCTTTTGTTCTTTGAAAACAATTGATCTATTCATTCAGTTGACTTAGATCAATCAGTTGCCTATGATCATACAATATGCTATTGTTCTATATCAGGGATGATTTCAACATCAAAGTGTTGAAGAATTATGTGGAATTACATGACTTTACAGGCAAACTTCTTGTGGCTGCATTAAGGTGAGTTGAATGTGTTGAAATTTTTGTCTTTGTTGATATATAAATTCAACAGATTTCATCACCGAAAGTAGCTATTCTCCTCTAACTTGTAGCAAGAAGAGCTTTTACACCCGTTCGGTTACTTGACTTTACTTTGTGTGGGGTTTACCCAAAAAAGAGCATTTTTTGCCTGGCTCCAGGATTTTTCCCTCCAAACGATAGTTGACTCTAGAAAATATTGGTAAAAAGTATGCTCCAAAAACATGAAAACCTGGACGGAGTCTCAAAATGTGGAACAATTAAGGTAAGAATTTGCGTTAGCAGTTGATAAGTTTGTTTTGTAGCATTAATCATACCATTCCCAGACTTTTCCTCTGAGAATGTCATGCCTGAACTGAACAGCCAGATCCTATCGAAAATTATTTTGTTTTTGTTTTACATTTCAGATATTATTTATGGGGATTCAGGCTACCAGGAGAAGCTCAAAAGATCGATAGAATGATGGAATCATTTGCCGAACACTATTGCAACCAGAATACTGAGGTATTCAAAATGCCAGGTAGGTATTCAAAATGCCAAAGCTGCCGTGGAGCTAATCAGCTAAGGTTTGTTTTACCCATTTCAAGTCATGTGGCAATCCTCTTGAGCATTTTTAGTATTGTGCCACTCTTTTACATTCATGGCACAATTTTGTATGACACGAACTACGTTAAAGAAATCAAAAGATGTTGTATCAAGAGATTGATCACATGACTTGAAATGGGTATAAACAAACCTTATGTTGCGTTCACACTGCACAATTTTTGGTAAGCTCCTAGGGTAACTCGCCTTTCTGCTCCATTGAGCAGCGAGTTGCCGTTTTGCAAAACCACTCTCCTCAGAAAACAGTTAATTTCTCCAATACAATTCGGTCTATCGAAAAGCAGTAAAAAGGACGTTATTCTACATAGTTTTGGCAATCGAAAGATATATATCGCAATGTTTCCTTTAAGACTGGCTTTGTTTCAAAACTTTTTGTTAATTTCAGATAGGTGGATTTATCTCCAAAACTACTCGAAAAATTTTTGGTTTTCTTTCGCTATCTTTAGCTAGGTTCTTGATCTACTAATTTACCAAGTTTCATTGAAAAAGCTAGGCTGGATTTCTCGCAATCAAATTTTATATCTCTGTTTACTTTTCGACAGCGAAGGGTAGAAACCTTGGTCAACAGATTACCATGTTACGAATCACGCTTAATGGGTGTAAACAATCCTTAGCTGATTTCGTCCATTGGTAGCAACGTTTCCAGTTCTTTAAAAAAGTTGGTGTAAACTTCTGATCTAAAAAGTGAATGGCTTCAAAGAAGCTTTACTTATTTTGCAACATTTCTTTAATTGGAATTTTCTGCAATCTTCATTATTTTCAGATTTTAGACTATTTATCTTCTTTTGAGAACGCCAGAAAAATTTTGAAAACATTTGAAGCCAGGCAAATTTACAACGGAGAATGCTGTTTTTATAGTGGCCAATGGAGCAACAACACCCCCTTCTACCCGTCATAGTCTTATTGCTCATCATTTGATTATTGTCATTCACTTTCAGATACTTGTTACGTTCTCAGTTTCTCAATCATCATGTTGAACACGAATTTGCATAATCCAAGCGTCAAAGATAAGGTAGGGAAATTTCAAATATGAGTTTGATTAAAACCGGTTGATGGAGCAAGAATCATTGTTTTCTTTGTGAAAACTAGGTAGCATGTAACTTATACTTTGTAACACTAAACAAGATAGCTAAAGCTGGTCGAGACTCAAAAAATTTTTAATGTACTTGGCCTGGTTCGTGTCAAGGACCAATGTTATTTCAGAAGTGACTTGCTCTGTATCTGGATACGATACGATAAAGTGTAGGTTTACTATTCGAATCCTTGTGTTCGCCCCCGTCCCCAATGATACCTCATCCAACTAAGTTTTACTGGAATGACTATAGCAATAATGAGTAGCAATTCAGTTCTGTGGAGAAAAGACTTCAGACTTCTGTCGCAATTTCTGTTATTAGTCAAGGTGGTAACTCAGACTGTAATCGGCAGTGTTTAACAAGCATAGCATTTTTAATCGAAGGCTGTTATTTTCCATGAAACTTCGAATCTTGAGTTGCAGGTTGAAGAAATCCATGTAGACTTATGACCATGAGTCTCTTGACGATAAGACACAAAAAAATTGAAGCAAATTTTGCGAGAATACGATCGTGTAAACCGGCCTTAAGTTGGAACTTAAGTTTTTGAATTCTTCAGTGAATTGCTGGTCATTGTCCTAACTGCAAATTCTTCATTATAGCTTTCATTGGATGGCTTTATCAACATGAATAGAGGAATAAATGATGGAGGTGACCTCCCATCTGATATGCTCAAGGTATATCATCATTTTGTTTACTTGGTTGTTTGTTGTTGATGAAATTTTGTTTGGTAAAATCACACATCTTTATGACCCAGCAATTCAAAAAATGTCTGTAAGGGGTTCGTATGGGAATCGAGAATTCCGCGTTCCATTTTGGTCGATGATTTATGAGGCAATGAAGTTAACATTGCATGTTTCAGAAATAGAATTTGATTTCAATAGCAAGTAAATCATGGACCAGAATGTAATTTAGAATCCTCGTTCCCTTACTTGGCGTTTACCATCATTTTCTTCATTTCTGGTTCTAAATGATGAATGATTTTGCCAAACAAGATTTTCTCATCTAAGTTAGCCTTGACTGATAAATCAACATTTCAGGTTTGAATATTGTCCTTATACATTTTATTCCACAGCCAAGCAAATGCGTTAACTCTTTTTTGACTCACCCGGTAGTAGACAATAACATGTTATCATAATATTTGACATGAATAAAAGATCAAAAATCATATTTTTCCAGACTTCCATTCTTTCTCCTTCTTTCGTTCTTTCTTTAAGATTCCTTTCTTTGATTTATTTAATCTACCTTCACCGACAAAGTAGACAAAGGCCATATATAATTCTTAAACGCATATAAATTTTCCCAGGAGCTTTACGAAAGTATTCGCGATGAGCCATTTCAGATACCAGAAGATGATGGTCAAGATTTAACGACGACTTTCTTCAATGCAGAAAGAGAGGGAATGCTGACCAAAGAAGGTAAGAAAATTATCGATCGCAACTTGCGTTTGCAAAACTAACTACCGGGTGTCCCAGAATACTGGAAAAAATTTGAAAAATTCTGACGCCAAGAGTTGTCATCAAAGCACACAGAAATTTTTATGGATGTCAGACCGAGCCAGGGTGATACTAACCGGATAATGCGGTAATGCTGCCCTGATAAGCGGCACACTCCCGCACACTTGGAGACAAAATCGGCTAACGTTTGTTTACATCCATTCCATGCCATGTGATCAGTCTCTTGATAAAACATTTTTTTTCATTTCTCTAACATATTTCGTGCCATGCAGACTGTGCCATGAATGCAAAAAGTAAAATAAAACGGAAAGTTCCCAAGTGTATGGTCGCATGACTTGAAATGGGTAAAACAAGCCTTAGCCAATTTGGTCTAATACGCTCAAACTATCAGCTGTCTCGTTACACATCTTATTTCGCGATTTGTTCAGCTCTGTTGGGTAGCTGTAAGGATATCAAGGCTAACGGCAAATACGGCCGTTTTAGCATGCTTATCTTCTATTTGGTTAGCGGCTTCGTTTTCTTGAAATGCTCCACGTGTTTCGGTCAGATTAAAATTTAAGATATAAGATTTTGCTTAGGCCTGTTATAGCATTTGTTTGTTAAGATTTCATTCAACCATGAGATGTGAGGATAAGAGAAAGATAGCCGGTTTTTGTGGCCATACCAAATTATAGCCGCTTAAATCTACTCATGATAATGAAAAAGGTTATTTGATCTCAAAATTTGCCTAAAAAGTATCTAGTTTGACACAAAAATGTGTTTTGAAGGTGTGTTGTGGCGCAGTAGTACAACCATGTGACTTTGCAACCAGTTCAGTCAGGTGGACGAGGCTCGATAGCAGGTAGTGCCCCACCGATCGAGGCTCGGTTGAATCTTAGAAACAAAGTTGTTGAGCGTGTTGTACGTCGATTGTATCAATAAAAGTATAAATTTGTCAAATATTCGACTTTGTACGTAGATAATAAGGTAGTTACAACGTTTCGAGCTTAACTCTCCATCTGATTGGCTTGCAACCCTCAAGCCCTCTTGTGATTGGCTTGCTACCGTCAGTTTTGAATGTGACATTAGCTCCCGCCAATTTCCTGCAACCTTCAGATACAAATGCTGATTGGCCAGCAATGCGGTGAGCAACAGAACGGTAGCCCCATGGCTAAGGGCAGCGGCACGGCAAGAGGATCCGAGATCTCCCTGTAGCCGAGGGAGCCTCGGCCTCTACAATGGGTCGCCAAATAGAACACTGCATTCGCGTGGGCTTTCTCGAGGACAAGAGACGAGATTCGAGCTGTGAGAAACCAATTGCTTAATTTAACGATTCACTCAAACTAAAGCTAGCAATACATTGGATGTTCTTATAATTTCTGATTGAATATAGTTAACGAATCTAAATTTTTTACCATGATTTTTCCTTTTCCTATTTGCACAATTTATAAATTCTGACTTGACAATCTGACAGTAGCAGCAGCTACTGTTGCAACCGTCTGGATCCGCCTCTGATGAATTCTAGGAGGCATGCGGGAAAATCAAGTTCTCCATTTATCTCATGTTTGTTGCATGCAATATTCATGAAAACTGTACAGGAGATAATCTTTGTTCGGTAACTTATTTGATTTTATGAGTAATTTTCATACTGGAAATTAGAAAACAGTCCATAATACGCAGGAAAAAGACATTTCAGAGAAATTTCCTGCAGGATATGAAATTTTCTGCGACCGCCCGGACACACGGTAAGGTGTTTTTTCATGCCCTGGTTTTAGATAATGGACGAGGTAGAAAAATGTTTGCACCCTTTGAAAATTCGTACTGCAACGACTGTAACACTGACTTGAAAAAATAAGTCCATTGCCTGAGTGTGGTGTAACTTAAATTTGAGAATTGATTTGTATTCTACAATGCATAATCTTAATGCATTTTAATGGGTCATCGTAAGTAGATTTATCACCTGATTCCTTGTATTTTCTCAATATTTCTAATCTGATCCTTTCATCAACCATCCAGTTTAATTAGTGATACTGAGAGTTACGTTATCAGTCTAGTTTGAAGGGCATATTTGTCAACCAAGACATGATCTGAGCTAGGGCCTCTTTGAAGGTGGGAGGCGTTTACGGTAAGAGGAAAATCAAGATCTTTTGCCATTTTGAGTGTAAAACCATCGGTTATATGACTCATTCTCCCATTATTAGCTTGTAAGCATGTGTTAATTTTGAAACAAACAAAGTCATGACCACGTTTATTTTAACTGTTTTATTGGTTTTCTTTTCATAGGTGGCCTGCATAAAACTTGGAAACCACGTTATTTTATTCTGAAAGACAACTGCTTGTATTATTTCAAAAATAAAGGGGTAAGGTGTTTGTTTTATTTCTTTCACATAATATTATGTTTTTTAAAATGAAAACATTTGAAAGTCTCAGGCTAATGTCGTCAGGATTCAAGCTCTTGGTGTATTTTTTGGTCTGTTGTTCAAAGTTCTTCTCACAGCAATGAAATTCAGGCATCACCTTGACTTTGCTTTCCTTGAATAGAGCAGAGTTGCAAGCACATAACTCAGTGGAGATATTTGATCAGTCAGCTGCAAGACCTTGACTTTGCTTTCCTTAAATAGAGCAGAGTTGCAAGCACATAACTCAGTGGAGATATTTGATCAGTCAGCTGCAAGATATGAAATTGTTTCCGATTTTGCAAAATACGTCGGATTTTTTTCATCCAATACTGCAGAGACAATACCACCACATGGAGCGAAGACTGTGTCTGCCCTGCAGCCATTAGAAACGAAGACTGTGTCTGCCCTGCAGCCAAGAGAAAATTAATAGTCACATAAAGGCAGTTTGGACACTATTGTTGTGATGTCCGAACTTAACATGAAATAACTAAGGAATGAGATGATTTGCTCACCAAGCCAATTGAAGCCAAATGTTATTAACGTGAGTAAATCATCTCAAGACTTGAGACTCGAGTCTTAAAACTGCCCATGATGAAGCTATGCGAAAGTACTTTCACAAGAAAAAAATTTTTTAAGTCAAACGCAAAATGAAGGTACAAATGACGGTAGCGTTGGCTCCGAAACTTTCCAGTCCGAAGCGTTGTTTCTTTGCACACACAATGGTATTAAATGCTTCCGAATA
Organism: Aurelia sp. 4 Dawson et al 2005; assembly: GCA_964019985.1. Classification (NCBI taxonomy): domain Eukaryota; kingdom Metazoa; phylum Cnidaria; class Scyphozoa; order Semaeostomeae; family Ulmaridae; genus Aurelia; species Aurelia sp. 4 Dawson et al 2005. Next base: position 3,338,939 of record OZ026502.1, on the reverse strand, counting down.
GAAATGACAAGGAGGAGGAAAAAGCGGGCCAAGAACCCAAGAACCCATAAAAACAGCGTCTAATGGAAAAATTTCTTTTTGATTGCACTTAAGAGTTTGTGGGGGAATCAAACTGAAGGCCCAAGATTTCACGCATGCTCTTTTATTTCTAGGACAAAGAACCTCGTGGAATTATTCCATTGGAAAATCTGAGGGTTCGAGAGTGCAATGATGTGAAAAGAAAGGTGAGTCGCTTCGTATTTCATCCCTTTTGGAGGATGAAAAGTGCCATCTTTACAGGTGACTTCATCCTCCCAAGAAGATAATATTGTTGAAGTTGTTGCTGTAAGAGGAGAAATTTTTTGCCATCCATTTTAAGTCCCTTTTCTACTGAATTTTCTGTTTCAGTATAGTTCTATGTTGTTTTGCTTTATTTTTTTCTTCTTCTTTTCCTTCCAAAAGTAAATTGCTCCTCGTGGTATTGTATTTGTAGCATCGTAGAGTATTTTGTAAGTAGTGTAGTAAGTATCTTGTGTAGTAAATTTTTAATTGGTGGTATGTATAAAAAAGAGCAGAAATGTTTGGAAAGTTTGTTCGTTATTTTTGCCGTTGGGAAGATCTTTTGAAGGGTCTTTCTCAAAAATCCTTCATAATTGCAAAACGGAGTGGATTGCATTCAGGTAGATTGTAAGACCAATTTGAACATATTTGCTTTTACTTCATGTATTTAGGAATTGTATTGATATCTGGGGTGCAGTGGCATTACAAATTGGGACTGCCTTATTGCCTCATCCGGTATAAGTCCCCAAACCTCGCATAACTTTCTGTTGTATGCGAGGCTTCCACTTCTCTGGAAGATAAGCCCAGATGCTCCGTAAAGACTTGTTTCCATTTTGCGGGTTCTTGCTGTACACTTTCTCTCGAAACAAATTACTCATTTTATTTTCTTTGTAGCACTGCTTTGAAATTTACGCACCAAATAGTGGCTCAGTTATCAAAGCCTGCAAGACGGATTCAGATGGAAAAGTTGTTGTTGGTAGGTACTATAGCTATAAACTTCAAAAGTTGTAGCCAAGTAAATAATCGCGTTGAATATTTCAACCGAAAATCCGGTCTGATATTCGTTGAATTTTTGTATATTCTTTATTAAAGCCTCATTATCGCTAAAAAGCGCGCCTGAATTATTGGCAGACAATGATTCAGTTGCAAGCCTCGCATGTGTCGTTCGGTCATGAGGATTGGCGCGGTTTCCGTTTGAAGCTCTTTGAAGATCTACAATGTGCAACCTACCATAGCGAGGAAATCAAAGCGATCTGGCGACCATCTCTCATAGCCTTAGAAGAAAACTGATATAGCGAGGCTAGGACTGTATTTATAGCGATAATAAAGCTTTAACAAATGTTGCATTTTCCCTGGTTCTTATGACTAGCAATCTGGTTTTTGGTGCTGTTTTCTTACCACAAATTCGCGAGGTATTTTCTAATTTTTAGGACACCACGACAGCTACAGAATTTGTGCATCGTCAGCAGAAGAACGAGATAATTGGATTATCGACATTACGTAAGTTTGAAAATTGCCTCCTTTGACAATCGTGTCTTTGGCAATAGGTGGCCCCTTGTGGTTAAAGTTGTTGCCCCGTCCGCTGAAAGCTGTGAGTGCGAGGCTTCCTCACGGGAAGGTATCACTACTCAGACAGCGCTCACACGATGCCGGCACATTTTGAAAACGGTGAAAGATATGACGGATAGGCCTCCCGTTCACACGAAAACGGCACATTTTTCGCCGGCAGATTTTGAAAACGGCAGATTTTGAAAACGGAATTCTTACCAGCACATTTTGAAAACGGCATCTTGTGAACACTCAATAGTGATGAAAACACAACATTTGCCGACGCTTTCAAAATGAGGGTACACGGTTCTTAATGTGAAGGTGCATTTCACTGACATCAATTCCTGGGAAAGATTGCAACCGAGTTGGTTCTCTTGAATTTTCTATCGTTTCCAAATTGTGCCGGTATCGTGTGAACGCCAGCTCAAATTTTGCTCCCGTCACATTTTTTCACCCTTTTCAAAATTTGCCGGCATCGCTTGAACGCAGTCTCATTCTGTAAATACTATTCCCCCCCCCCCTACTCCGCGAAGAAAGCATGAGACCCTTGGAATGGATGAGTTGCCAGTAGGCAGTGGTCCCCAGGTATGCCTTAGTTTTGTGAAATATTTTAAAAGAAAATACTTCTCTAGAAATTCGAAAGCGGCTGAAAGTTTTGGGTAATTTTTGAGGATTTGTCAATTCTTGAACTACTGCTGTGGACTTGCTACTTGGACAAGTCGGCTTGAAAGAAAGGGAAGGAAAGGGTAACGTCTCTTGATTGTTTCAAAACGACTTGGTCCAGTCAAAATCACGGCACATACGTTACAAGCTTGTTTATCTTCGAAAATATGTGTACAACATTTTTGATATACCGGGTGAGCCAGAAAAAAGTTCCCACTTTTGAAAATTCATAACACCAACACTACTACACGGATTTGAATCATTCAAATCTTAGTTAAAATTAGAAAGATCGAAGTATTTTCGTGATTTTTCTCGCTGTCCTAGCAACACTACAGATATTGGTAAATTCAACTTTACAAAAGTTTCATGGTTGCAAAATGTCTGAAAAATAGCCTAAAACATCGATCAAAGGATAAATGACTCCTTGCACAGAATAATGAAGGAAATGCAACTTCTCATGGGTGAGAGATATCTTCCGTTCATTAAATGCCATGGGATTGAAAATCTTTCGTGTTTGTTTGAAAATCGATGTCTCATAACTCTTGAGGGAGGTGAAACGCCCATGGCCCATTGTTCGGTGTGAAAAGAATCCTTACAATTTGATCAATGTTTTAGGTCCTTTTTCCGTCATTTTGCAACCATCAAATTTTTACAAAGTTGAATTTACCAAAACTTCTAGTGCTGGTAGGACAGCGAGAAAAATCACAAAAATACTTTGATCTTTCGACTTTTAACTAGAAGTTAAATGATTCAAATCCATGAAGTAGTTTGGTGTTATGAATTTTCAAAAGGGAACTTTTTTCTGGATCACCCGGTATTTTTCTCAATTTTTTAACAATTTGTCTTTTTCCCTCGACAGAAACAGCATAACGAGAGACCCATTTTACGAAATGCTGCAAGCCAGGAAAAAGAAAGCAACGCATTTATTACAAGGATCGTAGATGCGGATGAGCAAATAGACTGGTTCGGTTTTTGCTAATACTTGGTGAGTGAAAAGGGCATTTGAAGATAGCAACAGCGATCAAGAATTTATCTAGCTTAAAGGCAGTGTGTCCATGTAAGAAGTAGGCTTCGAGGGGGATATCTCGGAAACATGTGATCTTTTGTCTTGTTTTCATGTGACCAGTTGTTTAGGCCCTGACTTTGTTTTCGAATTGCCACACACCCAGAGTCCACCACTTGTGTCCGCCTGCGTTGCTGTTGGGAATAGTTTAGTTAGCTCGACATTGTTTTCCTATCTCTGTTCATCTCTCCTGCCATAAAATGTTTTAAAACTAACTGTTTATCGTCACTGTCATTGCCAAGCATCAAAGACGTTCGCTAGGTAGAAGCTTGCTTTGCCGCCATTCCGCCATTGCCCGTGTGGTCTTGACAATGAGGCTCTCATTTTCATGTGATCAGTTTAAAAGAGCCGGCTCTTAACCAATCAAATCCTCGAACAGTTACATGCATGTCATCATCGTGTCAGCAGTTTCATGATTCGTGGATGCAGCTTATTTCTATATGGACACACTGCCTTTAAGCAAAACAGGCATCTTACTTTTACACGTGTATGCTCTGCTGTTTTCTTGGTGTTTTAAACGTATTTAGATGAGATGTAAATAGTAAACCGATATGGCAGTACAGGTGTCCTATAATGATTTATCAGGGTTAGCCAAAATTTGCTATCTTAATAATGGACGAATTTGAATGAAACACCAATCATTTTGTAGCAGAAAGTGTAACCTAGATGTAGAAATTTACTTCTCTAAAATCAACCATGCAAAACTAGAGCTTCGGGTTATTCTGCTTGAGATTTGTTTTAGAAGATACCTTTAGGAGGATTAAAAATCTCTACGACGTTCCTTCCAAATTTCATATTCAGAAAATGAATGAGAGCATGCTAATTTTCCAATGAGTAAAACGTGATGGCGAATATATATTTCTTACACTTCAATGTACATGGGTTGCTTGTTTAAGTTTCGTAAAAGACGACCAATGCAACTTCGTCTTACCAAAAGATGAATGTCATATTGAATTTGATTACAATTTTTTAGTGTCCCTCGCGACTGATTGAAAATTGCTTCCAAATAAAATTGCTCAGGACTTTAGAACCATATGTTCGAATTTTGTAAAATAGATTTCTTCATCTAAGTTTGCCTTTGGGCTTCAGAATGAGAGGTGAAGGATTGAAATCGGCGCTAAATTCATGATAATACAGCTCTGCCAACAATGATACATTATTTTGGAACACCTGTTAAATGGCGGAAATTTCCAGCTAGACTAATTACAAGATCGTAGTCATTGCTACTGAATGACTCAAAATCATGCATACATAGAAATATTGCCAATTTTTAAGCAGTTTTTAATGGCAATGGTGGACGGCTTAAGTAAAACCTTGTTAACAAAGGCTAAAAGTTTATGTTTTCATTCTTGGCTGCAAGGGCCATTTTACTCCCAAAATATTTTTTACACCTTTGGCAAAAATCATTTTGTTTTTAAGGAAAATCTATCACAAATCTGTAAAAATCCATTTGCTCTGAAAAAATCTACTACGCTTTTTCAGATTAGTGAAATACCCCTCGGTTGGAAAATGGGAATAAAAGCTGCGAGTGTAAGATTAAAGGGCCTATCTTCAACCATGATTCTTCGCGTTCTGAATAAACACAAGACAAAGAGCAACCCAGTCAGGTGGTGTTAAAGTAGACTTTTGCACCACAAAAGATCATGGTTACCAATTGGTCTTTAAAGAGCATTTGTCAACTAGAGCTCTTTGCTTAGACTCACGGTCACGATTTACTCTCTACCGTTTTTAAATAAAGAAGGTACGAAATCAAGCCATTTTGGCCTTCCGTTTACGTTAAAACATTTTCGTTACCAGTATCAAATGAAGGCGATTTGAAAACGGCACGATTCGAAAACGGCAAGAAACGTTTAGTATAAACGCTTGAAAACGGAACGATTCCGTTGCTGATTGAAAGGGAGGCAAATTATTCCTTTGTCCCTCTTTGAATCCGTAACGATATCGTTCCGTTTTCAAGCCTTTACATTGCAACGCAATGCAAAAAAGCTGTGAAATTTCCCCATATTCTTTGTGGGGGCAATTTTGGGGAAACACACACTTCCCTCAAGTTTCCTGAGAGGGGTAATGACAATGTCCGTTTCCCCTCAATTTCCATGCAGAAACTATCGGGAAATTTCTATATTTTTTTGCAAAATGTCCCTAGTTTTAATAGGGAGCGATAATGCCCCTAGATTTTATTTACTGTGCAATAATGAGTATATTTTGGGGTCCAAAATGACCCAATTTTAGAATATTTTTGGGATTTTCGAAAATGTACTATGTTTTTCCCCCTTTGTCATCTAGCAATAGGGAGCCCCCCTGGATGATAATATCAGAGTGTTTATTTACCCTGTTGAATTTTTTATGGTAGAAACCTTTTTTCATATTTAGATAATTTATAACGATTAAGTGTGATAATTTGTGCTTAGTTTACTCATCAATTTTACATTTGAATTTACAACTTTGTTTGTGTGAATTAATGTTTAATTCTATGTCAATGTAGAAAGTTATCGCAGATATTGCTATAAAACCTCTCGTGTTTAAAGTTGCTGTTATTTTTCAAAATGTTTGTCTTCCTTGAAAAATACCTGACAATTTAGGGTGTGTTTAATTGATGCCAGAGACTGGTATTTGCGTTTGATTTGCTTCGAAATCCTCAAAACGGTAGGTATGTTAAGTTTGGAGGATTGTAAGGCGATCTGAACCCTCTGCTCCAAAAGACAAGAGGTTTGCTTGACTGCGGAGAGATTCTCGTTGAAATTAGCAAACCGTCTTGGAGTGGAGAGTAGTACCCTGGGTACCAGAGGCTCTGGTACCCAGGGTAGGAGAGTACAAACTTACTGATAATACAGAGGTGCATTTTACTCCCACAAAGTCTCCCAAACCTTTTGTTTTCAAAAAGTCCATCAAAAATTTATAACAATCGTTTTGTTCAGAAGATTGATTCTCGTACGAGAGCCCTTCCAGTGACCTCCCTCCAAGGTTCCTTTATCTCGAATTTGCTGTGCTAGGTCACAAATTCGCCTCTGCGAGGCAGTTGGTGTTGTCTACAGTGCACAAAAGGCAGACAAAATAATGAAGGACCCGAACCCGAGCCTGAAATCTTGGGAAAAATTGCACGATATGCGTGCAGGGATTTGCATTTCCAGAAGTTTTAGTAACTCTTTTGATATCGTGAATAGATTTTGCAGTGTACGTTCGTGATAGCCTACAGATTGTAACCTTTGCACTGAAATGTCATGATCCTTTTGGGAGCAACGATATCACTGCAAAATAACAAAAGGTCAACTGGATTAGGCATTTCCTCAAGCCTTATAAAGGCATAACTGCAGAATATTATTGTTTTCTAAAAGTACTTGTTTGAACACAGAATACACACCTTCCACATTTCATGGGAAAATATTCTGGGCCTATCCGTGATAACGGTTCTCTGCTGTTTCGCGTTTGTTTACGTCTGGTTTCACGGAGAGATTACAAGGGCCTCCGACGTTGCTTGGCATGAGACTCATGAGACTGTTTTTAGAAAAACGTTTTTACTGTTTATCAACGCCAAACTTCAGATTCCCAGACAACACAGGCAGATGTCGAAACAGTTCGCAACTCGCTGGCTCATAATTAGCACTTCTTTGTCAAATAAAACGGTTTCAGACGCATCACATAACAGAAGTTCAAGGCTCTTCCTTCCACCTGTTCAAACTGTATACACAAGGACCATGAACGAACGCCATTTGCAGATTGCCTTGCCTTAGGCCTACCTAAGTTTTGTTATGACAACAGAAAAGTTAGAAATCTTCCTTCCGAATATACCGTGATGTCGAAATAAATCGTCATCATTGAGTGTTCATTTCTGTGTTTAACGGTCCAAGGAAACCACAAAACGTCTTTGTGGTTTTCTCTTTGTAAATTTCACGAAAGCCAAGAAACAACAATCAAACGTCAGAGGGGGAGCTCGGCGTGAAGGAATTCCTGTCTGACGCAAATGAGCAAAAAAGAATTTCACGGCTTGTCAACCCTCAACCGCGGCCCAAGTTCTTTTCAAAACCATTCACAAAGTGTGGCCGCTGTAGAAAGGCCACTGGTTTTTGCAACCATAAAAGGCATTACTTTTAATAAAAAGGTATTCATCTGTTTTCTTTTAAAACAAACTTTTATGGGCAAAATATGGTTTCAAGGCTGCTCTATGTATAACTGCTGTATTTTGAATCCTTGGCAACTTAATCTTTCCTTGATTGAATTGTCCTTAAAAGGTCATCATATTGAAACTCGTTATTTTGCTCTAACTTTGAACAGGAGGGTTTAGATCATTGCATCAAAACCCGAAATAATTCCTCGTATGTTATTTATTCAATAATTCATCAACTTATCTTTCGAAGAAGATAAATCTCATTTCTACATTCCTCTAAAAGAGCAAATTCTGCATACAAGATTTAGGCCTGTTAGAGCTCAAGTGCTAGAAAGGGAGAAACTTTTAGGGGCATTAATATATTTGCAGTATTTCAGATACCCTGGGTACCAGAGCCTGATAAAAATTAAAAAGGCTCTGGTACTCAGGGTATATTTCAGAAATTCTCTAGAAAATAAGAAGGGAAAGGACTTACGCCGAATGCTACGATTTTGGGGAGCTATATGCTATTTTTCCTGACATTTTAGAGATATCTATTTTAGATGATATTTTTCATGTGCTCAGCTAAAAGATTTGAAAATTTGATTATATATAAGTGGTTCCATTCCTCGTAAAAGAAAATCCCTTCAAAAATCTGCCAGAGCCTTCTTTCAATTTTCTGAATCCCCTTATTCAAAATCAAGCTTGTTTGTGCTCGTGGCTCTTCAGAAATTATCTCTTCGGTGTAAAGCAAATTTTCTCATCTTACGCGTTGGTTGGTTGCAAATTTTTTAAATTTAGTACCGGGTGTCCCAAATAAAACGATAAAACGCAACGGATTTAAAGCGTTTTGACACAAGCTGCTTCAAATTAATAATTGAATAATTATTTTCCTCTAAATCTGTAATGATTGATTTAAATTTTGATATATTGTTCAGAAGTTTTGGTGACTTGGTTACAGGAATTAAAAATCAACGAACGTGAAATTTGTTGTCAGGGCAAAACCAGAGCTACCAGCATAAATGCAAAGTATACTGCAAAATTACACGCATGGCGTAGATGCAACTTCACAGGATTACAGACAAGGACACCATTTGATCAAGAAACTGTGTCTAAAGGACCCCTTGATGATTCACGAGTGTTTTTCGGGAGATTTCGATGTTCATTGCCAATTAAAACTCCAAAGTTTGTACCCTGGATCAGAGTATTTTTAGAATTTTGAAAAAAATTTTGTATCTTTTAGAATTTTGAAAAAAAATTTGAATTGAAAGAAAAATAAATAAAAAAAAAATATAAAAAAAATAATTTATTTTTTAAATTATTTTTTTCAATTTTTCAAAATTCTAAAAAATACAATTTTTTTTTCAAAATTCTAAAAAATACTCTGATCCAGGGTACAAAGTTTGCTGATTCTTAACTTTACAACCAAGTCCCCCAAAATACTGAGAAATATGTTTAAAATTATTCTCATTATTGCAGATTTGAATAAAAAATAGCCGTTTAATAATGAGTATGAAACACTGGCTATTAGAATTTTTCAACTCTGTTGCGTTTTTTCTGAGACATCCGGCAGATCCTTGCAATCAAAACCTTATGACTGAGCATGTGTTACGAGGACATACAGGTCTATCTCTGTTTGAAAAAATATATTCCCAATTTTCTTTATGTCTTGTTTGCATTTGTCTTTTGAGTAACAGAAGATAGACCTTGGCCAAGTGCAAGGCCAAGTGAAATAGAAGAGACTTTCGTATAAGCCATTGCCATATCACTATCATATTATCTAGCTACAGGCTCCATTTTTCAAAAACCAAGAAACCGTGCTACCGTAATCGTAACTGAGTTTGAAGACTCAAAACAATTTGAATTGTTAAATGATTTACCAAAAATGATATGCCGAAAGTTGTTTTCATGATTTGTCAACGCCATTGTGAGCATTTTCTTTTCCAATGCAAATGCGATGGATCCTTTCTAGGTTTTGATTAATTTTCTAACGACCCACATATTTGCAAAAGTTGTCTGTGCTTCTTGTCAGCTTTTACGTGTATTTTTCATAAGAGACTCAGTATCGTAGTAAGTTTCTTCAATATTAGGACAATTTTGCTTGTACGAGAAGTTTCAATCTCATGAGCATAAATCTCTTATAATCTGACGTCTAATGTGGAATCAATTTATCATTTATATCCAAAAGTGCTTCTAAAGTTTGCTGTAAGATTTCAAAAACATTACCCTGGGTACCAGACTCTCTCTAAAAGAAATATTTCGTTTAGAGAGAGTCTAATACCCAGGGTACAAAAACATATATTGACAAAATATTTTTCCGTTAAGGCTGCTACAAAAGAAAAACCTGGCCAGCAAACCAAGCTAATTCATAATTAGGCTGCAGTGATCTTTGAAACCAAAATGTTATTCGCCTGCAAAACCATATCTCTTTTTTAGCAGATTCTGTGCGATAAAATTCTAACATCTTTTCTCTTCTTCTGAAAGACTTTGATAACTTTTCTGCACTTTCTACATTTTCAAAAACATTGAGCCCCAATCTGCTATATCTGCTTCAGCTGTTCAAATTGACTAGAACAAGGAAATGTAACACAGAAGGTTTGTTTTGCGGTCCAAGGACTCAGGGACTACGGGCAAATAGCCCTTTGCACGCCACCAAAATATTCATTTGAAAACCACCTGCACGAATTGTCTAAGCCCTTTCAAATCTATAGTTTAAAATGGCCCAATCAGAAAGCAATATTTTTGAAACTAGCCAATCAGCATTGAACAACTTGTCTTGAGGGGATTACTTGTATGTGAGTGAATTTTTGAGGCGGACCGTTATATCCTTGTTAGGTATGCTAAACATGGTGCGTAAACAAACAATGCATTCGATAACCGGAAATGGCCTTATTTGGTCATATCGAAGGCGACTCGCTCACATGGCCAGCCTATACATATGTGGATGTCGAAGAGCTGAGCATTCTACTTGAAGTGAAACTTCGAAACGGAAAGACCACACAGCTTTTAGAAAACTTTCTTATTCAACCAAACTTACAAATTCAACATGGGTGATGAAGATGTAGCAGCTCTCGTCATTGACAATGGATCTGGTATGTGCAAGGCAGGTTTCGCAGGAGATGATGCTCCAAGAGCTGTCTTCCCTTCCATCGTTGGAAGGCCAAGACATCAAGGAGTTATGGTTGGTATGGGACAGAAGGACTCGTACGTTGGAGATGAAGCTCAAAGCAAAAGAGGAATCCTCACGCTGAAATACCCAATTGAACACGGAATCGTCACTAACTGGGATGATATGGAAAAGGTGAATAATTTATATTAGATAACTAACCTTAAAGTATTATGTATTTTTATCGCTTATCATCGACTCTTCTTCAGAAGTTGTAGAAGATATTCTTTATTTCTTGCATTCCTTGTAGATCTGGCATCACACTTTCTACAACGAACTTCGTGTCGCCCCAGAGGAACATCCAGTCTTGCTCACAGAAGCCCCACTCAACCCTAAAGCTAACAGGGAAAAGATGACGCAGGTAAGGACACTTTTTATGGAAAATTTATAGCTGTTTCCTGTTGAGACTTCCTTGAAACTTTGCTGTTCATGGCAGGGCGACAACGCCCCACGTATGCGAAACAGAACAAGATGGTCGACGACACGCCTTCCTTGGTTAGCAGCATCCTAAGTCCAATCTGTGCTAGATAATTAAATGGCAGTAATTTTTCAGAGATGCAAATAAATATCCTGGCAGACTACATCTGATGTAAAATTAAGTCTAGTTATTTTTCTTAGCTGGTGAAGTGATATTAATCTCTCGGGACAGGGAAGTTGCCTAACGATCACGCCCTCGCCACGCCATTGTTTTGTCAGAGGAGGAAACTGATACTAGGCCATGATCAAATTTCAAAATATTTCCTACCACATACCAAACAAATCCACCGAACTAGTTAGCCTAATGTATTTTGAATCTTTTCAGTTGAAATGTTATAGATCTTAGGAATGTAGATTTGAAGTTTGAATTCCAGCGAGAGGTATTGCACTTCGTGTTCATTTCAAAGACAACGCCCTTCGTATTAAAAGCATTCAATGGTTGCCACCCGTAGTTGATTGTTTGGCAGACAAGGCTGCAAGAAAGTTTGGGCGTTGTCTTTCAAATGCTCGTCTCCATCAAGCAACACATTTCGTTGTGAACTGAACGAAGGGAATTTATTTTTATGAATTTTAATTCGAAATTTTCTCTCTGAATTGATGATTGCTCCAAAGAATATTTGTCAATGAATGAAGCAGTGTAACGAATTAAATTTTACGCGAAAATGACCGCGAAAAAAGAAAGCAGTGTCTTCCAGCTTTAATTTGGCGTTTTCGCGAAGCTCCTGCTACAGCTTATTTGAGACGGACTGTAGTGTTCAATTTTAATCGGAAAAGTGAAAGTGGAAACAGATGATCTTGGGATCCTTCATGGGTATTTTCGCAATTTATTGCAAGATTTTTCTGTTTGTCTATTTTTTCACTTTCTAATGAATTTCCTTATCTGATTTTGCAGATCATGTTCGAAACTTTCAACAGTCCTGCAATGTACGTTGCAATCCAGGCTGTCCTGTCGCTGTATGCCTCTGGTCGTACAACAGGTATCGTCCTCGACTCCGGAGATGGTGTCAGCCACACCGTCCCAATCTACGAAGGTTATGCCCTTCCCCATGCCATCATCCGTTTGGATTTGGCTGGACGTGATTTGACCGACTACTTGATGAAGATCTTGACCGAAAGGGGATACTCGTTCACAACCACTGCCGAAAGGGAAATCGTCAGGGACATCAAGGAGAAACTCTGCTATGTCGCACTCGACTTCGAACAAGAAATGCTCACGGCTTCCACCAGCTCAAGCTTGGAGAAGAGTTACGAATTGCCTGATGGACAGGTCATCACCATCGGAAACGAGAGATTCAGATGCCCAGAGACACTCTTCCAACCCTCATTCATCGGAATGGAATCAAGCGGAATCCACGAGACCACATACAACTCCATCATGAAATGCGATGTCGACATCCGTAAGGACTTGTACGCCAACACCGTCTTGTCTGGAGGTACGACTATGTTCCCAGGTATCGCCGACAGAATGCAGAAGGAAATCGCTTCCCTCGCACCATCAACCATGAAAATCAAGATCATCGCCCCACCAGAGAGGAAATACTCTGTATGGATCGGAGGTTCCATCTTGGCTTCACTCTCCACCTTCCAACAGATGTGGATCTCGAAGCAAGAATACGACGAATCTGGCCCATCCATCGTCCACAGGAAATGCTTCTAAACTGCTCCAACGAATTCAAATCATGAACTATGTGTTCGAACCGTTTCAGTTTCAAAACTTTTCTCACTCACGCCTCTCCTTGTTATATATGGTTGATAATTTTGCAAATCATTTCATTGTTAGTTTTGTACTGTGTATATATGTCCTCAAGTAGGGTGATCATTTGAGACGAGCTATATATAACAAGAAGTAAATTCAAGCACCTCAAACTGGCTTATGTTCTATCTTGTCAGTCTCTCTGATCCTCGTTTTATTTATATTATGCAAAATTAACGCAATTTGTTCTAAGGTTAAGGCCAGCTCTACAAGTAATTGTAAATTTCGATATGTGACGTTATTTTTGAAGACAAGTTTCTAAATTTCAATTTGATTATTTTTCCATTCCTTCTACTGTGTTTTCGGTGTATGGTGCTCTTTAGAAGAGCTTTTGGATCTGCAAATTTTATAGAAATGTAAATTTCATGGAGGTAGAATGTGCTGCTTCATCAATTTGCCTTTGTTTTGTTGGAACCTAAGTAAAATGAATTTTAGAATTGGTCAATCATAAGTAAAAATTAAAAGATTTCTGAAGAAAGCATAGGAACAGGTGAAGGCCTACCATAGCCTGCTTGCGCACTTTGAACTAAATTGAAAAAGGGGTAGCAAAGCAAGCTTGTTCAAAGAAGCTTTTCGAAATGGTGGAATATGCGAAAGTTATGTTACATCAAATCAAAGTTGGAGTGGAAGGACTTGGGCTGGTGAACGAGAACGGAGGCTTGGTTTCGCATTGAGACTCTTGGTGAACCAAGACTGTCAAAGTGGGTGTTTTCTTGCGGAAGTGAAAGAAGTTTCCAAGAAGTCTCGGGAGGGGACAGTCCAAGGACATTTGTTGACATGTGGCATGGCACAAATATGCTCTGCCTTTCTGAACAGAACTTGCAACCGCGCGCAATTTCTATGAATACCGGTTTGGCAGCAAGTTCAGTTTGCAAAGAACATTGTAAGCAAAGATAAATCACGTGTACAGTCACCGCTAGATGTTTTTGTAGGCCCTTCTTGGTGACAATTAACGTCCAACATTGGTCACGAGGAAACTAGGAGAAGCATGAATATTTTATTTTTGGTCAAGGACGTAGGAAGCATCTCAAACTTAGGCACTTCTTTGTTTACTGCAAATCTTTGGGGCACGTGCCACCAGTGTTGCGTCTCTGATTGTTGTAATATTGACCATTGTATCGAATCGAAATTAGCAAGTCAGAAAGTAGAGAAGGCATCAAGAAGGGAACTGAGGAACTTTGAAGGGGCATCATTGCAATTGTGACAAGCGGAAGTAGGAGGGGAGTGGGAAGACATGGAATTGTGAGCCCAAACAAGGTGGGAGAGGGAATAAGATTTTTGGGGTGCTCTATAAAAATTCATCATTTTCACAAATTTTGCCGGATTTAAAGCCAATTTTCTGCCCAATTTTGGCGAATTTTTCCAAACTTGGGGGGAGGGCAAATCCCAACTCCCAAGATCGAAAGGACCTCGGCAGGTACTGCGAGGCAATTTGCCTCTATCACGTTTCAAAATGGCTACCCAAAACCAAAAAGAGGCTTGAATTCTAAGACAATTCGAACGCTACGCTTCAATACGCTTCAAACTCTTTATTATGGTTCCTCCCTCTCCAAGTGGAAGAGGAAGATGGGAGGACTTTTCTCGAAAAAGCAACCAGCAAACCAACCGAAGAAGATTACAGAACAAGATAAAGCTGTCTTGGTAAGGAATCCTATGTAAGGTATTAAATTCTTAATTTGAGGGGAAGGAAAAGGAGGGAACAAAATATAGGCGACGTTCGCCACCAAAAGGCCTAAGCTATTTTAGGCCCTAGCCTAATAAAAATAGTGGTATTCCATATATTCTTAAAGTAGCCCAAAATAGATTTAAGTAATCGTTTGACAGCCACTAACAATATTAACTACAGAAGTACATTGTAAATTGAAAGCAGATCAATCACTTTGTCGTATAACTAAAGTTGCTGTTTTTAAAACGGACATCACAGGGTCACAGTGAGTGATACTGGGAGTTATACTACAAGATCTGCTCTGTCTGGCCTTTATATCTTCGGTTTGAAAAGTTGGCTAGATTTGCCAATATGAATTTTCTGTAAATGTGTTGAAAAAAGGTGCATGTTTGGTCTTAATAATGGCTGCACCTAATGGCTACTTGATGTCATAAGAGCTATGCATTCAGTGCCTCAAACATTTTATTATGATGACTAACCAATATTTTCTTTTTCAGTCACTAAAACAGCAAAGAGACAAGTTGAAACAGTACCAAAAGAAGGTAATGATACGTCCATGCCAGACTAAAAAGTTTGTATTTTACGTGTGCAAGTTGAGATGGCCTATTTAAAGTCTTACTGAATTTATTGGCTGCCAAAAATTCATTTCTTTGGTTTTTGTTCAGAGTAAGGTCATCACCTGGGCATTAGCTATTCTTGAAAAGAATTTGAATCCATTGATATTTTGATATATTTTGTAGAACTTTTGAACATGCACTGCAGTGATAGAGTCTCCAATGTCACTCAATCAAAGGGTACAAATATTGCTACAGAAACAATGGGGTTTCATGACTGTGTCTTGTAGTTATCAGAAGCAACTGATAAATGGAAGGCTATGAATATATTTATAGCCAGAGTTAGACTTTCAGATTTTTGTGGAAATTTGACTGTTTTGCCAGTTGAGAACAATGGGTAAAAACATCCAGGGACCACTCAGCGATTTAAAAGTGCAGGAGCTGAATTGTGAGTCAAAAGTGAAGAAAATGGTGGTCCGAGGGCTTGTCCCAGAAAATTTTTTGAGACCACATCCTTTAGAACATTGGAAAATGCCTTTTCGTGAGAATCAGCAGCCTTCATATTGCCAATTTACCGTTGAAAAGGAGTCCGTTCTCTTTCAACTAGATTGCATTTGCATACTTGAAGCCGATGATAACAACTACAAGTGAATATCATTTATTCAGTAATTACTTTCTGACAACATAAAGTTCTTTCAGTTCAGTCCAAAGCCAAAGTTGTAATTAAGGAAATTTTACATCCAAAATGTTACAGAATATGAGATTCTCATGACTTAAAAATGCAAAGCTCCTTCAGAAAGACATCAAAACATATGGCCTCAACTTCACCAAACTACAGTTTCTCAATTTGCGAAAATTTCAACCCACTTCTGTGAAAAAGGGAGGCTTTAACCCCTGCTAGCCCAATGGATGCACTATCCCTCAAGATATCTTCTTTATTGCCAACCGCATGGCTCACATAAGTTCCTGCATTTGCAAGATATTGTGTGTGCTATACGAGCCATCTGGCCTCTTGCATTGCATTGTGTTATATGCCCATATAAACAGATTGGTGCAAAGAACAGAATTCACTCTAACATGAAGGGCATTTGGCCAGTCTTTGTTTGGGTCACACAGGCTAGGCCCAAAAGTGATTACATCACGACACTGGTGTGGACCAGACTGCGTTCGTTGTTTCCTGTACGGAGAAGTGCACAGGTGAAGACAATAGGCGGAACAATAGGATGTATTGTTTTCTTAAAAGTTCATGGAGAATACATTCTCTGCAAACAGCAAAATATGCAGTCTGGGATTTGGATTGGTCTGTGCTTTTGAGTAAAAGCATGGTGAGAAAGCCCAGTTGGTAGAGTGTCAATACAGAAAGCACATTGTTCTGCGTCTAAACATCAGCCCACATCATTTGTTCTCCGTTGGTCAAAAAAAATTTAATATGAAAACACTATATATAACACAAATATACATATACATTTCCTAGCCTCGACCTGTTCAGTTGCCTCAACATCATGCCTTACATTTCCAGATCGGGATCCTATATACAGAGTAATTCACTTGAACAGGCAAAATTTCTGAGGCAGCCTAAGACAGATGGTTATTGAATTATGCAGTCATTATCTATTTGCAATTTGGAAAAAGCTTTTTGGGCAGCTCAAAAGTACATTATTTTTGGAAGTTTTTGAGCTATGGAAGCCAGGGGTGGCACCAGAAATTTTCCGACAGAGGGGCTGGAACTTCCGACAGAGGAGCTAAAATGATTGAAAAATTGTGTTTTCGTGCGTTATTTTGCCAAATTTTCTCCGACGAGAACCCAACATTTCCTCCGACAGGGGGGGGGCTAGATACCTCTGATGGGGCTGTAGCCCCCTAATCCTACCATGGCGCCACCACTGATGGAAAAGCAACATTTACTCTTTACTAATTCAAAGGCCCAATACATTTGAGCAAGCATAACAGTAATGAAACTTGGATGAAGAAGATCCTTGGTTATTAGGAGACACTACTTATGACCTTGTTCCTGTTCCTTCAGTCCTAGAAAGCTGCGCTGTCAACTGTTAAAGGATTGAAGTGTAAATGCATCTCCTCTTAGCATTTTCTGTAGCTGATAAAGAAGCTTGATTGTTCAGGAAATTCGGAAGAATAGAAGTTTAATAATTGATCTGACTCAAAATACCTAAAATTACAAGAGGATTGTAGCAGCATAATTCAATGACCATCTGTTGCAGGCTGCTTCGGAGATTTTGCCTGTTTAGGTGAATTACTCCGCGAATACAAATTCGACTTGAACATGCGAGGTCGCAAAATCTTGTCTGTGCTACAAACTGAAAACAACGTTTTTTTAAACTAATTAAAGGCTCCTTTGCAGAAACCGTTCTTAAACGTTTATTCTTTTTTGGTTCACCCTGTAAATTTGTAGACCTTTTTTCTTCAATATATAACCTTGACAAACTTGATATGACTTCTTTTTTCTAAATATGGCTTGTTAAAACTCCTGACACCCATTCAGTTAATCATTCCTTCTTTCGTGGACAGATTACATCGAATCTCGAAAAAGAACGCCAAGTAGCCAAGGAGCTGCTCAAAGATGGAAAGAAAGAGTAAGTTTGGGAAGTTCATGTCATATTATCTTTATTTCAAGAATTGTTATGACTCTGTACGATTTCAGATCATCGTATCAAGCCAATCTTTTAATAGGAATCTCTAGCCTGCGTGCAGACTTTCCATAGACAGGTAAAGTTACTTTACTCAGTATCTGTTTAAAGTCTGCACGCAGGCTGTCTGCCTAATGACGAACAATTTACTGTTTTGAAGAGTCAGCAAAGCCATAATAATCATAATCATAATCATAAACTTATTTACAGTTGGTTTGTTAGTAGCTAACAATAGCTAATTTACACCAACTATCTACAAAATATACAGTATAACAGAATATATAAAACCTTAAATTAAGTGCAAATGTAGCACGTGCAGATGTTGCCATCCCAGCAACGTATTTCTTGTTTGAATTTCACGAGAGAGGTTGTCAATTTTAGGTCATCTCATCACTAAGAGCATTCCATAACAGACTCCCTTTAAAGGACAGGGAATTTATTCCGTAGCGTTGAGAACTCACCGAGGGGAGCTTGCATAGTTCCTTAGTCCGAAGGTTGTAGGGAACATCTTTCTTGACAAAAAATCCCACATGTACTCAGGATTGAGATGGTTCATTGATTTGTAGATCTCCACCATGAGGTTTTGTAGATTCTTTTTATGCGTTGTCTTTGTATCACCCCTATCTACAAGTTCCTCAAACGTGGCTTCATAGTCTCTATATAAAGTTCTCAGTGCGCGTTTGTGGGTCCTATTGATTTCATTGTTTGCAGCTTTGCTACAAAATAACCAGATCAGAGGGCAAAAGGAGAAATTCGACATTACCACGGAGTTTAAAAGTAACTTTGACTTTTGTTCTCCTAAATATGGTCTTAACCTTCCAAATGCATACAATTTTTGGTTGACCTTCTTACATATCTCTTTCACATGCGTTTCAAACTTCAGTGAGTTGTCAATGTTTACACCCAGAAGTTTTACATGTTCGCTTGATGGAATCAGTTGGCCGTTCATGTTAAGGCATAGTTTCTTTGCTCCCTTTAGCCCCAAAAACATTATTTGGAATTTTGAAGGATTAGCACTCATGCCGTTGTTATTAAACCATTGCATTAATCCCTGTAGGTCATTCTCTAATCTAATCATGACTGCCTCCACATCTGTATCGCACGCGTAAATTGTCGTATCGTCAGCAAAGTTACATATCTCCGATTCTAGTTCCATATAAAACAGTTCGTTTATAAAGATGTTGAAAAGCTGCCAGTTGCCAGTCCTGCCGAAAAGTTGCCAGTCCTGCATTTGCCTGCGGGTGAAGGAAGCAACGCTTTTGAGGATGCAGAAGTAATCAATTATACAGCAGGGATTGCACAACTAGGGGGCTTGGGGGCGGGAGCCCCACAAATTCACTGAGCCCCCATCGGCACTTGAATTTTTTTAAATTCCCATGAACTGTCGGCACTTCCGTAACTTGCTTGTGGGGGCAGCACTATGAGGTGGACTGGGGTAGATACGTCCATCCCACGTTTTTCAGGATCGATTTCCTAATTCGGCTGAATTCGATAACAAAGGTTAGGGTTGTCATCTTACCCCTCTCAGGGATCGGTACTTGTTTCCCCTCGTTTACAATCCAGTAATTAGTCGTATTCGAGTGGTTTTTCCAGCTTACAATCAACCCTATTGAATTTTATTTCTTCGATCTTTAAAAATGTTCATCTATACACGACTGCAAATTTTTACGTTTACGTTCATAGTTTGAAGTGAATTAGGACTTGTGAATAAAGTCTTTCATGTTGAATATCAATGATGAACACAAATTTACCCAGTCTTGCAAAAGGGCATTGTCCGATGTTCTAGAGGGGTGTTCTTAAAACCTTTTCTGGGGGTACAACCCGAGAGCCCCATTTTTCCTTCGCTGCATTCGCTTGTCCACCCCACTTTTTGGAGACTAGCTCCGCTCCTGCCCCTGTCATGGATCTAGCAGTTGAAAAGTGGTACCCTGTCCTGGAATAGAAATCCTGAAAATGATAACTGCATTTAGCAGCATGTGTCTAAATGTATTAGTGCCCCACCCCCCCCCCCCTACACGTTTTTTTATATAAGAAACTTGGATCAGGCCATAGTACTAAAAGTTTCTTAATTTCACATGAAATTTTGTCCATTTTAGTGCTAAAGGTTTCTTAATTGGTTTCTTATTTTGTGAATGCAGAATTATCAATCTGGTCGCTAACACAGCAGCAGATATGATTCTTGACATTTAAACCATCATAAAGGAAGAAACAGTGTTCTGTTACGTTCAAAACAGAAATGTTTAGATAATATTGCTCAAGAATAAAGGTTCAACGATCTATTTGCTATAATATCCATGCTTTTAACTTTGAAAAGTTTCTTAGTACTTCTTAGACATAGTACTAGAGTTTCTTAAAATTTTGGCCATCTTAGTACTAGTTTCTTATAAACCAGTTTCTTATAAAAAAACGTGTACTATCTTATACTGTTGGTAAGCACCTTCGCATAAGAAGCTGCAAGTTTTACAAGTCAGCCTGGGTGTGTGAATTGCTTGATATGTTCTTATACAATAGAGGTAGAATTTTGGGATTTTAGCCTACAGGTTCTAAATCCACAAGGTTCTTATATGCAGGCGTTTAACTGTTATGGCAAGTTTGATTGTTATTTACGAAAAGCCACATGAAAAACGAAGCCCTCCTGCAGAACTCACCTCACATCATTAACTGCTACCTGGTTTACAATAAGTTGAAACATTCTCAGAATGCTACATGAACTTTCAATGTCAAACAAATGAACAGTTTGGAAGCTAACAAACTGAATATGGACACCCTTGGTCAATTCAAAGCCACGCTAGGTGCCACCAGTTGGACGTAAATCGATGGCTTGGTTGACTTTCCTTATCGAGTGGGCCACCTGTTGTTATCGGTATGTTGAAGAACAGATGTTCAAACTTGATGCAAAATAGAAACATTTATCAATTATAAATTTAGGAAATCTTTCGATTGCTTTGCCATTTCAAGTTTGGCATGGCTAACTGTCCTTAAAGGGGACCAGGGAAGGCGGTAAGGGGGCGGTAAATACCCTGTCGCAAGAAACCATGATTCCATATTTGGGAAAAACAAAAGATGACTTCCATTTCTAATCGCCTTCATTTTCAAAAAGGAATAGACGTAGCTATATCTCCTAGTCGCTATAAGTAAGCTAATGAAACGCCCACAAACCCATTGTTTCTTTAAGGCCAATTTTCAGTCCGCAGAATTTTCCATCGGGCGGAATTTTGGATAATAAAAAGTTGCTCAGCTGTAACTATCTATTCAATTTCAGAGCGATATTTTCTCCCGCAAACAAAAAACTTCCGCCCGCTCGGAAAATTCCGCTGACTGGAAGTCAGCCTGGTAAATAGCTATACAATGAAACCGGATGCGTCGATGCTGTCGAGTACAATGGATTGTATTTCTTCTTGCCCGAGCCAGCTTTTAACCATGTCGATTCCCCTAAGCTTAAATAGTTAAAAAAGACGTAATTGAGTACAACTACTAGAGAGGGCTTGCATTTGACTTCACAACTTGCGTTAATCCTTTTACGAGGACGGAAACTTCATCCCATTTTAATGGGAAGCCTATTCAAGGGAACTTCATCCTCCAGAGTACAAAACATATGCTGCATATTATGCCACTGTTGTTTGGAAAGAAAACTGGCTAGGTTTTGATTGCCGTTTTCACTCTCTTACTGCAGAAAATCAGAAAATCTCCCACATCCACAGGAAATGATCACCAATAGCCAATTTCTACCACCAATTATAGTCTGGTAAATAACTTAAGCTAATTGACGTATGAGCAGTGAAAACGACAGTGCTATTGAAGCTGCTTTGAATTGAATTGTAAACCAAAGCAACTGATGCTATAGTATTACAAAATCTGCCCTTGTTTTGCTAATCTACAATATCATTTTTGCCACTAGTAAAGCAAGACTTCTACTAAAGAAGAAGAGATATCAAGAATCTTTGCTCACAAAAACAGATGATCAGTTGGAAGCATTAGATAAATTGGTGAGACCTAATTTTTTTATTGATCTTAAATGTGAAGATTAAACTATCTTTAAAACTGACATCTGTAAATCAACGCCAGTTTTTGGCTTTCAAAATGATGTATAAGAGCTAAGATAGAATTTTGATAGAATTAGTTTGAAGTCGAGGGCATAGAGACCCAAGAAAGCAGTTTTTTACAACAATTCGTTTTGATCTATGACATTATGAGATTCAATGGCTCTTGAAGACAGTAAACTTCATGCTCCTATTTTCAAAATGTTTTTCACAGTTGAATACTCTGTAGTTTCACTTTAATTTGTGGATGGCTTTTGCTACAGCCCCTAAAAGGGCAGTTCTAATTGGCTGACGGGTACTTTGCTAAAACAAGAAATAGCAAATAAATGAATGAATGAATGAATTGGTAACCGAGGCTTTCTTTCTTTTTAGGTAAATGAAATTGAATTTGCACAAGTACAGGCAAAGGTCGTTGCTGGTCTAAAGCAAGGAAATGATTGCCTTACTGCACTTCACAAGGTAAGCAAGTCAAATAAACTCATTATCATTCCTTGGAGTTTGTTTGACATATGCCCCATTCACACTGCAAGGTTTTTGAATAAGGCCTTGTGATTGGTCAATCCAACAAACCCAGTCATTTGATTGGTCAAAATTTAAGCTCGTTTAGATAAAGCTGTGAATGCAGTAATAGTTGTAAAATACTAATCTACCTTTTCAAGGCCTCCTGCGACATGTCGCATGCCGTTTTGATCCAGTAATCTGATTGGTCAATAAGTGTCCAGACTTTTGCATTGAACCAATCACACGTGTTGATTTTGTAGCCACTTGACTGCCTGCTTGGAGCCATGAAAAGGTGGATTAATACCCACTGTTTACGATATGATTTACAAGGACGTATAGGAAACAATATTACAAACTACAATTAACATAATGGGCATAAAATTTCTACAATACACTGCTCACCCGTCTAGGTTCTGATATTTCTTTTAAAGAGTCACTGCTAACTATGATCCTCTGTAGTCCCAAATTCGACTTTCGTATTACTTGAAAGTCGTTTGTGGCCTAACTTCTCTTTGCCTTGCTTTTCATTCAGCGGACAAAGGGTCACGTTTGACAGTGGGTCTTGAGCATTGACAAAGCCATAGAAATAGTCCTCCTATTTCTATGGACAAAGCTGTAGGGTCCAAATTTTTGATGTTTCTCTTTCTCCAATTTCAAAAGGGGCCTAAGCAACGGACATACCTCCCATACCTCACACGTGCCGTCTCCTGTTGATTGTTTGCCCATAACAAAAAATGGGCGCAAAGCCTAATGGTTAGCAGAGCGTCTTTAAAGCTTGCAACTTTTGGTAGCTCAATCGTTTTGTCGTCAAACTATTCCGCTTCTGCGTCTGGTTCCATGCTAAATCTTGTCGTTCTTGTAATTGGTAATTTGTACTGATGCTTAGCTCTGAAGTCATTGTGAATCTCTTTCCTTTCATGAACGTGCCGGTCATTTTCATATCCGAACCGATGATTTGAATGTTACAGATAACTCAAGGAATAGTCGAGCAGACTGAAAAGTTATAGTACCTTAATTTCGTAGCATTTATGGATGAATCATGCTTTGACCTTGAGAGACACAGAAAATTAAGCGTCTGCTACCTTTTCGTACGATTTTCTGCAGGGCGGACGCTTAGCTAGCCCAAATCTATAATTAGTTACTTAGAATTAAATCCCCTCCGCTTCGTCTGTTGCATCTCCCTGCAAACTCGAGTTATTCTTTTTTCATTTGCACCTTTCCAGACTTGTATGAAACTCTGTTGGTATGGTAAGTGTTTTCTCTTGGATTATTTTAGGCGTCTCGTCATCCTTCCACCCGTTTGTGAGTGTAGTGTGCCACTTTATTACATGTGTTCAATCCAGTTTGAAATTGGGCCAGTTGATCGGCTATGCCTAAACTGAGCTGCTTGAAAGCCGAGGACGATTACCCAGAATAAAGTGGCTCAAAATACACTCTCCAGTGGGTGAAAGGATGACAAGATGGCTGAATAATCCGGAGAAGACATTTACTGGTCAAAGCAAGTATCGTTTAACTCGTTAAAGGTACAAATAAATCGAGAATATCTCAAGTTTGCAAGGAGATGCAACCGAGTCACCGGGAGCGGATTCCCCTGATCTCCTACAGTTGCCAAGGCCGTCGGTACGGGCCGCGCTCTCCTCAGTCCCTTTCTCCAAATTGCGAAAAGGTCTATCAGTTGGAACGCTGATACATGCATGCCAAATAAGAAATCTTCCTGATCGGTAGCATAATCAATGTTTGGTAATTTTTGCAAAAGTTTCACTATATTTGATCTTTCAATTTGAAAATCTGTAGGTAGTGTATTTTTGCGTCAGTTGTCTTTGCGTCTACAAATATTTAGAATCATCATGTAGGATCATTTTGAACTTTTTACAAGGGAAAGAATATTATGTTTATTTCAGGTTATGACGCTTGAAGATGTCGAAAAGATCATGGAAGATACTCAAGAGGCTGTTGAGTATCAACAGGTATAATTTCGTTACATGAGATCTTTTCATGTCGGCTAATTGTCGTATCCTCTTTCCCTTTCCGGTTCAGTGATGTCTGATCAAATTTGTGTCATTTTCTCTCCTTTTTGTCATGTCCAGTTTTTATTATGTCAGATCGCTGCCGTATCAGGTTTTGGTTCCAACAAAAGCCATGCAGTACAAACTTTATGATAAGAAATACAGGATTTCTTCGAATCATTATGCATAATTTGTGTACATTCTAAAGGCCGATTTCCACTTCAATCACAATTCGCACTCCGAATTCCAAATACCTGCGAATTCAATGCATACTTACAGCCTTATTCGCACGAGTTTCGACTCCTTTTGATAAGCGCGTGCTGCCTTTATCTCTTGGTTTCGTAAAATTGTTTTCTAATTGGTTGCCTTCAATCCGGGACAGTAGTTCGCACGCGAACGTTCGCAAGAAATCAAACCTTGCGAGCAGATCAAACTCGCATCGCAAACGTTCGCATGCGAATTTCAAACAAAGGATCGCATGCGATTTGCGAAATGCGAATGAAGTGGAAATGGGCCTTACGTTAACAGTGCATTCTTTTATTTTTTGCCGTCCGTTATTGCAATAGGAAATGCGCTAAATTGTAAGAAAAATCGAGGATTTTGTTAAGATCAGCTTTCAAAACTGTTTTTCCAAGCCGAAATATTGCGTCCCAGAGTTGTCTGACGGCATTTTGAAATATATTCATGAATATGAATTAGATTTCAATGGATCATATTGTATGTTTTTATCGGTAATCCTATTGTGTGATTTATCAGTAATTCTATTTGGTTTAGGAAATTGATTCTCTGATCAGTGGTGCATTTACTCAAGAAGATGAAGATGACATCCTTGCAGAACTCGATGAACTTACAAAAGTGAGTAAATTTCAGTATAAATATGAAGTGGATTCGTTTGAATGATTAAGAATTTTCAAACTTTCCTACCTGCAAATATGCCTCCCAGATTTTGGTGATATTTGATTGGTTGTTTTTTCATTTTTTATTCATTTGTTTAAGACATATTCACCCTTGGATACAATTCAGTTAAATAATCAAACAACTGCTCTCAAGTTGTCCTTGCTAAAGAAAAAGAAATAGCTGATGAGCCAAGAGTAAACATTTCAAGATATAAACCTATTGACAACAGCTTCATTTTAAATAATAACTCGTAAAGGAAAAGATAGATTATACATTCGATGCATATCAGCTTTCTTCCTGCGTAGTAGCGAAGTCTGTGCACATACCATTTTCCTTGATTATTTGCATTTCAAAGTTATTAACTGTCGTTTCAATGACTGGATCGAGGTAGCTAATTTTATTTCCGAATCGAGTTTGTTTAATGCGAAGAACTTCAAATGACTGTGTTTGAGACAATTGTAATTTTGTTGTGCCAGGTTGAGCTTCCTTCTGTGCCAACTGAAGAGCCAATCAAGACAGAAGACCAACTTCCTGATGTGCCGCAAAAAGAGCCAGGTAAATTTGTCATATTTTATTTGTTATTGAAGTTCCAGAATCGCCTCCATTAGAAGAAATATTCCATGATTTGGTTTTCTTCGGGGTTTCAGAAATCTATCGATCGATACGCCATCTCGAGAACAATCATCTATTTTGAAAGATATCACAGGTAGCGGGGGAAATTAGTGTACAATGGAATTAGTGTAAAATCGACCAAATACCTCTCATTCTTGGTTCAATTTCTGCCAAGTTCGTCTGCCAGACTGGAACCAGTTGGTTGGCCTACTGTTGTGATGGCAGACGAACTTGGCAGAAATTGAACCAAGCATGAGAGGTATTTGGTCGATTTTACACTAATTCCATTGTACACTAATTTCCTCTGCTACCTGTGAACATATTATTTTGTGCAACCAGCGTACCTCAGAACCTTTTGCAACAGTTATGCTTTCTTTTCGTAGGCGACAAAGAAGCTGCAAAGGAAAAGCCGAAGCCAGTCGCAGTTGCAGCAACATAATTAGTAAGAACAATTGAAAATTTATGAATGTATAATTTATTATGCGATTATTCTTTTGCATTGTATATAGGATTGAGAACATTCGGGAAGAATCAATAAAAAACCTTCAATTGGTCAGCAATTCTTTTTTACTTTTTGGTAAAACAGGGCATTGGGAGTTGTTGTTAAATCAATACATTTTGAGCCCCCAAAACTCAAATTTTTGTAGTTGTCACAGAAATTGTAGATTTTCTGCGTCCCAGAAAAGACTTTACAGACTAGTTGAGGGCTTAAATCTTCAAACAGGTGGCTGTAAATTCTATTACATTTTTCGTTGAATTAAAGTGCTTGAAGAGAACTTTGGGTAACCTGCTGTAAATCTGTCGTGGCAGTTTTTTTATTTATTGATTAGTGTCAAAATGGCGGCATTTATTAATTTTAAGACTGTGACATCATCAAATTTCTAAATCCTTGACCAGAAGAGAGCTACAGATTTCTGCTTGCCATCATGTAAGCCTCATTAATAAACTATGGTTTTCTTGAAGATTGTATTAATTTTCCTTTATTTATTCAAGATTTACGACACCTTATTTTGATGATTTCAAACTTTTCGATGAATTTCTACAAGAATAATCAAAATGCCGCCATTCTGAAAATAATGAAGACATAAAAAAATTGCCACAGTAGATTTACATCCAATTACCCAAAGATCATTTCAAGTCATTCAGTTCAGAGAACAATGTGATACAATTTTACCCCCAAGGGAGGTACTTCACTATCAATTCATGCGGGAGTGTGCGCCGCAAGGATTTCTGCTACGACCCAATCCCAGAAATTTGGTCCGATAGTGATACCCAGTCCCAGAGTTTTTGTCAGATATTGATACCCAATCCCAGAATTTTGAAGAAGTAACCAAAACAATTCGACGTCAAAGAGATAAGGGATCGAGGGCTGGGAACGACAATTTTGTCCCAAGTGGCCATTGGAACAAAGTTCTGATCTGAGCACGTTTTAAACACAAAAAATACTTGAAATCGGTTCACATGAAACTGACCACGTGTTGCTCGAAAAATTATCCAGTTGTACTTTCATTCAGTACCCATAACCAGAATTTTGAGTATAACAGTAAACCACATTCCCAGAAAATTCCAAGTGAAAGTATACCCCAATGACAGAAATTTTTCAGTAGAAGTATATCCCAATCCCAGAATTTTCAAGCCAAAAACTACCCAAAACTGGCGCACATCCCTGTCTTACCCCAAAGTGAAGTACCCCCCCAGATTTTACCCCTCTTTTGAAAGATTGAAAGATTTGAGCCCTGTCCCGTTTGATCCAGCGTTGAGAATCTAGCTTTAAAGACAAATGACGGAGATATGAGTTGACTTAAATCAGGGGCCTGGGCAATCTAAATACAGTCTATTGTATTCCATTATATTTGATGATCTCGAGAGATTATCAAAACAATTGGACAAATGATGGCAGACGCCCATCTTTTGTTCTGTTTTTAAACTAGACGCTATATATCCGTCATTTGTCCTTGATCAATGACTAATCAATTCAAAAATATTCCTCGATACTTGAATTGAACTTAGATTCCTCGTTTGATGACACTGATGCCTTGAGTGTTGAAGTATTAAAGGGGCTGGGTCAAGTAACCCGTAAACAAACCAGTTACCTCTATAATTTATATTGTTGCCCACACGTGGCAATTGTGTTCTGATTTTGTTGGATGGGGTGAATGTGGAAAATCTCTCTGATATGGACTATCAAAAATATTGCAGAATCGTCGTTTCAAAGCAAGTTTGTTTACATTACGTGACCCAGCCCGTTTGATGTTTAAAGTTTAAATTTGCTGTCACCAGGGCTTTGATGTTTCTTGAAACACAACGGAAAATCAGCAATATCCTCGGTGAATAGAGGCAAATGTGAACCTTCAAGGTTAATAATTCAACACCAGATTATTTTGTTTTGTTTCAAGAGCTGAATTGTTTAGCTTCGGATTCGATTTTCGCCTGGATTCAGCAAAATGTCATGGCACCACAGGTGTAAGCAAGAGGAAGGCTTTGCTTTTCAATATCATATTCGAGGAGGGTTTAGTAAATTCATGAGCAAGCCAAGAAAATATTTGGGTCGTTTTTGGTACCAGAAATAGGTTTATAGATCTTAAGAGTTTCAAGGAACAAAAGAAGTTCGAAAATTCTGGTTATTTTGACTAATAAACCGAGAAACGCTTAACTAAGGAGATTGAAATTCGAAGGGAGGTTTGGCCTTTTTCTGGATTTGCTTTCATCTTTAGGCTCTCATAACTTGTTAATTTCGAAGATAGGAAGTAACAATGTCTGACTGCAACATTCCATATCACCTGAGGAGTGAAGTGAAATAGACACGAAAAGCGCCAAGTTTTCTGCCTGCTTCCCGTCTTCAAAGTACTTTGGACATTTTTACATAATCATGGCGAAATTGGGCACGGAGAAGCGATGCCAAGCCAGAAGAAATGCCTTTTTTTGTTTTAAACAGCTTACTACCAGCTATTCTAACTATTAAGGGTGCTATTGAACGATGTGCAAAAAGGTTTAGTTCAAAACTTGTCTCATAGCATAGTTCATTCTTTGTCATTCGTTGTTTAAAAAATTGTCTGGTAAATTGAGTTTATTGAAAGAGTTGGCAATTTGCCCTCGTTTATGGTTGAGTCCCCCATCACCAACTTTGCATCGTTTCTACAAAATACACTTCCAAGATCCCTGCAAGATGGATATTATATGGACAATCATTTGCAGAGCAAAAGTCAACATAAAACAAATGAAAAACATGTTTTTTGATGTATGGAGACATCAAAATCACGTAAAACTTTCATAATAAGCTGAAAATCCTACAAATTGATAAATAATTTACTGAGTTGATACTCATCAATAAGAAAACAAATATTAGCTCTATGAAAGGAAAGGTAAAAATTCTATGAAAATCTGGTGATAGAGTCAAATGAAAGCAACTCTGTTGGGCGACTCACATACCCCTTTGGCTGCAGCGTATTGCTCAATGCCCTGCAAAATGACATTTAATCAGCAATCTGTTCCATCACCCATGAAATCGGCACGGGGACTGCACATTTACTTTGGTAACATTTATTCTAACTTTTTTGTTTTTGCAGAGAAAATTTTTACCACTTCCCACATTCAGATTTTTTTACATTTTGGGAGGACAGAGCTGCTGTGTTGCAGTTACTCATGTTAAGGTCTCCTTTGTTGATGAAAATTCATAGTCATAGTCTTTTGAAGTAAATTAATGGGGTTAAAAGCAATTTTGCTAGGGGGACTGGGTCAACAAACTATTGTATTTTATATTTTTGATCAATGAAAACAAAATGCAGATAAGTGGTGCCTGCTGTTCCTTTGTGTTGCGGTCCATTTAGATTGTGTCGCTATAGCTCCGTTCATTTACTTTAAACCATTACGGAGTATACAAAAACTTTCAAGTACATATTTTTTTAATATTCAGACATAAACCAAATAACTCTGTGGAGATTTGACCAATGCGTTTTCGTAATCAAACAGCTGCAGTCACAAGAACAGTGTCATCCAAGGCCTGGCAGACACAAAATGCAGCACTGATTCAATAAAAGCTCATGAGTAAGGGTCTTTTTATATTCATCTAAGGTGTTGCAATGCCATAATACAACTTACTATACTTACTAAGTTTAGCTCTATGAAATGAAAGGTTAAATCCTATGAAAATCTAGGAATAGAATTAAAAAAGCACTAATTGGTCAAAAAAGGAAATTTCTAAGATGAGCTACTGGTAGAGGCTACTCTAGTCCTTGTCACCTCATCAAGTACACACAATACACAGATATTTCAAACAGAATAATTTATATTAAAAGTCTGTCAAATGTTTGGGAACAGTAGAAATTTGTAATGAATAATACCATATGATTCAGGTAAATTGAAAATTGGAAAAGAAATTTTAAAATGCTTAATCATAGATACAATAGATGTTGTTTTTGAAAGTTTTGTTAAGGTTTCATGGAAGTGTCTAAGATTTTGCCAGAAAGGCTTTGTAGCAGGATTTCTCAAAGACTATTTGTAACAAAGTTTTGTGTCCAAACATTTAGACTTTTAATTTACTTCAAATTACATTTGATACAAATACAGAGTTATTAGTTCATCCAAGTAAGGGCTCTGTTGTCTCTTTCCGAATCCTTTGTAGTATTCTGTTTCCAGAACAAAGCCTCAGGCAACGTGGCTCTTCTTTGCCAATATATTGACCTAAAGTGGAAAAGGGCCTTCAGAAATTGGCAACAGAAATTGGCACATTGATGGTAAAACATAGAGTGATAAAACTCTTCAAACGTGTTCCAAATGGTGACAAGCCCAGTAATAAAACAAATCCCTTGTGAGACAACTTTGATGTTATGTTTATTTTTCAATGCTCTGTATGGCAAGATATCTCCCTGTTTTTCATTAGAACAAACAATACTGTAAAAAGCTCTATTAAGCTCCCACGGGGCTCATTTAATTTTGGGCCTTCCAGAGGGGGCTTATTAGAGAGGGGGGGGGGCTTATTCATACAATCAAGTGACAAGGATATATTTGGTAGCTTTTCAGTTCCTTTATCCCACATTTTGCAGACATACAACTTGACGGCTCTAATACATAAATTTGACACAGTTTTTATCCCAAACCATACTAAAATTGACATGCAAGGATTCCACAAATTCCCTCTGATCAATTCAGTTTAAAGAATGCGGCAATGACATTTTCACATTAAATGATTTGAATTCTTGCAAAGATCTGGCCTTATCCCCGTCTCCCCATTTTGTTTTACAAGAAGCCAAAACTTAAAGCAATAATTACGAAGTACTTAAAGTTTGGTTCAAGCCACCTTGGGTACCAGAGCCTCAAAATTAACAGGGCAGGAAAATTTAATTGTTTTGGCTCTGCTACCTCAAGTTCATTTCAAGTCATTAAATTGAAAGGATGATGCAATGAATGTTTGGGCATTACTTTTGCACGATTTGATACTTATGCTTTCCTTAGCAAATTTTGCAAAAAGATATTCTTATAATACGAATTAATACTCACCAGAAATTATATCAAATTTGTCATTTGGCTGTTTGACTCTTGGTGTTGCACCACATGATAATTTTCTTCCAAGTTCATTATGTACATTTTCATATGTTGTGATGTGATCAACCTGCATTGAAATTACTATTTTTCAAACAATTATCATGGATGATGGAGCCTGAGTTGATGATGGAGCAGTGTCTTGAGTATAGAAGGATTTGGTTCTGAAGATTTTACGTGAAGGGTGTGCCCCCCAGACCCCATTTTCCTTAGTCCCACCCATTTAAATGAGGCTGGTGCTGCCACTGATCTAAGATTGTTTCTCAGATACTTCTTGACAAATCTTGACAAACAAAAATTAATCCTCCATTTCCAGTCACAAGACTTTGAAATAGCAAGTTTCCAGTCACTTTTCTGTTTTTTAAAATAGTTTGAAACAATGTACAAAACTGACCTTTCCAAACCCTACTTGCCGTAGGGATTTGTCCATTTGTTGACCAGTGAAAACATGATCATTCCAACGAACTCTGTCTTCATGAAGTCTGCTGGCCTGTGCATAAAGAATGTTGAAAAATAAATTTGTCAAATAAGAATTACAATTTGGATTATGGAGGGATCTGGACACATTTGTCTTGAATGAAAAGTTTACTTGGTACTATTATCCAGCTCTTAGCTGTGAGCCTTGCAGGTTACCTTTAGAAGAGTGAACATCTAGACCATTGGGAGAGGGAGCTTGCTACACTCATATTCAAGGTAGTTTAGACTCCAACTAAGGTGGTAGCACTGAATATACTGTACCCCTAATTCAAAAGAAGGTGCTCACATTACTCCATGATTTTATAGTCCTACTGACACTCTGCTTGGAAAAGTGTGGCCCCTCTTTTGGATAGTTGGAAATATGTATGAGTGTCAAGAAACTGTCTGTAGAACTGTTGAGCTTTATGAGTATTTGTTGCCAAAATTTAGCAAGATTGCAGGGAAATGCAATGCCTAAAATAAGCATGAATCAGACTCACTTTGTGCAGCTGTCAATCAAACTCTTTTCCTGGCAACTATCTAACTATTTAGCCCATCACTTGCAAACATATCAACATATCGATGGGAAATTCATTGTTTGTAGAACAACAGAGAGTTTTAAAAGGGGTAAGGACCATCAGCTCTTAATTTTTGTATTTTTGATGGCATTTGGTGGTTCAGATTAGAACTCTACCACCCTCTCCCTAATGACCTGCTGCGAAGTTCCTCTGACTGGCCTAATATAGCATTTAGGCCTGAAATTATCACAACAGCCCAGAGCAAAGCCCCCTCTCCCATTGATGGCACAATGCCATTAAAAATATGAATATTGAAAATGGATGGTCCACTCATTGAGAAGCAATCAAAGCAGAGGAGATGGATTTGCATACCAATGGGAAATCAAATTACTTACAGGTATCAGCTGTTTTTTACCAAATGAGTTCATGGTCTGGGTTTGAAAATCTAATTGTTGTGAAGTTCCAATTGAGAAATTTGAATGATGTTGAGACTGGCATTTTGTTGGACGACGTCCCCTTGATAAATATTTTTTTCCTGAGAATGCCTGTGGTGACAAAATCGAAATTACAAAAGTTCATATTCAGGTTGAGCTGGATAGTGAACAAAATTAGTCATGTAGTAGTGGAGAACTTCTTTAAATAGAAAACTGTAGATTTTAGACCAGGAAAACACTTACCAAAATTTCCCTGTTTTCATGACTTGGAGATTGCATTTAATGGCCAAAAGGTTTGTTGAATATTTTCATCAACACTACTCACTCAGTGCACTTTAAGTTAGTTGAATGAGATAAAATAGCCAACTCCAAGATTACATATGGGTGTCTAAACTTCCCCTAAGAAAAAGTTCAGCTTGCAACAACCTTGGAAAGCTTGAAAAGGGTGTGGTTTTGGCTTGAAGGAGCTTGAAATGAGTGTGTTGACATAATTTTGGCAAGTTTGCACATATGATTGGAGCTTGATCAAGCTTGACAATAATCACATGCTAAATTCATTCTCAAACATATTGCAATCAAGCTTGATTGAGTTTGCCTTACAGCTCAAAAGATACATGCTGCAAGCTAGCAAAAGTGGTGCAAAATTCTTTCTTGAATCAAGCTCTCAAACATGTCCAAATCATACTCAAAACAAGTTGTCAAGCCTGAGCATGCTCCTAACATACTAAATATTTTGCCAAGGGCTAAATCTCACAAATTCCCTGCAAATGCATCTAGCTTTTTGCATATACGTTTTTCATTCTGTTGCTTTGTTGCTGTTTTTGTAAAATGGAATTTGTCTTGTGGAATTTTAAAATGAAAGTAACTTGAACTTGAAATTTGATAATTTGGACATGTGCATGGACATTGTTCAGATAGTGGCAAAATAGCATGCATAAGCATTTTATTTGACCTGATATGAATATATTTCCTCTTAAAGCAAAAGGCACCCATTAACCATAGTCACAATATGCAGCTAAACCGATCTTGTTCTATTCAAGTCATATGACTATACTTTTGGGAAGTTTTGTGTGTTATTCTACTTTTGCATTCATGGATTTTTATCAAGAGATTGATCCCTTTAATTAAAATGAGTGTAAACATCGAAGGTGTAACAAAGCTTGGCCCATTAGGTCGACTCGTCGGTCGGTGTAACCAGTGGCGTGCTGGGGCTCATTCAGCAAGGGGGCAAAGTGTGAAAATGGGGCCCCCACATTAGTTATTGCTCAAAACATGCTCAAAATATTCCCACTTTCATGCATACTGCATAGCTCTCCTACCGCATGTTTCCCGTGGATTTAGTAGCCTTCTATGCTCTTTACTGCAGTAGAGATACATCATGTTAAAAGTCACGTTATAAGATGCTGGTAAATTTGCAGCAAAATGGCAAGGGAAATGTAAAATGGAGGGGTCTGGGGGCGAAGTCCCCAGGAAAATTTTTGAGGACGCACCTTCTAATTTTTCTCAAAACGTCTCCAAACCACCATGTTTTCCAGTGCTAAAATATATTTTGTAACAATTTTATAATATAGTTTAGCATCACCAAGAATTTTTTGAGTTGAATTCTAACACATGGACAGAACTTGTGAGCTTTTTGTCGTGGAAGCTGTTTTTGGCATCGTTTACAAATGATAAGAAAACTTAGCACAATTTACAAAGCTAAAAGAGCTATGATTTTGTTTTCAAGCATGGGGTTGACATTTATCACTTTTCCTCCAATCAAGGAAATGGTTTCCTTTTCATTTTCCTTTTTCTAAGACTGGAAAAAAAGTTTATCCCCCGTTTCATTCCCGTTTCGAAGTTTTTGACGGTAGCACAAAATCACTCACAATCTGACAAAAGTCGCCCATCGGCCTCTATTCTTGTTCTGTTCCCCAAGTTTGATACTGCCAGGCATCTCCACGTTTCAGTTTGTGTGTTCCTGAAAAATGTTTCAAGTTTGAAGAAGAACCCTTGGAGAAAACATGGAAACTATTTGACTAGCACCGCAGCAAGGACGCCCATGTGTTTGGGGTTACCGTTTTGGCGCCCCTCATATTTCACTCTCAGGGGGGCAGTTGCCCCCCCCTGCCCCCCCGGCCAGCACCCCACTGGGTGTAACACCGTTTTTCAATAAACGCTTTGTTTGTAGGCTTTGCACCGGCCATTCCATTATTTCGCAGGTTATTTCAACCAAACATTCACAGACTTTTTGCGCAGTTTTGCATGAAAACGACCGATCTGTTTGCCGCACTATTTTCACTTTTTCAGAAAAATGAAAAAATACGAGTATTCAAATATGACGTCAAATTAAACCTCTGGCCTTGCCCTTGCAATACAGGGACTTTTTCCACAGAAAAATTCTACCACGCCACGCAAGTACACACGCTTGTCCTAATCTAACATTCATTGTATTTCACCTGATGTGTTGTTGTTAGATATTCTATCTTCTGCGGTTTATCTTCAAAACATAGCGTTGTTTGATGAAATGGTCGCGATCCTTTTTGATATGTTCCTGTCTGTGTGAAAGCTTTGGAGAAGTGCTGGGCATCACTGTTTCGCCGCTGTTTGAAAGGCAGATCCGAAACTATAGTGATAAAATTTGAACGATTTGTTAGCACAGTTGTTTCGTGCTTTCCTAGTCTTGTAACTGGTTCCATATTTTTGTTTCTGTTACCACATGTTTCAAATAATCGCAGTTCTTTAGGGCGCTTCTCTTGTTCTCTGGCTTTGGTCACTTGTTCATTTGGCCTAAACACTTCCTTATTCCAAACATTGATGTAACCTTGGTAACGCCTCGTTCTGAAGCCATAATTTTCAAACTCAGGAAAAACTCAGGTAAGGATTAAGCATAAGCAAGATTTCAAACGTCCCGGGCGTCCGGGCGGGAACTTAAAGGAAAATTCGAAAGAGGAAAAGAGAGGCAGAAAAATATCTTTCTTCCTTTATTTTTCATTATTTTTTGTTTGTAACGGGATCCATGATGAACTAAAGATCAGAAGGGCTTCAAAAAATATTGTTTTGAAATGTTCACGAGGAAATGAAGATCCTCTCAAGATCTGATTGTTTGGGTATTTTTTTATAAAACAATAAAAATGTGTATTCCTTCCTTACAGAACCTGCTAAAGCTTTGGTTTGATCCCGAGTGTTAAAATTAAATCCAAGACTGTACTTACGTTTTTGTTTGTTTGCCATATGTTTTAGAACACTCGCACTTACATTATTTTATTTTTATTTTTATTAAAACACTTGCATTTACATTATTATTTTCATTTTTTCATTTTTATTTTATTATTTCATGAAAATGTGTGGTGCAGAATATTGGAGAAGTAATAAGATCCCTTGAGATTCCTTGTCATTCATGACGCTCTAGTGGCGGGGGCCCGCCGGCTATCGAGCCCACTCCGCCACTGTTCGTTCCGGGCTACATCACTGCACAGCAACACTTTTAAAAGATGAAACTTGAAAAATTTTGCGAAGCTTGGGGAAGCCAAGGCACCTCTGAAATAGACTTCCTCTGAGTGCTATTCTGAACGCTCGGCTCTGAAACAAAGATACTCATATAGTACTATAGCGCCCTTGTTTTAGCAAGTACAGCCCATTTCGCCCCCTTGGTTTGAGGGGATGCATGAGATTAAAAGTTTCCCCAGTTGATGATGGTGAGCAGGTGCCCCTTCCAACTGTGCTTTGTTTTCCCGCCATAATGCAACGCATGCTCCATTCCCTCAAAGAAACAAAAGAGCAACATCAACAACTCAAAATCGAACACCTTGGAGAAAAACCGATGATAAAAGTCATGGCTCAGAGTATCTAGTGTCCTCGTTGGATTCCTTTCACATCTTCCCACAGACACGACCTCAAAAATAGACAAAATAGTCACTCGGGTTAGAATGAAATGTTTACAGAGGGAAAGTTTTGTTGTTTTCCTGATGCAAAGATACACACAGATAGGGCAAATGAGTTCAGTGTAGAGGTCTGGGCTGGTAAAAGTCTCTTACATTTTTGGACAGACACAACGCTACCAAATGTTTTGTATGAGCGTCAATTTACAAAAACCTACCAATTGACGTCAGAAATGAAGAGTACTTTGTCAGTTTTTAAGGAAAATAAACACACTTTGTTTTTAAATTCAGAAACTGATTGTTTTGAAGTATTTTATAGTTTGTAATTGTCCATCCATTAACTTCAAATTTTTTAAATTTCAACAGGACCCTTGTTAACCCTTGCAATAGTAACATCTTAACTGAAAAGGCTATCCTGTATAAATATGGAATATTATCATATTATTATTGTTATTATTATTATCATTTTTTATCAGTTTCCTGTATTCTTGATCCCGTAAATGTAGAGTTGAATAATTCTTACAGGAGGCTTTTACTTGGTAAGATCTCATCAATCAAATCTGTCAAAACAAGACTATCTATCATTTGCTCTAAAAACAATGTCAAATGTCAAAGCAGTTGCTATTTACTGCATGAGACAAAACTATTTTTCGTGGCCTGGGAAAGTTGAAGCTGCAAAGTATTTAGGTTTCTAAACTTGAAACTTCATTCTTCATTTCTCATATGATATTTCTTATGAAAAAATGAGTAGAGAGTATGAGAAACTACAGGCTGAAGATTTCGCAATAGCTAAGATTCTAAGAAACTGGCACCATTTGCAGCTTTGATTCTCATAGGTCACTCTTAAGTGTTTTGACACTGCACTGTAATCGAAAATGTTTTGAAATTATTTTGAGTACGAATTATGTTACTACTTGTCTTGAAATCTTAGTATGTAATTTTGAAGTTCCTTTAAAGATTTCGACTTATTTATTTCAATTATCTATCAATTAGTCTCTAACGTCGAATTAATTATCGAAAATCAGAAGAAATCAGAAACTCCAGAGACTTACCAGCAAAAATGGCCAAATATTCCGAGACATAAATTTCGTATGAAAATACACATAGAACAGATTTACATACGTAATTCTGTCTGTGTATGCAGCTGGTGTGGAGAATTTAGCAAATTTAGAATTTTAATTTGCATACTATCAAAACCTTGAATTAGAAACCTACTTTTGGTACATGACATCCAACAAACCGTACCATTTTGTCCTCGCTTGCGGTACAAAGGCCCTGGCCTTCGATCGAAAGCGGTCACATTTCAGTGAAAGATTCAACAAGTGTCGTTACCTTGCCTTCCTAAAGCAAGCCACAGAAATAAAGTTTAATATGTAGACTGCCAAGTGAAATAGCTACGAACTCTCTTCAAGAAGACACCAAGAAGAGAGAAGGTGAAGAGAAGTTGGGTAGCATGATGGAGTCGCCGAACCCAAGCCCAAGAAGAATGAAATTTGAGCAGCTCAGAGCTGATTATGAACTGTTTCTGCAAACATTTGAGAGTGAGTATGAAGTGATGCTAGTCCAACGATTATAGGAGGAAAGAACTGGTTGCCTGCTGTCAACGTTTCTCAAAACTTTGGTCAAATCTCACGATCTTATTTTCTTCAAATTCGAATATGGAGTCACGCTGTTTGTTTTCTGCAGGACGCTGTGGAGGAGACCGAGTTGTCCTGTGTTCGCCCTGTCAAAATAAAAAAAAAGCATTTTTAGGAACTCAAGCTCTCAAGTTGCCGAAAAGTTAAAGCCACTCATTCATAGATGTGATTTTCTGGTTGTTAGGATCAATTTTTGGAAAAGATCTGGCATTTGAATAATTACCATATGTACTTAGTGGTCGTCCAAAAATCCACTCGTCATCAGTTAGCGGCATTTGGCCGCTAAGGGGGAGGGGATTTTATCAAAATTCGTTAAGTGTTCATCAGTGGAACTTAAGGAATTTCATGTCTTATATAAAATATATTGGCCAGTTGTTGGTACTTGGGATCAAATTAAAGTTTCATAAATTGCATATACAGTACAGGCCATTCGTAACTTAACACTTACGAAATTCGTAAGAAGTCGTGCGATGTCGCACGAAATCGTACGACGTCGTGCGAATGAAAGCGAGTTTCGTAATGCGAAGTCGCACAGGAAACCATGCAATCTCATACGAATGAAAGCGAATTCGTAATGCGACGTCGCATACGAAATCACGCAACCTCATAGGAATGTCAAAGTTATTCGCATACGAAGATTAAAAGGTTATTTGCATGGGGGAATTTAGTTATTGACAACTTCATCGAAACTTCAGAATGATAGTAACTCATACGTCATTTCAACGTTGGCATCTGTTATTCTCCGTTATTGTTTACTTACGATAAGGTTTTTACAATCGATAAAGTTTTCGATGTGCCCGTCGAATCTTTCAGCGTTTCTATTTGTTTCACTGTCAAGCACTTTGTTGATAGGCTTTTCAGGGAATATTATGAATGAAGTTGAAGTTTCTTTTACTGTAGTTGATGTTTATACACTGAATTGAAGTCTTCAAGGATTTCAATTCTCAGCAGCTTTTCCCAGCTCCTTCGTGAAATACTCACTGCGTGTACGGGAACTTCCCGAATACGACTTAAGTATCGAAAGATGAATGTGGCAGAGCGTGTTTGTTGGGATGAAAAGTGGCAGAGGGTGTTATCCTCATGAGTATCAATCATATTTTAGAAGAACCCCCAACATTCTGCAGTATCTTCGGCAAGGGAAGTATAAGCTTGAAGTATACGCGTTTGACTTGATAACGAGTATACGCTCGAAACGTCGTGTTTTTAACATCTATGCTACACTGGTACTTAAATCTTTCATTTACAGTATTGTCGTTTAATTTACATACTAGTACCACACGCAACATCTATATTTTGTTGAAGAGAAGTATATCTTGGGAATACAGTGGACATTTTTAGATCCATTCTCGCGGCCTAACCACACCTGTAACCGCTCTAATTTCTCCAAAATAGCTGAGAATTTGGCACCTGGCTCTTCCTCCTGGTGGCAGCGGCGGAGCCACGAGGGGGGAAGAATGGGGTGTCCGGACCATCCCACTTTTCCAGAACATAGGTCCTGAGATTCGCACAAAAACGCGATAAAAGCATACAATTGGTCTCACAGAAGGGGTAAGTCAGATCAAGTTTTTGTCATGTAATTAAAAGCTCTAATCAATATTCTTGGCAAATATGGACCCTAAATTTTGCAAAAAGGGCGTTGCCTGCGTTTTCTACGAGTCTGAAGGACGTGCCCATGCAAAACTTTTCTGGGGCTACGCCGCTGCCTGCAGGAGATCTTGGTTGCGTTTGCACGACAGATTGATACTTGCTTTCCTGGTTCAGTAAACGCCTCGCAAAGTTCAATCACCGCTGAGTTGTTGAAGTTGATAACAATGCTTGCTTGACAACCAAGACAGGGTGCAAGTCCGCCCGAAACCCTTGAAAGAAGTCGAACTCGTAAAGGTTGAAATTTGAAAAACGAAAGAGATAAAAGAATCCAACTCTAAAGCTCCATCTCACTTGGTTCTCGATCAGGAAACTGTCCGTCCCCAAGCCCTCTTCGAAGTGTGATGAATTGTGAAATTAAGTTTCTTCGGTTTTGCGTGTTTCCTGATTGCCCGCTTCAAGTGGGGCCATATCATCTCAATCGGATTAAGGTCCTGAGTAGGTGACAATAATGAGTAATAAAAATTAAGTTCATAATCATAAACGATATCCAAAGTGATTTCACTAGTGTCACATTGCATTTCATTTGGGACTTTATCAAATGTTGTAAACCTTAGAACAATATCAGAAGAGTGCGAAGTGTAACCAGAGTCACTAACCGCGTTTGTAGTGGGGGAGGATATGGTTCTTGTCAAAAGCGCCCGATGTTACCAATTTTCAAAAAGGGTACAAGAAAACAGGAAATTGAACATTGGAAGTGTGAACATTGAAAAATTTCGCCTTGGTACTTTATGGATACTTCCTTTAAAAAAGTTTAACTATATGACCTTTTTCGTTTACAATTCTTTTTACAATGAAAGATATATCATCACCTTTATCATTATCAATGATGAGCGTTTGTCACTTGTAATGTATTTGAACTTGTATTTTGTTTGAATGTATGTATTGTTTATAAGAACTAAGGATTTGTGCCACTACTGAAAAGTTTCTTAATATTGTCAGATTTGATGCACTGGAAGTTTCCTTGGAGTTCCCTACAGGGGGCTTTGGGGGTACTAGAGCCCGCAAACCCAGGCCAAAATTGGGGAAAACCCAAAAATCTGCAAGCAAAAAGGCCAAAAGCCGAAACTGCTTTTCTGAACAAAATCTTCAATTTTCAGCAGTAGTTTTTGATTATCTTCAACATTTCCATTTTCTTCAAAGACTCTCTGGGCCTTATTGTAAGCATTCGAAAGCTGTTTCTTCGATCTCAGTTGTCTACATGGACTGTATGGATTCGAAAACCGGAAAAAATAGGAATCTTGAATGAAATACGCGAAACCTGAGGACAAAAATTGGCCAAACTCGCAACCCATGTCACATCTCAAAACTCGAAAACCTGTACGATTTAAATGTAAATTCCGAAACCCAAGGGTTAAAATTGGCCAAACCCGCAACCCGCGAAACCCCAAAACCCCTACCTGAAGTTAACAGTCTTTGTGTTAAATTCCTGTGCCCTCGTGAACATTTCAAAACAATGTTTTTTGAAGCTGTTCAATATTTAGACATTGCTCAAGTATCTTACGAGTAATGATGCAGGAAACAGGTGAAAATAGAGTGAAACTGAATATCAAACTTTTTGCGAAGCAAATCCCAGAGCTCTATCGCGCTTAGTTAATTGCCTTCCTCCATTTTAGTGTCGATAAAACCACAGTGATGTAAGTTTAGAGTGGATTTCGACCACCTCAGGAATGATTCTGAATTAGGCCAGTTTCCTCATATATTTTATAGAAACCTTGACGACTAACTGTAACTCCGTTCTCTGCCTCAAACTCTCATTTAAAGTAAATGTTTCTGAACTTTGTTCTCACAGCCTTTGCTCTGTGATTTCGTACGAAAGAAACGTCTTGTTTTAGTCGACGATTTCGTACGAAAGAAACGTTCCATTTGAGTTTCACTGTCGCGCTTTCGCTCCACGATTTCGTACGAAAGAATGTTGTGCTATTCTTTCGTACGAAATGGTACGGCTTCGCACGAAATCGTACGACGTCGTGCGACATCGCGCGACTTCTTCGGTGCGAAAATGATGTTAAGTTACGAATGGCCTGTACAGTATGTGGAAATTGGTGAGAAGTGATTTGAGCAATGTTTTTGCCACCGTACGTTTTTTGATGTTCCCGTTTTGCTATGAATGAGCAATCAACTCTTTTTAGGCCAATATTTCTGCGCAGCCTCATAACAAAGAAAAAAGATGGGGTCTGCTAAGGAGGGGGAGGGAGGGGGGTTACAAAGTTAGCGGCCAAATGCCGCTAAGCAATCACAAGTGGATTTTCGGATGACCCCGTACTCATAAATGTTCCAGGCCCCTGGGCATTTGACTGCCAATAATTCCTGACCCCTGGGGCCCAGTGCATTCCAATGTTTCCTCTGCTGGATGTTCCCACCAGGGATGTAGGCATAGCAGGATTTGCCACCAGAGCAAATTTGGTGGTGTTTGTGGGAGTAAGAAAAAGAACACAGGGAGATAACAGATTTGGGTGACAAATCCAAAAATAGAACAGAGAACAAAAGAGTGAAAAAAAATATTGCCTCTTTTCCATCATATTTACTGAATTTTTGGTCATAGGCACCACACCAATTGCCCACCAGACCACAACAAACCTTGGCATGAGAAAATCAAAAGATGGCTCTCCGCCGGATTTC
Source organism: Aurelia sp. 4 Dawson et al 2005 (assembly GCA_964019985.1). Classification (NCBI taxonomy): domain Eukaryota; kingdom Metazoa; phylum Cnidaria; class Scyphozoa; order Semaeostomeae; family Ulmaridae; genus Aurelia; species Aurelia sp. 4 Dawson et al 2005. Next base: position 3,296,519 of record OZ026502.1, on the reverse strand, counting down.
TCTGGTGGGAGGCCTCAGATTGCACCCAGGCCCTTGGGCTGTTGACAATACTGGGAGCTTCTGTTTAGAAAGTTACTGAGGTTGTGCCTTGTAACAGTCCCTGGGCCCTGGGCACTCACCAGAAAAAGTTGCCCCACCCCTGGGCATTTATGCGATAATTTTTTGTTGACTCCCAGGCTGCCTTGGGTGATGGTCAGGGTATGAGTTGACAAAGGCATAATCATCTTCATGATTTTCAGAACTACCTTACCCATCTGTGGACATTTTAATGGATTTAGACAAATTGGAAGATTAACATTATAGAATAGTGAGCTGGACTTGCCCCCGTTCTCCCCTGTGTTTCCACCACTGCTATAAATGTCTGAAATCTGCATTCCTATCTTTTTCAGAGCCAACACAGATTTATAGATACTTGCGAAGCAGACATGCCCTTTCAGTAAGTCCAATTAAAACTTTTGTGCATTACGAAGTAATTAATGAAATTCTTCTTTGCAAGACTCATTAACTTTGTTTGCAGGTAGTGGGGAAAAATTATTAAAAGTAACAAGTACCTCCCTATTCACTCTTTGCCAAATTTGCTAACTTTGTCTAGATCAGCCAAACGATGATGATTTTTGTGATATAAACAGTTCCAGTTTTCACTCAGAAAGAACTTTTGCAAAGATAAAATTTTACAACAGGATTACATAGAAATTGTGTATTGAGGAGTTTCCTTCTCTCCATTTTCACATTTGAATTGAGTGAACTGCCTAATGTTTTGGCCTGCCTTTCCACTTAAACCGATCGAAACAGAGACATTTGAAAATGCATCAATTTGATGGAAACACCTAATGGAGTCATTCTAAAATTTTATAACAACTGCACTTGATTTGGCACCAAAAAACACAGCAAAGAAAATGCCTGAATGAAGGAAGTGAAAACAAATGAAATTGGCTAATGGAAGCATCCACTTTCATGCCAGGCCTTCTTCTCAAAAATGGAGTACACTTACAGTAGTTTCTTTTATACATAATAAACTACGTAATATGAAACTCAACTGTCAGATCACCATAAAATTAGGAAACTCCAGTACAACGTACAGGGAAAATATAACGTAGGAAACTTTTCATTTGAGAAAGAAAATTCTTGGCATGTTTTTACTTTATTTTCATGTGTTTCCTGTATCATATTACTTGTAATGTACTTGTGCTATGTCTAAACATTGGAAACGCTTCTAAACACATTGTTATGAAATGTTCAAGAGGGTGCTTGTCCTGAGCATGAAGATTGTCATGAAACCTTAAAGAAACTCGTAAGGTACTCTGAGTACTCCAAATCTGATAGTTTTAAGAAACTTTCAGTGCAGACCCACATTCTTAGTTTCGTATCAAAAAAATATATGTCTGAAAATAGTCCAAGTTCATCTGAAAATAGAGTGATCTAAAACTGAGTAAAGGAAAGGTAGCCTTAACAAAGAGCTCTCAGAACTGTGGAAGCTTACTCAACTATATAACTCTTTTGTTCAAGCAAAGCCTGTGAAAGGCATCAGTGAATCAGTTTTGAATAGCACATGCATTTTACTTGAAAAAATTTCCTTGGTGCAAGAATTCACTTGAAACCACATTAAGTTTTCGTATTATTTTATACTGTAATATGATATTACTTTTTTAGCCATTATTTCTTCATCGTTCACTATCATACATGAAAGAAAGAAGGACCAAGAAAAATGGAAAAGACAAAGATAGAAGGTAATTTTTTCTCTATTTTGTACTGGGTGAGTAAAAAACAATCTGCATTTGAAAGACGTCTGCTGTCATGATATCAAGAAAATAATACTGGCACACAGGGCCATTGAGAGGAGCACTGGGCTCCAGGTTTGGGAGCAGAAGGGGCACTCTGGTACCGGAAATTTTTCTGGTCAATGCCCTTTTCCCTTGGATTGCGCCCTCAAGTTCACTGGTAAAACGCTGCTTTTAGGTGCAAATGCCCATGTAAGACTAAGTTTTGAATGCCAGTGGGCCCGCAGGCCTAGAAACGTGCCTCAAGGAAAACTGAAAACAAAGGAAGGTTGCATGATATATACCTTGCTGGGCCCCTAAAAGCCCTGGGCCCCTGGTAACTACCCTGGCTACCCCCCTTCTTGATGGTCCTGCTGGCACATACATTGTAGATTTAATCATTGAACGGTTCAAACCATTTTGAAATGTCTCTCTCTTTATTTGCCATGTTTTTTGAAGATGTTGGTGATAATGTCTTCAGCTTCCGTCCCTTTGTTTTGAACTTTACCTGGCTGAAATTAGCCACTGATCCTTTCTGAAATTGTTAATAATCTTCACACACACAGAAAAATGTGAGTCCCACAGTTCTGCAGTGTCTTTTTTGAAAATTGGTATTTGTGAATGACTTCTTGTCAGCATTTATTCATGAATTCTATTCATGCTAGGAAATCATTCAAAATTGACTCCATGTTAGAGAAGAAAAAGTCAAAGATACAAGATGTTATTCAAAATGATGATGAGGAGGATGAAGATGAATGCAGGTACTGACTTTCTTCCCCTGTCTTGATGTTTAGAACAGAAATTAGATTCGCCATAATAAGTTTTTTTTGTGTCAAAATTTCTTAGAATTTGATCAGTTCTTTCACACGCCTATGCTTTTTTCAAATATTTTGCAAACTAAGAAATTTTTTCAAGTCCAGTTACCTTATTGATAAAAATGTGATCAAAGTTAGCACAAAATACTTTTGTTGTTTGGCCATCATGCTATGATGTGGCAGTGTAGCCAATTGGTTAAGGGGCAGTGCTTCAAATCTTTTAGGGTCTACCCATGAGGGTTTAAATCCCATCATTCGTACTACAAACTACAAGCCAGCAGCCAATTCAGCTATCTTTCCTTTTGAGGTTGGTAAATGAGTTCTCAGAGACAACTTTGAGGGCACACGCCAAAATGCAGCAGACCCACATCAGCTGTAATTAATTTGAGACAGATATTTGTTTCTTAACCAGTCTCTTGTAGAGAAAATTTGCAAACTTTCTTGAAGTTGAAACATTATTAAGAACATCTATGCTTTTCTTTGCTTTCCTACTGTATTTTATAAGTTGCTAAGAACTGTTTGTGACCAAAGATAGAAAGGTTTTCATGTCTTTGGTCTTTTTCAGCAACAAACAGCAACAGAAGTTTCTTAACATCACATTTGCAGGATTCTTCCATGGACCAGGTTTTTATAATTTCTTTCTTGCAATGAATTTTTATCTTTGAATAATCATTATGTTGTAAAATCATTCATCATCAAATAAGATTTTTCCAAAATTAATTCATCCTTTGAAGGTGGAGAGGTGGTACTTCTCTATATAAACCGAATGTTGAAGTGAAGAAATTTGACTGGGATATGCTTGAATACCAATCTAAAGGAAGGTTAATGATCCACCCCAGGGTGCACTACAAATGTTTTGGATATAGGGACACACAATCAGGAAGGGTATTGATTTTCCAGATATTTGTTTAAGGAACAGTATAAATTTTCATTTCGTGTAAGGAAGGGTACCGATTTTTAAGATTTTTGCAAAAACACAAGGTCAGGTAGGCTTTCGCTTAAAATTGCTATGAGATTGGGTATTCTTGTTTGAAAGATTGGTATAAGGGACAGGCATGCTTGCCTCCAACCCAAAGTGTGGTCAAGTGCCACCCCACAGGGATTCAAGTCCCCATCTTGTCAAACCTGCCACAAAGAGTGAAGAGAGCTGGCAGCTCTTTGTAGTTCTAGGCTGAATGAGTCAAGGGGTGTAATCGCATGGCAATATTTGAGCAGTTTCATTTAATTATAGGAAGCCAAGAATGAGGTTGAAACTGTCAAAGAACATTTAGTGAAGAGATAAACTTTCTGAAATATTTGCTGTACAAAATTCGTTTGAGTTAACGTAATCCATATCTAACTTATCACTCATATATAGGGCAAGATCTTGAAAAGATATTTTTGATAATGATAAGATATTTCTACGGTAGCTGATTGGTCACTGTAATCAAAACAGATTTTACAGCCCCAAAATTTAGTTCAAGAGCTTAGTAAAAATCTTTCCACTGTTGTAAATAGTCTTCTTGACGTTTTTACAGAGTTTGGTGAGGAGATCTTCAACACAAGTGACTTGAACAAACAGTTTTCTCTAAAAGATGAATTTGTTGATGTAAATTTGCAGTTGATAAAGATTTTAACAAGGAAGAAGAAGGTTGGTCTCAGTTTTTATTTCATCTTTTTTTATTCAATCATGATTAGCTAAGTTAGAGAAAATAATGTCAAATTTGAATCTCGCTTGTGGCGTTCTGCTCTTTCGCTTAAGTTTTGTTATCAAGGATTTTAGCTTTCACCTACTTCTTCTTATACTCCACTCCCTGCTTCAATGGCTAAAGGCATGAAAAGCAACAAATTTTGAAAGTGGTGACCACTCTTCTTGAAGCTGTTTTTAAATGCTTCCTCAGAAAAATCTTCCATAACCTTGGACAGAAATTGCTGATTTAGGCTAGGTAGATTTTTCAATCAAATTGCAACAATCAGCTATTAGAAGAGTAATTTACGAAAATCTTTTCTTTGAGTCACAGGCAACAGTAGCTTTTGAAATGAAAAGTGCTTTCGTTTAGGGTTCGTATACTCTTCCCTTTCGGCACTTGCTACAAATCTTTCTTTGTCCCTTGTCAATACGAGACGTGGGGTATATGATGTGGGCATGCAGGGTGAAGATGAAGGAAGCAGAAAGACGGTCTGTCTTATGTTCTCATCATTCCCTCATCGTAAGTTGCGTTCATCTTGTTCTGACAAGGGAGTGGACTTGCCAAAGTCGTTCTAGAAGAAAGGAAGAGACGACTTGTTGCGAACAGCTCCTCATTAATTATTCATAAGGTGAATGTGACCTGACTTGACCTGACGTTTGTAATAGGACCTTACCGCAAGGAATTTGAAAACCAGGGGTCAGTTGTATCTGTGTTCACAGGTGTACTGTTTTGGAAATGGTGGCGCCAAGATGTTCGTTTTGACATACAGCCATTTGTGTTTCGAAGTTGGTTTGCCCCTGTCAATTTCCTTCAGGGAAAAGCAGAGTCTTGTCTGCCATTGGTCAAACACTATGATAAATGGTGCCGTCTGCCGTACCAAAAACCGTCCGGCCATCCAGCTGTCTTCTCCAGCTGTAAGCTGCTTGCGACAAGTCGTCTCTTCCTTTCTTATAGGACGACTTGGGCAAGTCCAACAAGGGAGAGACTTGTGCTAAATCCATCTTCCCTTACATCCTCTGACTAGTTCATTTGTTTCAAAGGGAGAAGAATTTCCTGTTGATTCCCTCGACCTTGGAAGATGCACATCAAAATGGAACCCAAGCTCACAAGCCCTGTCAGCACCCGCGTCTTGTTCAATTTCAATCCCAAGGCGAGCATTTAAAGAAGATGGCAGAGTTGTTAAGACTTTCATTTTGTCCATTCAAGTCACTGTGCCAGTTACAAAGAAACCTAACAAACGAACGTCTAGAAAAAAGCTGAATTCGGAAGAACAGAGTCAGTCGGATAGAGACACTGAAGGTAAAAAGCTTCAAATATCTTCCATGTCATTTCTCTTAGAAAAATTTGTACTTAGATTTTTTGGCGTTTTTATGAGAAAGTAATACCGACTAACAGGTGAATTGAAAAAGTTTACGCATTTGGCGATCGGCGGGCTTTACACGTTTGGCGATCGGCGGGCTTTAGAATAAAGAGTTTGTAACTTAGACTCGATTACGTGTCGTAGTTTCGCTCTTTCCCTGAACTGATCACGCTACAACTACGATTCATTTCGCTACGCTTGTAGAAACAGTAAAGCTCCAGACTGATTCTTTATGAAACCTTTCAGCTTCTCTCCAAAAAGTTCTATTAAGTAGTGTTTGACCCTGTATCACTATCACTATTGTGTACATTCGAACATTCTACAAAATGTACCAATCTGTCATTTGATTCGCATTATCTTTTGGAATGCATCTGAAAGATTAATTGGGCCTAAATAACCTGCTGATTTTTTCTCACAACCGCTAGGTCTAAAATGCCTTAAAAATCAATTTCGTAGAACTGCTGTACTATAAAATCTGGTGTTAGGACGTTGGTAAAGGATCATTCTTGCTAGAAAAGCAAAAACCGCCTTCATCTAAGCCACATGCTAATCGGTAGATGACGGGGCGACAGAATCTCGTCGCCGATTGAAATTTTTTACCGTTTTTTCAGCTCTATGGGAATAAGGCCCTCAGTGGAGCGATAACAACAACAATTCAACTCAATGAGATGAGCGTAACTTAAGAGACATTATGGAGTGAGACTTTATGTGACCTATATTCATTACTAAAATGTTGACCTACCGGGTGTCCCAAAAATTTTACAGGTTTGGTTGATCCTAAACGATAAGAATATAGCGTTAATCAGTCTGAAATACGTTTTGAAACATACCTCGATGGCTAACTTGAACATAGATACCTCGTTTGTTGATATTAGTACATCGAGAGTAAAGATATCAAGCTTCAAAGGAAAAATTTGCCTCCATCGCTAAACCAAGGCTTTGAAGTTTTGACGTAAGCAAATTCTTGAAGCACAGTGGATAAAGTCAACAAGATTTGAAGCTTCAAATTCTTGAGTCTTGTTATGACGGGGACTTGCCGCCCAGCTTTAAGGGGTAAGACCCATTTTTAAGGGTTTCGGTTGATTTTCATAGCCATTTTAAAGATTTTTGGGAGAACTTGCCGACGCTTGAACTTCTCAGAAATCAAGATTCATCTCACTTTAAATATATAGTATGAAGGTAAAGTTACCACCAATCAAATTTCAGAATTAAATCGATAGAAATCCAGCGTTGCAAATACAAAACTCAACAACTATTTTGCAAGTCACAAAGCTACCCATTTCTGGCGGAAAATTTGAAGTCTGAGACCTTCATTGAGGGAAATCCAAGGTTCTAAGTTCATCTTTATTGGCAGTACATACCCATTGCTCTATATATGGAAGTTACCACCCGGGAAAGCAGCTCAAGCTGAGATGAGCAGCAAGTATGTGTTATCGGCAAAATTCTGCTCTCCATATATTCTGGTGTCAGCTTTGAGAAAAGGCCGTTGTGTTGCACATGCATTTAAGGTGAAGGGTTAGCACCAATATGTCATTAAAGTGATCTTTCTCCAAACAGATTCTGCAAGCACCATTTCGGAACCACCATCAAAGAAATTCAAACATCAAGTTTCAGAAATAAGCGAAGATACATCAATTCAAGAATGCAAGAAACGTGTTTATACCGCAGAATTAATCGTCTTTGACAAACATAAAAACTGCTTATTAACAGACGGTGAATATGAGCTGCTACTTCACAATTACTGGATGCAAGATGGAGAAGAACCCCCTACGCAGAAAGGCAAAACATGGGAAAACGGATTTAGAAATAAGGTATGTTTGTGATAGGTAGGAAGGTAATCATATTTAACGTGGCTAGCCTGCGAAAGTCTGAGAGAGAATAATTTCCAGCAGGGGCCACGGATGTTTGACCATCAACCCACCGAAGCTACCAGATTTCCCTCACATGGCTCTGGTCGACCCGGGCTAGAGTTACGAACAGCCACCAAACTGTCCAGCGTGGGATTCGAACCTACGGCCGTTCTGAGACCTTTGGTTTACGAGTCTGTCGCCTTAACCACTTGGCCACGCGCTCTCTATGATAAAACTATCTCGCTTAGTAATGCCTTTACCTAAACAAATGATTATGGTACAAAATTTTTAAATAGCCTTAAATAGCAGACCCACTATAATAAACGCATAGACGCACAGTGAAATTGTAGCTTGTAGAGAGAACGCTATCAACTTCTGTAAAAGATCAACAGTTACAACATAAGATAAACCTTTAACTAGAAAGAAAATTGTTCAACCTGCAAGAAAATCAAGTAATCACTTACCAACAACGCTATTTCACTGAATTATTTCACCAAATACGCGTTTCGTCGCACAGTCTTCTGTTTGGTTCATGCGAAGAACAGATAAATGTCACGACCCCGGGAAGAATGTGCGACGAAGCACGTATTTGCTGGAATAATTTGGTGAAATAACGTTGTTGGTAAGTGATTATTTGATTTTCTTGCAGGTTTATCAATTTTCTCTCCAGTTACATGTTTATCTTATAGTTTGGTTATTGCTCTTAAACAGAAATTGATAGTAACCTCTACAGGTTACAATTTCAGTGTGCGTCTATGAATTTATTATGATAGGTTAAGGGCAAATAGGTAAGTGCGCTTGAAAATGCCTTCCTTATGATACTGAGTGATAGGTCAGGTTGGAGAGGGTCGTCGATACAGTAAATATCCGCAAATAAGAACCTGCAGTATTTGCAAGTCAGCCTGACTGGAATCTTGTATTTTGGGTATTTACTAGGAAGTGAAGCTGTTCATGTAATTAAATTTGTTCTTATCTTAACGCCAATTTCCAGTCAGCGGAATTTCCCGAACGGGCGGAATTTTAGACAATGAAATGTTGCTCAGCCGTAACAATCTATTCAATTTCAGAGCGACACTTTCTCTCGTAAACAAAAGAATTTCCGCCCGCTCGGAAAATTCCATTGACTGGAAATTAGCCTTTTTTCAGGGCTTTCGGGAATCACTTTTGTTCAGATTCAAACATCAAGTTTTTTATTTGCAGTCATTTCACAGAGCTTGAGTTAATGAGTTAGCATCATTTTAGCATCATTTTAATTTGATCATAAGAAAATTTTGTAAATAGGGTTTTTTTAGTTATGTATGCTTTTGTTAGCTTTGTATTTATTTGCACGGCCCACTGTAAATCAGTCCTTTGACTGACGTGGCCACCGTGCCTAAACAATTTAAAATCAAATCAGGTCTTTTTCACAATGAAAGTTTGCAGAAGGATCAGAAATTTTATATAGTCCAATTAAAATCTTTCAAAGACCCACTTGAAATAGATGTACTTGAATTACTGAACGGACGTTGAATCTTCCTTGCAATAAACGCGCACCACTTAATTTTTGCTATCCACAATTAACACCACGTAGAGTATCGTTATCTTTATCAGGACAATCGACATTTTCTTTGTTACTAATTTCACACTGTTGTAATTTTTAGTTGATCTTGTAGTTATGTTCGTTGTTACTAGGTGAGAGGCCGTCTTGGCCTAGATACCTTCTAATTAAAAAAAGAATATTGAAATCACGTACGATCGATCAACAACTCAGATACGAACTCTATTATTGTGATACCAAACATGTTATTTTGATTTGCATCTGTAAATTTTTTCTTCGAAGAAATGTTACAATTATTTCAGTAATGTGCTTTTTGCTTAGTTTGCATACAAACATCTTTTCATTTGAATAAGTTCAGTATAATTCAGTGGAAAAGGTGAAAAAATGGAGGCTTTAATGCACAGTTCTTAGATCATAAACAAACTTTTTTCAGACCTGTACCAATTAATTATATAATGGGGTGTTATCCCTGGGGGACGCACAAAACACGTTGAGGGTACGGGTATTTGCTGCCTGGGTGGGTTTTTGGGCCCCAGATTCTCTAAACAAAGGTCCCTTTTTCGGCAGATTTTCCTTAAACATGGGTTGTTTTTCTAGAAGTTGGCAAAAGATAGTCAAAAATGGGTAGTTTTCGATCAAAATTCATCATCAGAGTGGGTATGATCGCTAGTTTCGGCAATTCCAAGAGTGTCGAAGGATGAGGACGACGGTGGCAGACCCCTGTCCATCCCCAAGTCATGAACCCTTCCCCAGGGGTGTTATCTTTTAAAACAGGTTCTGTGTTTCTCAAATTAGCGTTTCTTACGTGCGGGACAGTACTGCATTCCAATAAACCTATCTATCATCTATGTTTTCAGCTTGGCCCATTTGAGATGTTCGCTTTTGGTCCAACCATCAAATTCAAACTTGCATGGAAAGACAAACCCGTGGCTCCTTTTCAAACAAGATCCGTTACATTGATCGAAAAGCTTTCCAAACAAAACAAAAACAAAAAGAATCAACAAACACCTGACCAACAAACCAAGGAGGAACAACAACAACAAATACAACAACAACAACAACAACAACAGACTCCTTCGCAACAGCGCGTTTTTTATCAATTCATCTATAACAATAATACAAGACAACAAACAGAAGCCAGAGATGACTACTATTGCCCATGGTGTTCGCTGGATTGTGTTAGGTTGTACAGTTTGCTGAAGCATCTCAAGACTTGCCATAGTAGATTCATCTTTATGTATACGGTAAGTATTCGAAAGGAGAAGCCATGATTTAGGGATGGCAAGATGATCCGCGACTCCGCTGCAATATTAGGACAATTACCTTCCAGATCAACATTGTTTCGGGAGTGTTTTAACCCAGTCACTATGGTTAGAAATGTAGATTATGACGAAATGGCCTAAGTGTTCCAAGGACTTTTGACAGGCATCGTAGCTTTATATTCAATTATCTCGCTGTTTACACATTTGCATACGTCAGGCTTCAACTTAGGGTTTGAGACCTTGCATGAGTCAATCTGACTCATGACTGCTGATTCATGGTGGAGAAAGGCAAAATAAGTGATTGCTTCAAAAACAGTACTTCTATCGTTCTGTCAGCAATGTCAAGATAAAATAAATTTTCAAAAAAACGGTTCTGGTATCGGATTAAAAATTTCGCTACATTTTCTGTTTGGTACAAAGTGCTCTCTAATGAATAGACAACGCTGCTAACCCCTTAAAAACTTCAGCAAAAATATTTACACGATGCCAGAACCCTTTCGAAAAATTATTTAATTTGACATTGCTTGAGAACGATAGAAGTGCTGTTACTGAAGCAACAAGACATGTTCCCTTTTCTCTACCATAAATCAACAACCACTCGTCGGATTGACTCAAACAGGGTCTCAAATTCTAATTTAAAGCCTGACTTATGCAGCTGTGTCAAACTCGAGAAATTGAGCTTACAGCTCCTCGATAGCCGGCACACAAACGGAACACAATCTTTTTGGGAGACCCTGTATAAGCAGAAGGTTAGCGTGAAATCGTAATATCAAGACAAACTTTGAATTATTTCATATGAAACTTTAGGCTCGAAAATGTTTTATTTAAACTGTGATTTCAAAATCCTTCACTGGCCGTAGCATAATTCTTACTCAATGGCATTACTGATGAAGACTAAATTGGTGAAGGTGAAGTTGCAGTTTCTAGCGCAGAGTGCCTGGATCGCAGAAGTAGCTAAGCGCTAATCCAGTCCGCGACCACTTGTCATGACACTCAAGTGATGGGGCCCTACTAGATATCGAACCCACTCCGCCTGACTGTTCTGATTGCAAAGTCAGAGGATTACACCACAGCCCCACGCCACCTTCAAATTTCAAGATTCAAACGATTCATAGATGATGTTTTCAAACAAATTCTGCCTTTTCTTTCAGTCATTATCAAAGGGTGCACGTATAGATGTATGCATCAATGAAAACTATGGATATTTATTTAGTGGCAAAAACAAAGTCATACCAATGGGATGCAGTGGATATCCAACAAAAAGGCAACCTGTAACCGAGGAGATTGTTTGGAGGTAGGCCCGAATACTTCTGTCATTTATCTTGGTGTTATTTGGGTAGTATTTGTCAGAGAGAATCTCTTAATCCCTCGAAAATAATCCACCGTGAAACATCAACAATGTCCTACAGATTGATTGATTGATTGGTTGGTTGCTTGATTGGTTAATTAATTCATTTATTTGTTTGTTTATATATTTATTTTATGTTCTTTAAACAGGGTTAGCCGTACAGTCAAATACTGATTTTTAAACTGCCCTATAGAATAACAACAAATTGGATATTTCTAATCATAAAGATTTACATGTAGGGGTAAAGTTAAAAGTAAAAAGCTATGCAAAATAAGGAGTGGAACGAAAAGATTTTTTGCTGCTGATTTTATTTGCAGCTTTGAGACCCCGTTGACGGTAGAATTTGAAAACGGCTTGAAAAAGTACCGTTTTGGCTTCCCGCTTACACGATGCCGGTACAGTTTTGTGTTTATTCCATAGACAATAACAAGTGACGTTACTAATCAATAAAGATAGGTAAAAGATTGGCAATAATAAGGACAATAGGGAGCATTAGAAATATAAGCCTCTTAACGAAAGTGGCATAAAATTCTACCGGCAAAGTGCGTTTACACAGTTCTTGCAGAATTACATTTAGCACCCATATTGCTTCTTATTTCCGCTACCATTTTGTACTACTTTTGAAGCATTAGCTACAGTCTAAGGCATGGCGATGATGCTCAAGTGCCAAAAGTACGAAAAACGTCCTTTGGAGTTGAGTCCATTGCTTACCTTGGAAATACCGCAAGGAATGAGACAGTCAAACAGCCTTCCCATCTTCAAAAAACAAATTAGAAGTTGGAATGGTGCAAAATGCAGCTTTAGGCTTTGCAAAGTGTTTATCCCGAAAGTTGGGTTTCTAACAGGATACATTTTTCAACATTTTTGTCCTGTAATATTTAATACTAGTTTTATTGTAAATAATGTATATTGTAAATAATAGGCTTTAAATAGTAGGAAATTTAGCTATTGTCTTTTTTCCTAGCCTACTTTAAATAGATGATTAGTAATAAAAATAATTCCATGCATGCTGGCTGATGCTCTCTTGCATCTCGTTTAATGCAAACTTTCTTTGCTTCCCTTCTTTTCATTTCTGTGTTTGCAAATTCTGTTCTGGTGCTACAGGCTCTTCTTCAAGTTCAGCGCGATTTCTCCTGTCAGATCTTTGCTATTCTACAAAAAGCCTGAATCGAGCGATATTTTTATAGAATTTTATACGAGAGATTCGATTGAGTGGTGTTAAGAGTTTCATCACTATTATGCACATTCTAAAATTCTGCAAAATATCGTTGGATTCAGATTCGTTTCTAGGATTGCTTGAACTTTGACAATGAATTTCTGTTCATCATCTTTCAGGCCTTACCAAGAAGTAGAAGACTTACAAGAATTCATAGAACCGGACTGTGCAGACATTGATGGTGTAAAGCCGTTCTTCCAAGGCCATGATAGGTAGTACGTTTTGCAGTAACGAAGTCTGTTCTACGTTGTGAGATTTTGTTTCAAAGATCTTTCAGTTGATCCTGTGTCTGATTACGATAAATCATAATTTGGTAATGTTGTTTTGGTGACCATTCTCTTTTGTTTTGGTAACCATTCTCATTAAGACACCTGCTATAATACACTAAATTTAAAAATAAGGCATCGTTACCTCAAATATTTCGCCACCCATCGACAGCCTCATCAGTGAGTATCAGCGAGGTCTGTTCTTTTACCTGTATTATAAGACTGTACGATCCTGAGTATTTTCGTCAAGAACGTACTGGTTGGTCTGTAGCCTGCTCCTTTTGTGGTACTGCCCTTGATTTGTTTTTTTTGGCTAGTTTGCACTTTAGCGGACACACTCTCAACATTTCCTCGTGTCTGAATGTTGCACTGAATGTGAATGTTAACCGCATCAATACTGAGATTAAAGCATACCCAAAGTGTATTAGCGGGGGTTTGGGGGCGGGAGCCCCCAAAACTTTGGAACCAAACGAATACATAGATTGCCGGTCCTTGCTGCAGATTTAGGCCACATTTAGGTCATGTTGACGTTCTCCAGTAAGTGCGAATGAGTCGAATCACGGTTAGATTTAGCATTATCAAATTAGATGGTAGGATTTTAATCACTATTGTTAAGGAAGCCAATCAGCATGTAATACTAACAATACAATTCAGTGCAACCTCTGTTTTCCTTGAAAGCTGTGTCCGCCAAAGTGCATTTGTCCCGTTTTTTTCTGTTATTTTTGAGAGTTATTGATAAGCTATGTTTCTCTACGGTAAACCGGGGTAATTTGGGACAATTTCATCATTTTTCAGGCATAACTGCTTCATTGCATACCTAAATGAGACTAATTCAACTTTTCATGTACATTTGAGTGCCAAATAGTTGATATTGAGAAAAATTCTCTCAGTTAATGTTTTTGCTGATATATTTGCGTATAAATGATGTTGTCCAAAATTACCCCACGCGGAGTAATTTGGGACAACAATGAGTTCCACCTGCAAATGATGCATAATGACACCTAAAGGCAAATCGGAATAACAATATGTAGTATCTGCCACCGTTCATTTGAATTTCATCAAAAATAGCCTCTTTATAAACTTACAGTAAAGCTGTCATTATCAAATCAATGCTTCAAAATGTCAAAAAAGTACTCGACATAAATGCAAATGGTAAAAACCTTGCTTTGAAAGAATAAATTATAACAGTGACTGATATAACTATGCAATTTTAAGCAATGTCCCAAATTGCCCCAAGGGTGTCCCAAATTTCTTCTGTTCCAAATTACCCCGGTTTACTCTAAGGTTGTATTAGAACGTATGCAATGCATTTATGCAATCTATGTAATTAGTTTTAGCAACGTACATTTTTCTTGGCTATCATCATGGCTAGCGTGCAGTAGCGGGTGGCATTTGAATGTTGTGTTGTTGTATGTCATATACTGGAAGAGCTAGTGTTAGATTCAGGAGGGGGATTTTTCGGTAATTTAGGGTTAGTTAGGGTTAATTAGGGTTAGTTAGGGTTAATTAGGGTTAATTAGGTTTGGTTAGGGTTAATTAGGGTTAGTTAGGGTTAGTTAGGGTTAATTAGAGTTAATTAGGGCTAGTTAGGGTTAGTTAGGGTTAATTAGGGTTAGTTAGGGTTAATTAGGGTTAGTTAAGGTTAATTAGGGCTAGTTAGGGTTAATTAGGGTTAGTTAGGTTAGGGATTTTAGTTAAATATTTGCAAAAGGAATATGACATTTAACACTGCCCGGTTAACTTCACTTGTCCCCATCAATCGTCATCATCTGTTGGAATTGCATTTTGTTTTTCTGTTAATAATGAAACAGTTTGTCTGAAGAAGGTTTGTCCTAGCTTTTGCACGCAGGAATTGAATTATTGAATATCTGATCTATTGTAGAGTTTATTACCATTCTGAAGGATGCATTCCAATGAAACCATCGGAAATTGATTATGACAGTGAGAGTGAAAAGACTCCTGCTTGGCTTAAAATACAAACAGATTACGTAAGCATCTTAACAAGTCTTTTTTCATCATTCGAAAGATCTATATTGCAACTATCAGCCTGTACAAACGAACCATTGAGTGCTCCAATAATCAGACAGGCAAAATGCGTTTTTAGTGCTGTAATTCATGTGTGATCATGAAAATACACCCGACCATTCATGAGACCAGGCGGTCGCAGGAAATTTTTAATCTATAATCTTCTGCAGTAAAATTTCTCAAATTCTATCTCTTGTCATGTGTCACACTCTTTTTTCCTATTTTTTCATGTTGAAACTAACCATTAAGATCAAGCCAATTACCGATGATTTGAAAGAAGTTTTCAGATATCAAAAATGGCTTAAGTAGAATTAGAGCGGAGTGCCTGAAGTGCATGCTGTAGCCAGGCATAGGACCCCTAGTTTAACGTCCCTTCCGAAAGACGACGAGGTGAGTTGTGAGGTCAGGTCACACATCCGGAGTTTGACCTCACTTGACCGAGCTTCACTTCAGTTACCTGACGAGTTGTGATGCCACAGACGTCCAACACAGCAGATTCTGAAATATGGCTCAACTTTGATGAATGATGAAATAACAACTCTTCAAGGCTACTTGTACTGATGAAATAACAACTCCTAAAGGCTACTTGTACTGTCATTGTTGTAACGTTCCGTTGGCATTAGCAAAAAATGCTTTAGGATTTGATATTTCTTGCTGAAGTAATGATATGAACTAATTCTTGGTATTCTTATTTTTCTTATTTGTAGATGATCGATGAATTTACTGATGTCAATGAAGGTGAAAAAGAATTGATGAAAATCTGGAATATGCATATTATGAAAGGATGGTAAGGAACTACTAAATGATTGATTGATTGATTGATTGATTGATTGATTGACTGAGTGATTGATTGATTGATTGAGTGATTGAATGAGTACAGTAAAAACCCGCGTATGGGAACGTAGTGATTAAGAAGCTACAGGCTGAATTCTGAATTTTTTTAGCACATAAAATCCTAAAACTAAAACCAATCAACGCAAATATTCTAAAGCTGCCATAGCTGGAAAGGACATGATGTCAGCAAGTCCCAACTACGACAGCCACTTACAATAATTTCAAAATGTATAAGTATACAAATGATTTGTCAACAAGAAAGAAAAACAACTCGAACGGGTGTCTCAGAAAGAAGACCTCCACCACCTTACTGGAAATGGTCTATAAAGCACTCATACAATATCATGGAATATCATTCTGAAATTAGACCCGCAATATATAAGAACCCGTTCAGCCTGAAATTTGAAATATGTTCTTATTCGTAGAGATCATCAAATTAGATCAAAACTCCAATTGCTTTGTCATTGAGCGTATACGGACTGATACTGTCATGTGCATATTGCAAAGAACTCTAAAGATGCTTTGAAAGCTTTCCATTGTATTCTGTAAAATTTCTAATTCTTCCACGAGCTGCTTTTGTGAATAAGGCCTCATGAACTCAGGTGCCTCTGAACTGACAGTAAATAATGGGCTTGAAGTTTCAATGTGAACAAAAGGAATACCTGAAAACACTGAATGAAATAAGAACCAATTTAAGAACCTGAACAGCCTTATTTCCCACTAAATACTCAATATGTAAGAACCTGATCAGGCTGACTTGCAAAATTGTAGGTTCTTATATGCGGGTTTTTACTTTAAGTGATTGATGGAGGGAGTGATTAACTGAGTGATTGATTGAGTTAGTGAGTGATTGAGTGAGTGATTGATGGATTGAGTGAATGAGTGATAAACTCACGAAAACATTATTTATTCAGGAATCTAAGTTCCCTTTCAAAGTAATTTGCTCTGTAAGACTTTCAGTGTATAGTGAAAATCAATTTTTTTGCAAATCCCTCTGACTTGAATTTCTGACGACTCGAATAATTTCATTTCCTGTGGCATTCCCATGTTTAATGTACATTGGTAATGAATTTACCTGGAAGCAATTTTTTTTATCCATGTAAAATATTACTACAAAGCTACATTCTACTATACTTTAAATATCTATGCAACACTACAGGACGATGCCATGGGAGCAAAAATAAATGACAACACCACGGCCATAACATAAAGACATGGAACTAGACTAACAACTACGATGCAGTTTGCTAATTAAGCTACTTACAATTACTATACGGTTCTACTACGATATCTAAGGCAAAGACAAAAGAAAACTAAATAGAATAAAGAAAAAAAATTACAGAACATTGCTACGATTGAGTGGCTTATGGAAGGGTCGGGTATAAGAGTTCAATCGAATCGACCAGTTTTATGTATAAAATTTAATGTAAGTTCAAGGATATGCCTATTCACCGAGTCAGGAAAATCTTTATCACCATACAATAACATAACAGTTGTAACAAAAATCATTTGCAAGATCTACATATCCAAGTGGTCGTAGTAATGCAACGATTCCAGCGAGGAGGTCTCTTCTATGTATATCAAAATAAGGGCAGAGCTACAAGAAGTGTGGAAGCAATTTGAAAAGAAACACGTAACTGTTAATCTAAGAATACAACATCAACGCCAACTGTTACAAAAAAGACACAGATCTTTATGCAAGAATCAGTGTCTTTCAGAAGGAGCTTCCTCTGAAACACCTTCGATGACAATGTCAGAAATTAGTCAATACTGTCGACTTCCAGAAAGGATCAAACACAGGGTTGGCTGGAGACAGCTATCTTTTAAGTATTAAATATTTTTGTTTGTGAAGTAAATGGTTTTGATTTCATTTTTGACACTATTTTGAATACCATATTGAAATATTGATTAAATGAAATGACATTAGCAAGAAAGGGTTGAGAAGAGAGATAAATGACGATAGAAATATTGAGCTTTATCATTGATGATCGGTGATTAGCACGATCAATGCTTAAAGTAAATGAACGGAGATATAACGACGTAATTTAACATAGCACAAAAGAACGGCAGGCGTCACTAATTTTCTAATCGTTTTCATAGATCGAAAACATCAAATACAATAGGTTATATTTAGATTACCCAGTCCCCTTAGCTAAGTTTGCTTTTAACCTTATCAATTTACTTTAATTCAAGATCGCAGTCTTTGTTAACACCAGTTATTACTAACGTAGCGGGTCACCGAGGAGTGTTCATTACTTTGACTTGTTTGATGAGGGGGCCTTTGCTGAATTTCATAGGCAGTTCTTTATTCTCTTTAATTCCAGCGTTATATTCTGCTTTTAAAGGGGCTGGTCACATAATGTAAACAAAATTCTTTCGAAACGGCGATTTTGCAGTATTTGTAACAGGCCATATCACAGAGATTTTCCACAAATTTTCTCAAAATGAAAGTGTTATTTTGAAGATGGACTCTTGAATTTCGTGAAGAAACAAACGAAACACTCATATGTTGCAGAATTGCAGAGATATTGGTGGATTTTTAGGCGTAACTTTATTGTGGATTCACCCCATCCACCAAAAGATGCACAGAACATAATGGCCACGTGTGGGCAACTATATAGATTCTAGAGATAACAAGTTTGTTTACGGTTACATGACCCTGCCCCTTTAACATGAACCTTTTCTATTTCCAGCTACATTTCCGACTTTCAACTGCCACTCGCTTGCAAGTCATTCGTTGAAGAGCATGCACAAGAAATCATGGACAAGAACCTCTCACGGAATTTGCTCCTTCACTTGGTGAACCTCTTCCAATTCAACTTGATTAGCCAACCAACAATATTCTCCACGATGGCTGTTTATAAGAACATCGTTGCCGAGGGTCGTCAGGATTCTTAGAACTATATTATCTTGGTCATGCATTGGCAACCTTTTTGCCTCAGTCACAATGTGGCTATCCTTTGACCGCACATAGAGGATTACTAACCCGTTATCTCCTTCACAGCCTGACTACCTTGTTACTTCAGTCGCAAGATGGTTATCCTAAAACCATAAACTCAGATACAGGTTGAATACTCAATTTTCTCAGTCAAGGTTTGGCTACCTTATTTTTTTCGATTACAGACTGGCTACACTGTTATCTTAATGACAGATTGGCTGCCCAGTTCTGTTAGTCATAGATTGGCCACGGATACAGGGTTGTTATCCTGTTACCCTTGTCACAGCTACCCTGCAATCTATATCACGGATTGCCTGCCATTATCAATTACAGATTGGCTACCCGGTTATCTTAAGTTACCTTTGCTACCCTGTTATCCCAATGACAGATTGGCTACCCAGTTATCCTAAGTTACCTTTGCTACCCTGTTATCCCAATTACAGATTGACTATGCAGTTTTTTAGTTACAGATCGGCTACCTTGTTACCGTAGGTACAGCTTTGCCACGTTGTTATATCAGTCATAAAATTTTGTCTACCTTATAGACCTTTTAGCTATTCTGAAAAAGAATCTCAATCGAACGATACTTTGCTACATTTTAT
Source organism: Aurelia sp. 4 Dawson et al 2005 (assembly GCA_964019985.1). Lineage (NCBI taxonomy): Eukaryota > Metazoa > Cnidaria > Scyphozoa > Semaeostomeae > Ulmaridae > Aurelia > Aurelia sp. 4 Dawson et al 2005. Next base: position 3,277,039 of record OZ026502.1, on the reverse strand, counting down.
AGAATTTTCGAACTTGCACAATAGTGATAGAAGCTCTAACGCCACTCGATCGAATCTCGTATATAAAAATGTATAAAAATAACGCTCGATCCAGGCTCTTTTGCTGAATAGCTAAAAGGTCTATTACCACGGTAACAGACTGGACATCCTGTAATCTCAATCACAGATTGGCTACCCTATTACCTCAGTTACAGGTTGCCCAAGTGAGGATTTTATGCCGGTGTGAATTTGCGTACACTGATTTAACAAGAAGGTGAACAGTAGGGCATAATTAAGGATGGCCGTGCCCAGTTGCCATGGTTAATCGAACTTAAGTAATTGTTGCTAACCAACATCATTTTTGTGCCGAATGAAAAGTAAGAACAAATACAACCTCATTCTGAATCGACTTTCCTACTGCCCGAATGTAGTTTTTGGGGTAGCAGAGGATTTTGGTCATCTATAGGTCTTTACTTATGTTCCATAAAGTTTCCAACAGTGGAGTTTTGTGAGGTTAGTGGCAAATACTTGGGGAAGGGTTTAGATTCCCCTCATGTCGGTTGGAACAAAGACCTTTTGTTTGAAGATAGTGGAAAATATCTTTTCAATGAAACAATATTTGACAATTGCTTATACCCTTTGCTGTCGAAAAGTAAACAGAAATATAGAATTCGATTGCAAGAAATCTAGCCTAGCTTTTTGAGTCAGACTTGCCAAAGTTGTGGATCAGCTAGCTAGTTAAAGATGTCGCTGGAGAAAACCCAAAATTTTTCGAGTAGTTTGGAGATAGAACCACTTTTTTGAGATCAACAGAAAGCTCTGAAAAACAATTTGCAAAGCCAGCCGTACCGGAAACATTGCGATTAACAGATGGACTTGCTACAAGTCTCTCTCGCGGCAAAAACGGGAGATCCGCGAGAGAGACTTGTAGCAAGTCCAATTAACAGATGAACTAGGAAGAATAGATGTGTCATGCAGAATTCTAATTGTTAATTCAGGGTCTCATACAGCCCATATATCACGCCGGGAAAATAAGGAACCCTCAGAGGCGATCAATGATATCACGGTTTTGTATTATTTTGTACCGTCCTGTTGGTGGGAACTTTCATTTGTAATTTTGATATCGCTCTTTGTGGAGTTGCTAAGTTTGGTCAACTTTCTGTATGTGTTGAAATGAAAGTTGTTTTTATGAACTCTTTGAATTTTTGGAGAGATTTCTGAACAGTGTTTCGTGAATTTGCTAACCACTTGCAGATCTTTGAAAAAGTTGGCCTACAGTTGTGAGAAGGCCTATTTGCCGTACAGTTAGTTTATTTGCCACGCTTGATGAACCAGAAAAAGTTCCTGCTTTCGAAAATGTGTTGCACCAAAAGGAATGGAATTATTTGAATGATTCAGATTCTTGTTATAAACCACGGGGGAGGGGGGCTCTCGGTTAAATTTTGGGTAGGGGTGTGCCGTAGACTTATTACGTTGAGTCCTAGTAATCGCTACCTCCCACCCACCCCCCTCCCGCTCATACTAGACCCGCCCCCCCGTTTTTGTTGATTCACATTGATCCGCCAGGTAACAAATAAGGAGGCAAATAGATCTGTTTTTGTGCCTTCACATTGATTTGGTTTTGTGAAGTTCATTGTTGAATGTTGAAGCGTTTTCAAAAACTTACGTTTTTTGGATATGCACTTTTGATAGCGTTTTCGAGAACCTCCGTTTTTGTGGCGTTTTGTGTGGATCAGTGTGAACACTTTCACAAAAACGAAAGCTTTTTACCTCCGTTTTTGTACAAAAACGGAGCAGTGTGAACGGGACCTCATCTCTGTGAGTCTGAAAGAGCCATTATTAACCATTATCCTTTGTGGGCTGAATCCAAAAACGTCTGTCATTTTAAGACAACGTTCGCGCAACGCCTGCACATTTTGAAAACAGTGAAAAATGTGACGGTAGCAAAATTTGAGCTAGCGTCCACACGATGCCGGAACAATTTTGATAACGGTAGGAAATTTGACGGTGAATAACTCGTTGCAAGGCTTTGATGCCAAATAAATGTACCTATTGCCTAAGAATCGAGTGTTTTTGTTCCTGAAACGTCGAAAAACGTTCTGTTTTCATCATTCTCGAGTGTTCACACAATGCTGTTTCCGAAATGTGCCAGTAAAAGTTCCGTTTTCAAAGCTAAAAATTGTGCCCTTTTCGTGTGTACAGGAAGGCCTATCCGTCACATTTTTCACCGTTTTCACCATTTTTCACCGTCTAAGAAAGTCGAGTTTAGCGCCTTAAAGGATCATGGATCAATCATTTAAATGACAATAGATATTTAGCTTTATGATCAATACGAATACCGCGAAGTAAGAGTATCAGGTCGTTCAGGTTTCAACAACATATCTTCGTCTCCTTCGGCAAATAGATCCACCTTTCCCATTAATTTTACTGTCTTCTGGAAATGTGGGCTGCAATTAAATTTCATTTTCTCTGTCAACTCTGGTAAAGAATGCCTTGTCAGTCTCCCTGGACCCCTAATTTTTTCAGCACTTGTTCTCCGGCTAGGCCCAGCAGGCTTTGTATTCAACTTCCCTTGTTTTGACAAAGCATGCGCTGTTAGTACAGCTTCGAAAAACGATCCTTTATTACCGAGTCCTGCAACGCTTTTTCGCCGTTCGACAACTTGCTTTCGTTTCTCGATTTCACCGACATCAGAGCTCGCAATGATATCGGCAGGCTGGCAGTTTCGTAACCGTTCTCGTAACATTTTTAAGTACTTCGCGGTAGACTGACTTTCTTGAGTCGTTGGTGATTCGATGTTGGTACCTTCAAAAGGCTCTCTAAAATCTTCACTAGGCTCTTTCGCAACTTCTATTAGCTTTTTCTTCAGTAGCCCCCACCCTTTGCTTCGTCCAGATTTTTCTTGCGCAGGACCTTCGTTAGGCCCTTCGTCTAATTTATCAAGCCGCAGTTTTGGTACGACAACACTTTGTTTATCATTTTCCCTTTGTTTACCAATTGATTGTTTGTTTTCAGATTTGTTTACATTCGAAAAGCTTCCTTTATTGTCGCATCCACTGTCAACGCTAGAGTTGCTTTCTTTCTTTGTAGCAGTTCCTCCGGTGGTCGTATTATTACTGAGATACTTTTCAATTAAATGTTGCCTTGTTTCAGGTGAACTACCACTTATTGATATGCGTCCCATTTCATGTTCTGTAGGGGCGGCCCATGCTTCATAGGAAGTCCTTGATATTTCACCGTTTGTTTTTGGTCCATTTTCTGCCAACTTGACATGTAAAGGTTGCTTTACGCTCGAATTTGACCCAGTACTTTGTGTGTCTGTTTCATTACTGTATGTGCGGCGTAGCGTTCTTTTTTGACGACAGCTTGTTTTGCCTGAAACTTTTGTAAGACTGCTGTAGTCACTGTTATCCGACATGCTACTGGCAGAACTTGAAGAAGTGAAAGGTCTTGGCTTAGTGGCAATAGATCTCATGGGATAGCCATTCTTTAGTGACGGTCTCTTTGGCAAATTCACCGCCTCGCCGTCGCCAATCTTATCTAAATCAAACCGCCCGCTTGAACCGTTGATATCAGTCTTTGTTTCCAAGTTTGAAATTGTCCTCCGTCGATCAGGAATAAGAACTGGACGCGTTGATGTAAAACTGCTACTTTTTCTCGGTTGTTTGCCAGAGAGGCTCTTCCTTGAAGACTGAGTCCCGCTTGCTCTCCGCGTCAAGCGATGTGGAACCGTTGTGGCCGTCATCTTTTCGCGTCGTAATACCGGCTCTGTTTTCTGCCTAACTGTAGCTAGGCCACGTCCCAAATCATCAACAAAGTTCATTTCTCCGTCATTTTTGTGAATGTCCATCCTTACCTAAAAAAGGGCGAACTGCATTACAACAAGAGTGGTCTCTTCTTAACCTGCCAAATATCTAACTTACTCAAAATTGCCACCTGCGTTCTGTATTTACAAATTGACAAAAATATTTATTTCAGCGAGAAATCAAACTCGATGTGCAACAGGTTCATCAGCTTAGGAAATTTGATTTTTTATTTGTTGCTTTTTTATCACTCACTATTTGTGATGTTTCTTGACAGATGTCATCAGCTGCCTACTTCATAACTTTTGCTAAAGAAGTTTAGCAACTCTGGAGATTTGAATTTTTAATCAGGGACGTGTTCTAGGACTTGCTTTTACAGCTTTCACTTCCGAATTTGACTCGTTGTCCGTCGCTCATTCTCTAAAGTGCAATTCGCCGTGCAATTTCTGTTGGTTTCTTATCTAATTGTCCTTCATGCCTGTGCAAAACCATGCGAAGTTAGCACTACAAATCGTTTACTGTAATGGCGTTATCTTTTAAAACGCAGAACATGGAATGATGTGAGAAGACACAGCAGTGGTGGCGCCAGGGGAGGGCTACAAATTCTCTAAGAATGGTTTTTGTTCCAACATTAGCATTTCCATCATTTGTGAATGTGCTTATATTGCAATTTGCTTCCCTTCTCAACGTCCTATCTTTGCAGTGCGGCCTCCAAAAAGTATACTTTTCAGGTTATTTTCGAACAAGAGAATCATACCAGCGTCTTCTGACTCGTGTCTTCTTACTAAAACAGCCTAATAACTCTTGAAGTCGCTATTTAAACTTACAGAATCTTGTAGCGGATCTTCCTTCAACTTATCTCTTTCCCGTTTACTTCCTCGTTGCAGTCTGCTATTAAATCCGCGCCATAAAAGACCTGTAAATTTATTTGCACGCAAAGAACGGTGTACCTTTTCCGACCAAAGCCAAATTCAATATGTGTTCCTGGCATAATAAATGTTTGCCACCTAAATTAGCTTAGGTCCACCTGTGAAGGATCAACTTTCAATAACTTTTACTTTAATTAATGTGTCTCCGAAGATTTTGAGATCCTTGGTCTGCAGATAGGCACTAGGCTCCCTCCACAGCAGTAGACTTATTACCTGCCTCGAGAATTTATTTTATCGTTTCATTTTTGATTACAGTAAAAGCTCTATTAAGCCCCCTCCCTTATACACCCCTCCCCCCTAAGCCAAAAGTTTAACTAAACCCCATCTCTATTAAGCCGTCCCCCACTTATTTCAAATTCCATATATTATCAACGATTTTCCATATACTTCCCCAGACAAGCCTGCATTTCAGTTTCAACGTCCATAGACGTTTTTTTATAAGAAACTAGGATCAGGCCATAGTACCAAAAGTTTCGTAATTTCGCATGAAATTTTGTCCATTTTAGTGCTAAAAGTTTCTTAATTGGTTTCTTATTTTTTGAATGCAGAATTATCGATGTGGTCGCTAACACTTACGTTGAAAACATAAATGGTTAGATAATATTGCTCAAGAATAAAGGTTCAACGATCTATTTGCTATAATATTTATGCTTTTAACTTTGAAAAGTTTCTTAGTACTTCTCAGACATAGTACTAGAGTTTCTTAAAATTTTGGCCATCTTAGTACTAGTTTCTGTAAACGTGTAGTGTTTGAGATGGAGAGACTATCGAATTTATTTGACTCGTTAATCCGTATCTTGAATCCGCAAAGAAGAACCAAAAAGCTATTATATATCCTATTATATAACATTTGCCTTATTTATAGCCTAATTGTTATATATTGATTATTAATTATAATTATATATATATATATTATTATTATTATTATTATTATTATTATCATTATTATTAATATATTATTATATATTAATTATTTTATATTATATTTATAACATTTGCCTAATTTATAGCCTGCGTGCAGACTTTACTTGCGGAGGAGGACGTGCACGCAGGCTACCTAATTTAAGTCGTTAGCTAATTAATGTACAGTTCAATCATGAGCGATAGGACACCCAGCTTGTAGCAATTTGAAATTTTATATCAGAGGCAAGCCACCTTGACTTATTGTTTTTGTGTTTTGAGAACTTTTGCACTGTTTCGTAATTTCGAAATTTTGGTGGCTCACTACCGAAAAATTTCAAAATTACGAAACAGTGAAAGGTAGTTGCATACCAAGGAAAAATGAGTTCAAAACACAAAAAACAATAAGTTAAGGTGGCTCGCCTCTGATGTAAATTCAAACTGCTACACACTGGGTGTCCTATCGATCATGGTTGAATAACAAATTAACTAGGATACCAGAGAGTTTTGCACCCAGGGTAAACAAGTAGACTCAAGAACGAACCCAATCAATGGTTTCCACACTTAAAAAAGATATGCGAAGCTAAGCCTCCATTTGAAGTCGTTCTCCAACTCTCATGATTCGTTATGATGTTTCAATATGTAGTAGAGTTATTCATTTTTGCAATTCTGTACAAACCGTAGATGTAACAAAATTTCTGTGGCCTAGCTATCATTTTTGTGGGCCAGATAAATGTAATTATTATCTGAGAACTCTTTGTTTCAACTACAATAATATTTTCGAGAGAGAGAAGAGTAAGAAAACTAATTTTATCGAAACAACTGGCCACAATTGTTGACTCTTTCATGTAGACCAGGTCAAAATTGAGGGAAGGCACCATCTGTGAGAGTCTGATACATGGGTACATTCGGCATAACGTTTCCATTGTTTTAAGGCTGATTTCCAGTATTATTATTATTATTATTATTATTATTATTATTATTATTATTATTATTATTATTATTATTATTATTATTATTATTATTATTATTATTATTATTATTATTATTATTATTATTATTATTATTATTGTCCTTTCTTCACGCCTTTTTGTTGTTTGGCGGCTTTTTCTGGGCAGCGGATTGAATCCCTCAATCTTAGGTGTCCAGAGTCCTTCTAATCATCTTCGTCGTGCCAAGTACACAAGTCTTTTGTAATAAAGATGTCATTTGTCCCATTTCAAGTTGCTCAACATATCTCTTAAAGTTTTTGCTCAGCGTACCAAGAGCTCCGATGATGATTGGTATTATCACCACTTTCCTGACATTCCATAGTTTTGCTACTTCCCTTCTAAGATCTTCATACTTTTCCCTCTTCTCCTCTTCTCTTTCGATCACTCTTCCATCAAACGGGCATGAAACGTCAATGATTATTATCATTATTATTATTATTATTATTATTATTATTATTATTATTATTATTATTATTATTATTATTATTATCATCATCATTATTATCATCATTATTATTATCATCATTATTATTATCAATTTGTTTTAGGTTTGCAACTTACATAGCTAGAAAAGCTAATTCAAGCCAGTGGAACTTTCCGACCGGGCGGCAATTCTTTTGTTGTTGGAGAAAATGTTGCTCTGAAATTCAATAGATAGTTACGGCTGAGCAACTTTTTGTTGTTTTAAATTCCGCCCGCTCGCGAAATTCTGCTGACTGGAAATTGGCCTAGTATCGGGAATGTCGCAAAAAAGCACTCCCGGTAAAAGGATCACCAAAACCCCATTATCAAACCTATTATAAAATTTTCTGTTTCATCTATTTTGTCAATGATCCAAAAATGTTTAACAGTGAAGACATTTCATGTTTAAAAGCCATACTCTTGAGTTATAGTCTTTAAGCAGTATGGAGTGTGATTGAGGCCAAAATTAAATCATAAAATGAAAGCACATTTTGCAATTGAATCCGACAAAGCGAAATGTTAATCTCATATGAATGCGTAAGAGTCATAATTTTGAGATTTGTTATTATCCTTCAAATCTACAAAGGTTGTTTTCTTCCTGACATTTATAACTGAAAGCATGATATAAAAATGTTTATTAGGTACAGTAAAGTCCTACCAATCCTTTAAGAAACTCCTTCATAAGAAAAGAACCTCAGATCCTGAATTTGCGCATGAACAAAGAGTTATTAAGGGAGAATAATAGGCTGAGGTCAAAGAGTTAGTTTCTTAAAGGCGCGACTTTACTGTATTTGTACTATTTGCATCCCATTGCTTTCATTTAAAAATCTTTATGTCCGGTAACCCCATCGACCAAGGGCCTGTTTACACGAGCCCGGGTTGGCTCCAAAAAGCCGCAGAGGGTCAGCCCTTCTTCAGTCAAATCTCTTCAAGCGTTTACACGAACTCTGCAGCCAGCCCAGGTCAGCCCAGCTAGGGGGTAATACTTCTCGATGTAGGGTTGACCAGGTTGACCCTTTGTGACACCTAACACCGGAAACAGCGTCAAAGGCTTTTTACCGTGGTCCTTTGCGTTACTTGGTAAATCGACTAATCAGATCGAGCTATAATGTGTCAAACGCGAAGAAAGTATTGCATGATTCTGAGGAGAAATAACCGTAGTATTTATCACAAAGTTCGGAATTTTCCTCACTGTTAAAAGGGAGGCGTTTTCTTTAAATGGAGACTGAAATTTGTTAATTTGCGCAAAGCAATGTGTTTGGATAATAGAAGGCTCAATTTCAACAAGAGAAGTTCTTGCTCGACCACAGTTAAAAGGGGTCATTAATATTTTAAGAGATCTTCGCAAGACAGTTTGAGCAAGTTTGTCGCGGTAGAATCATCCGAGGAACTGCCGCACTGTGGTGGAATCTTCAGAGAAATGCTAACTAGTCAACTGTTTTCAATAGCAGTGTTGTTTATACGTGTAGTGCCTCGTTAGTATTTTAAGCAATTGATTCGTTAGGAAATACGCCCGGGGGAGGTACTCGTATATTTTTCCGTGCGGGGACGTGCCGCTTAAACAGGGTATCATTTTCAGGATTCCGACTCCGGGACAGGGTATCATTTTTGTACAAATCGGCTCCATGACAGGGTCCATATTTGTCATTTTTTGACTCCGAAAGGTCGTTTTAGGCCATTTGCACTCTGCGAATGTGAATCAAATCGCTGGGATGGCAATATTTCCACAATTTTCGATAGATTTCGTACAAATTTCCTTGCAGAGCACAACTTTGTCCAAAGAAACTAAAAGAGAGGGTATTGTTTAAGAAATTTTACTCCGGGACAGGGTATCATTTTCGGGAATTTGACTCCGGGACAGGGTAGCATTTTAGATTTTCCAGCGGCAAGTTCCCGTATGTTCGTAGGCCAAGCACCCCCTCCCCCCTCCCCGGGGAAATACGACTTTGTACTTGGAAGATAACATTTTACACCATGGGCAATAATGCACCGTGTTTGTAACTTGGAAATTAAAGTTGTTTCCTAGATATTACCAAATATTACCATAGTTTTCTTCTATGTTTTCCCTTTGGCCCAATCCTAACCAAGTAGAAATCAAATTCACATGGCTCCTGCGCGTCTGGACTGTTGGCTCCTAAACAGCGTTCATCCTCATTTCAGACTGCCTCTTTCTGATATTGCAAGAGGAAGTTTGAAACGAGGATGAACGCTGTGTAGCAGCAAACTGTTCAGACGTGCAGGAGCCATCTGAATTTGATTTAAGTGAAACGGTAATATCTAGGTAATAAACTTTAATTTCTTAGCGACAAAAACGGTGCACAAAGTTTCGAGCATTACTCTTTATCAGATGTGAAAGTAAGTCTACAAAAACTATTGCAAAATGTAAATGCTGCAAAATACAGGTTTCTTTTCACAAGAGTGCGCTTATGAGAAACCATAAGCTGAACTTACGAAAAGTTGAAAAGCTTGGCAACCTAAGTTTGGGAATCTGGAAAGCAAGATACTCTCGTAATTTGCAGTTTGAATTTGCTCAGATCGCATACACGTTTTTTGTAAGAAACTGATTTATAAGAAACTAGTACTAAGATGGCCAAAAGTTTAAGAAATTCGAGTACTATGTCTGTGAAGTATTAAGAAACTTTTAAAAGTTAAAACATTGATATTATGGCAAATAATATCGTTGAACCTTTATTTTTGAGCAATATTATCTAGCCATTTTTATTTTTAACATAGAAGAACACTGTTTATTCCTATATGATGTTAAGTAAAATGATGTTGAAATGTCAAGAAACATATCTGCAGCAGTATTAGCGACCACATTGATAATTCATGCATTCAAAAAATAAGAAACCAATTAAGAAACTTTTTAAAAATGGACAAAATTTCGTGTTGAATTAAGAAACTTTTAGTACCATGGCCTGATCCAAGTTTCTTTTAAAAACATGTAAACAAGTTTTGACACTAAGCATTATGTACATATTGACAAATGGTTTGACAGTGTTTTGAGAGCGATTTCGGTCAATAATGTACTCTTGTTTTGAAACTGAATGGCTTTGAACTTAAAACACTTTGAACAAAAAAAGATCTAATTTTGCTCTAGAGAATATAGATTAAATAAAAAATGCAACTCGTAAGGCACTTTAGGTACCAAAATTTGCTTGAAATTCAAGATGACTACCAACCTAAGAAACTAACCTTGATTTCTTATAACAAACAAACTTTTTATCAACAACTGCTCATTAAAACTGTACTAGCCTCTTCCAAAAAAATGGAAGAAACTTTATCAGAAAAGATCAATTTGAATTCGAAAAGTTAAGGAACTTTTCCAATGTTTTTACGAGCTGCAAAATGTTTTTAACGAAATGTGTATCACCAACCCAAATAACTCTAAGAAATATATTTTATGGCTTTGATATAGTTCCTTCTTTTTAATCTTGGTTAAGGGGTCTGCGGTAAAATTTTGATAAATGCTGAAATTCTGGTCTCTGAATTATGTTACAAAACTTTCGTTACCCATATTTTGTGTAAGAAACTAAGAATCTGGGCCAGTACTGAAAGTTGCTCAACATTGTCAGATCAGAGTCTGGTCAAACTGATTTTTTGAGTACTCAAGAGTTTGCTATGAAATCCGAAAGGTTCCGTACCGATCTTCAAGTTCACTACCTGTTCCTTCATGAACATTTAACAAAGTCTTGCTTTTCAAGTCTCTTTAATGTTTAGACCAGACCATATATTTTGCAAGCTGGAGTTCAATGTTTATCTAAGCCCCCCGTGCAGTCAGTACTAATTGGGCCCATGCACGTAGCGCAACTACTGAAAGTTTCTTTAAATCATCAGATTTTCAAAACTCGGAGTTTCTTACGAGTGTCTTAAAGGTTCTATAACAGTAGCATCAAAAAACGTTGATCTCATTGCAATGACAACAGTGTCTTTCAAAGTTACAAATGGCTTACAAAAGTTTTCGAAGCTTCTCTGACGTTTACGCTTCATTCTTTCTTAGTAACATGATGCAGGAAACAGGCGAAATACCCAAGGGTACGGGCAAAAATGAGGGAAAATATGCTGAGGATTCCGCCATCGACGTAAATAGTTTGTTGAAGTTTCTTAATTTTTTGGGGATCTGGGAATTGTGTTTCTTATAAGCAGGTTCTTTTAGAAAAATACGTGTATTAAGACACCATACGAAAAAGATTAGAGCCAAATTTCTTACAAAGAAAATGAGTTGGCTCAAAAATCAAATAAACTTGAGATCTTACCAAATATAAACATCTTTGAATATTCACTCCATGTTGCTCATTCTCTCAAACAGCATCTGGTTTATAAAGCAAACCGAGCGACCTGCCTTGCTGTATGTTCCTCGCCGTCAAGGTGATATCCTAAACTTTAAATGATGTTTACGTCAGAGCAGCTAATCGTATTTTTGACCCTCTCTCTTTAACTGTGTCGGATTTCGTGTACGCAAGCCAGCTATCGGCAAATAAATCTGAATCCATCCAAATCCTTCAAGTAAAATGTTTCCAAATTTTAAACAACCATAAATCCATGTCAAATTCTCCTCAAATGCTCGATATCATTTTCCAACCTGAGGACTAAAATGTCATTCATATAACGGCCTCAGTTTTGTGTTCTACGTTGGTGGTTTGCGCTTGTAAATGAAACGCATTGAGAACTCTCGAAATCTTCTTTCGAACGATTGTTGATTTAGCGAAATCCCAATTCATTTATACCAGATTAGGATAGCAAAGGACCCTTTCTGATTTTTGAAACACGGAACGGAATGAGGAACGAAGAACGGGGTGTTTCCAAAAAACGCAACTCACTTTCATTCGAGCTTCTTCACGAAATGATAGAATTTGAATCAATATCAGGCATACTATCTGAAATTACAATCTATCTTCTTTCCAATGATATCCAGGTTGGGTGGATTCATGGAATTTCTCCTTGCTTAATTGATGTTTTCGTATGTATGGCCTGTTGTAGATGCTGGAAAGTGATAGGCCATAGACGATATTCCACTTTTGTTAGAGCATATTTTATCATTAACTACAGATGCCGCCCATGATGATGAAACTGTCTTTTACCCTCCTCAAGTTATCACATCGAGGGCTTCTAGGCCTGAAATACCTCGCAAAATTGTTTTCATAATTTTTACCAGAAAAGGAGGGCTGAATTTGCTCTTGAATGATGCTGCATTTGAAATTGGGTATACTTACTAAAATATAAGTCAAGTGATGAATAATTCTTTGAGGTATCCAAACTGCATTTAATTAGAGAGAAGAAAGAGTGCACTTTCAAATGGTATCCATGGCAATAACATTTACACATTCAGTTTCCTCCATTAGCGATCGGACACCCAGTGTGTAGCAATTTGAAATTCATATCAGAGGCGAGCCACCTTAACTTATTCGTTTTTTTATGTGTTTTGAACTTATTTTTACTTGGTATAGAACCACCTTTCACTGTTTCGTAATTTTGAACTTTTTTGGTAGTGAGCCCAGCACAGGTGTCTCACTACCTAAAATTTTCAAAAATTACGAAACAGTAAATGCTGGTTCTATACCAAGTAAAAATAAGTTCAAAACACAAAAACAATAAGTTAAGGTGGCTCGCCTCTGATATGAATTTCAAACTGCTACACACTGGGCGTCCAATCGCTCATGGTTCCTAATTCTGTCAGTTGTTGCATTCCGCGTTTTGTTTGTCGGAACCTCAGAACCACTGGAAAGTTATTGTTTGAATGAAAACAATACACTGTAAATATCTTTCTTTGTATTGTGGACAGTATTATCCTGCTTTTCGTATCATGTGGGGAGGGTTTGTTCAGCCGCTGTTTTCAGAGACAATTTGAGGCCGATGGTTCTTTTCTTCGACAGCAGTTCAACTATGAAGTGTTTCGGATCATGTGTTTCTCAATCCTAAATCGAATAGTTAAAAATATTATGCATATCTTGAGATTTATAAACAGCAGTTTATTTTCAGAAGCCATGTCATGTTTTGAATTCTATTAATAGTTATTTACAGGCTTTGCACTTCAGGCGCTGTCTCTAAAGAATGGACAACTGCAGAACTCCTTGCTGAATCACATTCGCCTTTATCTATCTGACACCGGACACCAATATACACTCATTTTTATAGGGAACTAAGAGTTTCAGCCAGCCTGAATGTTTTTTAAAATTATCAGATTTTGAGTACTCAGAGTTTCTTACGAGTTTCTTAAAGGTTCCACAGCAATTCATGTTCACTTGCTGCGCTCTCCTGGACTTTTCAAAACAACGTTTCTTGACAACTTTCCGACGTTTAGACATCACTCAAGTACATTTCGAGTAATACGATACAGGAAACAAGTGAAATAAAGTAAATATGCTAAGGATTTCCTTTGCTAAAAATGAATAGTTTCTTAAGCTATATTCCCCAGGACTAGAGTTTCTTAATCTTTTGTCGATGTGAGAGCTGAGTTTCTTTATAAGCAATTTCTCATAAAGAATACGTGTATTATTTGGACATATTCGAAATCATACTCTCTGCCGAAACGAGCTGAGAGTATGTATGTAAATTGATGGCTGTTCAAAAAAAATGTGTTTCGTTACCCTTACTTTTGGAATCCTATAAACGCTGGAAATCCACCCAGGTAAGCCATACGCTATTCCTCCAAAAGCATAGACGAAGGAATTGAACTAGGGGGCACTGGGGGCAGGTGCCCCTCAAGACTTTGCAATAAGCAAAGAAGTGCCCGTTTTATTTTTAGCACATTCCACCCTTTTTTAAAGCGAAAAATGCCCTCGAAGCGTCGTGCCCCCCAAGTTTGAGATGCTTCCTACGTCCCTGTCCAAAAGTTCCAATATGAACAGCTTTCACTGTGAACTTATGCCTTTTTCGAATGTATTCTAAAACCTAGAAGGCTTCTGCAGCAACTTTAACTCTGTCAATTCTCAATAAACTAAAGCCATTAAACACTCGAAAGGTTTCATATCTAGAAATAAATACAACGAGTAAAGATTTTTCAAATGAGAGGTCAAAATAGCACTCTCGAGTCCCAAGATGGTCCATTAAGTAGTCCACGGCGCAATTTACGGATCAGCCTTCAACAGTTTCTTACTACGCAAAGGTCATTGATTATTCATGTAAATTTTGTACATCTGAGTTAATGTCATCTGTCACAGTAAGGTGATATCTTATTGCATTTTCCAGTTGTTTATTGATTTTAATTCTAATTATTAAGTTTGGGACTGAATGTGGATGAGGCAAATGTGTCCGTTTACCACTCTTCAAAGGGCATATGTCACAAACCTGATTGGTTCATGCGATACAATTCTCGCCATTGTTTGTTCATTACAACAGCACAGGACCGAGGCTGAATTTTCATTGCAATGAACATTCAGCCTCGATCTTGTGCTTTTGTAATAAACATCAGAGACAATTGTATCACATGAGCCAATCAGTTTCGTGACATATACTCTTTAAAATGACGTAGCGAGGCACCTACTTTAATGTGGGCGATTCCAAATCGTTGAATTGCCGTCGTATATCCTGTGGCCTATTTCTTTATCTTCAATTTTTTTAGATTGGGCTTGTCAGGATTTCTAGCAACTGAAAGCTAATTCAGGCCCATTGTGCATGCCGCATCCAGGCATGGGACCCCTAGTTTAACGTCCCTTCCGAAGGACGACGAGGTGAGTTGTGAGGTCAGGCCTCCGACGTCACCCATCCGGAGTCTGACTTCACTAGACCGAGCTTAACTTCAGTTACCTGACGAAGATTGTACAAGCCACTCGGCCACTCATCCCGTCTTTGACTTGGACGCCTTGAAAGAAATTTTTGCCACTTTGCCATGATCCCACCACTTTTGAGGAATCTTGAATATTTTTAGATTGGAGGGTTTTCTTCCTTCGTTAAAATCGAAACCTGATTTTAGTAAGGAAGAATTCTCAAATCGGTTGAACACATCGGCGGTTCAGTTATGTATTAACAAATATCTTACTTTCATATTTAAGAGAAGAGATTTTGTAATACAATCAGTTGCTTTGATTTACATCTCAATTCAAAGTGATTAGCGATTTCAGACAAAAGAAACTCTCTCAACCAAATAACTCAAAACAAACATAGCCGCAAAGTTGCCCAAAAACCAGGACGGCAAACTCTCATCTGGGGCGGGCGAAGAATGGTCTTTAAGAGAAGTTATATGCTTAAGAAGAAGGAAAAAGAAGGGTAAATCTAAAGTTCTCTCTTGTGGATTTTGTGTACGTGATTCAGAGGCCAGGTAGAGGGCATTACAGCTCCTGCATTATTTATCGCTCAACTGGAAACAGTGACTCTTCAGCTCCTGAATCAAATAAACAAATCCACGAGACAGAACTTTAGAGTTACCCTTCTTCTTTTGTTATAACACCTAACTTCTCTGTAGAACCTCCCTTCGCCCGCACCAAGTGAGAGTTTGCCGTACTGGTTTCAGGGCAACTTTGCGTGCGGCTGCGTTTATTTTGAATTACTGGTTGAGAGAATTTCTTTTGCCTGCATTCGCTATCGCTTCGAATTGAGGTGTGAACCAAAGCAACTGATGCTATTGTATTACAAAATTTGCCCCTGTTTGGCAACTCACCAGCCAAAATATCACCTGCCCGTACATTAGATGAGTGGTTGATTTTCAAGGCCACGAAGTTACCGTTTTCGTCACCAAATTTGGTTTTTACGTAGACATGAATTAAACGAAAGCGAGGTTACAAACCTGTGGTTGCCTGTTGTTTTTCTTGATTCGCCCAAAAATCGCAGAACTTTCATTATCTTCTCCTGTTATCTCTTCCCTCTGCCTCGATTTGTCTCCACTGTTTTCAATTTACACCACACGCCGAGAACTACAAAAGCACATTTTGAGATTCCCAAAACGTAATCCTCCCGCCATTTAATAACAAAATCTAGTTGCCAAAAAGCTCAACCTTGCTACAGTTAGTTTATGATATATGTTCCAAAACACAAAGGGTATGGTCCAGTGCGTAGTAAAGGGTCAACCGCAAGATTATTCTTAAAAGTTGAGAAGATACTTTTTCTAATAAAGTAAGCAGAGCGGCTCAAATCTTTCAAATCTTTATGGGTTTATAGTTTTGTTACATATATCCTTGAACTGAATTGCCCCGTACCGAAAGGAGGCTTTGTACCGGCTGAGCCAGAAAATAGTTCCCACTTTCGAAAATTCATAACACCAAGACTACTTCACGGATTTGAATCACTCGAATTCTAGTTAAAAGCCGAAAGATCAAAGTATTTTTGTGATTTTTCCCACTGTCCTACCAGCACTACAAATTAGGTAAATTCAACTTTACAAAAATTTCATGGTTGCAAATGACTGAAAAATGGCTCCAAATATCGACCAATTCATAAATGTCTTCTCGCACAGAATGATGAAGGAAATGCAACTTCTCATGAGTGAGGGATATCCTCTGTACATCAATTGCCATGGGATTGAAAATCTTCCGTATCTGTTGGAAAATCGATGTCTTGTAACTCTTGAGGGAGGTGAAACGCCCATGGCCTATTGTTGGATTTGAATAGAGTCCTTGTGATTTGATCAATGTTTTAGGCCCTTTTTCCGTCATTTTGCAACCACGGAATTTTTATAAAGTTGAATTTACCAATACGTCTAGTGCAAGTAGGACAGCGAGAAAAACCACAAAAATACTTTGATCTTTCGACTCTTAACTAGAATTTTAATGATTCAAATCCGTGTAGTAGTGTTGGTGTTATGAATTTGCAAAAGTGGGAGCTTTTTCTGGCTCACCTGGTAGTGCTCCGTAGTTAAATGGTCATCTCAATATTTCTGTTTACTTTTCGTCTTTCTTGTTTATAAACTTGTTTTTGATCACGCGGTTGACAACCCTGTAGAGCCAATGCAAAATGGCGGCAGGCAACCCGCTGTTGTTTATTGGTCTGTGAATCAATCCAAGATGTAAAGCTTGTTGCAAATGATAAGCCAAATACGGTGGCCCACAACTGCCACGGCAAAATCAATTGTTCACGGTAAAATTTCAATCTCCAAAGCTACTACCAAATCAATTTTAACGGCATAAACACAACACTTTTTCACGAAACAAACACTTTTTCACGAAACAAACACTTTCTCACGACACAAACACTTTTTCACGGCACAAACACTTTTTCACGGCACAAACACTTTTTCACGGCACAAACACTTTCTCACGACACAAACACTTTTTCACGGCACAAACACTTTCTCACGACACAAACACTTTTTCACGGCACAAACACTTTTTCACGGCACAAACAATTTTTTCACGGCAAAATCATAAGCCAAGCTCCTAACGGGCTGGGAACTGCATCGGGAATGGGCCAACGAGGATGAATGCTCAAGATCAACGTGAGAGTAAATTAACAAGATATTATTTCACCAGAGGATTTGAGTACGAGGAGATAGCTATGCTAATGTTCAGAGAGCATGGTGTGAGGATGTCATTGCGAACCCTCATGAGACGTTTGAGCATTCTTGGTCTCAGGAGAAGACATCGTCAGTATGATGTAGATTTAGTTCGCGCAGAGATAAGGGCATTAATGGATGGTCCTAACTCGTCCAGGGGTTATCGTGCAATATGGCACCAACTTCAAATGCAAGGTATTTCAGTCCAAGGAATTTAGTGGAAAATCTAATGAGAGAAATAGACCCAAATGGTGTACAGCAAAGACGGTCTCATCGTTTACAGAGAAGAGTATATCGCAACGAAGGACCGTTCATCCTCGTAAGCCCATTCCCGATGCAGTTCCCAGCCCGTTAGGAGCTTGGCTTATGATTTTGAAGTGAAAAAATTGTTTGTGCCGTGAAAAAAATTGTTTGTGCCGTGAAAAAGTGTTTGTTTCGTGAAAAAGTGTTTGTGACGTGAAAAAGTGTTTGTGCCGTGAAAAAGTGTTTGTGCCGTGAAAAAGTGTTGTGTTTATGCCGTTAAAATTTATTTGGTAGTAGCTTTGGAGATTGAAATTTTGCCGTGAACAAATGATGTTGCCGTGGCAGTTGTGGGCCACCGTAGCCAAAGCCAACAGAACAGAAAGAAAAAACTGTAAAGCGGATTATGAGTAGGAGACTGGTAGTGATGTGATTTAAGCAGACCCGAAACATTTAGGCCCCTCCATCCCCACCATGAGCGATCATAGACTGATGAAGATGAGTCCCTTGTATCCACTGCAGTAAATCTTACTCAACAGGTCACTCCTCGGAAAGAAAATGCGATAAAAACCACGATAAGCAGGCGATTCATCAAAGAAACTTGGTATAAATCTGAAGAAGGAAGTTCACCTGGTGAAATGAATTTTATTGTATTAGATTATTAGCTCTTTTAGTCTTAGTTAGATTAGACCATGTATCTGTTGATATTGTGTCGAATTTATGGAAAAAAGAGTGCAAAATAAGTCTTTCAACGCTACATTTTCCATGTTTTTTGAGACCAAAACAAACGAGAGAAAACTTCAACTACCTGCCGCAGCAACTTCGTCCAAAATCTAGTCAACTGAATCATTCGAATTGAAAATTCCACAGCATTGTTCTTTGCCAAAGCTCGTAATCTGATTGGTACTTTATGAATTGCAAAGTTTGGGCCTAAATAGGGCCAGCTTTTTATGAGTAATATTATGAGTCTCAGTTGAATGAAGCGCCATCATCAAGTCAGAGAGCGAAGGGAAACAAGAGACTCATAGTCATAAGTCTAGATAGGACGCCCAGTGTGTATATCAGTAGCAAGCCACCTTAACTTGGTGCATTTGTATTTTGATCTTATTTTTCTTGGCTTGCAACCACCTTTCACTGTTCCATAATTTTGAAATTTTCGATTGTGAGCCACCTTACCGAAAATTTGTTATATATTTTGAGCGACCCTTAAATTTTAGGTATGGTTTTCGTAAGAGTTTTAAGTTTTGTAGTGTGATTTCAGACGTCAAAATGGCACATTTTATCATATTGGGACAAAAGGCCCTGGGGACGAGGTTGACCCACCTGGTTGAAAGGTATTTTATCTACATTTAATGACTTTTTAGGCCCATGTACTGTGGTTGGGGCTAGCAGGCTAACTCAATTCTCTGGTCCATTTTCATTTCATTGCATATAAATTTTTAGGCACGGTGGCCACGTCAGACGTACAGGACCGATTTACAGTGGGCCGTGGATATACATAAAAGCAAATCTAACAGGTAGCCCTGCAAAAAAAGCTAAGTAATCCTATTAAGAAGTAGCTAGCGATAGCGAAAAATTAAAGTAATGTTAATAGCATGGAAGAGGGAATCGGCATTCACTGGTGGCATTTCTGATATGTTTTTTGAATGCATTTTTAGTTTTTGAAGATTTGACTTCAACTGAAAGAGCATTCCACAATTTCGTTCTCATTTCATTTCATTTCATTTTTATTTATTTAGGCACGGTAGCCCCGTCAGTCCATGAGAACTGCTAAATTGAAAACTCGCACCTTAAATGTTAAAAGTACTTCTGACCGAAGCTGATTTGCGATGGGGATCGGCCATATCAGTTTTATTATGGCGAAGTTCTCTCTCGCATGAATCAGATAGCTTATCAAACATTTCTGTAATCCACGAAATAACGTATGGGAAAGGCATCTCTCTATTTGTTACTGCAACATCTGTAACCAGAGTGCAAGCGATCATTATCAAAATACGACGGATACTTATTTAAGATATGAAAGTAGCAAAAGATGTCTTTCATGCCAATGTCTTGTTGACTCCGTCAAAATATCTTGATCAAGCGCATGGGATTTTCAAACGATGTTTTAGGCTTACGAGTCTGCTGTAGAGACTTTTTCAGAGACGTCTGGGAATGAGTGCACTTTTTGGAAGATGGCGGATACACTGTAATGCGAATCCAGGAATCCTCATATCACGATGAAAACTGCTGAAAAACGCTGAATTGCAGAGCATAGATTCCAAATCATTGGGTGCAAAATTCCATGACCAATCTCTTTGAACTGAATGGCTTCATAAAAAGTCTAACTATTTCGCTACGAATCTCTACTACATTGGCAAAGACGTTAGCCACTGCTTATTGCGTAGTGCTACATTGCATGGGCTTGCCTGGGCTGCCGTGGAGTGGCGGGGCGGAAAAGATGGCGAATTACACATCTATTTTTGATTAAAAAACATGAGACAATCTTCAAGAAAACCGCAGTTTATGGATGTCTGCAATATGGTATCAAGCAAAAGTTTGTCACTCTTTCTGCTTTAACGTATCTAGGCCATTTTCGAAAAGCCAAGACGGGTGGTCTCTCCCAGCCCCTCTCTGGCAACCCCGGCGGTAGAACTATAAGTTAACAGTTAAAGGAAAGGTTCTTTCAATTCAATCCATTCAGTTGAAAGAAGAAATAGGTATGCTGAATTGAGTTGCAGTGGGAGAAGTGGCCGAGCGGGCTTCTGCGAGAAGTGGCCGAGCCGCCCATTCAAAATAGATTACTGCTGCTTCTACTACTAGATACTCCTTGATACTCCTGGCGTAGTGCCCGGTTATTCTACTCCGGTGATATCCCCAGTGAAAAAAAAGAAGCAAAATGTTCCCGGACAAGCTGTGAATCTCCCCGGCACAAAACGCCTCACAAGTGAAACCCCTGCCTTATACACAGGGGCATCAGTTTAAATATTCGTAGTTATTATTTAGTATTTCTCGATATTGTTATTTTTAATATTTTCATTATTTCTCGATACTGTTGTCTTTCTTGCTTCTGCAGAGCCGCGAATACTGGTCAAAGTATTCGCGGCTCTGCAGAAGCAAGAAAGACAACAGTATCGAGAAATAATGAAAATATTAAAAATAACAACATCGAGAAATGCTAAATAATAACTACGAATATTTAAACTGATGCCCCTGTGCCTCATATTGACAGACCCCGGAGAGAAGTTCATGAAGTTATTCCTGTGTAAAGACAATTCCCCGCCAATAATTATGCCGTCCTCGGTACATACTGTAAGTGGAGCTCTCCGGTAAAACTTTGACCATATCTTCGACCACAAGCACCCCGGTGGACATATAACCTCTCACCGGGGCCAATACGCAGTTCTGATGCCCGATTGTGACTGCATAGCATCAATACGGGGGCAAAACGGTTGTATATGGGCCTATATGATAGTTCTCAGTGTATCTTTTTGCAATTCTTTCCGTGAATAACATGAGTCTTTATGTGCGACCAGCGCCACTCTCAAGCTGCAACAAGAGTCTTGAAGCAAACCAGATTTGATGATAAGAATTTCATTCCATTTTCAGCTCTATATCAACTTCTTAGGAACTCAGACAAGAAACTCATCTGTTCTAATATCTGAGAGATCCGGAGAGACCCTTGACTTGCTCCAATTCTATTTGGTCAATCAAAAGAAATTGGGAAAGGGAAAAGCGAAATCAAATGCATCAGGCAGACTTATTACAGATGACGAAATAGACTTGGGGCAAGTCTAGAGAGACCCATACACGTTTTTTTATAAGAAACTTGGCTCAGGCCATGGTACTAAAAGTTTTTCAATTTCGCATGAAATTTTGTCCATTTTAGTACTAAAAGTTTCTTAATTGGTTTCTTATTTGTTGAATGCAGAATTATTAATGTGGTCACTAACACTGCGTCAGATAGTCAAATATGCTTCTTGACATTTAAAACATCCTAAAGGAATAAAGATTGTTGTGTTATGTTGAAAACACAAATGGTTAGATATCAATGCTCAAGAATAAAGGTTCCACGATCTATTTGCTCTTAGTACTTCTCAGACATAGCACTAGAGTTTCTTAAAATTTTGTCCATCTTAGTGCTAGTTTCTTATAAAAAAACGTGCATTTGGCATATCCTCCTTCTCAGAGGATGGTAATGCTCTTTCCATTCTTTCGAGGTTTTTGTTGAAAGTTACCTGCTGTTCCTCCCAATTTCTTTGCGTAAAAACAGCATAGATAGCGACAAAATGTTTTCAGGCTCTTCTGCATCCCTCAAAGGGAAACGCGCAACTCGGAATATCTTCTGTTTGGCATTGAAATTTTTGCACAAGTGTTATTTTTGTCAAATGCACCAAGGAGGTCACAACAAGCGGCCAGCAAGAAGCTTCTGATGGGATGGGAAGGAGAACCTCCCCAGCTATGGCGCAAGGCGTTTATTTACTGGTTTGCGTAAAGCCAAATTTCAGGAAATTATTTTAACATCCTTTCGTTGTTGCACCCCTGGGTTATAGGGGTTGTATAGACTTATGACGATGAGTCCCTCGTATCCCTGCGGTAAACATTGCTAAAGAGGGACACATAATGAAACAGTGAAAAACCCGGCCCTATATCTCATGCATTCGATCATGATTCAATCGATCGAATCAGGATCGAACGACTGCCGTAGCTCTGTTCAACGGTCACTCCTCGGAAAGAAAATGCGATAAAAATCACGTTAAACAGGCGTTTCATCAAGGAAACTTAGTATAAATCTGAAGAAGGAAGTTCACTTTACCTGGTAAGTCCAAAATGAGTCTTTCAACGCTACATTTTCCATGTTTTAAGACCAAAACAAACCAGAGAAAACTTCAGCCACCTGCCGTAGCAACTTTGTTAAAAATCTTGTCAACTGCATCATTCGAATCGAGAATTTGACATCATTGTTCTCTGCCAGATCTCACAATCTGATTGGTACAGGAGGAATAGACCTTTTAGCTATTCTGAAAACGAATGTGGATCGAACGATATTTCATTACAATTTGTAGAATTTTCGAATGTGCACAATTGCGATCGAAGCTCTAACGCCGCTCTATCGAACCTCGCGTATGAATTTGTATAAAAATATCGCTCGATCCAGGCTCTTTTTTAGAATAGCTAAAAGGTCTATTGCGAAGTTTGGGCCTAAATAGGGCCAAGTTTTCAGAGTAATACTTTGAGTCTCTATTGCCTGAAGTGCCACCATCAAGTCAAAGAGCACAGGGCAACAAGAGACTCATCGTCATCAGTGTAGGGGTTGTACCTGAGATAGTCCTGGCCTGTAAACCCCACACTCCTGTAAACTCACACTCCTGCCTTTGCGGAAGGTTGTGTAAACCTTATTCGCAAATCACCATATTGCCAAAATCCAGGCTGTAGGAAGAAGGGGGGCAGGTAGGGCTCAAACCCTTCAGTAATTTTGAAAACAATTGTGCTACGTCACAAGAATTAATTGGATCTCTCGTTCTTCATTGTTTTAAGAACAATAGCCCCCAATCAACAGCTGCCCAAAGCTGCGCCCAAAGCCACAACCAAATTTTTAAACCCCCCCGGGGGGGGGGGGTACTTTGTATATTTGTCCGACGGGGATGTGCCGTTTTTCAGGGTATCGTTTTCGCCTACATATTTTTTCTAGAACAGGATATCAAAAGAAGGCAAATTTTCTGGAGCAGGTTGTCAAAACATGTCAAAAGAGGAATTTTGTTACAGTGCTTTTGAGTATACTTTTCACTGATTTATTCTAGAACAGGGTATCATTTGAAGGCAAAAAATTCTGGAGTAGGGTGAAAAAATTTTTTTCGTGGGCACATCCCCGTACAAATTTAGGTCAAGTACCCCTTCCGGGTTTTAAACCCAAGGGCTCTCAACTTTGTTGCAGCAATTTGCTATGTGAAAATTTCAACAGCCCTATTACCCGTGAGAGATTGAAACGTGCTTTGTTATTTGTTATCGTATTTCGCTAATTTCCATAACAACGCATTTCGACAGCCTACTCAAATATTCACCCAATCAAAATTGACCAATGAATTGAGGAGAATTAGTTACCTACAGCGACCAATCAAAATGCAGGAACCGCTTGAAAAGTCCAAAATAGATTACGCATGCGCATGAAAAAGCAATAGATTCAGGAAATTTGCTTTGCTGTCGTGTCGGTGTTGAAGTGCAAGGAAAACTTTTCCACTTTCTACTAAATCAATCGCATTTTTTATGCAAGATTTCTAAAGGTAAGATTTCGATAGATTTACCATGAGTGTATTTGCGATTTTATTTTTGCTCGATTTTAGGCCAATTTTTCCAGTGCCAAATTTAAGCCTATATTGTCATGACAGCGGGTTGGGTTTTGTTCTTTCGACCGTAAACATGGCGCCGTAGGCTGCCATTCACAAAACCTGTCTGAACGATCGTCGCATTTTACCTGTCCTGTCAAGCTTGTTCGCTCATGTTATGGCCTAAATACCTAGCTGTGTTATTATTCTGTGTACTGAGAGAAATAGTTTTGCAATCGTATGGGTTTTCATCGTTTGACGAGGAAAATTACAGGCCGTGGTCATGACGCTAAGAATAAAGTTTCAACATGCACTCATCTCTCGCCGAGGGCACTGTTATTATGCAAATGAAGTTTGGGGTCTAAAGAATGCATTGCACAAATTTGGCCGCACTTTTATTTCGAGTTGTCCTCTATTTATCTGGTGTTAAGTCTTGTCATAGGGGATCAGTCACGCATTTAAATCTAGTTCTTTCGTGTATTTAGCCACAGCTACGGAGGGAAGAGTTTCAGAAATTTCAAATGAATTTCGAACATCGCCATTCAACACGTGACTAAGGTGTTGCTTTGCGCAAGAACACGCCTTCAAGGCATATGGAATTTGGAACTGCGTTGGTTGGCTTTGGGCAGTCGTGCACCACACATGGAAAGATCTCGACTTCTGTGTGTTCCCACTGTGTTGGATTAAGGGCCTAAATGGAAACAGAGCGGTTTTTCATTGCGTATAGTTGTTTCAAGTTCGCCGAAAAGTTTATAATCTATATTTTTACTGCTTCGAAAGAAAACGTTTTTCATTGTGTGGGAGAAAGTGCTTGGTTTCGTCAGTATTTTCAATTGTCTCTGGTTTCTTGAATGTTGATCTCCGCAACAAGAAAATTTAACTCGAAAAGAAATTATATATGGTCCTTTTTGATTGGGATGAATTAAATGAAAAGTTTTATACACCCCATTTATTCCGTTCAGGTGTCGATTGGAAATCTTAGAGCGGTGCAAAGGGTTCAGATGTTTTGTATCAGATAGCGCGTCACATGAGATTTGCGATTCCGCAAAATTAGTCATACAAAACTCAACGATAGTTGCTATTCGCGGACATTTGCGACATCAAGTTTGAGAGAAATGTTCACGTAATAAGCAAGTGCACACCTTCCTAAAATATTTTAGCAACCCACCTGTGTAAAAGAAACATTGTTTCAGTTTCAACATATTTTTTAGAAATAATGAGCCATTGTTTTTCCGATGTCTTCCAAAAATATTGAATTTCTGTTTCGAAAGATCTTTCATGGTTTTTATGCGCATGTTTGTGATTGGAGTGCACTCGTTTTTATGAGAATACAATAGATTTTGTCCAGCCGCGATTTCCGTAAGTTTTTTTCTTTTCAGAGATTCGTAAAATTTTCGTTTTTTCCAGTGGTGGTGCTAGCGGAGGGCTACAGGGGGCTAAGCCCCCTTGTTGGAAGCATCTAACCCCCTGTTGGAGGAAATTTCGGTTTCTGTCGGAGGAAATTTGGCAAAATGATGTACGAAAACAGCATTTTTAGCGATTTCAGCCCTCCTGTCGGAAGCTCCAGCCCCTCCGTCGGAAGATTTCTGGTGCCACCCCGGTTTTTTTCCTAATCTGAGTTGGTTTCAGGGGAACATAATTGAAATCTGGAATAGAAACCAAGCTTTTTGAAAACGCGAGAAATTTCAGTCATGCGACTCTCAGTTATGAACATTGTCAGGGGCGGATCCAGCCCGAAGTTGAGGGAGGGGCAGTCTGCATAGAGAGCCCTTGAAAGTATAATTGAAAGTAAGGAACAGTGCAATGTTTATTTCATAACATGGCCAGTGCAAAACGTAACGGGGCAACTGCTTTTTAAGTTTGTACTGAACTGGATTAACATTTTTTATGACGCAAATATATTATAAATGCATTAGCATTTTACAATCTTAAGATAAAGTTTGAAATATAGAATTGTTCATTTTGGAGACAAAATTGTAAGTGATGCAAGATGAGAAGTGCTTGGAAGTTGTATATGAAATGATGCAAAGTTTCTTTGTCCATTGCTTGCAAAAGCGATTGATCAGCTATGTCTCTTCGTCTTTAAGGTCAATTTCTTCGTTGACAAGATTCGAAAAGGCAACAACTGAGTCTAATATGGTCTTTGGCTAATTCATCGTTGGTACTTTTTAACATCCGTTGTTTATGAATACAGGATAGATACATTTTTAAGGAAAGGGTGACGGGGCAGTTTGTTCTTTTTTGCAATAATTGCGTACGGAGCCCAAGCCGATTTTTTCCAGAATGTTCCTTCTCCACCGGTCATGTCAGACAATGAACTTTGCACCGCCCCTAAGTGCGCTGAAGGCACGTTAAAATTTTGGACGTCTGATTGAGAAAACTCCTTGAAAATTCATACTAACGATATCCTCGAGAAAGCCCCTTCAAGACACCTTCAAAGCAGAATAGGCCCAGAGTCAACAACCAAGTTTTCTGCTTTACAGTACTGGCTTTTTGTGCTAAGCCACCACGGGTTTCCAAAATGGAAAGAAGATCTTTTAGGCTAGAGGTGTTAGGTGAAACGTACACAATGCATACACATTC
Source organism: Aurelia sp. 4 Dawson et al 2005 (assembly GCA_964019985.1). Lineage (NCBI taxonomy): Eukaryota > Metazoa > Cnidaria > Scyphozoa > Semaeostomeae > Ulmaridae > Aurelia > Aurelia sp. 4 Dawson et al 2005. The sequence goes on along the minus strand of OZ026502.1, from coordinate 3,250,426 downwards.
AAATCCTGGTAAATTCTGGTATCCCTGCCAGGAGATTATCACCATATCTACTGACAATCGCCCAACTAAGAATTTCACCCAGTAAGTACAGCAGCCTCTAAAGATTTCTCTAAGACATAGACGTAGGAACCGGGGGGGCACTGGGGGCACGTGCCCCCCCAAGATTTTGCAATAAACAAAGAAGTGCGCCTTTTATTTTTAAAAAGTGCCCCCTTTTTCTTAAGAAAAAAGTGCCTTCGAAGTGTGGTGCCCCTCCAAGTTTGAGATGCTTCCTACGTCCCTGCTCTAAGAAGTGTTTGCTTGAGTACTAAAAGTTTCCTTGAGTTTCTGAAAGTTATATCACAGAGCAAAGTAAGTGTATTACATTGAATAGGAGAAAGAAGATGCCTATGCACACTACCGTTCCCCTGGCTAAGATCCTAGAAGATTCGAAACATTCTCATTAGCCGTTGTAGGGCCCTTCTCACATTAGAAGATTAGCAAAACATCTGGACCGACGAGTCGTGTCTGGTTTCAAAACAAGGCGGGAGAAATTGCCAATGAAAAAGTGGGCTGATTAAGTCAAGAACCGCGTACCTTGGGTACCAGACTCTCTCTAAAAGAAAATTTTCTTTTAGAGAGAGTCTGGTACCCAGGGTAAGAACCGCGCAGCAACTATAAAGTTGAAGGGCTGAGTTGCGAGCGAAGGGGGCAAAATGGGGTCCGGGGGTTTGCCCCTAAAAATATTTTTTGAAACCATGCCCTTTAGAACCTCGGGAACGATTTTTCACTAGAACTAGCGGCCTTCATATTGCCAATTTATCGCTCGAAACATGTCTATTCTCATACAAATAGACCACATTAATTTTCTTGATGCCGATGATAACATTTACGCGCATTTTCGAGTGAATGTCGTGTTGCGGTATCACTTTCGGACAACTTTGAGTTCTTTCAGTTCAAACCAGAGCTTAGTTGTCACTGGAGGAGGAAATGTCTTTGAAAAAAGTCGGGGGGGGGGGGGGACTTGAGCCCTTGCCAGCCCAATGGGTGCGTGGTCCCTGGATTCAGTCCGTCATTTGTTCGCTTATCGATGTGATATTTCGCAACGATTTGCTCGTCTACACCGGCGAGTAAGTACAGCAGCTTCTAAAGACTTATCAAACTTGCTAAGCAGCATTGATCTATAAATAGGACAAAACACGCTATTGCTCATTTAGCTAAGATTCTAGAAGCTTCTTTACAATTGTGTTACCCCTTTTCGGACCCTTTTTCACACGACAAGGCTGACCAGTCGTCTGCACCGACAAATCGTGTTTTTCTCTGATGTAATTACGAAGGGGGCAAAATTTTCAACACAACAGCCGTTTGATTTTGTCCATTTAGTTGACCGCATACCAATGTGGTATTCCGAAGACTTAGGCAAGTCTGCCCTGGGCACCAGAGTCTTAAACTCTTTTTCACTTTTATACTGAACCAATCAGACTCGTGGATTCTGTAGCCACGTGACTGCTTCGCGGGGACCCATGAAATGGTGGATCACAGTGCGCCCGCAAAGGACCCTGGGTGACAGTTGCTCTTTAATAGCGCCGTTAATTACCCAAAACTTTGTGTGCAGGGTGTGCCGAGGGTGTGCCGAGGGTGTGCCTAGGGTGTGCAAAACAACTTGCAACAGCACTTACAACAAAATATTTCGATCCATGATAGCCATGTAATAACGGGGTAATAAATAACCTATAAAGAGGTTTAAAGTACAGTCTTTCTTCTTTTATGTTCTTTCCAATGATATCCTGTTTTAGTACATTGATTGGTCATCTACCATTTAATTGCCTCTAAAATAACAATAATGAATTTTTGGTTGGGGATATGTATGTTCTAGTACTCTCCTTTTTCCAAATAGGCAGTTCATAGAGGGGGGATTTGGGGTTCACGGGTTGCGGGTTTGGGCAATTTAGGCCCGCGGTCTTCGGGTTTTAAGCCTAAATCGTGCGGGTTCTCGGGTTTTGAAATGTACCATGGGCTGCGGGTTTGGCCAATTTTGTGCTGTGCCCGGGTTTTGGGTATTTCATTCAAGCATTCCTACGTTTTCGGGTTTTCGAAGGCGATGCATAGAGAGACATGAAACAAAAATGTTTGAAACGATTGAAGATTACTGATCAAAACGGATTTTGGGTTCCGAAGTGCAGTTTTGGGTTTTGGTGTTTTTCTTCTGGGTTTTTGGGTTTTCCTAAATTGGGTACAGGTTTGCGGGTTCTAGTACCCCCAAAGCCCTCCTCTGCATACAAAAAGAGTTCAGCATCAGGTTTGAATGGCAAGTTAAGGTTAAATTGAGCACAATTATTATTTCCGTAACATCTTCAATGTCGCGAAAAATGATTTCGTACGTTGAAAATTGTTATGACGTCACAAACAGAAAATTGCAAAGCTCCTTCGTGGCGTCAAAGTCGACTGTCCTTATTTTTGACCTAAATTCTTGTTTTGTCTTACTTGACTGAGATGAATGGCCCCGTTCAAACTTCTCCGTTTTTGTACAAAAACGGAGAGAAAAACCTCCATTTTTGTGAAAGTGTTCACACTGATCTGCACAAAAACGCCACAAAAACGGTCTTTTTCAAATACGCTATCAAAAGTCGACATCCACAAAAACGGATGTTTCTGAAAACACATTTGATCAATGTGAACGCTCAAAACGGAGGTTTTTGAAAACGCTCCAATATCCAACAATGAGCTTCACAAAACCGGAGCAATGTGAACGCACAAAAACGGATATCTTTAGCTCTGTATTTTTTATCAGGCAGATCAATGTGAACGCACAAAAATGGATGTTTTTCCCTCCGTTTTTGCACAAAGACGGAGTAATGTGAACGGGTAGCTTTGATGCAGCAAAAATGCATCATAACAAAAGCGGAGCGGTGTGAACGGGACCTAAACTAAAGAGCTGCATGCAGGTCTAGAATTAGCCGGCTGTGTTCAATGATTTTGACACGTGTATGCATATTGTTTAACTGGAAGAAAAGAACAGTAGCATGCGCTGACGTCACTTTGTCCGAAATTACCGAAATTAACGCATGACGATGCTTTTTGCCTGCACTAATTAAGAAACAAAGAGGTGTCCTTTCTTAACAGAATTTGACCACATGTTGTTTTCATAGATCGTTTTCCCACTTTTTTCTCGGAGATGTGACGGAAATGAGTCAAGTTTTGAAAAAGCACAGCCTTATTTGATCAGGTTTCCTGCTTTGCCCATTTTGCGCATGAATCACAAGGTTCGAGAAACCTTCAGACCCTTTTGCGGAAGGCGGTTCCTTATCGCCAGACATGAAATGAAACTCTTTTCATTGAATGATATTATGGGTGGCACCAGGGAATGCCCAGGGGGCTACTGTCGGGCTCTGAAAGTTCTACCGGCTGGAAACGAGAACCAGCCTTCAGAATGACCCAGACAGCAACACCCCTGATTTCACAACACCTGACTTGCGAAATAACAATACTCTTGGCATTCCTAATGCCAAGACAACTTCTTATGGCATAGAAACTGTGAGATATTTGGGTCAAAAGCTGTGTCACACATTACCTCGAAGTGTTAGAGATCCCTATCACTGACTGCTTTAAAAAAAGAATTAAGAACCTACACAATATAATGTGACTGTAGATTGTGTAAAACATTCATTTCTGGTTTAGGTTTTATTTTGCTTATATTTTCTTGAAATCCTTTCTGTGCATTTTAATACACATTTATGATATGTCTGATGGATAGTTGGCATTAATTAGCTTTCACACAGCTATAGAATTGTAGGCCAACTTAAATCAAATTATTTTTTTTATATTTTATATTATATTTCAAAGATTGCTCCATAGATTCATTCCAGATAAAGTATTGATTACCACCATTCCTTGTTTGTTTTTTTATTTAACAAAACTGGAAGTGGTACACCATCTTGTTGCCTTTGGAACTTTCATTTTCTGCATATATATTAGATTTAAAGGCATTGAGTGTGTATAAATAGCGCTCTCATGACCAATATCAACTTCTTTTCAATCATGAAACAAAAGTCATCCTTTGATCCCTATTGAAATTAAACCAAAGAAATTCCTTAGGATAATGCAAGGATTAAGAAGTCTTCCCTCTCCACTCCTAATGACTTTAGCGCTATTGTGCAATAACAAAGGGCCATCAGCAGTTTGTCAGCAAAAATTCAGGACAGCCTGAGCGCGCAACTATTTATATGGACTCAGTTCCTTTAAGCTTGAATTCAAGCTTTGTCTCCATTGAGATAGAAACACTCCTAAATGAAGAATAACAGCAAATTTTTGTGGTTATTAAACCGATACAAGGAAGAAATTTTAACTGGGATGAAATGTGGTTCTAAAAATGTTTTCTCCCAGTTTCTCTAAGGGAGAGAAGGTATTCTGTGAAAGACTGTCTGTCAAGTGGGCCAGCATGGGACCTTATTCACAGGTGATCTGATAAATGCACATTTACAAACAAGATCAGTTTTTTGTGACAGCCAAAAACATTGTAAATAGGGATGATTGTAACATTATAGAGAGATAGATAGAATCTTTTTCAAGGATAGAACAGTGGTCAAAGAAAAGGAGGATTTGGAACTTTGGAAGTCATGCACTTGCAAGTCTCAGGGGAAACCCAGCATCACAGCTAACAAGTGCTTGGTACAGCCTTCCATGTGTTGAAGGGACTATTAAAAAATTTTTTTTGAAATCTTGTGTGTTCTTTAAATCTCCATAATGTAATAAAACGGAATATCTAGTAATAGTCATTTTCATCTGACACTGGTCACATGAAAGTTAAGAGTACCTTTTAAAGAAAGGTTTTATGTTGTGCAAAAACTTGAGAGTTGGCTAATTCAGATGATGATTGCAGATGATTTCATTCCGCAACTTGTTATTTCTGCAACTTGAACAAAGATTTGAATTCTGTTTTATTCTAACATTTGACAGCTGAACATTTATTTAATGGTGGTGCCAGGTCTGAAAAATCTGAATGAAGTGGAGGGGGGGGGGATTTTGACATAATTTTTCAATCTAAAGGTATACCCAACTAATTTTATGCCATTTTTCTTTGATAATTTCTGCCAACTTTTTTGGATTTGTGGGGACAAGTCCCCTCCCCAGTCTCCCTGGTGGCTCTGCCACTGTGAACATTAACGCATTTTCTTGTTTTTTTAACCCTCAAAACAGATATCCTATTTATAGAACAGAAGAGAAGTCTTCCTACTGAATTCTCTAGTTTTTAGCAATCTATTTAGAACTGATCTTTTCTGGATCCATCCCTTTACAGTTGGTGAAAAGGGGGAGCTTTGTGGAGGTAATCTCTGATAGACAAAAAAATGCCTCTGTTTGCTCATTTATCTATACATGTGTCTAAACATCAAATATAATAGACCAGTTTTTAGATTTGCAGATGCAGCTGTTGAGTTACATCTCCGTCTGGTAACTTTAATCTTGAGAACTCTGTTATTACTAGCAAATTTTTTTCAGGACAAAATGAAAAGAGAATTGATGCTGTATTAAGAGATCTGATATGGCGGAAACTGAAAAGACAACCTTTCTTGCTGACTCAAGTGGCAGCGATGGATCACTATCAAAAGACTTGTCGGAAAGGGCTGAAATGAATTTTTCGGCACCAATTGTTGCTTTGCCGATGGACGATGATATTTCAGATTTTCAAAAGAGTCCTGGTGAACTCAAAATTGCAGAAGACCTGAGGAAAGAGTCACCACGAGAGGAGAAAGAGGTTTGTCTTTCCTGGACACTTAGCAAGCATGATGTTGAAGATACATTACTGTTATGAACAGCTTATTTTTCGGAGTTCTTATGTAGCCATTGTCAATTAAATATCATTCAAATGCAAGTTGAAGTTGCACTTTTTAGCATCAAGTGCTGGGATGGCAAGTAGCTAAGCACTCAAGTCTGTGACCCTTTGTCATTGACGCTTAAGTGGTGGGACCCTTCCTAGTATCAAACCCACTCCTCCTGACTGTTCTGGCTGCAGAGTCAGAGGACTACATCACTGCGCCACAACATCTTCAGCAATAACATTAGTTTGGAAAGTGAAAACAAACTGCACAAACATGAAATGGAATGAAAGTAAATGATACCAGGCATTTCTGGTTCCTTTGACATTACAAGATGCAGTTGCTCCCCCCCCCCACCAATCTTGCGACTGTTCATTGTTGCAGTAAGTTCAGTTCTGTTGGCATACATCACATAATCAATGCCATCTCTGCACCCCTGTCTCAAGACAATAATGAAATCAGACCATAGTCTTTTGGAAGACATGCATAATTCAGGTGTATCCCACAGAATTAGATAGCCTAAAAAGGCTTTGTTGACACCGCCTCTGACATGTTCATGATTGTGTGACCTTATTGCCATATTTTTGCATGCATTTCCTCTGATAGAGAGATATCGCAACATTTTGATTCCCTGAGAATAGTTGCAGCAAGATGCAATCAATGATTACTTGCATTTCAACAAACAGGTGTAGTTTTGATCTGCTTTGATGCTTGGTTTAAGAGCACTTATACTGCTCCAGAGCAAAATTTTGATAGACATTGGGAACAAAAGTGATATGGATCAGCCGAAACAGTGTAAATAGTAAAGGCTCATAAATAAGGTTCATCTGAAAAGTCAAACATTTTTTGGAATCCTCATCTGACCACAGAACATCAAGGTTCAGATTCTATGCCCCAAAATTGACCAGTAGTTTTTCTCATGAATTATCTCTGTCTCAGTGGTAATATCCCCATTTCTGCTACCGGACTTCCAAATTTTTCAATGACTGCCAGACATTCTTTTGCAAAATTTTTGTTTTTCATGTATGAGAATATTTACAGCTTGAGACTGAGTTGTCTGTTATTTTCAATTTTATAGCCATTGTCACCAAAATATGACATTGAAGTACCTGAAATGATAGAAACGCAGATGGACAGTGATGTTGATGCACTGATGTTATGTGAGCATTGTCAAGGTCCAATCACTAAAATGAAAAAATATGGAAAGAGTGGGAAGCAATTTTGCTCAAAGCAATGTGCTATGAGTCAAAATAAAACAGAGGTCAGTATCCATTTTAATGTATCCATTGTAAATTCCTTTTTAATGACACACACAGGAAGCTGAATTCTCAGATTACAAGTTTTGAAACTTGAGTATTTACACAAAGATGGTACTTTACATGTATTTTTATAAGAGCTTTTATAACTGTTTACTTGGTTTGAAATTTGAAATGCTCATGAGGGCACAGCTTGGGAAAATGAAAATTGAGTAGAACCTGTAAGAAACTGGTAAGAAACTCAGGGTAGTGGAAATTTTGAAGCATAGCAAAATTCTATTACATTTTTCTTTGAATTAAAGTGCTTGAAAGGAACTTCAGGTACTTCGCAATGAATTTGCCATGGCAATTTCTTGATACCTTGACTACTTTCAAAATGATGGCATTTATTAATTTTGAGGCTTTGACGTCATCAAATTTCTAAATCCTTAACCAGAAGAGCAACAGATTTCTGCTTGCAACCATGTTGTAGACCTTCATAAACTATGGTTATCTTGAAGATTGTATCAATTTCTCTCAATTAATTTAAGAATTACGATGATTTTAATTTCTTCAAAATTTTCAATGAATTTTTGCAAAATAAGTCAAAATGCTGCCATTTTGAAAATAATCAATATATCAAAAAATTGCCATGGTAGATTTACAGCAAATTACCCAAAGTTTCTTTCAAGCACATGAATTCAAAGAAAAATGTGATACAATTTCACACCCACCTTTTTAAAGATTTGAAAAGTTTTGAGCTGTATGCTAAATTTTGATAATTTTAAGAAACTTTCAGTCCTGCTCAAATTCTTATTTTATTATTGAAAAATGCATGTTGTTTACTACAGCTGAACTATTGTTTGTTTTACTTTTTTATGTGAGAGTTAAATAAAAGGGGTGCTTTCTGAAAGCTGCCTCAAATTGAAATGTTCACGAAACCAAAAGTTATTGTTCCCAAAAACTGGTAAGAGATGTCCAATCTCAACAGCAAGTTTGACCTAAGATTAAAAAACAAATCACAATTATTATCTGCTTTACAGGCAGTCACTGTTGAGGATGAAGCATATTCTGATGTAGCTTCAAAAGAAGACAAAGAATTGAAATCTCCTTTGGATATAGTGCCAGAAATGGAAACAGTCGTTGTTTCAAGTAATACTGAAGTTCAAGTTGAGGAAGGCATGGGTAAGTAAGTTATTCCCTTTATGTTTTACTTATCTCTTTCAATTTATTTCAGTGCTTGCAATGGAAAATGTGACTTCAATGACACTGTCAGATGGCAGAAGGAAGGGGGGAGGATGCGGTGCAGTGAATGTTGAATGCTGTCTGAGAGTAGCTGTAGCCCCTAAGATGCAATGTTAGTAGGGCCATGCATTTCAGTAAAGAACACTATGATTCAGTGAATAAACGCTTCCTATTCAGGCATCCTTATTTATCTTAAAAAAGATGGTAGGCTCAACTTAAGAACTGCCCTCTCCTCTGACTTTAAACTGCCAACAAATTTTTTGTAAGTTGCAAAGTGTCCCGAAATCTCAGAAAAAAATTGATATTTTAGAGAAATTCATGGAGAAATTTGATAATTTGGATGAATTCATGATGGAACACGATAATTTGGACAGAAAAGAAATTTGGATCTTTTCATCCAAGAAGTTCGTGTTTTCGAGTTCCGACATGTCCGAATTTCTTAGAGCATAGGAGAAATGGGGAAGTTCGGACATAGAAAAAGTCGGACAATTTTGTCCGAGAAGTTCGAGTTTTCGAGTTTGAACATAGAGCTAACAAGAAAACTCGGACTTGGAAAACTCGGACAATTTGATCCTAGAAGTCCAAGATGTCCGAGACGTCCGAGTTTTCGACCTGGCCTGCATTTCAGATCTTTGGAAAGCAGCCTTTTTGGATAAAATTGTGTTCACAGGAAATAGACATGGATTAGAGAAAGAGGGAAAAAACTTTCATTTTCTAATCACCAATGATAAAATCTGGTGCTTTTATGCCTTGTGCGTTTATCTAAATTACTATTATTTTGAGTTGATTGACTAAAATGACATAGAGTTACTTATTCTACTGGGTGAGTAAAAAGAAAAGCCTGGCGTTGGAACTGCTTCCTGAGTATATATATATATATATATATATTTATATTTAAGCAATAATATCATAAGCAATGATATTTTGCAATAACTGATTGAAAAGCCAATATGTTCAACTATTTTTAGAAATATTCCTGGCTAAAATCAATCACTTAGTTCAGATTTTGTAAGCAATTTTCTAAAACGAATCCCTTTGAGAAACCTTAAAAAGTGCTAAAATTACAAGGAAGAATCCGTAATATGTATACCTCACAGCGATGACTTTTAGTATGCTTTAGCATGTGCATTCCTTTTGGCTGGTTGAAAAGTCATCCCCCTAGTGTGAATAACTTATTCAGGGGAATTCAATTCTCCCATAGGACAAAATACATGGGCGCACCCAGGAGAACAGAGGGAAATCTTGCTTGGTGTTTTCACTCGTTTTTGCAGGTTTCCGAAAGTGGCTTTCTGCAGAAAATCTCCTATTTCGACGGGAAGGAATGACCAATTAAAGCCGGGTAAATTACTGAACCTGATTTAACATATCAGGGATAAAACAAGACAGTTTTCAATGTCATTGCTTTGATATTCAGGGAGCAGGATTTTTTCAAACGCTGGGCTTTTTATTGACTCACCCGATTTAGACCAAGTCCATTTACTACAAACAGTTTTCCCAACTCTACAGGGTGTCTAAAAAAATTGTTCGACGTTTGATTAAATACTAAAAAATAACGATACGCTGAGTGCACCCTTGGTCAAGTCACCCTTTTCTGAGATTTTGAATTAATTTTTGACACAAGAATCTTGCAAATCCGCTAAAAATTCATGGAGTTACAAGCATTTGAAGTTCAAGTTTGTGCGGAAGATGAAACCAGAGGCCTCGAAATGGCAGTTTTGGTAAAAGCCCCATAGGCCGTCGTTTCTGTTATTTCTCAATTGTTTCAGGGTGAACCAAGTGGAATTCAAACAGGTTTTCGATAGCCTAACTGTCAAGCATATTGATGCTTTGAGGAAACAAATTCTCTCGCCGATTATGTTTTGAACCACTGTTTTTGGACTTACGCAGTGTTAAGGAAATTTTGAGAATGATCACAAATAATAATTTACTTTAGAAGTCCTATTTGGTTTGCTCTGATATCAACGAGAGATATGACATTGGATAAGCTTCTCTTACCTCCGTCTTCGAGCTTTTTGCAATAACAGAAATCTGGGAGGTTTCTGGTTTCAGCTATCACATATTTTTGATCTTCGAGAGCTCGTAACTCAGTGAATTTTCAATTCAATTCAATTTTATTCGTAAAATACAAGTTGTTACAATGTACGATAAATCTGTGAAAAAATGGTACTCTCATTCTACGCGACCCAAGTAAAGCATTGCTTATCTAGCTTGGGCCGCTAAATAAACTTCGCAAAAGAAAGGAAAATGAGGATAACAAATAAGATGATAAGAATAAAAATTAAAATAAGTACAGTCGTATACTATCAGATGATGAGAATATGAGGTTATCTAGATTTACGAGTAAGGAAATGGATTATATGATTATTAGTAATGGATTTGCATTCTTTTAGTTAATATTTGTCAATGAAGATTTTCTTTAATTTCTTAGCGAAGGTATGAGGGTTCGAGATATCTTTAATTGAAGAGGGAAGTTCATTCCACAGGCGTGCACCTTTATTTCGCATCATTTTATCACTCCATGTTTTGTTTACTCGAAAAATTTTATAGTCTTTACTTTGACATGTTAGATATGCATGACTACCTTCATTTTTTTCAAAGTAGCCTTCAAAGACTGAGGGTAGTTTCCCTTTATTGTAATGCACATTGTGCATAAATTTTAAGATTTTAAATTCATACAAATCAATAAGTTTCAGGATGTTACATTCCTTGTGAATTGCATTTGTCGAATATTTACGATCTTTAAATTGAAGTATCCTAAGAATCCTGTTTTGCAAGACTTGAAGATCTTTCAGCTTATTTTGCGACGCTATGCCAAAGGCTTCAAAGGCATATGATATCTTTGAAAGGACTAATGAGTCATATAGTGACATTAGACACGGTTTTGGTACGTAGTACCTCAGTTTTGAAAACATGCTAGTATATTTGATTATTTCACTTTTAACTTTATGGACATGGTTCTCCCAAGTAAGATTATTGTCTAGCTTAATGCCTAGATATTTAATGTCGTCAGACTGCTTTAATTCGTCACCCATTTTTACAACCGATTTTCTTGATTCTGGTCTCTAAAATTATTTCGTAATCTTAGGAACAGGTTTATCTTTCTTTGAGCCCCCCGGGGGGGGGGTACTTGACCTACATTTGTACGGGGATGTTCCTACGAAAAAAATATTTTGACCCTGCTCCAGAATTTTTGCTTTCAAATGATACCCTGTTCTAGAAAAAATCTGTGAAAAGTATACTCAAAAACACAAAAATTTGACTAAATAATAACCTGTTGTAACAAAATTTCCTCTTTTGACATGTTTTGACAACCTGCTCCAGAAAATTTGCCTTCTTTTGATACCCTGTTCTAGAAAAAATGGGCGAAAACGATACCCTGAAAAACGGCACATCCCCGTCGAACAAATATACTAAGTAGCCCCCCGGGCTTTGACCCTGTTAATTTTGTCCTTATTTTTCAATATTTTATGAAACGTCGAACAATTTTTTGAGACACCCTGTACATGAAAAGAAACTACTTTGTTTATAATCAATGCTACATAGATGATTGCACTGGTAAAGAATTACTATGTTAAATTACTATGTTATTACTATGAATTACTATGTTAAATTCAATGATATATTGTATTTTGAAATGAAACAGAAACAGAAACAATGTTTACTGCTTAGTTCCCAATGTTTACTGCTTAGTGCTTGTGCAGGTAATGAAACGGCGCTTGGACCAGTGGATTGGAATGAATATCAACGTGGTCTGTTCAAAGTTGCTGCGCCCTTGTCCTGCTTTGGAAAGGTATGTTTTAAGATAAGTTAGGATTAATTCAGGATTAATTGTTTTCATTTCTCGTCCGACAAGAAAATGCACAGCTTGCAACAAGCTTGCACAAGCTTGAAAGAAGCACTTGCGGGGTGAGTGGCCGAGTGGGTTATACAGTCTTCGTCAGGTGACTGAAGCTAAGCTTGGTCGAGTGAGGTCAGATTTCGGATGGGTGACCTCTGAGGCCTGACCTCGCAACTCACCTCGCCGTCCTTCGGAAGGGACGTTAAACTAGGGGTCCCGTGCCTGGATGCGGCATGCTTAGTGGGCCTAAATTAGCTTTCAGTAGCTAGAAATCCTGACAAGCCCACTCAAAACAAATTGAAAAAAAGCATGATTTTGGCTTGAAGGAGCTTGGAATGAGTATTTTGATTCAATTTGGCCAGTTTGCATTTATGACTAGAGTTTGATTAAGCGTGAAAATAATCACATGCTTCAGAAAACGAGAATTGTCGGCAAAGCCGATCAATTCTGTTGCCCATAGTCGACCGTGGACACATGAATGAACGAATGCTAAAGGTCATTCAAACTCAATTCAACCAGTGACACGCAAAGAACCCATGAAGACTCCCCAACGACCGCCGACGGACAATATGGAAACTATGCAACCTTTGTTCGCCAGCAACGACGCGTAAATATGATAGTTTTCTTCAATATCTCATCGCACTTACGTTTGAGAAGTGCGATCGACGATCGGAAAACGATTTTCGAGGGCTGACACAATCTGCTTAACGATCTTTACAAGCATTTAATTTTCGCGGAATGCCCCTTAAAGTTGTTGCAAAAATCGAAAAGTTTCTTAGAATTTCTTCTTTATTTCCAGTGATCCTTTGGCGATTTCATAGACAGATGTGAAGCAATCTTTTTGTATTTTAAATGTAAAGCGACAACATTCGAAGGGATCAGCTCTGTGTAAAGTTGTATCCTTGGAGTGAAATGAATGGATTGTCTTGTTCGTCACAAAAGAGGAAAGCGGAAGAAGGACTTGGAGACAAGGGAAATTTCAACTTCTGACCCCATTGATTAAGCGTCAGTCCCATCAATTTGTTATTTTCTTTTCAGCTATCACGACCAGTGAAAGGCCTAAAACCAGGCATGAAATTGGAATCGCTGGATAAAAACAACCCTTGCAATTATTGCGTCGCAACAGTGATTGATGTGGTAGGCCATCGAGTCAGAATTCGTTATGATGGATTTGGAAATGATGATAGTCAAGATTTTTGGTGTAATTTCCAAGCTGAAGAATTATTCCCAATTGGATGGTGTGCAGAGAATAGTTACCCATTGCAACCCCCGAATGGTAAGTGGGCTAATCGACCATTTCCATTGTTGATAAACAGGCATCTGAAACTTTCTTACTCTAACCGTGTATTCTTTTGGGCATCTGAAGTGTCAACAGTCTTCTGTAAACGGTAGAAATACATGGATCGAAGTAAACAATGCCAAAAGAATTCACTTTCTGAAAACGGTAGAGTTGGCAGACTTCGCAGAGAAATATCCTAGGCAAATGAGAATTCTTTAAAGTAGTGTGGGATACTTGGATGGAATTTGTGTTCGCCGCCGTACGCCACTTACTTAAGCCATTTTCTTTTGTTTTATCGTTATTTCTATTGTTTTGATTGAGTCTACCCGCTACATAAATGCAGCGTAACATACGCCAATTCCAGTCATGTCAGCTTAGAGAATTGAAGCTTTTGCGGTGCATTTTTCCGTTTTTATACGTATCCCAAGACACAAGGAATTTTCAACAATACACGGGGGTGAAAATAATCGGGGGAGGGGGATGGAAAATGGTCTATCGGGGGTTAGAAGAATTTGGGAAAGTGTGGTTGAAAATTATAAATTGTTGTTTTTTGTAGTTAATAACTTACATTTTTTATATTTCGTGTAAAAGTTATTCAAAAATTATGTTCATTATCATTTCAATGATTAATAATGGGGGTTTGCGATAAATTTGGGGGATGGAAAATTTGTCAGGATTTCTAAGCAGGGGGACGATCATTTCGTGCGCGGGAGTATGTTAGAATTTTCTTTGGAGAAGGACTCTTTTGCACTGTTACTGTGAGGAAACCGGGACTTGCCGGCAAAGAACCTGAAGCCTATCACTGGTGGAATCGCTCGTGATAAATCTTTGTCACATTTTATCTATAATGATGACTGATTACGTCATGGTCAAATGAAATGTATGGCGCTTGAAAAAGCACTGCTTGCTGAATATTTTTTAAATTTCTTTCCCTTACAGGTATAAGCAGCACGCTGGAAGACTGGAAAATTTTCTTAACTAAGACGCTAACTGGAGCTTTGGCTGCACCAATGGATTTGTTTAGAGAAGTGAGCATTGTTTTCTATGATAATCCCCCCCCCGTTCTGTAAGGTTGCTTTCCATGTCCAGCGTTTTGAGCAGGTGGACGCTGCGACCAAATAGGAGCGAGTGAGTATTTTGGGTTAAAACCAAGGGTTAAAGCCGACAGTGAAATTTTCAGCTTGATACTTACGTTGACAGACAGCAAATCTTCCTTGAAGAAGCCAGGTGCAAGAGAAAATCATGGCCCTTTATCATTTGCCCCCCCCCAGGGGTAACTTCAATAGTCGGTTCATGAGGGTGGGCCACTTTGACTCGTGAAATCACTCACAGCTAAAGATTATAAATTTTCCATAACCAAACCCCAAAATTTACGGGCTATTCAAACATATATCCCCTAAGATTGTGAAAGAACTTCCAATTCCAAACAAGTATATGAAATCAGATCACTTTTGCAAGTCTCCAGAGATTTCACGTACGTTCTGTTCTGAAACTGACAACGTGAAAAGAGTGCCTTTGAAGGCCGCCCCTCAGGAAAAGAACGTCGAGAAGGGAAGCTAATTAGGGTGTGAGCATATTCATGAGCGATGGAAATGTGAGAATGCAAACCAATCTGAAAGAATTTGTTCCGTCTGTGAACAGTTAACGGCTTGAAAGTTTGGATGCTCCAAAAAACCTGCAAGCATTGCGTTTTCAAAGAAGTCCGCGTCTTGCTGCTAAAACAGCTTATTAGCGAGTCTACGAAACCACCACGGCAACGGCAATTGGAACGCTATTTGCTTTTGTTTCAGAACTGTAGATTCAAATGATTCCTCGTTTTTCGTTCGATTTTGCGTCCCGTGAGAGACTCTGAAGTTGTCCTTTTCAATTTCACGACTTGGATACTCCATTTCGGGCGTTCTGTACTGCAGATCTAGGCATCCCAAGTAAAAAGCAGTCCTTTTGCATGTTTGTCGTCAAAGAAATATATGGTTTTCAGGCATCTCTGAGTTACAGGAGGCCTTATTTTGGCCTTGTGGATGATATATTACCGGTAGCGTAGGGAAGCAATACTTGCTTTGCCGAATATCAGATGACGTTCTGGCTGGCGTTGCCGTCCTGGTTTCGTAAAGTCTCTTTTCTTCTGAAATTACACCCCAAATTTATGTGTATTTGTGACCTTGCCAAGGTGATACCGTAAGATTTATTTTCTGCCTGAAAGTGGCACACCAAATATGGCGCATCCCTTGCCGGTATATATTGCGGTCTCCCCCAGGTATGCGCTATGTTTCATTTTTTTCATGGTACTTCCTTTTTTGTGTTTGTTTTTCAATTTGTTTTATGTGGGCTTGTCAGGATTTCTAGCTACTGAAAGCTAATTTAGGCCCACTGTGCATGCGGCATCTAGGCATGGGACCCCTAGTTTAACGTCCCTTCCGAAGGACGACGAGGTGTGTTGTGAGGTCAGGCCTCCGAGGTCACCTATACGGAGTTTGACCTCACTCGACCGAGCGTAACTTCAGTCACCTTACGAAGACTGTATAAGCCACTCACTGGCCACTCACCTCGTGGTAAAATGCAGTTGCTTCATCAGGTAAATCCTTCTGGCATTTATTTTACATTCATTCTTTTGCAGAATGAAAACAGACTTCAACCAAAAGTTCATCGTTTTCACCTTGGAATGAAAGTAGAAGTCATCCACCCAAAGAAACCAAGCATCATTGCACTGGCCACAATAACAAAAAGCTTAGGCCCATATTTGTATCAGGTCACCACGGAGCCTATACCAAATTTGCCATCTCACACGTTTTATGGCCAAGGCGATAATGCAGGAATCTTCAGTTGTGGTTGGGGGGAGAAGTTTGGGATTGATGTCCCATTACCTGCCTGTAAGTAGATTTGGTAGTTACTTGATTAATTTCGTAGCAATGGTTCGCTCACTATAGGCCAAAGTTCATATTGCAGCGTTACTGCCAAAGCCTAGGGTCAATTCGTTACTTCGTTTTCTTTCGCCATGACTTTTATTGTCAGAAAGAGGTTGAATTGCTCAAAGTAAAACAATGAAATAAGTAAGCCTTGTCAGGATAGATTCCAAATGTCAAAGGTGGAGAAAGTATCGGAACCCGGGAACGTAGTTCCCAGAAATTTTTGGGCTTGAATTTTCACAGAAAATTTTCAAGAAAATACTTCAGCTTAAAAGAAAATCACTAAAATATAAACTTTGAGCTGTGGAGATGAAACTGAGCAAAATTAGTTTCACAGAAAATATTCCTCCAGCTTCCTTGTGTTACTTGGAGTAAAATGTATATTACAAATGATCTGTCAGCTCACTTTGATAAATGGCTTTTATATTTCATTTGATTACACAATCTGTTTTTATGTCAAGTAAATGTAAGGCTAAGGCCGCTATTCTTAGGACCGTCCTCAGAAAATCTTGTTGACAGTGAAAGAAATTTGATTTGAACAGACAATATATTTTTACCACACAAATTTTGCAGAAATTTCTCAGCTATAAATCTTGGTTCCCAGAAAGGTTCCTTTTTTCCTTGGTTACTTAGTTCCTTTTTTCCACGTTTGCCACAGTGGCGTAATGCAGTTTAGGGCACCTTAGTTCAAAAACTAAGGGCCCCCGACCAAAAGGGGCCCCCAGCAAT
Source organism: Aurelia sp. 4 Dawson et al 2005 (assembly GCA_964019985.1). Lineage (NCBI taxonomy): Eukaryota > Metazoa > Cnidaria > Scyphozoa > Semaeostomeae > Ulmaridae > Aurelia > Aurelia sp. 4 Dawson et al 2005. The sequence continues at coordinate 3,233,405 of OZ026502.1, read as the reverse complement.
AAATTTCTTCTGTTATCAATCTTCGAATCTACATTGGAGTGAAACTTTTAAAGTCGCTGTTTTGTTAAAATGGACCTATCCTCAAAATTTTCCTTGGAGTTTTGTCCCCAGGCTCCCCCATTTTCCTGCCTCCTCCACAGATTGGTCCTGGCTTCGATTCTGGCTTTGGCACTGCATATGTTGACAGTAGATCATTGCAATTGTTTATTCTTGCCTGCACAACTTATTTACTCCAAGTTGAAGCTGGACATGGCACTTTTATGCTTCTATCATATCAGTTACAAATGCTTTAGTGGGGGGCCTCATGTGGAAAAATCCCTAAGGGCCTCAACTGTCTCCGTTACGCCACTGCTTTGCCAAATGTTTTAAACGGTTGATTTAAAGTTCTATTTTAAGCCATTACTATCTTGCTGTAGTTTACTGTTGGTGATTTCTGAAATCTCTTTTGGAGACTACATTATATTTCATAACTCAACTCATTTGCTGATTACTGTACTGCCACAATGTCTATTGATCTATGAAAATAATTCATCTAAATTCACTTGATACTAACTTAGGATAGGGGATGGGGGGAGGGGGGGGGCTCTCGCCTCGATTAGTTCACCTATTGAGAGAGCTCCTCCTTTAAGTAACTCTTCTTTGAGTTACTTAAAGCTCTTCTTTGTATTTGTATATTGTAGTGATTTTTTGTATTATTGTCTTACTTTTCAGTAATTGATATCTCATGATCGAGTATGTCTATCTATTTTTGTCTATCTCTACAGAAATAACTGTAGAGATAAAACAAAGACTGAAAAATAGAATTGGGCGTTTTAAAATGATGTAAACAATAAGAAATAAAGGCTTGAATAACACTAATAATCAATTTTAATCAAACCTTCTCTATGTCTGTAATTCTTTTTATCTTGAATGGCAGTTGTAAGCGTACTTATAACATCTTGTTGTTTCAATGATAATATTCCCAATCCTTTGACCATACCAGCCAAACCATAAGCTCCACCGCGTCTTTCTCCATATTTCTCTGCATTCAGTAGCTAATAAAACAACACAAAATCATTGATTAAAATCGACACTCGATCATGAGACATATATTTTCTATCATACAATCTATTTTTGTGGTTTGTCATTCGTTTGTATGGTTGGTAGTTGGGATTGTAAATTGTACACGGTGTCTCAATAAAATTGTTTGAGGTTTGATTAAATATTGAAAAGTAACGAAGACATGAACGGATCCATGGGAAGATACCCCTGTCCCTAAGATTATGAAATAATTTTAGAGACCAGAATCTTGCAATCGGTTTAAAATTCACTGAGTTGTGAGCTTTCAAAGATCAAAAATATGCGATAGCTCAAACCAGAGACCCCCAGATTACTTGTAATGCAAAAGACCTCGAAGACCGAGGTAAAAAAAGCTTGTCTAATGTCATACCTGCTTTGTGAAATGAGTTTCTTAAAGGGGGATTTTACTTATTTGCTCTAGTATCCAAGCCCGCTCCTTGAATGTTTCCTTCATTAAGTAATGTAAATTATAATTTAGATGTTGGAAGCAGTGATTCTGTCAAAGAACAATATCTGGCAATGTGCAAGATGAAATCAGCACCTCCTGTTGCCGGCACTGATGTAAAGGTATGCCTTTTTTTAAACTTTGTTCACTTGTGCTTCCTAAATTCTCATTTTATCTGTTTTATCACTTTATCAGTCTCCCTGTGCTCTTCATGCTGACGTATTACCTGTAATCTGTCACTAAAACATTGGCCCTATTTTGGCCATCGCAGTAATATCTTAGGCGCCAATTTAGAAGGCCAAATGAGCTTTCTTCTTTGCATTTATGACAACGTTTGATGATTAACTGTTTGTTTCCTGTGATTTTTTATATATTTCATCGCTGTGACTTGGTGGTTGCAAACAGGCCTAGGCAACGGAATTGATACACGCACTAAAGGGCCAGCTTTTCACTGTTTCATCATAAGTCCCTGTTGGGCAAGTTTTACTGCAGGGAAGATTTCAATATTTGCTTTTTTAGTTATTTACCTTTTTTGTTCTTAACTTTCAGCGTGCCAAGAACACATTCAAAATAGGCCAAAAACTGGAAGCTGTTGACCAGGAAGATCCATCCGTGATACGAGTCGCCACTGTTGTTGTTTCGTACGGCAGAATTCTGTTGATTTCATTTGATGGTATGGATAAAGTCCAGTATATTCCTTGTGACAGTGAAGACATATTTCCCATTGGATGGTCAATGAAAACGAGGCATCCGCTCAGCACTCCTTACGGAATTGGTAAGTGACCTGGAACTCTTGTTATGTATGACTCGAGCTGTGGCATCCAAACATCAAGCCTAATTTTGTTTTCTCTTTTTCATGCATGGTAACCCCTTAGGTTAAAAGCTAAGCGTAGAGGGCCGTATGTACGAAAAACATCTTTATCCAGCTGATTTCCTCCTCAACAATGAAGTTCGCAAGTTTTGAATTCTGCAAAACGCGAGAGGTTCCTTCGACAGTTCTAATGTTGCGTCAGTCTCAGTAAAGCGAAAAATCCGGTGCCTAGCAAAATCACGGAAACCCTCTTCACAAATGATGGAGATCTTTTGCACATTGAATTTTCACGTAGTGGAGGTGAAGCTTAAGCAAACAGTAGCAAATTTTGTAAGACAATGGATTCATATGTTTTTCAAGACAAAGCGGTTTTGCACCCTCAAGAATAGATCTTTTCAGAAATCTGAATTTTTTCTGTCAGTCTTTGCTTCCGCTGTGATGATTTTTGATGCAGTGATATGTCACAGCTAATGATTTTTGTCAAATTTTGTCTTTTTTATAAGTGATGTAAAATAATCTTCTAAGATAGCCTGAAGTTTTACCTATATTTTCATTGTTAGTTTACCCATCCAAAATGGATCAGTTGCTTGAGCCAGAATTTGCACTTGATGAAAGTGGGAACAGGTAATATTTTCATCCCTTTCTCCTCTAAATCTTTGTATGCTTCGTCGTTTTATACCTACCTCTTTTGCCTTTTCCTTTTCACACACAAATTAACTTTTGTGACAAGCGCTTGTTGACATAATGCCAATAAACATTGATCCATGTATAGTGGCCTTTATAATCAGTCTGAATTGCTCTACAGCTAGTTTTATGTTTAAGCCAGTATGTTTTGTGTCAATATTCCTGGCACAACAATTCTGTGAAATGTTTGCAGAATCTCGCAAAAATTTAGCAGAAAACAGCAAACAATAATACGAAGATTGTATTGAGTTTTGTCAATTTCTTTTTGCTTGTTCCTAGATCCGTCACATTACCGTCCTTCCAGACCGTCCTTGGAAAGGCAAATACAGGAATTAAGGGTGAGTTCATTTTCATGAAACTTTTATATGGTACCTTTTGTATGAAGAATGTCAGTTTGACTTGGTGTTTAAAAAAGACAAATATGAAAGCTCAGAAAGTGCAAAGTGTTTTACTCAGACAGTTTTTTCTTTGCCAAGACAATGTTTCACTGACCTTGATTTTGTCACCGACCACCATCGTTGATCGTGAGACATTTGTTTAAGCAGGTGTCTATTTCTGACTTGTGGGCTACCATTTCTGTGAAGTTTTTGCCAATGTGAATGTGCCGGAGATCGAACTGCTGATCTTGTTGTCTTCGGTAGCAGTTGCTTTTCTTAGTTTTGCGATCTTGAGGTTTCAGTTTCGATTTCCATCCCAGTCACAGGAAATATTTACGGTTGTGAAAAACTTTGAGCCATTTATTTTCATTTTTATTTTATGATATTTATTATAAAATATATATTATATTATTATAAAATATATAATTATAATTATTATAAAATATATATTATATTTATTATGATATTTTAAGTATTCAGCACGAAGTAAATGTGATTTACAAACTGCCCTGTTAACGCTTTCACCCCGGGAAGGGCCATATGGCCCAACAGTATTCATTGATAACAGCGAATTTTGCAGGGGGTAAAGCATTCAGAATTTTGATTGCTTTGAAAGGTTATGCACATTGCATTTATCTATTGCTTACTGTATGACTGATTATGATACCCCCTGAAAAACGACACTCAGTATTAGATTTTCCTGTGAAGCTTAATTTTAGCCGGGCGTGAAAGGGTTAAAAATGAAAAGATGCAAAATTACAGTTCAAGATAAAAACTATTGTAATGCATAGGTATTAAAAGACAAGGAAAGGTGAGACAGTGTTCAGGATTGGTCATTTTTCAGGGACGATTTGATTTGGGTGAAAGCATTGGCCATCTTACTTTCTCTATTTAGATCATTCTAAAGTTTAGCTCCTATAAACGAGAAACATTTTTGGCCATATGCGGTTTTAAGAAAAGGTACATAAAGGTCAGTGCTGGCATTACGAAGTTGTCTAGCACAGTTTTTCAGATAACCTTTCGAGCAGCCCTTTGAGATACTCAGACGCTTCATAGTTTATGGGCCTATAGACCATTGTCAATGTTTCTGTTTCTATCAGCTCTTTGACTGTTTACCACCGTACAAAATGCCTGAATTTCTTTCATTTAAGCTCGTCTATGCCAGTATTAGATTAATGTATATCAATGTCGTAGTGACTTCAAGGAATCTAGAAATGAAACTTGGTATCTGTTGCTTGGAATAATAATAGAATAAAATAAATTCTCCTTTTATTTGTAGAAGAGTTGAACAAGAAAATAAAAGCAAAAGCCGAGAATGGGTAAGTTCATGTCCTAATTTGCATTTTGCAAGGATTTTAAATTGTCTGTATTTATTCCAATTTTGTTGACAGATTAAAGTTCTGAAAGCTTCCATTACTTTTCTTTAATATGTTTGCTTAATCAGATAACTAAAATTGTATATAAATTATGTTTCATGTTGTCTTACGGCACGGCTTCCTCCCTGTAAGCCGGTCCCTTTAGACTGACAGGGGCTACCGTGGTTGAATAATGAAGAATAGAATAACCGACCTTAAAGGCGCAGGGTCACGTAACCGTAAACAAACCTGTTATCTCTATAATCTATATTGTTGTCCACACGTGGCCATTGTGTTCTGCACAGATTTTGGTGGATGGGGTGAATCCACTAAAAAGTTACTTCCAAAAATCCACCAACATCTCTCCAATCGTACAACATATGAGTGCTTCGTTTGTTTCTCTACAAAGTTCAAGAGTCCATCTTTGAAATAGCACTGTCATTTTGAGAATTATGGATGAAGATCTCTGTGATACGACCTATTAAAAATACTGCAAAATCGTCATTTCGAAAGAAGTTGCCCCTTTAAGAATTGTCCTTGCCGAGCTCGCACGTTGTTTGTAATCACAGCAGTTTTTAAAGAATTGTACTAAAGTATTGGGACAAGCTACTGAAGCAGCAACTCGCCTAATCAACTCGTCAGCTCGCCGAGATCACCCCTAGCATAGAGTCAAAGTCTTTAAAATCGCTGTAAAAGGGGGTTGTAAAATTCTGTGACCTATTTCCTTCAATTGAATTGCTTGCAAGAAACTTCACCCACTCATCTATAATCTTGCGATTGGAATGTTCATATTTGATTGCTCTTTAGGAGTTCTTTACGATTTTATCAGTGATTTAGGCCCTATTTCACTCATTCTGCAACCATGAAATTTGTTGAATTTTCCTACAATTCTAGTGCTTGTGAGACAGTGGAATGTGAGAGGAAAATAAAATATATCTACTTTTATCTTTCGGAATATATATCTACTGTGATGTACTCTTGTTGCTATGAATTTGTAATGCAATCTCGATGCCATTAATTTTCAAAAGTGGGAACTTTTTCTGGCTCACCCTGTAGCTAAAATTTGTTTGATGCCATTTATGGCATGCCTCAGTACTTGTTATATAAATTACAAAGAATTCAGAATGCTGCTGCACGTGTGGTTATGCTTGTTCCGAAATTTGACCATATTACACCTGTGATGGTTTCAGTTTCAGTTTCAGTTTCATTTTAAAATTCCACAACATACAAGATTATGAATAAACAACATCAATTAAGGTAATGAACAGAAAAAAAAACATTTAACATAAAAACATTTCAACAATACTTTAAGATTTGTATGAAGAGGAATTTCTTAAAGGAGGAGCTCTCTCAAATAGTTAAACTAATCGAGGAGAGAGCACCCCCTGTATTAAAATCAATGGTAGAATTACATTGGTTACCTGTAAAGTATCGGATCATGTACAAAATTCTTTTACTGGTATTCAAGTGTTTATCAGGAGAGGCACCAACCTATTTGCAAGAGATGATTAGATGGCATGTACCTAGGAGGACACTGAGGTCCATTAGTGCATTGCTGCTAGAAGTTCTTCGCTGCAGATGTAAGACTCTTGGCACTCGGTCTTTTAGACACGCAGGACCTACTTTATGGAATGACTTACCGTTGAAAATCAGGAGTGCAAAGGACATGAACTGTTTTAAATCATTGATGAAAACGCACTTTTTTAGATTAGCTTATAATTTATAACTTGTAATTATTCCTACTTTTGTACAGTCCCTAGAATATTGTATATGAAAAAGTTGAGGACTTGAATAAGTATCTGTAACTGTAACTGTAACTGTAGGTCGTAGAATTCTACACTAATCTCTTTAAGGATTTAGAATGCATACTGATCACCCTCTAAGAGCTGCATTCTATGTGGAAATACGAATACAACAATGAAAGCTTTACTTCACAGGTCTGCACCCCATTCTGGAGAAACATCATCTCAGAACACGAGAGAAGGAGTTGAAAAGAAGGCAGAAGGTATTAACTTTCCCATCTCCATTCTAATTTCACCCTGGCAAAATGTCTAGTGTTTATGGTGCATTGGTGTTATCCTCTGACTTTGCAGCTAGAACAGTCAGACGGACACGGTCTGATCCCTGTTAGAGCTCCACCACTTGAACATCATAACCAGAGGTGTGGACTTGGCTCAGTTTCAATGCTTCTGAGATCTCAGCACTTCGCGCCAGAAACCGCAGCATAACCGTGGCCCTCGTTTTCTGGAGAGATTTCATTTGTTGCTGCATACGTTTCAGTATTTAAGCTTCGCGTTGCCTTTTCTTATGGCAATCAGATGGTTTCGAAACTTTGCGAAGCTTAGAATTTGCTGACAAGAGCAAAAATGAATTTACAGTCAATCGATTTTCAAATCAAATTGTTACTGATGGCTTTAAAAGGTCAAAAATTGACGTGCATGATTAAAGAAAAGCTCTTGGTTTCTGGATGGGCCGTTTGCAAGTGATGTCGTTACGTAGAAGCCCTGTTTTTGGAGAACTTTGACGCCAAACATTGTTTAGCTGATATTTCTGGGTTCGCTAGAGGCAATCCTGACTTCTGTTTGCAGTGTTTCGGGATATTTTATATTAATGTACAGGTTTCTAAGTATATAATGAGCTGATATTTTTGGGTTTGCCTGAAAATTTCTTGGACTGAACCCCCCCTCCCCCGTATGCGTATGTGCTGATTGCCCTCCCTTCTGGGGGCTATCTTGAACGGCCCTTTGCAAAATGGTCAGATATAGGGCCAGTTTTTGGGAGTACTTGGCAGAGATTCAACAGGGGGAGGATTATGCTTTCTTTTTGCATAGTTGTTTTTTCGATAACACAATTAGTCAGGCTTTGTCTTCATCTTAGATCCAGACAAGCCTCCAGATGAAGGTCATTGTGTTTACTTCAACAAAACATGCGTAATAGGCCCATACATGGACCCTGATAAAGTTGCCAATATGCCAGATTGCACTGCCAATGGTCGACCCCCGGCAGCAGTGCGTTTTGCATTGGAACTTATTATTGAATCGTCTATTGATGCAGTGGAAACAATGGATGCTATCCAGGCGGGTTTCTGCCCGAAAATGTTTTCAAAAGGCAAGGGAAAAGTCTTAAAAAAGGTAATTTCAGTTTGATTGTATTTTATCATTTTGCACGTTCTCTTCGAGGGGTATTCAACTCCCAAAAGTCTCGTACACCTTTGCTAGAAATTCTTTTCTTTTCAAGAGAAATCGATCAAATCCCTGAGAATCCTTTTGTTTGAAAATATCTCGTAAACTTTATCGAGTTAGTGAAATGCCCCTCGGTTCTCTTCTCAGACCCCGTTTACACGATGCCAATAGAATCTGAAAAGGGCAAAATTTTATGCCGCCTTGGAAAATAAGCTCCCGTTTACACGATGCCGGTAGAATTTGAAAACGGCATGAAAAAGTGTCGTAATGGCCTCCCGTTTACACGATGCCGGTAGAATTTTATTCTTATTCCATAGACAATAACAACTGACGTCAATAATCAATCAAGATAGATAAACAACTACGACAATAAGGACAATAGGGAGGATTAAAAATATTAGCCTCGCGACGAAAGCGACATAAAATTCTGCCGGCAAACTGCGTTTACACGATGCCGGCAGAATTTGAAAACGGCAGAATTACAAACTTTGCCGTTTTGCTAACCGAAACAAAATTCTGCGGGCATCGTGTAAACGGTAGGCCAAAACGGCACGTTTTTATGCCGTTGTCAAATTCTACTAGCATCGTGTAAACGGGGTCTCAATGAAAGTTTGACACAGTTGTGTCATTACAAATACTTTTCCCGGCCTCGCATTTATCAGTTGCCCTTCAACGCCATGACTATGCATCATTAGAGCCCCGTTGCAAACGTGTCACAAGGTTACAACAAACAAGGATAAAACCCTGCATTGAGGAGTTTCGCATGATGCGCCCGCTCTCAACAACTGAATTAAAATGTCTGATTTTAGTTGAGCTGCCTTTATACCGGTCGAATCAAAGGAAATTTACGCGTTGGGCGAGCTGTGGAATAAAGAGTATGAGACCGATATTCAAAATTGAAATGTTAATCTATCAGTGAAAGGATAAGGGTAATTCTACTTCAAATAGGGACAAAAAGAAAAGGATTAAACATATACTGTCAGATTTTGCTGGTTTTTAGTTTGTGACTTAAGCATCTTGATAGTAGCAACATATCCAAATTTCAGCTTTCTACCATTTGTCGTTCTGGAAATATCGTAACTCAAAGTTTTGACATTTTTGGGACTAAATCTTTATTGGCTGCCATTTTGAATTTACACTTTCCATAAAAACTGGCCATCTTTTGATCAACTCCTCAGAATTGTGTCATCCAAGTGTGGTTTCCATACAAATGTGAGGTGGCAAGCACAAGAATAGCTTGAAAATGGCGTTAAAACAAATAGATATGGCCATAAATGCGCAAATATATTTTGATTGCACAATTTGCCTTTGTTCATATTTCACAGATTTTTTTCATGTTGCTTGACTTTCACCAAATTGATCTTTTGCAAGCTCAAAGTAGACACAAACACCTTCTTTGGTAGGAAAAAATCTTCTTGGACAGACCTGTCATTAAGGATTTATCCATGTTTAAACATTTGTGCATATATTTGTATTGTGCGCAACAACAACATCCATGTTTGTATTGTAGCATTTTGTTGTGATGTATTTTTGTTGTTGTTGCGCTCAATACAAATATATTTTCGTTGGAAACAGACATACAAGGTCGAGAATCCATCACGCCAAGTGAAGCCTCTGCGCAGGAATAGATGGCTGCTTTGCAGCAACAATTCGTAAAGCCCTTTCTTGTGTCTTACTGATGTTTTTAATTTATTTTTTTATCAAGATGAAGCATCCATACCAATGGGCAGTAACTAAAATATGACATGATGAAAGCATTCATCAAAGGCGCAAGTTGTTCAGTTTTCATGTAATTCGCAATTCTAGCCAGAGCATGTAGTTTTTGGGCAGCCCTTCTTACAGAGCGTTTCAACGTGCATTGGAAGTGTGAAATTTCTTCTGGAGTTTATCAGATCGCTTTGTGCTGAAAGAACTGCGTTCTTTGTTTATGCAAAATTCACCCTTGCCCATGAAAGTACATTCCCTCTGAAAGAATGCGTGAGAAGTTCGTTGTCAGGTTTTCTGCAGCCGCCCGTGTAGATAGCCACAAAATATTTCGTGTTAATCAAACGAATATCACCTCATGAATATTTAAGGATATTTTAGAGCAGAATAGAAGTATGAATGCTAATAACACGCCCTGCTCTTTCATTTCACAGAAAGAATCCTTGTCTTTTGAATTTAAAAGATTTTTTATCGACGGATGTTTTTATCAAAACAGAGGAACCATTTCATTCTGAGATCCCAAATTATTTGAATTGAAATTTTTAATGCTATGGAGAAAGTAAAAATGCGATTGAAGAGGAGCAATGCCTCAACGTTTAGGCACTGCAATTAAATTTGTTTTTGGTGCTTATCTTACAATTTCTTTTTGCTCAATCATAGAAAGAACAAGAAGCCGAACGGCTTGAACACGGTAGCAACAATTTGAAAGCTTTCAAAGTTGCCAAAAATCCACAATGGCAACAAATATGGTGACATTATGGATAGGGGATATCTGGTTGAAATTTTTCCAATTGAAATCCAACCAATGTAAATTTAAAGTTGAAACCCCTTGGAAGCTGACCAGGTCCCATTGGCCTAAGTCTATCTCCTTTCCTAAAATATATTTCCGGATTACATTCAAGCTGGGAAGGGGCTACAATACATGCAATTTGATGATTTGTGCAGTATTTATCACAATACATCTTTGAAAAAAATTCAATATTGGTGTGATCATTTGGGCATCCCTCCCAAGAATCTGTTGTCAGCTGGCGATAAATCAACTGTCTGACAACCACAGTAGGCACGAAGTTGTCTTTTGTTCTTCACAGCTAATGACGTCATCCCTGTTGAGAGCCCGAGACAAAGCGCGGGTAACACAATTGCTTACGTAGCACGGGAAAGTCTTGTTTCTGATTTTGAGGGTGTTTTATACACTGTGCGCAGCTGCGTTGCTACCGTGAATAAAGTGAATTCTGATGATAACAGTAAGTCTGCTGCAACTGGCGAAAGAAGTGCTCAAAATTATAACTTTTTAATCGTCTATCGTGCCCTGGAGAAGCTTTCATTTTAAGTTCATATGTGATGAACCTGATTGGTTCACACGAAACAATTCTCGCTGTTGTTTATTACAAAGTATTGGATCGAGGCTGAATTGTTATTGCAATGAAAATTCGTGAAGCAGAAATGAAAGGTCACAAAACAATGGAATTCCACTTCAAACTTCTTTGTTGGAATAACCAATTGCTAATTTTGACATATGTCCGTCAACAGAGGATGAAATGGCCGGAATACTTTTGCTATGCTTTTGAAAGCATTCTTTACTGTTGCTAGATACATAGTCATCGAACAGAAAACTGTCTTCTTTCTGTGACATGGTTACTAAAAACTAATTTAAACCAACCATTTGCCGTATGACAAAATTATTTGTAAATGAGACATTTACATCCTTGGCCATCCCATTATTCCATCTCCCGTTTTAAACTTCTCAAGGTATCAGCTGTCTTTAGTGCATCATTTAGAGTTTTCCACAGGCAGACCTCACCAAAGGTTTTTGTGTCTGCCAGTGCAAATTTTCACCAAAATGTGTCTGCATATTTTTTCAACGCATACCATCTAGGATTTCAATTCTTTCTGTGCGTCACATGAAGCAAACTTTGATAAAGAAAGGGACATTTTGATCCTAAAAGTCAGATATTGCCATGTGCAATGAATACTTCCAGAGATGTCTCACAAACTCTTTGAATTGTAAACACAATTCATTATTTGGTACATCCACTATGTTCAAGCTCCACGCAATCTTTTTAGAATTTTAAATGAATAAATGTTCTTCGAGAGCTGGGATATAAGGAAACTGTTCTCCATATGAGATGTTGAAAAATTAGATTGATGTCGAGATCAATTACACTTTCATCTCTCTTGACCTTTCATATCGTCTTATTACAATGATCATACCTCGTTTAATAAGACTAACATCATGATAGTTGTGTCCCAATTCCTACCAATCAATTGTTAAAAACTTTAAAAAACATCCTTTTTGAAATGTTGCTGTTCGAAAATGCACCTGGTTCTTGTTCGTCATCTTACGATGCGGTCGGATAAATGTGCTTACGAGCGGCGCTCGCACGCTCGAATACTTTGGCGATGCCTGTCCACAGGAGACTCTTTGGTGCGGAGATTGTAAGGTATCTCCTTTTTAACAAAGAACACTGAAAGGCATTGAGTCCATATAAATAGCACTCTCATGACCAATATCAACTCCTTTTCAATCATGAAACAAAAGTCGTCACTTAATCCCTATTGAAATTAAACCAAAGAAATTCCTTAGGCTAATGCAAGGATTAAGAACTCGTTGGTCTCCACTCCTAATGACTTTAGCACTATTGTGCGATAACAAAGGACCGTCAGCGGTTTGTCAGCAAAAATTCAGGACAGCGTTAACGCTCATCTATTTATATGGACTCAATCGCTTTAAGTATATGAAGAATTTAGGTGGTTCCTGGTCTTTTAAATTCAGTCATAAGACTTTGTATATTATTTGGTGGATGGCATCTTTTAAACCCCCCCCCCCAACTAGATATCATAGGCTACAGTAGGTAATATGAATTATTGCCGTTAAGCAGAAATGTTAGGGGAATGTGGTCTTGGTTCTATGCCATGTATAAAAATTTCTTGACCTAGGGGCCACTGAGCACATGCGCATACCGGGGGGGGGGTCAATCCGATAAATTTTCAGGCAACTCAGAAATATCAGTTTTTCTTCACTGCAAACCAAAATATCAGCTGATTTTATACTCTGACAGCTGTAAACGAACATGAAATTTCCTGAAACGATGCAAATTGAAGTCAGGATTGCGTCTGCACAGCGCAAAAATTAATGTTGACAATATTTGGCACCAAAAAATATCATTGCCATAATTTGAGTTTATGTGGACCCAAAGATATCACTTCGGCAATGTTCTGACCCAAAAATATCAGACTTACCCCCCTCCCCCCCCGTATGCACATCTGCTGAGTGTCTCCTAGGTCAGCTGCGTAACGCACGGTCTGCACCTAGCACAAAAGTAAGGGCCCCCAAGCATCTGGACCCTGAAGGGGACCTCAAGTAATTTGGCGAAAAAACGGGTTTTGGATGAAAGCATATGTTTCAGCATTCACAGCATTATCAAAATGAGTGCAAGACTTGATATGATTTGTGAGTAAGCACAAAGTAATGATAGAAAGTGACAGTTTTAAGTCATTTGATTCTCATCTCAGAAAAGAAAGAAGAAAGAGATGATGCAAGAAAAGTTTCAAAAAAGTGCAAGTATTATGGAAGGAGGAGAAACAATGAGTACTTTGGCCCTAAAGCTTGCATCGAATGTAGTTGAGCATAAGAGCCCCCCATCACTTTTTTCACTAAGGGCCCCACACTACTCTGTTACGCCACTGTCCTTGGTTTCTTGGTGGGTCTTTCTCTAGGAAACTGGGAAATCCCTCACAATTTGTAACGCAATAACGGAGTGGCCTATTTCAATCATGCAAGTTTCAAGAATTTATTTGATCATGTTCACCGAAGATCAGTCAACCGAAAGCGAAGATATTGGTTGTTGAAGTTGGTCCCAAATCAGATCTTTGTTTACATTACTTGGGGAGGCATGGCACTGTTTTGACAGCAAAGTACAATTCCTTGTTTCTAGCCTCAGACTTCACCGGTCGTTTTCATCTTAGTCTCATTCTGATCCAGTAAATGTGTGTTTTAAGGGAATGTTAAGCATGGTCAAATATTTTGCCCTTTTATGAGCGTTTTTAGACCATTTCACAATGGTACTTTTCTAAAAAAAATACGGTTTGGAAAATCAGTTGTAAAATTAAAAGTTAAATACAAAAAATGTATGTCTTCAAAGGGATTTCAAATATAGGAACACCTTTGTAGCAAGTTTCTGCCAAACGGCTGTTGCCAATTCGAACCTACCCTGGGTATTTTAGGCTCGGATACCCCTGATACTCAGGGTAATTCGAACCCAAAAATCTGCATCTGCAGTCAGGGAACGGTGAGGGAACAGGGTTTTCCCAATCGCTATGCGTTTATCCTACTCACCCAATCAATTGAAATAATGCTGACGTAAAGATTCTGGAAACAAAGGAGAGCAAAGAAAATATGGTACCAACATTTATTTGCTTTGATATTCAGGGACGAGTATGTTTTCATACCTCATGTAGTGTTACTGATCGGGAGACTGGCGTCGAGAGTTTGTGTGGGTCTTTATTGTAGAATCAAAAACAAAGCCATAACGAATAGAATACTCTTTTAATTTGTTGCGTAATTTACCTCTCATATCCCTGTGTTCACTTTTTAACCCAATCGTATTGTTTTCACCTCAGGCAGGTGGTTGTATTTCTGTTCGCATCCCGTTAACTTCAGCTGCAACAGGTATCCCAGACGAACATTTTCTGCGATTTTTTCAATTTCTCAACTGACAAAAAACTATTTGCATGCTTCCCTGCCTGAGATCCAAAATCGCCCCCACCTAAACGTGTAAAAATCCTCGTATTAGCAAAGCTTTCTGGATCATTTCACATCACAGAATCAAAATAAGTGTTTTCGGCGGCGCAAGTTCGATCATAATGGCACAGGTGTTCTTTGACTACTAAAACCGCCGCGCAGTTTCTTCTTGCGAGACTCGCAGACGCTGTCTTAGGTTTATCAATCAATATGTTTCTCCGATGTTCTCTGTCGTAATATTGCCGTAACACTGCCGCAGGTTGGTTACATTTGTTGTATTATCGAAGTTTGTTTTGTCGACATATTGATGCTTTCGAAGTTGTTTCTGAGATTTGGTGAGTGTGGTTGGGATGGTTCCGTTTTTATTGCAAATTTTTTGTCGCCTCGGTTTTGACGTCGCCTATCTGCCATGCTATTGATACGCCAGATGCCGTGTCGTGGTTAGACGTTATAAAATTTTTTCATTGATAGTAATTTAATGATGTTTTACATTCAGAAACTAAGAGCATGTTCTTGACAAAATTATCTTTGAATATCAAATGGTGAGTTAGACAGACAGAATAATTCATCTGACTGCACCGCCATGTTTGATTGATGATGTTGTTGCTGTTGTTTGCATTGTGAATGAATATAACTTCAGTGAAAATCAATGATTTCTGAAATCAATGCTTTTACAGTAATCAAAGAAAGGTGGAATTGGCGGAAGCCAAGAGAACTGGACTGGGAAATCAAACATTGCCAGTTGTATTTGAATTCTATTTTTTGACAAGCTCGCTAGTCCTCGGTTCTTTTACTTTACTACCTTTATCATTAACATGAATTATTACTTTCGCGATTCCGTGCCTTGACGCATACCCATGAAACTTTGTTCGAAGAAGTTTCCAATTTTAAGACCTGTTTCTCCTTCATTTTCTGTACGCTTTTTGAGAACGGGAAATATGAAATATCGTATGCTTTTACCTTGACCCGTTCGCCGGCAGGGGCGGCGCCAGCTTTGAGAAAGTGGGGTGGACAATCGATAAAATTGATTGCCAGAAGGTATACCTAACGTTTTTTTATATCGTTTTTGCTTAGGAATAAATGCCGACCTGAAGAAAGTGGGGTGGACATGTCCACCCCAGTCCACCCCATGGCGCCACCCTTGTTCCCCAGTATTGGGCACGATGCCCTCACCACTGCCAACGAAATTTATGGATGCCCCCTGCAGCGTTATTAGCAGCTGTCAACTTCTGAAAGGCTTATTGATACCAGGAGCATCTGAAATGCATATGCCCTTATCTGGAAGACAACCTCCGTCACAATCATGGTCTGTAATTTTGTCCCCACCCTCAAATTTCACTGTGAAACTTTCATAACCGGGGCTCGGAAGCTGCATAAACAAGTGATAACAGACTTTATCTTCTACAATTAATACTGATCTGACTGTCATACATTTCTTGAATTTCTATGTTTTATCTGTTTGGTATCTCCGTGTCCCCTCTATTCTGGTCGTTTCAAATTGGTCGTTTGGGGCAACTTTTCCTCAATAAGTCGATGAAATAATTACTCTCGTCATTCACAAATTTTTCTTCATTTTACAGTTGGGCATCCTCTGCTTGCATACATACGACCCGGTGTCCAAATTTATACTCATTGGGCCTTTAATTTTATCAAATTTTCGATCAATTGCTTCATGACGTGAACGCAGCCTCATTGAAACGAGGGTGTGTTGTACAATACAGTTTATGCAAATCGGCAGCTGCTTCTCATACGTATGACACAACATCTGGTTCTCATTATTTCTTGTATGAAGCATTTATAAATCACCCTTTTTGGAAGTAATCGATTTATGTACAATACAATATAAAAGATGGCTGGTCGACTTCATGGTTGAACGTAGAAAATCTTTTCCGTTATGACCGGAATGTCATGACCCACAAGATTATGAACAGACTATGCCCTGAAAACCTATGGGATAAATTCCAACCGAGATCTTTTCACTCGACCTACAATACGAGGCACTGTAAAGATCTCCAGATCCCTAGATATAGGACTGAATTTGCCAAAAAAAGGCTTTCATTACGCAGCTCTCACATTATGGAATGATACACCTGCCCAAATTCGTGAGCTACCGACATTAGATCGTTTTAAAAAACAACTAAAAACGCATCTAAAGAGCTAGACTCTCAAACACAACTCCCTGGAAGAACAGCAATGATTAGGTTTATAGGGCTTTAGGTTTTTATTCTTAGAGTTTTATCATTGTAATTAGATATTGTATATTTTGATTTGCTGAAGGGTTTCTTTTGTGTATAAATAATATTAAATGAAAATAAAAATGAAAAATGAATCGATGTTCAGTTCAGATGTTTCGGTCTCAGGATAACCTTTTCTCGGATAAAGGCCTTTCTGAAATTTTTATTCATTGGCTGGTGTATTTAAACTTGGCTGGACGTATTTCTAGCTATTTATAGGCAGTTTATGACAACGTCAAACACTTCATCCAAGCATGAGACCCCTAATTTAACCGAGTTTAACGAATTTAACGTCCCTTCCGATGCCCAGGGGGGGCACTTTATAAAATCTAAGATAGGGATGCTCATTTGGATAGATTTTTTGTCTACCCAAAAAAATGACAGGCCCAAAATTTTCAAACCCAAAAAAATGATGGAATTATTCTCGAGCCCCCATAGCTATCCTTTTTGTACCACAAGTTAAACTGAGAAATTGCACCTTACAATTCTGCACAAGATAGTAAAACTGATATTGAATTTGGAGACCATCACTCTCAATTGACTGAGATTATAAATTTGTAAATACAAAGCTCAGTAACCCAAAAAAATGACGCAAAGTTTCAATGAGCCCAAAGAAATGACGGCAAGTTTATCGACCCCAAAAAAAATGACGCCAAGTTAGCTAAACCCAAAAAAATGACATTTTCATCAATTTCAAACCCAAAAAAATGACACGAGCATCCCTATCAAAATTTTCACAAGTGCTCCCCTGGGTTCCGATGGCCAATTGCGACTGTAGTAGCTTCGATGGACAGGAAAAGGCGCTAACTCTGACTGGCTTGCCGATCAATGCCATGAGCGAAGCGTTGTGAGGAACGATGACGGGGGATCACCCTGAGATCGATACTGCGCAGACTCCAAAGCACTTGGCTGGACGGGCGTTTGACACTTGCAAGACTTTCACTGATATTATCCCGAACAAAATAGTTGAATTGATAGACAGTTTGACTATGCGAACATTTCTATTAGTTCAATTGCTGCTGTGTGAAACAAAATTTGCGCAGTGATGTAAACCTCTGACGTTTCAGCTGCAGCAGTCAGGCGGACAGGGTTCGATCTCAGGTATAACCCCATCCTTTGAGCATCATGACCCCCGCGGGGGTACTCCCAGACTTGACTTGACGGGATGTGCCGCTCAGTAGGGTTTCATTTTACGGTAAAATTATGCAACAGGGTGTCCTTTTCTGATAAGAATTATGCGACATGGTGCCATTTGGAAGGGCATTTTTTAGAATTCTCTTGGAACAATGGATTTTGGCAAAATTTTTTTGCGGCAGGTCATCCTTTTGGAGCATTTTTTGTGCGATAGGGAGCAAGGTCTGGAGAGATTTGCGACACACCCCCATCACTTCCTTAGTCAAGTACCCCCCCCCCCCCCGGGGGTTATGACAAGGAATCGCAGACTCGATTTGTGGACTTACGCCTTTTTGTCCCTTGTTTCTCTACGTTCTGTGATTTGCTGATATCACTTCGTCAACACGGGCTTATAATATTTCTCTTAAAAATGGGCCTACTTTTTCAATATGGCTCAAACCAGTGGGAGTTGTCGTACACTCAACAGAATCGCTTCCAAGGCTGGCCTAAAGAGCTTGAA
This sequence comes from Aurelia sp. 4 Dawson et al 2005, assembly GCA_964019985.1. Taxonomy (NCBI): domain Eukaryota; kingdom Metazoa; phylum Cnidaria; class Scyphozoa; order Semaeostomeae; family Ulmaridae; genus Aurelia; species Aurelia sp. 4 Dawson et al 2005. The sequence goes on along the minus strand of OZ026502.1, from coordinate 3,215,180 downwards.
TATTGAAAAGCAAACTTTTAGTAGAAAGCATTATGTTGTCTTAACCTACGAATCGCAAAGTGCATAGCCTTCAGGCAGTAATCTTCCTTCGTATAAACTGTCTGAACAGCGCCTCATGATTGGTCGAAAGCCAAATTCTAGCAATCTGATTGGTGAATACGAAATCACTCTACGCGAGCCTACATCGGACACACTTTTTGAGAGTAATATTATGAGTCCTTGTTGACAACGTGATATCAGCAAGTCAAGGAACGCAGGGAAACAAGGGACGAAAAGACATCAGTCTACTCTATAAGGTCTTTTCTACCTCTGCAATCCCAGCGCTTCACATCCAAAACTGCAACGTCACTTTCGTGTAATCAGTTTTCCTTGATTCGTCCCGTGTATCTGCTTGCAGTTGTCACACATTTTTGGCATATGTCTACAATGCAACTTTCTTTTTCAGGGGCTGTTTCGTTTTGACACGAAATTACGGGCCAGTAGATTCCTCAAGCGTTTATGCAAGAAACTGCGGAGCTGCGAATACTTTCTATCATTCGACCCACCGAAGAACCCATGCCCCCTTGATTGCAAGACCTCTGGTAAGTCCAATGAATTTTAAGGCTCTCGTTTTTGCGATGCACTGATCGACCATTTTTGCACATAGCCTTTTCGTCAACAGAGCGTAGGTTCCAAACCTGCAACAAATGTCGTTGTACAATCCTGTGACCTTATTCTTTGAATGGCATGGCTTGAAGAAACTTTAGCTTCTTCGCTGTGATTCTGTCAATGTAATTTTCAGAATTCTTCAACATTCTTCGAAATTACATTATGTTTCATATCCAAGTCATTTGAGGATGCGACGTCACGTCATCAAATTTCCAAATCGTAAACCAGAAGCTGTTGGGGAGACGCGATACGCTGTGTCCGAGGAAACTTGTCCGAATGATTAAAGTTATTTTCGTTTGAATTTATTGAATAAGAAACTAGAAATAACGATTTTCCGTGAGTGCTGCGCATTGTATTGTTTGCACAGGTCCATTCCCTTATTCCGCAGTTTACACTCATTGAATTGTGATGCATGAAAAATCGGTATATTGGCTTTGAGTCAATTAACAATAGGAGAACAGAGAGGTGACGTAAATGTTCTTTTGCTGCCAATAAAAGCATTCCGATGCCATTTCAACAGCCGCTGACCGAAGTCACTGCAAAATTGTTGAAAACAGACTGAAAAACATAAAAGCTCGAGAATCGATCTCGCCCAGGGAAGCCACTGCGCAGAATAGGTGGCTGCTGCGCAGCAAAAAAAGTGTTGGAACCCATGCATTGCTTTACCAGATGTATGAGGCCTGCTGTGCTTCATTAGTTATCTACTGTGGATATTCTGTGCGGACGAGTTGCTCAAAAGAGATCGAGCTCACAGATCCAGTAGTTTTTGCACAGATACTGCGGCAGATCTTACTGTGAATGTCACCAACAATCTAAATCCGGCTTTGCAAACCGTGTGTTTCAGCTGTCCAAAGTACCTAGAAATAGAGCTATGTAAATCATAATATTACTGTTTCTATATCTTGTTACTAAGTTGCGTCTTTTTGCAGGTGAAATGGAAGATAATTTATTCGGTGTAATTAAATTGCCGCTTTCAGTTACATATAAGTTAGTCCTTTTGGACTTTTTAGTTCTACTTATGCTAACATTTTTGCAATTTGCTGTTAATTTTGTTGGTGTTCTATAACGTTTTATCGACCATGCCATGGGTTTAGTCTTACTTTTGGGCTTATCAATGGATTCCCTTGTTTCCTTGTGTTCTTTAGCCTACGAGTATACCCGTTATTCAAAAGAAGATAGGGTCTACGAAACAACGAGTGAAAGCTTGCTACGGCCACTCGAGTAATTATCTTTACTTATCCTAATCCGCTATTCAAATGATGTGTGAAATGCTTCTCAACAAAGGCTGCATAAATTAAGTTCTAGAAATCTGGAACTCACTGTAACAAACTTGCTCATTGTTTCGTAGACCCTTACTTCTCTTGAACATTTCTGTCAACGGAGACCCATTACATTACCCAGTAATCTGAACATGCGACTCTGTTTAGGCCTTATCGCAGGGGCGGATCCAGAGACCCGCCGACCCCCACTTAGCTCGCGCCACGTGCTCGTGTACCTCCCTGCCACAGTGAAATCTACCCCTGGACTCCCACACAAGAATTTTGTCTTTAGAAGGCTTGCAATGATTCAGTCTTCGATCGACAGTGTGAAGTCTATGCACAGGGGCCCCAGGAAGCTGTATAACCCCACCCCCAATGATAAAGAGGCCTTCTTCTGAGCCTCCTTTGCAATTGCGAAGCTATGACGTAATGCTTTAAGACCCTCCTTTTGATTTGTTCGCGAACTTTGCTTTCGATCTCTCTCTTAAGGCATTATGTCATAGCTTCGCACTCACAAAGGAGGGTCAGAGGAGGGCCTCTTTATAATCGGGGGCGGGGTTATACAGCTTCCTGGGGCCTCTGTGGTCTGCACTGCTTAGATTCTGCTGGACGCATAACTGTGACAAGAAAAATTTATAACATTCTTGCACCATCAGCTGTAGAGTGGATGCTCAAAATTTAACTGAATACCTTTGAAAGGAAATTACGTTTGAGGACTGGGTCTGTTGATGGGCCTAGTATTTTGATGGAGGGAGTTAGAGAACAACACGAGCATGGCAACAGACAGAACAGCGATAAGGAAGAAAATTAAGGTTACCTGCGGCTGGATGAATGAAATTTTACTTCAATGATTGTTGTTACTATTGTTTTCCAAGGGACAACAAGTTTGGAGAGTTTTGTGGCGATGAATGGTATGAAACCGAAAGATGACTCACATTTAGGACCGGCTGAAAGCCAGAAGATAAAACGTGGACGCCCTCGAAAGGATGATTACGAAATGAAACTGGAAATCACAGGAGTAAAGGGAGAATATAGGACAGGAAATGATGGAATGATACAAAATTTGACGAGCTCATCTGGTGCACAAGTCCGAGTCTTGGTAACTTATTTGTTAAAATTTAGGAAATACCGTGAAAACTTTATTCTCTTGTTCCATCAAAATCTTACAATAAACAAGCAAAGATTACAAAACGATGCCACGAGGAGCATGGAAATACATAACAACCCAGTGACCATAATATTTAACATAAAGATTCAAATTAATATACAAATCAAATTAATATTTAGATATTACTAATAACATATTGCAAATAACAAATAGCAAATAACAATTACAAATAATTCCGACAACAATAGATCACAAAATATAAACATGAATAAAACAATATGAAAATAAAACTCTTTCTAGCTCCCCTATGTTATTAACTCCCCCCCCCCCTCTGTAATAAGGCCCTCTTCTGTGAGCCAAAATTGAAATAAACTCCCTCTCTATCTATTAAGTCCCCTACTTATATCAAATTCCAGATGCTTCCAAAGATAATCTCTTTATTTAGCTAAATAAGTTTGCGTGCTACTTTTTGTGGTTCGGAATAAAACTGTATCGAATCGGATCCATGTATTTCATTCGTAAAGTTGTATTGTGAATCCGCAAAATATAGATTAAATGGATTGAACAGCTAAGCTATCATATCCCTCCTTGTCATTTGACTTTGCGAATAAGCCCCCCTCTCTGATGAGCCCCCCTCTCTTTTTCTCTGGAGCGTCCGACATTCAGTGAGCGCCCAAGGGCTTAATAGAGCTCTTACGGTACAGTATTTGAAATAAATTATTTTTGCGGGAAACTCTTTGTAAGAGACTCAACTCTCGGATTGCTAACATGCTAAGAAAGTTCGGTAAGTACTGGCGTAAGATTATTCAAGAAAGTATTTCCTTAGGCCAAGAGAGTCCATAGGTTATTTTCACTTTCTCATTTGGTTCTCGTAATGCATTACTCTGAAGGTACTTGATGAATGTCTTGACGTTGCGAAAGCTTCATAAATTTCGTTTTGAAACACAAGGGCGCGGGATTCAAGCGCCAAGACAGTCATCGTACTCTTGATAAACTTTTAAGAGTCCCAACTAATTTGAATTTATTGAAATTCTCGCTTCTAGGTCATGGGGAATGAGTCATATATTCAGTCCCCTACAAAAGAAGTACGCGACGATCTCTTTTTGATGGGGTAAAAAATAAAAACGTTTTGCTCTAGAATAATGGCACCTTTTCAGAAGAAAATGTAAGGAGTGAATTTTATCCCTTGCACCTACAAGATGAGCAACATCTTGCGTTGCTTCCTTAGATAACGATTCCTTTTCCATCTGAAATTTGGTTGCAGTTTATAACCGTTTTCAGTTTCGCTTGAAACTCGTTCCTTTTGATCAACATTTTTATACCCTTCGAACAATAGGCTGATTTAGCAGTGTTTTGTTCCTTTATTGCAGAATCCTACATCTTATAACGGCCGACCTTTGGTTCCAATTGCCCCCGGAGCAAAAGAATTGGTGACAATCATGCCAGTCTCAAGCAACGTGCACCATGGTAGGCCACCACCTCCGTACGATATGGGTGGCCCGACAACATTTGTGCGCCCAGTCCATGCTAATACGGTCGTCACAAGCGCCACTCAATCAAGAATGGTCGCTCCTGTCAACTTGAGAATGCTTTCACCGAGCACTCCAACCTCTGTAGTTGCTGCAGATATATCATCGCCTACTATTGGAACACAGAATCTTGCAACATTGGTTATGGTATCAAAGCCTCATGGTACAAATCAACCTGGTCAAGGACTCTTCTCCATTCGAGGTAACGTCTCTAGCCAGGGTTTGCGCATGCCGTTATCACAGGGCTCGCGGAAATTTGTTGGCATCACAGGAGCCAGAAGTAAATACCCGGGCACGATCAAAATGCATGGGCCTATGTATGACCAGGCACCGGGAACAATGAATCCCATGTCGCATGGACCAGAGAATAGATCAAACCAAGGAGGATCTAGTGTCGATAGCGTGCTTAAACCATTTCTTAAAATGACTCAAGTGCATATACCCGGGCAAAGTAACTCGTCTCCTAGTCGCGATTCAAGTATGGCAAATGATTTCCCGATATATCGAGACGCAATGAACGTGGAGAAGCTCACATATGATCAAGCGTCTCGATATATGAAGATGAAACAACCTGGTGAGATCAAATTAGAACCTCAAGATCAGCATCATCATTTTCAGGGGGGTGCAGCTTCATCCCCAAATCAAAGGCAAAGCCCCACCATACACATCCATCTACCATCGTCTTCAAATTTTCACAGGGTATCCCCAAGCGAGCCCCAATCCAGCTCAAGCGGACACTTGCGTGATAGAATCCCCATGCATGTCGGTGATCATGATTTGGAATCTGCTTCCCGATCCAATTCAAGTTTGACATCGCCGATTAAGAATAACATACCAGTGAAGTATGACGTGGCGTCTCATCATGACATAAAGCGGCATCGGCTTCAACATATCAGTAGTGGCATCAAGAATCATCTGCAAGTTGCAACTGCGAATCCCGGGGGATCACAGTCTTCTTTGAGTCCACTCCACAGCCCGCCCCCGTTGCGCCCAAGACCTTCTGGACAACAAAGATCCATCGCCTTACGAAGCCCACCGAATTTAACCCCATCAACTGTGATATCTCATTTTGACTTTACCCCCGTAACGACAACAACTAGTGTCATGTCACAAGGTCTTCATGTTGTACATCACCAGCCTATTACTCCAAATACATCTAATAACTTCAATGACGGGGGTAACATGAGCAACGGACAGAAGTTCTCTCAAGATGCTGCACGCCAGTTGGGAAATGTGTTATCGTCTAGCCAAGGTGGACTCCCCGGTAATGCGACAGTTACACTGACGTATATCCCTGTGAAGTCGCCAGCAACTGACAAGATTGTTTACGTACCTGTCAATCAAAACACTATTTCAGATCGACATCATCCACAACAACAACAAAAAGTTTTGTTGTACTCCAAACAACGTAAACCACATTTCCCTAGGCACATGATGGATAACGGACAACAAATTATCACACAGCGGCCAATTGATTTGAATGTTCCTATGTCGCCTTTGGAAGACAATGGACATCAACCCTTCTCAGGTATTACCCGGAAGTTCACAGTGCGGACACTTCACAGAGACTCAAATTCCGGAACACTTCCTGCTGGCCTAACTACAGTCCGGATTCAGGGCTCTAATTTGAAGGAAGTGTCATCAGCAGGTTCGAATGAAATTCAAGGAGGTGCATTCTATTCTCCTAAAGGACAGAACAACGAAAGTATTCCCCAGAGCACAACAAATAATGTTTTATCTGCGAGAAGTATCATTATGCGAAAACCTAGCGAAATTGCTCAAGGAAACGAAAATCTCGGAAACCAGTTTCATCCTAACAATGGGGATCAAAACAACCAGGATACCCCATTCCATCCCGAGAATTTCAATTACGAGGAACTCTCGGACGATGACGAAGATTGTGATTTGGATTACGACGAATTATCGGGTGACGAACACGTCGAAAACGAGAATAATCAGATTAGTGAGGAAAAGGCGAAACGACGAGGGGCATATGGATTCCGTGGCAAGAGACGAAAACGATTTCTTACAAGCCGCAAAGGAGGTATTGGCAGTCATCAGTACAAGCTGAAATACAAACAAGCATTAGAGCAAGCAAAATTCATGCGAGAACGAAGACCATCGTTCGGAGCACAGCAACTGCAAACGAAAGCCGAGGATTCCTCGGCTTCTCGGGATGATGCCCAAAACGTTGATCGGGACGCTTTGGAGAATACGAAAAGCGACGAATTACAGTATTCTGACAGTGCTAGGCCAAAAGACGATATTGAGTCGATTGGTGATAGAATTTATCAAAATACCTCGAATAACAATGAGAGAATTTTTGATGAAGGAAAAACTGATTTGAAGACGTTAGGAGGAGAAACGTCGAATGCTGTACCAAATGGATCACAGATGCAAGTAGAAGAGAAAACTATTAAAAGAAAGAGGAAAGGAAATTCGACTCTGGAAGGTGATTTTGTTTTCGGCCAATGGGGATTGGATGGAACGCTGAAAAAGAAAAGGAAAATTTCGAGTAAGTTATCACTTTTTTCAGACCTTCTGCTAACCATTAGGCTTTGCGCTCATTCTTTGTTATGGGCAAACAAAACAACAGGAGACGGCGCGTGCGAGGTATGGGAGGTATGTCCGTTGCTTTGGCCCCTTTTGAAATTAGATCAAGAGAAATATCAAAATTTGGACTCTACACCTTTGGTAATGCTTAAGACCCATTGTCAAACGTGATCCTTTGTCCGCTGAATGAAAGCAAGTCAGAGAGAATTTAGGTCAGAAACGACTTTCAGATAATACGAAACATGGTTAGCAGTGACTCTTTAAAGACTGTTTGTTTAAAGGGTCTCTTTCATCCAGCATTCCTTGCATGTGTCATCTCTTGGGTTACCTTTGTTCGTCGCCATTTTCGTGGGCCATGAAAATGGCGGCAGCAGAGGCAAACAAAGAGACGACACGTGCAAGGCATGCTGGATGAAAGAGACCCTTTAAGACCCATTGTTAACCATGGTCTTTTGCGCCAACTGAAATGCAAGACAAAGAGTATTTAAGCCAAAAACGACTTTCAGGTAACACGAAAGCAGACTTTGGCGCTAGGAAAGATCATGGTTAGTAATTGGTCTTTAACACTGATGCTTTCCGTACTTACAGAAAGGAATTCGATTAACCCTATAGTGGTTGGGCTATTTGATAGTCCTATTTTGGTTGGGGGGCAGAGAAGCCCCCCTACCTAACTCTTGACTGGTAATAGGTAGAGTGACCAGATTTGGTGTGCAAATAGCCTCAGGCATGCACTTTCTGTAAATATAAGAATTAACCTAAGATTGGCCGTCATTTTTGCTCACGTCAGCATTTTCTTTTGTTTGGTCAAGAAAAGCGGCAAAATTGGTCAAAATCAGGAAAATCTAGATAGAATTAAATTTGAAGCACATTTTACATCCAAACATGATAATTGTGATAGAATGCATCAAATAACACTACACTACAAAAGAAATTTGCAAAATATTCAACTTATGCTCCTTTTTTCGCGATAATTGAGATTTGAGAATTTGCGATTTTTCCAGGGTCAGTCCCAGAGAATTGTCTCCCACCCTCTCATTTTTCAAAATATTTCAATGAAACTTTTGAGAAGTTGCACAATAAGTAGTTGCAAAAAGTCAAGATGTTTTATGGCTATAAATAGCTTCCTGGAAGAGTTATTTTAAAAAATCTACTAGGGGGGGGGGCAGATTTGCCCCCCAACCAAAATAGGGCTAAAGAACGCCATTCATCTTGGTAAAAAGTTCCTCACCGCCATGTTTAGCATAATCGTCTATTAAATCGGTACCAAACCAGTTATGTCTGTATTTTCGCTTTTAGATCCAAGTGCTAACCCAACGAGATATTTGAACGATCCATTAGAAAAGGTGAAATTACCCGGAGACCCAGAAGCATGGAGTGAAGAAGATGTTGCCAGTTTTATCAACGCTACCGAATGCTCCAAATATGCTGACACGCTGAAACAACAGGTAAAATCTCTACGTCAATTAGCATAGGTTCTAAGTCCTTAAATGGGCGCAAAAAGGTGGCTATAAAATTCTCTGACCTAATTCTTGTAACTGAATGGCTCAAAAGAAACTTTAGTTACTAATGCAGAATTCTACCGTGGGAATTTTTGGAAATTTTGAATATTTTTGAAATTACTGCAAATCTTTCTTTTCATCTCATTCCGGGATGTGACATTATCAAATTTGTAAGTCATGAGCCACAAAAGTGACAAACGTTTCCTTGAGACCATTTCGTTGGCATCCATAAACTGATTAGAAATTACGATACTTTTAAATTTTCGAACATTTCTCTTCAATTGTGGAAGAAGTTGAAGATTTCACAAAAGTTCAACGGCAGAATAATTGCAAAATAACTAAAGCTTCTTTGAAGCCATTCAGTTCAAAGAAATAGGTCATTGAATTTTGCACCCACCCTTTAAAAGATTTGGAGCCTATGCAGCGTCCATGTTGTTGCTCTGACCATCTTTTTAAGAATCACAGATCTCCTCGCTGATTTATTGCAACCACCTGGATGTACCAGTCTTTCAAGTGATGTTCTCCTGCAGATATTATTGCACGGCGATAAAGACTTTGCAGACGATCTTGATAAAATATTGTTGTTTAAAAGGACAAGTCCAGGGTTGATAAAATTATTGTCAAAAGCAACCTTACCAACTGCTGAACACTACTCATGAATTCTTTCCAAGTTGTGACGTTTCTAACTTTATTAATTCGTTAATGAATCTACATGAGTTAGGCCAAATGTCGTTGCCACTTTGTATTTTGTAGGAATGCACGATTTGGCGATAAGGAGGCTAGCAATGTGAGTGGAATATCAACACATTTGGCAGCCTTGTTCAGGTCGAAGTGAAGTGGCGTCATAGAAAATGACGTCATTTCGCGCTTTTCGCAGATTGAAACATGTAGTTTCGCAGATCAAAAGAGAGAAAATTGAAAAACTGCCATTCACAACAGCGGAATCTTTAAAGTGTCAACGGTTATACTCACCCCGGACTTATCCTTTAATTCTACGTTTTATCCATAAAACTGACTAGTTTGATTCGGAAAACTTACGAAAACGTGAATTCAATTAATCCACCCAAACTGGATATCATTGGAAGGAAGACAGATTGTACCTTTTGATGGTACGCCTCAAATTGATTCAAATCTCATTATTTCCTGAAGAATCTCGATTGAAAGTGGGTTACGTTTTTTGTGAAACATCCTGTAGATCGGAAACCATTAGATTGACAGACATTTGCTCAACATGACATTGTAGACATTCGTAAACCATAAAGATTTGGAACCTATGTTCCTAATAGTTTGTGCCACTATTCTCTCGCCAAGGGTGCCGGAGGCGCGGGCGCAGCGGGGCAGCTGCCCGCGTTGCCCTGATGGTACGGGGGTAGTAAGGGGGCAGGAAATGCCCTTTTCAAACAAACCTTTCTCATATATCCGCTGCATCTGAAACTTTGGCCTGTTGAGCTTCTGTAAATGCCATTCACCTCTGTCAAAAGATGGTTTTCGGGATTCTTTTTTTAAAAACAAGTAGACAGAGTTGATGAGTATGTGGCAGATTGATAGGATAAGAACTTTCCCGAGAAATCTGGAAAGTGACGGGGAGAGTTGTGTGTCAGTTCTCCGATTTGCAGTGCCTTTTTTTGATTCACTGATCCCGCCGCTGTCTCTCACAGATTTGATAACAGTGTGCTTCCACTTTCAGGAAATCGATGGATCTGCTTTACTGTTATTAACCAGAGAATCCTTGATGGAATTCACTGGTATGAAGCTTGGACCGGCTTTGAAAATATGTGGATACGTGGCTACCCTAAAAGGTAGACTGAGAATGCAGCAGAATATGGCGCTTATTCAAAGCTGATAGATGAGAAGTTCAGAGATCCCAATTTCTTTCAGCTTGTCCATCGTGCAGCTCAGACATCCTCGGTGTATTGCAAGTTAAACGTTGGCGAAGACAGCGATACAGACGATCAGTACACAAGGAAAATGAGCCCTTCACAGGACAAGAGACATGAGGACATAAGACAAATCTAGGGTAAGATGGGGGTATTGTCGCTCAGAGCGGGGCAAAGTGGATCACTGCACCGACAAATTCAAGGATGTTCCATGATGAAGCAAAAATAATTTTATATTTTAAAAAGCTGCAAATTTACAGCCAACGAAATTTCCCTCAATTTTCAAAGCAAAAAAAGAAATTAATCATCTATCCTTTGACCCCAGTCTGAGCCGTTTTGCCCATCCCACCGTACTTTATACCGTGTGAGTCGATAAAAACGCGCGGCGTTTGAAAAAATCCTGCTCTCTGAATATCAAAGCAATGATGTTGAAAACTGTCTTGTTTTATCCCCGATATGTCAAATTAGGTTCAGTAATTTACCGGCCTTAATCGGTCATTCCTTCCCGTTGAAATAGGAGATTTTCTGAAGAAAGCCCCTTTCGAAAACCTGCAAAAACGAGTGAGAACAGCAAGCAAAATTTCCCTTTGTTCGCCTTCCTAGCAATAATGAATCTTGGATGTGCTCATGTTCACACTAGGGGGAAGACTTTTCATTCCGCCAAAACACGGGCTAAATCGTGCTGGAAATCATCGCTGTGAGGTAAACACATTAGGGACTTTTGCTTGTAATTTTAGCACGTTTTTTAAGGTTTCTCAACGGGACTCATTGTGGAAAATCGCTTACAGAATCTGAACGGAGTGACCGATTTTAGCCAGAAAAATTTCTAAAAATAATTGAACATGTTAGCTATTCAGTGAGATATTGCAAAATATCATTGCTTATATATTCAGGGAGCAGTACCTTTACAAACGTGGGGCGTTTTTATGACTCACCCGGTAGTTCCGTGGATCCAGATATGGGACTGTTCATTATTTGGCCAAGGTTTGGAGGGGCGAAGAGAAATTAATTCGATAATGAAGTCGTCATTTACCCAACTGCGAGCATATACAAATTTCTTTTTATCCAAGCCGAATTATAATAAGAAAACTTTCTACCATATAACTGTTGCAGCACGGTTTAAACATTCTGTTCAAACGAGCACTATGATAACCATCATCAACATTTCTTGATGTTACCATAATACTTTGGCATCTTCGGCCTGTTGAAAAGCAATTACAGCTCATGAAAAGCTAGTCAGTAAAATTTCAACAAAAGTCTTTTGCAGAGAGGGCTTTCAGTGTGAGAAATTTTGTTAACACAACTATTTTTGTCTTCGGTAATTTTGTCTGCAACCTTTGGCTAAATGCTAACGGGTTCATATCCAGAAATAATAGGTAAACTTTGTGTCAAATTTATATCAAAGAATCAATATGATAGATATCTTGTACCCAGAACAGCATCCCAGAGATTTGGGCTTAAATTTTTATTAACAACGGAACAGTTGGCGTATGCAAAGCGTCATATTAGAAGAGCAGAGACAAGCTGAAAGCAAAACAGTTTCCTGGTGATTCGATAAGAAGTTTACACATTTGGCAGGCTGTTGAAGAAAAGTATGTGGCGAATATTCAAAACTGAAATTATATTCCGTCGATCAAAGGCTAACTTAGAGGAGAAGATTTTGTTTGGATGAAAGTACTCATTATTTAGACCCAGAAATTAGAAGCTTGTCTGCTTACCGTGGGGGCACGTGTCCACCTAAGATTTTGCAATAGACAAAAAGTATCCTTTGCGTTTCAGGAAGTGTCCATTTAGCTTAATGGAACAACTTTGGTTGGAGAATGGTACCCCCTTCCCACAAATGAAAGTGCTTCCCTCGGCCCAGGGCAGGGGGCATTTAACTCTCAAAAGTTTCGTTCGCTAGTCGCTTTGTTGTTCTTCAAAAACCCATCTGTTTGATGATGGATCTGAAACCCAAAGGATCGTTTTATTCTGAAAAAATGTCGTACGCTTTTTGACGGAATGAAGTGCCCCTCCTCGGTCCTTGACAAAAAATTTTTATGGATCCAGGCTTTACCAATTTGGAGCGATTTGGCTGAGGCTCGCAACATAATTTTTCACTTTAGTAAAGTTTACAAGAGCTAAACGAGGGAAGGGGACAAGAGCATTCCTTTCACTGGACGACATCACGGTAGAGAATGCAAAAAAAGGTTTTGTAAGGATTATCTTTGTATAACAGCATTGTGATATTGTAAAACACTATACTAGTCTTGAATAATTTGCAGTATGGCAGAATAACTATATCTTTTCGGTTGACATGAATTTTGTTCTTAGTGAGTCATTAATTCCTTGTGTTATTTAGTTCCTTCTCCTTACAAAATGTTTTAAACTATGAAAGGAATCGCTGAATAGCCTTTTTATCTGTTCACTGGAAGCTCGCTTGTACCTAGGTTGATTATTCACATCACAGAAAGAAGCAACAAGTAATTTCCTTTTCCAAAATCGAGGCCCTCATGAAGCACACTGGTAGAGTAGGCCCTGATGAAACCGCGTTTTTAAGGGTCGAGTCGACAGCTGGTTTCTCGGTTCGTTGTCCCTCTCACCCCAACCCTTCCAAACACTTGATACTTGAATTGCAGATCAAATCTACTTTCGGTAGAATTCCCAGAATTCTACGAAAAATTGATCAATTGACAGGGTCGCCGAGAGCAATTGGAGGTCCTGGGACAAAGCTGCGAAATGATGCCCCCTGCGATCGAGGCGAACAGAACATTTTTTTCTTAGGTTGGCTTAAAATACATTTCAGAGCATTTCCTGCTGTCAAAATGTGAAAAATCTTCAATTATGAGGCCCTAGGGCAACTTACCCCTCCTGCCCTCCTCTCGGCAGCCCTGTCAATTGAGATGATTTAGTCAAAAACATTCAGTCAAATTCTAGGACCACATTTACACTGTACCGCTGTACCGCTAAGGTTGTGATCCGTCACAGTAGTGTCACAGTTCAAGGACGAAACACTGCTCCAGTCCAGAACAAGAGTTTTCTGAAACAGAAGGATTAAAAGAGTTGCGGATAAGCAAGAAGGCTGATCCGAACCATAAGTTGTATTGGTCACTGCAAGGACCATGCAGCGATTTAAAAATGGAGGGGCGAAGTTGCAGTTGAAGAGAGCCCAATGGGGGTCTAGAGGCTTTGCTACGGAATATTTTTTGAACACTTTTTCGTGAGAATCAGCTGCCTTGGTATTGCCACTGAAAAGAAATTTATTGTCATTCAAGTAGACAGCATTGGTATACTTGAAGCCGATTATGGCACTTACAAGTGAATGTCGCTTTAACGGTATTACTTACGGACAACATGAAGTTCCTTCAGTTTGGAAAATTCATTTCTTCAGCTGAGAATTCCTCTACACGTATTTTCTTAAAAGAAACTGAGAAACTTTGCAAGTACTGGAAGTTTCTTAAAATTACCAAAATTACCAGATTTGAGTACTCAGAGTTTCTTACGAGTTTCTTACAGGTTCTATGACAATCTTCATGTCACTTGTCAAAACAAGGGTTTTTGAAGCCTTTCCAATATTTAGGTACTTAGACTATATTCGAATACCTTGCAAGTAATATGATACAGGAAACGAGTGGAATGAAGTAAAGATACGGTAAGAATTCCTTTATATAAATAAGTAGTTTCTTAAGTATATTTTCCTACTACTGGGGTTTCTTAATTTTTGCGATCTTCAAATCCGAGAACCTCGGATTAAATCGTGCTTTTCACGTGAAGGAGGTCAGAAGCAGAAGGCCAACAGTATTTAAAAATTTACATGAAGTATTTGTCAATTGGACAGCAAAGGAAGATGGCGGAAACTCTTGAAGAAATTTTGGGTGAGATGTTTATATAAATATGAGTGATGTTGTTTTTATATTTTTTATATTTGACTGTATTTATTGACAGTATTAACTGAAGCAACATATAGGTAGATTATTCAGGAAACTGACGAACCCGTTTTTTCTCGTGTTCTCATCAGTGTGATTTTGATGATCAAAGATGTTGGGATGGGCCTAGCAGCAGCGCCATCGTTGGCGCTAGCTAGCATTTCACATTATGTATCACAAGTGGAACGTTTGTGAGACTCGCACAAACTGAATGGTCTAATCGATCCAAAACCCAAACAGGTATATGGAAAGCGCTTTTCAACGTGTAATGTTTACGAGGGCTTGAAGAGGGGGATGGTTGTGTTATGATATTCTTCCTGCCATCTTGACAATAGGTATTCTTCAATCGCTTACTCCTATAAAGCTTTACAACCAATCTGGAGCATTTAAAACAAAGGAAAATTAGAAAATCAGAAGTAAGAAGTAAGGAAAGTCAGAAGAAAAGGAAAATCAGAAGTAGTAAGATTAATGCCGTTTTCACCCAGCCCCAGACTGCATTTTATGTTGCTCGCGCGGAAGATCTTCCGCGCGCATTTTTTTGCGCACCTGAATTTTTATGTTCCCACAGGGGCGCATTTTTCCTTTGTAACAGGCAGGCGTGCAAACCTTTGTTATTTTGGTTGAATCTTTCCTTTGTTTCCTTTTTGTTTCTTTCATATTTTATCACAATTTGTTAAGATTTGTTTTCAATTGAAATAGTCAATCCTTTAGACTTCAGCTGTCGCTGAAAATGGCTTCTCCGAAGCTTTTCCACTCATGAATATTTGTAAAACCGCGCACACGAAGCACATTGTTGTTTAATATCTATGTCATGGTTCTTAAGTAGGTTGCCTCATTTTCAGTTGTGATAGTGTGACTACCTACAGCTTAACGAAATCAGCTTGAGAGATATGACATTAGATAGATGTGAAATTTGGAAACGGAACTCAGAAAAAACCGCATACGCACCTTCCTCTTTGCGGCTAGGTGCAGGCGCACAACTGTTGGCCTAAATTACCATCCTCCGCGCGCATTTTGCAAACAATGCAGTCTGGACCCAGCCCAATTTGTTGATTTCCACAAAAGGTTGCATTTGATTTGTTAGTTTAACAAATCCAAGCAAAGAAAATATATAGGTAAACAGGTGATTGTGAGCGTTTCATGAAAAAGTTATTGATTTTAGCAGCTAAGATGGTGATTTGTTAACTCTTTAGATCATGCAACAGATCCACAGAATACAGGAGATAATTCTGCTGCAGCTGATGCTTTTTCTGTTCAAGTCAACAAAGAATTTGATGGGTAATTATACATTTAATGATGGTCATGTGGGACCATCATTACAGACATCTTCAATCATGTTGAACCATTTGCATACTTCTCACAAATAAAGTTTTGGAGCTGATATAGAATATTTCTGCCCTCTTTGGAAGTTCTCTCTTTTAAATTCTTGATTTATTCCGTAATTTACCTGAAAGTTCTCAGTTTTTATGTACAGGCCTTTTTAGGGCGTACAAGAGATTCTAGGTATCTATGTCTATTCTGGCCAGGGTGAATCTGAGTGCCTACTTTCAGAAGATCTTTGGCATAGAACAAGAACTTTGGTTTTCAGTGCACATGTTGGTGCAGAAAGTAGCCTTAAAACAGTAGGCAATTCAATGTCTCATGGTGTTAGTAGATAGAAATTATTCTCTGGTGCACACCGGTACACAAAATGGTTATCCTCTAAACTATTTGGTGCTGAGCAGCACAGAGATTCACCCTGGTACTCTGGTAGGAAGGACCTTAAAGTTGTTATGCTGGCTTGACTGAGGATTTTATGTTTAAGTTCCTATACATTTCCAGTGGTGGCACCCCTGGGGGGATTGGGGGACTTGCCCCCCCCAGATTCCAAAAATAGGCAAAAATCGTCATAGGAAAATGACATAAGATTAGTTAGGCATACAGTACTTTTAGATTGAAAAATTACGTCAGATTCCCCCATGTTTTTCAAAGTTTTTGGAGCTGGCACCCTCACTTAGGTATTTAGATGGAGCAAAACTGCAAGCAACACACAATTTTCACATATACATGCCCTATCCATAACATTTCTATGACCTTGCAAAACACCTCTGTTTACAGCATCTTTTGTAAGGTATCATTGGAACTGAATTAATTTTATTATTCAAAGGATTTGTATGTAAAGAATTTTGACATTAAATTGAGCTGAATTGCGTGTGGTCAAAAACCAAAACTTCTTCCTGTTTTTATTGTAGCCCTGTCCATGCAATCAAGCTGCTTACACAGAAGCTCAGTTTACATCAAGATATCATTGCACTTCAAACACTAAATGTAAGTATAAGCTGTTTCAAGTCCTGACTTGGGTGCACCAGAGTAAAGTGGTAAAATAAATCAAAAAAGAAAAGGACATGATACCAATGTCACTCATTGGATCCGAGGATGCTTGCAGTGATAACAGTATCACAATATCATATTATCAACATTACAATCATCATCATCATGATATCATGGCCCTGGTAAACTTAACCAATATAGCCTCTGCGTAGCCATCATATCTAGCCAATCACATGTAACATCTCCATTTCAAATTGTTATACATGAAGGTCAATGCAACAACAACATAACAGCCCTGAAGAAGTCCTGCATGGCGGGACGAAATATTGGTATCTAATGTATATTTCTTAATTTCACACATTTGCTGTTGTTCTTTGTCGCATTGCAGTGTTCCTGCTCTCTAAAATGGGTAAGCTTGGGTTGAATTGGTAAGGCAGACAATGAATAGATTTATTATATCAATCTTCAAATAGATGCAGGTTGTCTCTTCCTGCATCCATTAGAACTACCCTCTTTGATATTTCGAATGTTGAGAGAAAATATCATCTGTCAATTTTACTTGCATTTTACTGTATTTCTTTTCCGTTTCAATAGGTTTTGGAACATTGTGTCAAAAATTGTGGCCAGCGTTTCCATCAAGAAATTGGAAAGTACAGATTCCTTAATGAGCTGATAAAACTTTTATCTCCAAAGGTTTGTATGTTACAACTTTTTTCAGATTTTACCGAGTCAAGGGCAAATATTTTATATTAAAAGGGTAGTTAATAGGCTCAGCTGTCTGATATGTTGTCTCTACAAGCTGCATTTTTAGGGACAACTCTGGAAGCCTGCACAATTTCTAAATGTACACACTTATTATATGCTTTTATGTAAGAAATTCTTTATAAGAAACTGCACTCTCAGATCATTAAGAGATTGAGAAAGTTCAGTATTGGGATGAAATTACTTGACAGAATCATTTTCTTACAGTGAAAGAAATCAGAAGCATAATTTTCACCTTATTTTGACTTTGCATTGTATGGTGTAGACAGTGGCACAGTTTCATAAGACTGTTGATGGGAACTTTCAGAAACTTTCAGTGTTGTTAACTTTTATTTTAAAGCCAAACACAATCTTTTCCAGATAACCTTTTTTTAAATGTTTCTCGTACTTGTCTTTCTGTAGTATGATGGGGATGTTACAAGTCAAGCTGTGAAAGACAGAGTTGTTGAGCTCATGTATAACTGGTATACTGGATTACCAACTGAGGGAAAAATAGCAGAGGCGTACAGAATGCTCAAGCAACAAGGTAGGAATGCAGCTGTGATTAGCAAGAAAGGCTTAATCAGTGATCGGCTACTAATTCGTTTACTTTTTTGTCCCAGGGGACTGCTGGGTGAGGCAAAGAAATATGCCAATTTATGTATTCATCAATTTCAGAAACTTATAGGGATGTAATTCACTTTGCAAATTGTTTTCTTTGAAATTCACAGAAAAGCCTAACTTAGAAATGAAAATTTAATTTGGTTGAAATGTATTCTTTCTATTTAAATAATCACAAGCGATTTTCTTAGAATTTCTTTCCTGTTTGAAAGTTCCCTTAAAAAGCTATCAACTGGACAAGGCGACTGACTCGTAGACCAAAGGTTAGAACGGCCGAGGTTCGAATCCCGTGCTGGACAGTTTGGTTGTGTCCGTAACTCAAGCCCGGGTCGACCAGAGCCATGTGAGGGAGATCTGGTAGCTCCGGCGAGTGGCGGGTTGATGGTAAAACATCCGTGGCCCCTGCTGGAAATAAGTCTCTCAGACTTTCACAGGCTAGCCATGTTAAATATGATAACATACCTACCTACCTACCTATTTCAGGGCATGAAAACCCATGACGACCAAGAGACAGGGTGGTCACAGGAAATTTTTCTTTCATAATATCTTGCAGGAAAACTTTCAAAACATATCCGGGTCAAGCAAAAATAGCTTACTCCAGTTCTATAAATCTCAAGCACAATCCATATTATTGTATGTATAAAGAAAAATAGTTATAAATGGAATCGGCTTTCCGACTTGCTTTCATGCTCAAGTCATAATGAATTCTTTATTCGGTTCCAGTGTCATCTTCATCCATTATGTCATAAATGCTATGGACATGGGGAATTGCAAAGCTATGTTTGGAGCATATTGCTCATTAGATACCAACATTCATCAGTTTTTCAACCAAACTAACTATGGTAATGAGTGTGCATTGAGCCCAATTTCACCTTTGCCTGGAGAAAATTCAAGGATGAATTTTGCTTGGTCACAGGAAGAAAAATATTTGTTCATGCCCAGTCATATTCCATGTACATGTAACTTTCTAAGCCAGATACATACCAGAAATCTTTTTGAGACACAAAATGAGCTTTTTTGATATCCACAACAGTAATGTGGGAGGTAAAATCAAGGTTGTTTTAAAAATACTCTTTGCCTGCCAGCAAATAGTTGGGGCAAATAGGCCTGCAATAAAAAAACTCCAAGTGCAGTGAATTGCCAGCAATTAATGCAGAGTGATAATTTGTGCCTGCAGGCTGTGCTTGTGCAGAAACACTTGCATATATTAATAAGGCCAGGCTAAAATGTTCAAGTTTGGTGTCTTTTGGGTTTACCTGATGTAGTGTACTCTCAAGTACCGAATAAACGGGGGGGGGGGGGGTGGGAATAATCGGGGGGGTTGGAAATGGTTCGAGATAACAATAATTGGGGGGGTTGGAATAATCGGGGGGGGGGCTGCTTGGAGAAATAGAAAACAGCCCTTTTCTTAGGTAAACACCTATCTGTTATATATCTATGTGAACAGTGATGTTACTGATACATTTACTTTTGAACTCTGGTACTGTAGACTGCACTTCTTGAGACTTTTTCTTGCATTTATTCAGAAATTATGTCTAATATCATTTCATTTTTCCAAAAATTAATAAAAGGGGGGGGTTGGAATAAGAGCGGGGCGGTTGGAAAATTTTTCAAAAATTAATAAGCGGGGGGGACGATTATTCGGTACTCGAGAGTAGGGAACCAAAGGTATTTAAAATGATTTTCTCTTGGTTCTTCTTAGGTATCATCAAGAAAGATCCATCTACTTCTGAATCAACTGTAAGTAATTTACTCGGAATTGAATGAGAATATTTTGATACCTTGAAGGTGATCTGAAGGGAAATTTTTATTGATGCAAATGAGCAGTGCTGTCCAATGATACCCATATCCTGATTAAATTTCTTTGAGATCTCTTTTCATAATCAAGTTATCAACTAATATTAAGTTTCAGTTGATGATTTAATGAGTTGATGATGTCAAAGATTTAAACAACAGTCCATCTTAAATTACATGCCATCATGAGAAATTTCTGCCATCGAAACAACTTAAGTGTTTGGATCAGTAATGTACATATTATCACAGACATCATATGGTTTCTTATTTTAATTAGACATTGAATATGCAGGTAAAAGAACAACGAAATGAATACAAAGAAAAGAAAGACACGTTTACTGGAACTGACTTGAGGCGCAGCCTCATGACCAACTGCCATGTTAATGCCTAGTATGCTCTTTATGCTTTGCATAGAGACCAAAGATATTGTTCCATGTTTGCCAGGTATTTATTTTTACAAAATCAGCTGACACTTTCAAATTCGACATAGTTATTTTGCAAATGAATACTCAGAATTTTTCTAATCTTTCCCCTTGGTTTTATTTCAGGGTACACATGGAGCGAGAACGGCGAATACTGCCTTAGAAGATGAAGAAAAATCGGAGGTCTGTATCTCATCTTTTCAGAAATCGCATCAGGAGCGAGTTGCATTTTACTTAAGGAAAGAGTTACAAGATGTCGGAGTGGCTAAGACCGACCTGAGAAAGCGAAATGAGTTTCAGGTCGACCTGAGTTTCATTTCACCTTTGTCATGTGAGTGCGAAGTGCTTTGACCATAGACCGAAATGGGTTTCAAAATGGTCTGAGTTTGCTGATGTGAGGACACTCTAAGGCAAACAAATTAAGCCTAAATGTGACGAATGCGAATATATTTTCTTAGGAACTGATAAGCAATTGGGTAAGATCTCTGAAATTGGTGATCTTAAGGTTGGAAGAGATGAAGTCAAGCGAGTTAGAAAGACGAAGTATATAGGGCTAACAATTGATGAAAGCCTGTTATGGAATCAACAGTGTAAGATAGTGAAAGGAAAATTGAAGAGGGATCTTGATTCCGTCACAATACTTTGACAAACACTCCCCAAATCAATACTTTTTCTCCGTTTTTGTCACAAAAATTATGGTGATATTCTCTTGAAGCCTTAATCAAT
This sequence comes from Aurelia sp. 4 Dawson et al 2005, assembly GCA_964019985.1. Classification (NCBI taxonomy): domain Eukaryota; kingdom Metazoa; phylum Cnidaria; class Scyphozoa; order Semaeostomeae; family Ulmaridae; genus Aurelia; species Aurelia sp. 4 Dawson et al 2005. The sequence goes on along the minus strand of OZ026502.1, from coordinate 3,194,188 downwards.
CCCTGCTGAAATTTTTGAAAAAATTTCTGCCACATCAGTTAAATAGATCGGTGTTGAAATAGATCTTTAGGAGTTTCCATTGAAGCAGTATCATTTTATTTGTCAACTGCCTAAATTGATCAACGTCTATGGCAATTTCTTGTTTATTACAGCTCCTTGCGACTTTGCTGAAAAGCACAAATCCTGAAGATTTACAAGCTGCCAATAGATTGATCAAGACAATGGTTAGGCAGGTTGGTTATAGATTCCTCTAACTTTGATTGTTTCTATCAAAATGATTTTTGTAGCTGTTCATGCAAATCATTACAATAACGAATTACTTTCTGCTATACAGATTGTAATTACTACTCTCGAGTACCGAGTAATCGTCCCCCCCGCTTATTAATTTTTGAAAAATTTTCCAACCCCCTCGCTCTTATTCCAACCCCCCTTTTATTAGTTTTTGGAAAAATGAAATGATATTAGACATAATTTCTGTATAAACGCAGGAAAAAGTCTCAAGAAGTGCATTCAACAGAACCAGAGTTCAAAAGTAAATGTATCAGTAACATCACTGTTCACATAGATATATAACAGATACGTGTTTACCTAAGAAACGGCTATTTTCTATTTCTCCAAGAACCCCCCCCCCGATTATTCCACCCCCCCGATTATTGTTATATCGAACCATTTCCAACCCCCCCCCGAATATTCTCACCCCCCCCCGTTTATTCGGTACCCGAGAGTATGCAACATTACAAGGATGGTACCACGAGGAGCGAAAAGGTAATGGCTGCCCCATGGCCAATAAAAAAGACATGCAACATTGAAATGACATAAAAATTGCACTATGATTAAAAAGTAGTGGACACTGTGCTAAGTTCTGCCTGAGATTAGATGTCTGGTCATGATTTCAATGAAATGATATGTACAGGGTGTCTCAAAAAAACTCCACTGTGGAGGAGCTGCTGATTCAATTATCTCAAACTTTACACAGTTGCATAGGTCAGGCTTCAACTTAGAGTTTGAGACCTAGTATGAGTCAATCTGACACGTGGTTGATGATTTATGGCAGAGAAAAGGCAAACTTAGTGGTTGTTTCAAAAACAGCATTTCTATTGTTCTCCAGCAATGTCAAATCAAGTAAGTTCCCAAAAAATTGTTCTGGCGTCGTATTAAAATTTTTACTTGTTATTTTAAAGGGCTGGCAGTGTTTACTATTCATAAGAGAGCACTCTCTATCTTTTAAAAAATGTGATGAAAGTTTGATACGATGCCAGAGTCCGTTTTTTGAAAACTTACTTTATCTTGACTAGACTTGATTACATGTCTTAGTTTCGCTATTGGCTGAACTGATATCGCTACAACTACGACTTATTCCCAAACGCTTGCGGAAACGGTAAAGTTCTGTGCTGATTCTATTTGAAACCTTTCCGCTGCTCCACGAAAGAGTTCGATTGAGCAGTGTTGGAGTCTCTATCACTATTGTGTACATTCGAACATTCTACAAAATGTATCAATCTGTCGTTCGATTCGCATTCTTTTTAGAATGTAGCTGTGGGCCTAAATCATCTCCTACTTTTTCCTCACAACCACTGGGTCTAAAATGCCTTAAAAATCAGTTTTCTAGAGCTGCTGTACCATCAAATTAGGTATCAGTACTTCGGTAAAGGATCATTCTTGCCACAAAAACAAAAGCCGCCTTGCTCTAAGCCACATGCTGATCGGTAGACGACGGGGCGACAGAATCCTGTCGCCGATTGAAATTTTTTGCCGTTTTTACAGCTCTATGTCCATAACGTCCATAAGGCCCTCAGTGGAGCGATAACAACAACAACAATTCAACTCAATGAGATGAGCGTAACTTGAGGGTCCTTACAGTAGTGAGGCTATATCTTGACATCACTTGAGAGCAATAGAAGTGTTATTTTCGAAGTAATCACTTATTTTGCCTCTTCTCTGTCACAAATCAGCAACCACCTGCCAGATTGACTCAAACAAGGTCTCAAACTCTGAGTTGAAACCTCACCTATGCAACTGTGTAAAAATCGAGATAATTTAATCCAGAGCTCATTCACAGTAGCCACACAAACAGGGTACAATTATTTTGGGACACCCTGTGGTCATGAGTGCAACTTTTATTGTGTTTTGTTGGCTGTTTTTGGGGGAATTTATTATATCACTAGGTTACTAATCTCCAGTTTAGTCTGCTACTAATGAAGACTGTCTTATTTTGTAGGAAGAGGAACGTTTAGAGAAATTCTCCAAAAGAGTACAAGAGCTTGAGACAGTTTCAAATAACGTGAAATTACTGAATGAGATGCTGGAGGTATATAACCCAGAAGTGCCAGAAAGCGACAAGAGTTTGATGAGGGTAGGAAGAACATATTAACATTTGCAATACATTTTGTGATCAATTGTAAAGAATCTCCTCATGTAGAATGAACGCCAAGCCATTTCATCTCCCACAAAGGTTATAACAAAGGGATTTTTGAATAATTGCCAATTTGTTGCAGTCCCCATGGAAATAGATGTGCCGATTTTCACTCTCAACCATGAGAAATTTTAGTACAGCGGAGCCTCCAGTTACGGACACCTCCGAACAACGGACAGATAGGTCCACGTCCCAGAATATAGTATGATAAAAGATGACACCTCCATACAGCGGACGGCTCTGTACAACGGACAATTACCCTGGTCTCAAAGGTGTCCGTTGTATGGAGATCCCACTGTCTTTCTAAATCTCGAGAGATTAGCGGGGAGATCCTCTACGAGTCGATCGAGAGTTTTGAACCCATAATGTATGCATGCCGCCAACAAAGCTTTGTGTAGGTTTGAGCTATGTTGGTATTGTAAAAAGTGCTTTAAAGTCAAAAGAAGCTCCTCGTAGAATTTTTATTTATCATCAATAGAACTCCAAAATTTTGTATTGGTCACGTACCTTTTGCCCAAAATGATGCAAAATCATGACTCATCTTCCCCCCTTTAGGACCTATATGAAAGCTGTTTAAAAATGAGAACTCAGTTATTTCGAATGGCCAGTCAGAGTGCTGAAGACAAAGATGATACACTTTGTAAGTATTTGATTCTCATCAAGTTATTCTTTTAATATAACTACCTGCTAACTAAACTGTAACGATAAAACAATACATCGAAATACTATGAACAGTGAAAGTTTGCAGGAATTTAGCGCTTTAAAAAAAAACGAAAAAAGGCGGGTGTAAAATTCAGTGACCTACTTCTTTAAACTGAATGGCTTGAAAGAAACTTTAGCCACTTCTCTATGATTCTACCATTGGACTTTTCAGAAATCTTGAATATTTGTGGTACTTACAGCCTATCTTATATTTCAGCTCATTTTATGATCTGACGTCATCAAATTTCTGAATCTCAAACCAGAAGAGTGAAAGAGTTTTGCTTGTTACCCTATTGTAGGCATCCACAAACTATGGCTTTGTTGAGAATTATTTGATCTTTCGTCAACAGGTTTAGAAATTACGATAGTTTTAAGTTTTTTCGAGAATTTTCTTGAGTTCTTAAAGAAAGAAGAAAAGCACTGTAATTCGGATAATATTGAAGATTGCAGGAAAGTCCAACGGCAGATTTACCGTAAAATATTTAAAGTTTCTTTGAAGCCGTTCAGTTCAAAGAAATAGGTCATTGAATTTTACACCCAGCTTTTTAAAGATTTGAAACCCATGCTTGCTTGAATTGCAATAGGAAGGAAAACGAAATTTCTTTATTTAGTAGCTTAGCTGCATAGTAAAACGGCAAAAATACTAAAATTCCCCGTAGTTTCTTCATGGAAGTTAAAGACGCTTCCGTCTAAGTGCCCCAATGCATTCTACCCCGGTGATTCCCCCAGTGAGAAAATTGGAGCAAAATCAGTCCTCGAACAAGATGTAAATCTCGTCAGTACAAAACGCCTCACAAGTGAAACCTTGCCTGCAAACAGGCGAACCCTGGAGAGAAGTTTGAGAAATTATTTCCACGTAGAGACAGTTCCTTACTGATGATAAAACTGTCCTCGTTACATAATTCGAGCTCCCCGGTGGAAATTTGACCATATTTTCTGGTCACTAGGACCCCGGTTAACCCATTCACGCCCGGCTAAAATTAAGCTTAACAGGAAAACCTAATGTAGATTGCCGTTTTCCAGGGGGTATCATAATCAGTGATTCAGTAAGCAATAGATAAATGCAATGTGCATAACCTTTCAAATCAATCAAAATTCCAAATACTTTACCCCCTGAAAAATTCGCAGTTCTCAATGATTACTGTTGGGCCATATGGCCCTTCCGGGGGTGAAAGGGTTAACATCTGGCCTCTCTCAACGGGGCATGTAAACTGGGTTTTTAAAGGAAACATGTGATGATTTGTGGGAAATTTAAAGTGTACAGGCGTTTCCATTTCGCACTCTGGAAAGTATTGGGAAACTGTCCTTTTGTCAAAAGTTTCTGTAGGAAAACAACAGTGAGATTTCTTGACGTTTTGCAGTGGATATTGCACATCATTTGCTTGGCGTTGTAAATATGATGTTAGCTACCTGCTTAATTTGTCACTAAGTTTTCTTGCAGTCATTTTATTTTTCTTCAGTGTGTTCCCCATTAATCATAGTATTGCAAAATTTTTGACACTTGTATAAAATTGGTATAGACATAGGTAGTTATTGCCAAGTGGCAATTTGCATTGGAGGCCTAACAAATGTTAACAAAACACACTGTATTTCCAAAAAGACCCTTTGCCCAGGTCGAAAATTAGAGGAAATATATTTGTGTCTCATAAAGCAAATTTAATTTCTCTCTGATACACGTGCTGTTTATATAGCACTGATAAAGAATTTCTCTCTGAGGAAATAAGATTGCTTAGAAGCTTAGAATATGAAATTTTTACTTGAAGATACTGATCTGATTTAGTCCTATCTTGTCATAGCTGAAATTCTGTCATTGAGCGACGATTTAACGAAGTCAATTGATGAATACAAAAGAGTTGTAATTCAGGGAGAAGCACCTTCAGTTATCTATGACAAGCCAAGACAGAATGCATCGTCGTCAGGTTAGTATACAGAATTGCGATTAAGCTCAAAGCTTTTGTTCGTTAGATGAATACTGTACGAAAGTCATGCTGTTTCGGCCTTCCATTTGCGCTGAAATTTTTCGAAACCAAGATTAAGTATGCAGGGATGGCTCAGTGGTCTCGAGTCTCGAGATAAGAAACTGAAATAGACTTGTTTATGTCTTAAAAGAGGTTTGATCGAGCGTCCAGATCTGTTAGATTTGTGAAGAAAAACGAAACAATGATCTCCGTTCTCCGTATAAACACCGCTAGATGTGGCAAGAAGTTGCTTCGGATTTCAGAACTCTTTCCAGAGAGTTTATTATTGACAAATTTGGGCAAAGTGAGTTAGCAATGGTTCAGTTTACACAAGGGCATACGTTATTAGTCTCTATTAGTCTGTTTCTCGTTATTTTTATTCATTAGTGGCTGACTTTTATTCCAATTGAATAACAACGTTTGAAAACAGCAAACTTCGATTTGCAAATCGCAAAATGAATCCGTTGCATGCTCGTACCTTTGAGCTGTAACTATTATGCAATGAAATGAGGTAACAATGAATAAAACAACGAAAAAAACACGGCCAAAAAGCAATTAAAACTTTCCGCGTGCGAACTAAATCATTCTTAACTCGCTTTGAGTAAAGTTATCGTTGGTTAGCTCTCTGAAAAGTATTCTGGAATCCGAAGGGACTTCTTGCTGCAGCTAGCATCGTTGTACTGAGAACTGGGGTCATGCTTTTTGTTTTCCTTTACAAATTTATCGGGTGTGGACGCTCGATCCAAACCTCATTTCCAAGGATTAAAATGGTCTGTTTAAAAAGCTTTTACAACTGTACAATGTGCGACCTCTAGCAAACAGAATGCGATGTGATCTAATATTGCTCAATCCTTATCCAATCCAGTTCACCATTAGTTTATTCACCGTGCTTCAAAAATTTGCTTAGGCGAAAATTCCAATGCTCTTGTTTGGGGGTGGTCGCAGATTTGACCTTTCGAGATTAATATTTCAGCTTTCAATGCAAAAATATCAACCAATGAGGTATCTACAGTTGTCCTCAAAATTATTCATACCCTTGTTAATTTGTGTGAAGTTTTATTTTCACGATAGAATGAATGGATTGATCAACTTGTCTTTCGAGTTGTGTGTGACCAGCAAGTGAAGAACAACAATAAAAGGCAATCTATAAAAAAAATCATCCTTTTTAGGGGTATTTATTAAAAACCACATGTTCAAAATTATTCATACCCAGTGTTTATGAAATACTCTAATAGTCAATGGCATAACCCTTGTTTTTTATAACTGCTTCAAGGCGATTCTTGTATGTGTCCACAAGTTTCCTACATGTTGTCTGAGGGATGTTGGCCCACTCTTCCTTGGCAAAAGCTTCAAACTGGGTCAGGTTGGTAGGTTTCCTTGCCATCACTCTGCTTTTCAACTCTCGCCACAAGTTCTCGATAGGATTCAAGTCAGGACTCTGGCTTGGCCATTCAAGGACGTCAACATTATTTTCCCTGAACCATTTCTTCACTATCTTTGCAGTATGTTTCGGGTCATTGTCCTGCTGGAACTTCCAGTCGTTGATGAGCTGCAGTCTCTCAGCTGATTCTTTCACATTTTTCTCAAGAATACTTATGTAATCTTCCTTTTTCATAATTCCTTGGACCTTGACGAGATTCCCTGTGCCACTGGAAGAAAAACACCCCCGTAGCATTATGTTTCCACCACCATGCTTGACGGTGGGCACAGTGTTTTTTGGTTTGTATGCTTCTCCTTTCTTTCTCCATACATATTCAGTATCCATATGGCCAAACAACTCTAATTTTGTCTCATCAGGCCACAGGATAGTTGACCAAAAGCTGGGGTCTTCCTTCATATGACCTCTGGCAAAGGCCAGTCGAGCTTTCAGATGTCTTTTCCTGAGCAGCGGTGTTTTTCGAGGTCTGCGTGCATGGAGACCTCCACGGTGCAAAACTTGCTCAATGGTAGACCGTGATACCTTCATCCCTACCTGGTCAAGGTTTTCAACGACGGCTTTTGTTGTTGCTCGGGGATTGTTGTTGACTTCTCGGCAAATTTTCCTGGCAAGTTTGGCAGACACCTTACGTTTCCTGCCACGCCCAATGAGATTTTTTACGGTATTGAACTTCTTACGCTTGTTAATTATGCTCTGGACAGTTGCCACAGGAACATCATATTGCTTTGAAATGGTCTTGTAGCCTTTTCCTTCACTGTGTGCATGCACAAGACGTTCACGTAGGTCCTCACTGAGCTCCTTCTTCTTGGCCATGATGGTTAGAACTGAGAATGACCGGAATGTTTTTCTTCTGTTTATATTTTATGAAAAGATAGTAGTTTTCATTATTGTTTAACATGTATGTATTTATTCCATTGGGACACCACGAAGTAACTACAGAACAAAGATTAATGAAGCACTTCGGGAATTAAAAACGATGAATACCTTAGTAAAAGAGCACTTTTATTAAGATATAGTCGGAGGTATGAATAATTCTGAACATGAGCAAAAAAGAACTTTTGTCCATATCTATTATTTTGCAAATGAATTTTAGCCAGTGTACGTGTGGATTTGTACATTGCAACAGATAGACAAATGGTGCATAGAAAGTATCAATATGATATCATTTACAAATGACGAATCTTGAAAACAGTATCTATTTCGACAGGGTATGAATAATTTTGAGGACAACTGTATGTTCAAGTTACGAGTGCTAGGTCATGTAATGTAAACAAAATTATTTTGAAACGACGATTTTGCAGTATTTTTGATAGGCCATATCACAGAGATTTCCTACTATTTTTCTCAAAATGAAGGTGTTATTTTGAAGATGGACTCTTGAATTTCGTGAAGAAACAAACGAAACACTCATATGTTGCAGAATTGCAGAGATATTGGTGGATTTTTAGGCGTAACTTTATTGTGGATTCACCCCATCCACCAAAAGATGCACAGAACATAATGGCCACGTGTGGGCAACTATATAGATTCTAGAGATAACAGGTTTGTTTACGGTTACGTGGCCCAGCCCCTTTAACTATTGAGAAACGTTTTGAAAGAGATTAGCCATTGTGTAGAAACAAATTCACATCGCAGGATCAACCACTACTACATCTATTCTGAGAAACCTGGTACGTGACAGCAGATATTTGGTTTTTAAATTTCCAGGAACTGCTTAGGTCAAATTCTCCCCTTCTCTGGCACCGTCGTATTTGTCTTTTCTGCAGCTTATCCTTCATTTTTGTTGCTTCCTTGAGCTTCGGGCATTCCAATATTCTCACTTCCAGTTGCATTCTTTGACGATCTGGTTGATTCATATCTGTTTCGTCTTTTACATTTACACTTAAAAATAGCGACGATTGCTTGACGAAATGGCTGTAGCCGAATCGTGCAGACGAACGGATTCATCGCACTGTTCGCAAACACGAAAATCACGCTTAAATCTCGGAGGACATGTCGGAATGTGCAATTGCAACTGTTGCAGAATTGAAGAATATATATGATGATAATAGAGGGCAGAAAGCAGCTGATAAACAACCCGAGAATGTATAAGAATGCTCGGGTCACTTTCCTCTCGGTTTCATTGTTACGAATATCGTCGGTTTGTTGCCGATTTACCGAGTCCTGATGCACTCGGAGGGCGAGTTTTCGTCGTCTCAGTGTCATGTAAACTTGTCGGTAAGTTGTAATTAAAATAACCAATGTCACAACAACTGCTACATGGGCGAAAATCATCAAATGATGGATAAACCCCGCTGTGAAATAAAGCATCGAGAGAGCTCCTGAGAAAACCCATATTAGGACTGCAATGATCCCGCATCGTTTTAACGACAAACTTTTTCGGTAGCGAATAGGCCATCTGACTGCAACGAGTCTATCCAAACACAAGGCGCTGAGGCTTAGGACACTAGCAGTCGTAGATATGAAAGTGGAAATATGAAACGTGGGCATTAGATGATCTGGGACTTTTCCTTTAGCCTCAGTAATATGAGCGACATATCCTACAGGTAATGTGATGATGCCCACAATCAAATCACTGACTGCTAAGTTGACGAGAAAGAACATAAAGGGTGATCGGAGTTTCTTTAAAGGATCGATTAGAACAGTCAGGATAATTAAAAGATTTCCACTTGATACTACGATACAGAAAACTAATAATGTGATCGCCGTGAAATACGACAGCTCTGTGGGAGCTTGGACTTCAGCGTAGCAAGACTTCATTTTCTTCACTTTTGTTTGTGAAGAGTGTGTTTGATAACGGCCTGTGGTTATTACATGAGGTACATCCTGGGCACTGCAGGACGAGAAATTAACAAACGTCCGCTTAAGTTCTCGATATGTTGATGAATTAATAAATTCAAGGGCTTGAAGAAATTAGCGATTGCCTTTGGATGAGCTTATGGTATATTGGAGCTAGCCCTTGCGTTAAAAGTTGACGTGTTAAGTCACTCGCTCTTGCAACTTTTCCCAACTCCAGCAAAACAGCTCTTTTTAGTCTAAAACTTGTCTCCTGCCTTTAAAGTTCACGAGTGGCTCTGTGTTGTCCCAGATTTCAGTCCAGGGATCTACAAGACACAGCAATTGGCTTTGGTTGAGTTTTTGGTATGTTGCAGCTGGACTTTAGTTGAAACTGGGATGTGCTTTTAAAGTCACTCGTTCTGGCAACTTTTCCCGACTGTTGAATTGGCAAAAAAGCTCTTTCAAGTCTACCTCTTAACGGTTGCGAGTGTCTCTGGGCTTTTCCTTATGTCTGCTGAAGGATCTGCAAGACACAACAGTTATGTTTGCTGGAGTTAAAGTCTGGCGTTGAATATAGCTTGACCATTTTATTAAAGTTGACGGCCTTAGCAAATCTTCCAGGATCTATGCTAGCAAATCTTCCAGGATCTACGCTAGCAGAGTAACCTTTCAAGTCTTTTTAATAGCTCAGCTTGCTTGCGATACGTTAAAGCTTTGCCTTTGATAAACTTCGCTGTTTCCCCTTCGCTTAAATTTTGCCGTTTCCTTGAAGTAACCAGTCCAAGAAATCTTGTATTTGTGGACGTAAAACTTGAAGACAGAGCGACGCCGGGCTTGGTTTTCAATAAATTTCAATGCAGTTTAGATTATATTCTCCTAATATAATCCTGTCTGCTCGAATTTTTGGTTTGTTACAGCCAGTCCTTGGCTGAAAGCTTTTGGTAGTACCCCAAGCTCCGTTAAAACCATTTATGGAATATCCTTTTTGAGGCAAGTCTTGCAGACATTAACGAGTAGAATTGTTCCGTGTATTCCACCAAGTTTCATTGCAGTCTGAATTGATACCTTTCTCTGGTCTTTGTTGGAGTGTTTCGCCAATTTCTCTTTCTTGTGGTTTGGCCAGCCTAAGCTGCAAACTGAATTCGCCTGCTGCTAATCAATGAGTCTTTGTCTGTGAAAATAACATGTGACTATTTTTGTTGCTACCCCGGAACCCTGATAACATTAAAAGACATTGTTTTGTTGTACAGAATCCTGGCCTTTGCATGAAAGTCCTTCGATACATGCAGCTGCCTCTTGCTTCTGCCTGTATGAAGTGATTTGAAACAAAATCCTAGGTCATGATAATTCAATTTCTATGGATATTTTTGGAGATCAGCTTCCAAGTGGAGATTCCCTTGGTCATATGATTTGGTTTTAGAGGCTTTTAGGTAATCAGCATACTTTGCGATCGTTTGTTGTCTCTTCATCGAATTCATGCATTTTGTTCCATTCAAATTCAGAGCTACAGCCAACTTTACAAATAAGACTGCAATGGACCTTTTTACCTATTAAAAAGAGGTTTCGAGCAAGGACACTATTCAGAGAGTTTCAGAGATCGTGGGGGAGACGAAAACTAATGTATTCCCTCGTGCAGTGGGTTAAAGCTGATGCGCGCGTCACAGCTTCAATTCCAAAGCGTCACTGCAACTCCAAGATTCAAAAACCCCTAAAACTAAACCATGTGATGAAGGGAATCTCCACTTGGAAATTCATCCATGCATCCCAATTTGCCCAAGAGCCTACTATAGAGGTTATAATTCGATCCCAAGGAGAGCTTAAATAAATGAGATCATGTGATTTTTGACGAGGAAATGCGCTGCAAAAGTTCTAGGAACCCGGGATCATTTCCTCTATATTTGCATCTGACACTGGACAACAAGGCAGATTATGTTACAATAGGATCCGCTACTTTTTATTGACACCTAGATACAAACTGATTCGTGATTGCAAACAATGGAATTCTTCGCTCGTGGTTTATTCCAGTATAGATTCTTAGAGTAAAAATTTTCGAGCTAGCTCCTGCTCCCTGAGTTTCAGAACAACTTTTGAAGCTTTTTTGTTTTGCTTATGCCTTGACCAACCAGGTTGGTCAAGGCATAAGCAAAACAAGAAAGCTTCAAAAGTTGTTCTGAAACTCAGGGAGCAGGAGCTACAATCATAACTTTTCCGTTATGATTTCAAATTTATCTTATATGACTTGTAAACTTATGTAAACAGATAAAGGTAAAGAAAAGACAAAGTTATGTAATAGGGTATCCAAATTAACCTGATAGGGTAGGGTAGGGTAGGGTAGGGTGGGGTAGGGTAGGGTAGGGTAGGGTAGGGTAAGGTAGGAGTAGAGTATTGCAGGGTAGGGTATGGTATTGTAGGGTAGGTAGGGTTGATTAGAGTATGGTATGGTGAGGTAGAGTAGGGCGAGGTAGGGTAAGGCAAGGTAGAGTAATGTAATGGTTGGGTAGAGGAGTAGAGTATGATAAAATGTTCTTTTTCTTTATCTAGATTTGTTGTATTATATTTTTTCAAATTTTTTGCTTTTTGTAGTATTTTAGATGCATGGCCCCTTGTAAACCAACTTAGTTGAATGGGCTACCATGCTTAAATAACTGATGATATGATATGATATGATATGATATGATATGATATGATATGATATGATATGATATGATATGATATGATATGATATGATATGATATGATATGATATGATATGATATGATATGATATGATATGATATGATATGATATGATATGATATGATATGATATGATATGATATGATATGATATGATATGATATGATATGATATGATATGATATGATATGATATGATATGATATGATATGATATGATATGATATCGCGGACAAAACTCGTTGGGACACATGAGTTTTGCGTTAAAAGAGGCCTTTCCTATACGTAAACTGCTACCTTTCACTGCTAATGCCCCCCTCCCCCCATTGCAATGTTGGTTGCTGGAAGAAGACATACTTGTCAACTCATTTATGACATTTTCATCAGCTTTCAACATTGCAATGGGGGGTGGGGGGGGATCTCAACTCGAAATTTCCTCCAAAATGCAAAGTGTTTCATGAGTTTTGTCCGCGATTGTAGCTCGAAAATTTTTACTCTAAGAATCTATACTGGAATAAACCACGAGCAAGGTAGCTACAAGGGTCTTAGGGCAGCTTTTGCGGCTTGCTTTGTTTTTCACCAGTTAGGCATAAAATTCCCTTGGTCTGAATGAATCGCTTTGAATCTTGGTTTCAATAAAAATTAACTGATTCTATCTAACATTATCTGACCTTTTACACTGGCCAGTATCCAGTAAATTCCTCAAAACTGTTCTGGTCTGTCTCCAATTAAAAATGCACGCTAAACCCGCGAATAATGGCAATTACAGTGTTTTGCACTAATAATTTGCGTTGTCGCAAATATCAAGTGATATCAAATTTGATTATAGCATTATTTGACGGTTAGAGTAGGCAGACAATAGAAAGAAATTGTTTACAGTTGGCCCAAAGTTCAGGAGGCTCTTCTTCAAGGACGGAACGATCGTACTCTTGCCATTGCCTAGCCTGCGTGCAGACTCTACTGATTACCTGAAGAGAAGCATAAACTATGAGAGAAGTGGGGAACCTCACTTCTCTTCAGGGAATCCGTAGAGTCTGCATGCAGGCTAACTCTTGCCTCTTTCATGTCTAGCACATATGATACAATATGCTGCAACATCCCTTTTTGACCCTCAGACGATGACTGTCTTCATGCACCGAGAACTGAAGATCATTTGATTAAAGAAAATTGGTATTTTGCCAACCGAATTTGTGCCTTCCTTTGGTGCATTTAAGAGATAGTGAATGACTTGAATAGCCTAGAGACTCTCCCACAATGTTCATAAAGTTTTTGCACATGCACAACGTTTTGATTGCTAACGACAACCTTAAATAGAGAAATTTGATACAATTGTTAAATAGTGTTTAAAAGTGATAGCAGTAAAAGGTAACGTGATTAAATACAGGGATAAATGAGTGTCACTTACAGTTTTACTGTCCTTGTTCTTGTTGTGCTGATAGCCAAAGGCTACTCCACAACAGTGTAAGACAACTCAACATTTTGATAACATTAGCATGTTAAAGGGCATATGTCAGGAACGTGATTGGTTCAGGAGATACTATTGTCTCTGATGTTTACTACAAAAACACAGGATTGAGGCTGAATTTTTATGGAATGAAAATTCAGCCTCGGTCATGTGCAACATATGCTATTTCAGGATTCTCCTCCCCAGTAGTAATTCCTCCTCCACAGTTTATCTCTTGAGTCCTCCTCTCTTGCAGAAAGCTTTACAATTTTGTGCTTGAATCTCCGCTACTGCCCGATGCTCCAAGATTATCTACACCAATCATTTCTCTCGAACTGCTAGTCGTGGCTGTTGTATTTCTTCCTTTTCCAAAAGCTTTGCACGTAACAATTGCGAGAATCGATCTTCGGAATGGTCCGAGCCGAATCGTGCAAACGAACGGATTCATGGCGCTGTTCGCACACACAAGGACTATTTGCAAATCTCGTAAAACATGTCGAAATGTACAGCCACAGTCGTTGCAAAACTGAATTATATAGATCATAATAAGCGCTGGCAAAAAGCTGCAGATGAATAAGCCAAGAATGAATAAGAATGCTCGTGTAACTTTCTTCTCCGTCGTTGTTTTGCGAATTTCATCGTTTTGATCTCGGGATGACGAGTTTTGTAATCTTCGTAGCTCGGCTTGTCGTTGTCGTAGCGTTTTGTAAACTTGGTGATAAGTAAGAACGAGAATTGTGAATGTAAACACGACAGCGACATGTGCAAAGATCATCAACTGCGTGATGAACCCTGCCACTAAATAGACAAATGTTGGGGCGCCAGCAAATAGCCAAATCAGCAACGAAATAACTGCACATCTTTTCAGCGACAGGCTTTTGCGGTATCGAATCGGCCATTTTATCGCAACGAATCGGTCTAAACACAACGCACCGAGACTTAGGACACTGGCAGTTGCCGATGCAAAGTACGAGATCTGAAATATCTTGATCAAATGGTCGGGGATTCTGCCTTTAGTTTCGCTCATATGTGCTGCGTAAGAGGCTGGCATTGTTATTATCCCAACAATCAAGTCACTAACAGCTAAGTTGACCAAGAAGAAGCTGAATGGGCTGCGCAGTTTCTTAAATGGATCGATTATCACAGCGAGGATGATAAGAAAGTTGCCTGATGATATTACGAGGCAGAGTATTATTGATGCGATTGCTGTGAAATAGGACAGTTCTGTTGGTGCTTGTACCACAGGGAAACAAGGTGCCATTGTCAAGGCAACAAATTGTTAAGTACACGTGTGAAGGCAAAAGTTTATGGTGCCATGGTGCTGTTTAATAGTGTTTATGAAACTAACTTTCTGTCGCAAGGCAGATGATATGGCAAGAAACTTCTGTTGTCTCACTTCTGATTGGAGCTAGGCTAGACTGCAGTGAATCACATTGCACGGCGCACCTTCTTTCAAAATGTCACGTCTCTTTCGGTATCTTTTCTTTGGTCAGCTGTCCTGGGTTGTTTTCTTTTTGTTTGTTTTTGCCTATTATCGTCTACTGTGACTTCTTTCGATCTACGATGCCTTTTTGTCGAGTCGCCAATCTTCTTCTAATACTAACTGCATCCAAGCTTTCTGCTGGACAGAAAACTATCCTAAACACTATTCTGTTCCACCCCTACAACAATGGATACTCGTGCCTTGCTCCTTACTAGAAGGTACCGTTGTCTTATGAAGAAATGCGTTTCTTCAAATCGAATGCTGTGTGTGTGTACTCTATCTGTTCAGCCATTGCTCTACAGCGAGTTTGTTGAAACTTGAAAAGCTCCAGCAGCCTTCGTAAAAGACTCAGTTTCAACTGTCTTAACTTTTTGTGTCTCTTGAGAAATCCACACACACTGGTTTCTTGTGGTTTCTCAAAGACCATAAATTCCTCTTGGAATTGTTTCTTTTTGTTCGTGGTTTACGGTGGATATGTTTTCAAATGACTGTTAATGCTATGCCCGTTTTATGCACCCATAAGATATGCACTTCCGTCTTCAACAGTCGTGTTTTCTTGTCGACACTTCGTTCTGTATATTTTGATCTTGAAGCACCGAACGTAGTAGCGAGAGTCTAGGCCCAGTAAGTTTACCTTCAAATCATCTAAAAGTCCAAACAATTTGTCGATGACAGGAAGCAATGAGCTGCTCAAAAATTATGCTGAATTTTATCCAGACGAGTTTATTTTGCTGCTACCATGTTTATTTTGAAGACACACATGTAGACTTTTACCAGCAATAAAATAGTTGGATTGAATCTTCATGTTTATTTTCCGATTTCCAGCGTGTTGATGTGTTGTTACCAATAAAGCAAAGCTTGAATAATGAATAAGTATGCCAGGAACCCAAGAACCAGCCAGAACAAACCACTCTGTAGCACTTGCAGCTAAGCATAGGCCTATTGTATAGATCTGCAGCAGCGAACGAGAAATGAAAGAACTCTATTTTGCTTTCGATATTAAAACAATTCTCCCCTCTAAATCTGTTATTGCTTGTAATCCTTGCCCTGTTGCGCTTTCATGCAAAGCTGCACTACTTCACAAAGTTCTCTCCATGAGTGCATCGAATCGAAGTTTTGAGGCTCCTTTTGCCTAGGCCAATGTCAGGATCTTGCGGTCATGCAATATTCACCCCTCGAACAGATCAAAAGTCGAGCAAGCAGAAGGCAATAAAGTCCTTGAAATATTGGCAAATAATACAGCTAAACAAACACAAATCAATTAGTTCATAAATTTCTGAGAATTTTTCATAGCAGCTGTTAGCAGCCAGTCAGCATCTCTGAAAATGTTGTGTTTGTCGAATATCTGGTAAATGAGTTTATCACGTAGCCGTGAGTCAATAAAGATATGGTTTGATTAACTTGGGGTCAAACAAGTGGTTGACAATGATCCTCGACAATAATTTTCCAGTCTTTGAAATCAAGCAGGGAACAAGGAAGTGAAATCGTCATTCATTATGTGATGACTTCGTAATGAGATCGATAGACTTGCACCATGGGCGTTAGGAAACGTTTGGATTGACTTTGAAAATGTTGCGGTTGGAGGTTGCGGTTTTCAAGATTGAAAATAGGTCAGCGGTCAAGTGGCTAACACATGAAACGAAGCCGCTTTGAATAGATCACGGCTGCTTCCAGTATTACATAAAAGCCAAAGCCTTCGTTCGACCGCACAATTTTCAAAAGTCCAATCCAAATGTTTCCCGGCGCTCAAGCTTGCACTTGCTTGCTTCAAGTCTATTGTCAGTAAATTATCCTCACTTTTCCATTTCATCCAAATACAGTAGGAAATCTAAAAATAATTCGTTTTCGGTAGCATAGGTTTCAAATCTTTTAAAAGGTGGGTGTAAAATTCAATGATCTATTTCTTTCAACTGAGTGGCTTCAAAGAAACTTTTGCTGTTTTGCTATGATTTTGCCGTTGAACTTTCTGAAATCTTCAATATTTTCAGAATTAATGTGTTGTTCTTCTCCTTCAAAGATTCGAGAAAATTTTTCAAAAGAAACTTCACACTGTCACAATTTCTAAGCTGTTTGATGCAACATGAAAAAATCTGCAGGAGAATCAGAGTTTATGGATATGGCATCAAGCAAAAATCGATCACTTTTTTGGCCTATGATTTAGAAACTTGATGACGTCACATCCTTAAATCAGCTGAAATTTTGAATGCATTATAATGTCAAAAATAATAAAAATTTCTTAAAAGTATAGTGGTAGACTTATGGATAGGTAGCTAAAGTTTCTTTTACGCCATTCAGAAGATATATGTCATGGAATTTTACATTCACCCAGACTCTTTTGCAGAATGCAGAATAACTACATGGTCTATTGTAGATTCTGTATTCATGCGCCTCCTTTTCATTCCAGGAGGCTCTGCTCCCACGCAGCCGTCAGCAGATTCTCTGCTTGATCTTGGCCTCGATTTCGATGGCTCTTCAGCAAAGCCAAGCAATAGCCAACCAGAAACCAGTACCTCCTCGTCACTACTGGATGAGCAATTCAAAATGTTAGGTATGGTTTATAATTACTGCATTCTTCCCTGTTATCGGTAGCAGTTGGTAATACTTTGATTCATTATTCAACTCCATTAAAGCTAGACTGTTTGGAATGAATTTACAAGCTGTGACAACTTTTTGTTGCTCCAATCAGAACGAAATATTTGATTAGTAAAGTTTTCTGATTTGCTGATTAATAGATTCTTTTAAAATGGGACCAAACAACCTTGATTTTTAGTTCTAATCTGTCCTCCTTGACTTGATGGCAAATGTTACCACAAAGATGTTTTAAATCTTACAGAATGACCAGACCAATTTCCTTCTTAGGCCTTGCCTTGAGCACCATGAAATTACACCTGTACTCTGGTTCGGTTTAGGCAAATCGTTTGCGTACGTTCTACATACACTTGACATGATCAAGGACAAGAAATTCAGCTCGCGTTCGCTTATTTGAGTCTCTCGAAATCTGGTATTAAAAAACCATGTGCAAGCCAGCGAACAAATGAACAAGGTGAAATTTGGAGGGGGTCGGTACTATGAAATTACGGGTAAAGAGTTGGTAGCAAAATCTCTGGAATCTTTTGATAAAGGATATTGTTTCGTCAATTATCTAATCGATACTTAGATCTCGGGTCCCCTTACGCATTGGAAATGTCTCCGACTGCTTTCTCACGCTTGTTTACGTTGTTTTGATTTTGTTTGATCCTTGTTTATTTTCAGATCAAATTTTTTTATTTAAATGGTTGACGTTTCTTTCCTCATTTTCTGCTTTAAAGTCAAACTGTGCTTTCTACCGAATTGTCCGGTTTCAAATAATGATTCTGTCCTCGTGTACATTCAGATCTGAGTTTCCGTACAGAGTAATTCACACAGATCTTTTGAATCCATAATTGTGATGTCTAACTTAGGTCCATCCTTTTCATCAGGCCTAGATAGTGACATCACTACATCAACGAGCAGCCAAGTTGGGAACCAAGTAGGCCAGCAACAGGTGTGTATTTCAATTTTATTTCGTGGTAATTTTGAGCTGTTTGGGACAACTATCCCAATTATACCGGTTGAGTCAATAAAAAAGGCCCAGCGTTTAAAAAAATGCTGCTCTTTACATATCGAAACAATAACAGTGAAATCTTGGCGTTGAAATTGAAATATTGCCAATGTGTCCAATAAGGTTCAGTAATTTACTCGGATTCAATCGCCTATTTCTTTCTGTTCATATGGAAGATGTAGAAAGCCCCTTTCGAAAACCTACATAACGAGTGAAAACAGTTCCCTTGTTTCTCCTTCCTAGTAGCAATGACACTCGCGTACATTCATGTATTTTGTTCTCTTGGGACAGTGGAATCCACCGAATGGGTTATTCCTGCCGATGAGCGGGACGGGGGCTTTTTCATTCCCCTAAGACGATAGCACATGCTAAAGCGTGGTCAAGTTATTGCTGTAAGGTGAACATGTTAGGGGATTTTGCTCGTAATTTTAGCACGTTTTTAAAGGTTTTTCGAAGGGAATATTTTTAGAAATTGCCTTGTAAAATCTGACTGGATTGACAGATTTAAGCGAGGAAAAATACTAAACATAAGTTACAGCTCACTCGCAACTTAACATCCCCATGTTTGGAAGAATTTGTGTCAGAATTCATCCTATTTCATTCTTTCAATTCAGAAAAAAGCAAAGGATAGAACCTTGACATCTTTCCCAGTTATCTTTGATTCCCAGCATGGAAGGTTGTCTTGGAAATACATGATCTATTTTGACTACTTTAAGACCTATAACGCAACGGTGAATAAAATCGATCATCTCGCAAAATTGGGAGAACCGTACGACTCCTTATGAGTTTCAGGGAGCTTTACAAACAAAGATTTTGCTACGTTGGAAGTGAACAGTGCCGTAAAAAGTCTGGTTCAAAATTTTAACGTTTTCTTACGTTGATTAACATTTCTGTCAGGAACACGAAATCTGAACCGAGTGAATGATTTCAACCAGAAAAAGTTTCTAAAAACAATTGAACATGTTAGCTATCCAATCAGATATTGCAAGCTATTATTGCTTTTATATTCAGGGAGCTGTATCCTTTGAAGCAGCGTGCGTTCTTTCTTGCCTCACGCAGTCATGCTACCGAATAATTTTCTCCTGCATCCTTTTTATTTCCAGCTATCGAACAACGATCAATGGGGTTCATTCGGGGCTGCCCCACAACAACAAATACAACAGCAACAACAAGTGAACATGCAGGCTCAAGGAAATTATTACACGACGAATCAGTTTAGTGGAAACATGAACCCTGTAGGGGGAGCTAATTTGCTTGGGCAAATGGCCTCGCCTGGAAACATGCCTGCGACAAATTTCAACATGGTACCGAATATTCGACCGACAACCTCGCCTGCCTCAACGGCTGGGAATGCGCTAAATTCGCAAAATTTAAAGACAAAGCAAAGTGAGGTAAAACCTGCAAGAAACAATATTCTTGATTTCGATGTTTTTGCTGATTTTAAGAAAGATGACGTTAGCAAAATGAGAGTACAAAGAACTGAGGAAGAACAAGTGAAGGATGGTGGTAGTGGGAAACAAGTGGAAACATATAGTTTGTTGGACTTGCTTGGAGACAGCAATACAAGCAGTAACGATACTTTTCAAACTACTATTGGTGAGATATTTATCTATCATACATACACTATGTAATGCAATTCAGTAAATCCCTGCTATAAGGAAATGCCAATTTTAAGAAACTCTTAGGGCCAAAAATGCAGCCTGTATCTTGCAAAAGTTATTATGTTAATAGGCAAAATCAGCTGAAGTTTATTTTACCCATTTCAAGTCGTGTGACCATACTCTAAGATGTTTATGTATTGTGCTACTTTTTCTTATCATGGCATAACTTTGCATGGCACGAAGTATGTTTGAGCGGAGAAAAGATGTTTATCAAGAGATTGATCATCTGACTTGAAGTGGATGTAAACAAACCTTAACCGATTTTGTCCATATGTACCGGATGCGTCATAAATACATCATACATATGTCATATGAATAGTGAACAATCATAAAGTCGAAGAGGGACAACAATTTTTAGAATCATATGATACAATCATAATATTCATTTCAACATTTCTTGTTACAGAGACTTACGTTTTATATATTTGAATGTTTTTTCAATGACATACTTTGTGCAGAAAACATAAAGTACCTCGTAATCCTTTGTTATGGATCGTTTTGAAAACATGCCTTCTTTTCCAACACACCTTCTTATTTTAATCATGATATCCCATCTTTTGTTCTAGAATTTGTTTTTCTTTTTTTATTTTCAGCTAAGCCTGAAGAGAAACTAATTCCTCCATTATCATCTACTGCACAATCTCCAGAGAAATATTTTGTACCGTTAGAAGCCATCGAACCAAGTAAGCAAATTTATTCTCTTTTGTTGATTTGATTACAAATTTTGTAATTTGTAATTATATTTTCAGAAAGGCCTGACCGATTTCAGTCAAGTATATCTAATAATGTGTTCTATACACCTTGAATATACAAGTTGTGCTTAATACAGGGTGTTCGGAAAAAACGCAGCGCACTTTCATTCGAGATTCTTCAGGATTTGATAACATTTGAATCAATTTGAGGCATACCATCTAAAAATACAATCAATCTTCTTTTCAGTGATATCCAGGCTGGGTTGATTAATTGAATTTTTCATTGCTTAATTGACGTTTTCCTAAGGATGGCCAAATTTAGATGCCAGAAAGTGATAGGGCAGTTATGTGGACAATAATCCACCTTTGTCAGAGCATATTTCATCATTATTTACAAAAACATTTCATGAGGATGAAATTATCTTTTCCCTTCTCAAGGCATCATCTCAAGTGCTTCCAGGCCTGAAATATTTTGAGAAATTTTTCTCATTATTTTTGATCGGAAACAGGGGTTGATTTTGCTTTTGCAGCATACTGCATTTGAAAATGGCCAAACTTAGGAAAGTATCAATTTAATTATACCGTGTGACCCAGAAAACACTTCATGAGCTAAATCATAACTAGCTTTTTGAAGTCAAAAGCTATTGCCAAATGCTTTCTAGAACAGTTTAGTTGAAAGGCTTAGCTATCTTTTGATACGCTGCATGGTCATCTTAAGCAATGATTACCATCCGAAAAACCAGAATCAATGAAAATGTCGAATCCAGGATTCCTCATTTTGAATGAAATAATCGCCATTATTTTCAAGTCAACATTTTGTGAAAACTCGACATAGCGATGGATTAGAAGTCGTCTAGAGAAATTTTTTCTTTGCAAAGTGAGTGACATGAGGTCTTCATTCAAATTTCATGCTCCAAAGGAAGGTTTGAATTCAGGTTTTGTCACACTTTGCAAAAAATGGACTCAAAAGCGAGGGAATGATCCGAGAAATGAATGAATTTTCATATTTTTGAAACTGTTTTTTCGGAAAGTACGCATATCTTAAACTGACCAAGCAACATCTCAAAAGATAGCGGAGCCTTCCATCTGCATGCTGACACCTTGTTTGTCTTCATAGCGTTTGCTTTCAGGAAAATATGTGCGTTCTAGCTCGTGAAGTTTTTTTTTGGGTCACCCGGTAGATAGCTCCATTAATGTATCCAAGCTATATATCATCAAACAGAAGAAAGATTGTAGTTTCAGATGGTATACATAACCTCTACTCAAATTTTGTCAGTTTTACAAGATTTTAGATAATTGTTGGGTTGCGTTTTCTTCTGAAACAATCTGTAATGTACTTATATACCATTTTTATACGGGATAACCTTTTCAAGATGTCACTACTATCAACAGGGGTCCTGTTGAACCGAAAAGAATCCATTCGATCATGTTCATCATTAAAGACATGCTTAGAAATATTGTCCCATTTATATCCAAGGAGCGTTGGCCTTGCAAGCAGGGATCGATTTCATTAACTTACCAGTACACGTGTCTAGTTGATAGTCACCGAAAAGTCGTACACGTGTTTGCAATATCCACAGACTCTGCTGCAGTCTAACATCGAAATAAAGAGTTACTTAGTTGCATAACTTATTTATTGCAACTCAAAACTTTCTGTATTCTTCGATGAAGATGAAGGATTGTCAGTTCCTTTCACATCTCGTGTCACTTCTCCTGTAAAGGCGTATTTATCTCCTTGCAATTTCCTGCGCGTAAATATGGCGATGATTGATCGTCGAAACGGGCCTAACCTGATGGTGCAAACAAACGGATTCATGGCACTGTTTGCCGAAACAAGTATGAATTGCAAATCTCGCATCACATGCCGTAAATTGCAACTGCATTTCTCGCAAAACTGTAAAATGTATATCATGATGATCGCCGGCACGTAACAGCAAACAAACAGGCCGAGAATGTAGAGAAACGCCCGAGTGACTTTCTTCTCGGTTCGCATTCGCCGATATTCCATTTCATTCATCGTACGGGGGTCTTCGTTATTCGGTTGATTATTCGCTGGACGTTGGAAATCTCGTAGCTCGTTGGATTGTTGTCGAATGGCTTTGTACACTTCTCGGTGCGTAACAACAAGCAATACGAATGTAACGATTACCGACAAATGAACGAATACCATCAAATGCACGATATATCCGGCCTGTAAGTATATCATTGACACGGCTCCCGAGAAAATCCAAACGCCGAGCGAAATCAGAAGGCAACGTCGCACTGATAGATTTCTCCGGTAGTGAAAAGGCCATTTTATCGCTACGAACCGATCTACCGAGAGCGCTGCCAGGCTGAGAACGCTGGCTGTTGCCGACACGAAGTAGGACACGTGTATCATGGTGACTTTATACGGTGGAATAAACCCGTTTGTTTCATCCATGTGAACGGCATATGAAACAGGCATTGTAATGGTGCCTACAATTAAATCACTCACTGCAAGGTTTACCAGAAAGAAACTGAAGGGTGTTCGAAGCTTTTTCAAAGGATCAACTATCACTGAGAGTATTATGACCGAGTTGCCACATGTTATTACGATGCACAAGGTGATAGAAATGATTGCTGTGAAATATGAAAGGAGTTTTGGTGCCCATACATCGGGGAAGCAGGCCATTTTTCTGTTGCCTCGATGTGTTGCTTTATGGTCAGTATGGTTGTTGTAGTTGCTGTTGTGTGCGTAGTTGTTGATGTTGTTGCTGTCGTTGTTGTTGTTGTTGTTTTACCGATCGTTGTTGTTTTTCTTCTCTCTGGTTGTTGATGCCTTACCAGTGATGGTTATTGTTGATCTGGTTCTTTTATTGTGGTTATTTTGCAACTGTTGTTGCTGTTGTTGTTCATTGATGGTTGTTGTTGTTGTTGATCTGGTTTCGTAGTTTTAGTTGTCTTTGCTGTTGGTGCTTTCTTGCTCCAGTTGTTGCTTTGCTGTTATTGTGCTGGTGGTGGTTGTTGTTGGTGATCTGATTTTGTTGTTGTGGTTGTTTAGTTGCTCTAGTTGTTGTTTTACCGTCTTTTGTTGTTGCTGACCCTGTGTTTGCTCGTTCTGGTCGTTGTTGTCGTTGTTGATGATGTTTACGGTGCAGCTGTCCCTTCGACAAAAGAACCTCCGCAGGGTCTGTCAATCTTCTCGTTCCGCAGCAGTTCTCTTCCTCACAGACAAGTTTCCATTACCATTGCGAGAGACATTTCCTTAGTGAGATTCTTCTCTGCAAAGTTGCTTTCATTTTTCAAAGTTCAGTGCTGAATATGATTTTAGGCAAATTCTTGCAGTAAATCGAACTTGTCTCCCATGCGTTCTGATATGAAAACATAATATCCTTTGTTCTTTTAGCTTGTTTTTTAAGAAATACTGGCAGTTTCTTCACCTTTCCTTTTTTATCAAATTTATTTTCTGTATTCCAAGATATTACTTCCAACTCATGCAACTGTTTTCTTTCTTTACCAGTTCTCTGAATCAGAGTATGGGCCAGTAATTCATGTTTCGGTTTATTTCATCTCATCGTTACAAATTTTGTGTCTACCTCGCCTTGAATATTCGGCAAGCCTTCAGAAGACTCTTACCAGCTCTTGTCAACCGTAAACTGCAGGTTGTGCGATCAATTCTTTGCCTGATGGTAAAATTCTTTTCCTACTTACGTCTCCAAGGATTTCTTGCCATTTTTTCTGTCTTTACTTTATTTTGTTGTTTGAAATGTTAAGCTAACCTTCCGTCAGTTTTAATGCATCTTTATCGCTTGAAGTTTTCTTTCAAAATTGAGATTTTGATTTTACGTCCGGGTTGTTGCTGAGAAATCTTTTCATTTGGAAGCATGTCAAAGCATGTCTAGTTTTTATTTTGGTTTCCGCATGAAACCGCTCATTGTTCGTTCAGAAAGAAATCAATAAATGAAGTTAATAACCATTCAAATCTTATTTTTTAGAAACCATCTTCATATTCTTTAGGACTGTTCACGCGAGCCCGGGTTGCTTCCAAATCTCCTCAGTGGGTCAGTTGCCCGTGAAACTGAAATCCCTCAAAGCTCGTATCTGAACGCAGAAGCCAGTCTGCCAGCGAGGGCAACCCTTCTCAAAAATAGGGTTGACTCGTTGAGGTGGGTTGGCTTAAACCAGTTGCCATTGGTCTGGTTAGCAAGGCTACCGTGGATTTGAGCAAGGCAGTTCGAGTAAACACCAGTTTCTTCTTTGAAATAGGTCGGCTGAGGCTCTATGTGTTCACATGCGATTGGGGCACATCTAATAATCATGCTTTGATTTCTTTGCAGCTTCGTATCCACCAGTCACGATACTCGATAAAGATGGAGTTAAAACAATACTAAACATTGTCAAGGTACGTCCATAATGATGAGAAACTTATTTTGCAAAGATCGGTCATTCTATTTTGAAGTTGGTGATTTTTTCGGAGCTTTTTATAAGTATGTCCACTTTTCAATGTACTGAAATTGTTTTCAAGTTAGCTTTTTTGCTACTCATTAACCTACTCTGTAAGTAAGGAAAAAATTGAAACGTTTTGAATGACGTGAAGTAAAGTGTTCATGGCTGATATGCAAACTAAAATGTAATTTATCATTCAAAGGCCAAATTAGATATAAGAATTTGTTTGATAAAATCACTGATCTTATTGACTAGCCTCACGACATAGTCCCAGATATCGCAACAGCAACAACAATAACAACAACAACAACAACAACAACAACAACAACTTTTTTTGTTTTTGCTCAATCTGATGATAAATTTTCTCAATTTTGCTCAATCAAGTTGGAGCGTCCATCAGTCTATCAGTTGCGATCAGTACGAACCTGCATCAGTTTACTTATAGACCATAAAATTAGAAAAGCGCTTACAAGGGTTTTTGTATGGGGACGACCATTCCACAGTCGATGTGTTTTTGTCAGACTTATTCTGCGGCAAAATTTTATTCAACTGAAATTGAGTTTTCTGTTTTCAGGACAAGCGAGACATTGCAAATCCTAATGTTATAGTTGTCGTTTTTTCAACAATATCAACAAACGTGTTGTCTATATCTGGGTTTAAAATTGAGGTCTCTGTTCCTAAGGTAAGATCAAATATTTTCTCCTGGAAAAACGATCATATTCATTATCAACTTACCTTGCAGCTGCTTGTGATGCAGATGAAGTCGAGACTGTTCTTTGGTTTCCTTGAATGTTGAAACTTACAAAACTGCCATTAGATTCCAAAGTCCTATGAACAGAAGCATAGGTTCGAAATCTTTAAATCAACGAAAAAAGGCGGGTATAAAATTCAGTGACCTATTTCTTTAAGCTGAATGACTTGAAAGAAACTTTAGCCACTTTTCTAGGTTTCTACCTTTGGACTTTTCATAAATCTTGACTATTTTTCGAAATACAGCCTATTTTAAATTTCAGCTAATGTTATGATGTGACGTCATCAAATTTCTAAGTCACAAACCAGAAGAGTGAAAGAGTTTTTCTTGATACCATATTGTAGGCATCCATAAACTATGGTTTTCTTGAAAATTATTTGATCTTTCGTCAACAGGTTTAGAAATTGCGATAGTTTTAAGATTTTTTCGAAAATTTCCTTGGATTCTTAAAAAAAGAGGAAAAACACTGTGATTCTGAAAATTTTGAAGATTTCATAAAAGTTCAACGGCAGATTTACTGTAAGATAGTTCAAGTTTCTTTGAAGCTGTTCAGTTCAAAGAAGTAGGTCATAGACTTTTACACACACCTGAGTAGAGATTTGAAACCTATGCTATGACCAGCTTTCCCTGACATTTGTAGGCGTTTGAAAAGGGCTTTCTGCCTGAATCTTCCATTTCCGCAGGAAAGAATGGCCAATTAAAGCCAGGTACATTACTGAATCTAACTGAATATATCAGCATTGAAGCAAGATAGTTTGAATATTTTTTTGTCTTCATATTTAGGGAGCGGCATTTTGTCAAACTCAGTTTGTTTGTTTGTTTTTTACTCACCCGGTAAATGTCTATCTATTGCATTGACAATGCAATATGTGTCTACCATATGATCAACATTAGAAAATAATTCTCCTTTATTGACCTTTTTTTTGTAGATAATGAGGATCAAACTACAGACCCCCTCAGCTACAGCATTGCCCCCCTTCAACCCACTTTTACCCCCCTCTGCAATATCTCAAATTATGCTGATTGCTAATCCATCTAAGGTATGTTATAACCAGGCTCTTGTACTGTGTATTTTATGGCTGCCTTCATTTTTTCTAATTTCTATTGTGCATGCAAGCTCGCTAGATTTCTTTGCATCTAGGACCTGTTTCGATGATAATTTTGAAACGTACCATATTCTGAAAACGGTAGACGTCGCCGAGGAAGAGATTTATAAAGACGATGGATTCAGCTTTCTTACATTACAAAGAAGAAAGGGATGTACTTTTCTGCAAAATAGATTTCACACAGTCAGCGAAGCCGAGCTTTAGACTGCGTTCACACGATACTGGAACAGTTTGAAAACGGTAGGAAATCTTACGGTAAAAAACTCGTTGCAAGACTTTGATGCCAAAGAAATGTACCTAAACTCTAAGAATCGATCAGTCTCGTTCCAAAAGCATTGAAAAATGTTCTGTTTTCATCATTTTCGAGTGTTCACATGATGCTGTTTCCAAAATGTACTGGTTATAGTTCTGCTTTCAAAATCTACCGTTTTCGAAATCTGCCGGCAAAAATTGTGCTGTTTTCGTGTGAACGGGAGGCCTATCCGTCACATTTTTCACCGTTATCAAAATGTGCCGGCATCATGTGAACGCACTCTTATTTTCTCCTTTCGTTGTTTATTTTGATTTGATTGAGTGGACCCAGAGGTGTGAAGTCCACTCTTTAGTTTTCTTGGCGGCTTCATTTAAACAACTAACTTAGGCCTAAACTTGCCGTATCAACTCGAACGGATCTACCTCGTGCTGAAGGCTCGAGAACTCTACCACTACAGCAACTGAAAGAATGCGCCTATCAGGTGAAATGTCAACGTGTCAGTGTCGATCAAAAGGTTCTAAAAATGTCAATCAACATGAAAGGAAGTACCCAACAAAACGGAAAGTCCAAACAAGCTAAGAGTCACGATATTAGTAAGGCAAATCGATTTGTAATGTCCGAGAGCGGCGAGGGCGAATTTTGTCAAACAAAAGATATAGGCCTGATCAAGACAAACGATTTCTGTGCCAAAAAGAATAGGTTTCACACCTTCAGCGTAGCCAACCATTATTTTTCACACTCTCTCTCTCTCTCTGTTTATTTTGAGTTGATTGAGGCCCCGTCCAAACGTATTCGAAATTTTTGAAAATGCATCCTTTTTATCCATTTTGGGTTAGCGGTCCACACGGAGACGGCGTTTTTAGTCACCAAAAACGAAGCTTTTTGAAAACGCTCTCCATTGTGGATCTTTTTGAAAAAGCCGTTTTCTTGTTCTCGTGTGGACGGGTGAAAACGGAGCTTTTCGAAAACGCTGACATCACAGTTTCGATTTATAACCCATCAGAGCATGCGTTCGGATCTTTGGGGATCACGCGAGGGCATTTTGTTTATGTGTTTTCGGATTTCAAATATCACAGCGTTTTCGTGTGGACGGCGATTATTTTGAAAACGCTCCTCGTGTGGATGCAGATATATTGTACACGGACAAAAAAGATGCATTTTCAAAACAATCTGCATACGTGTTGACGGGGCCTCGGTGCATGTAAAGGTCTGAAATTTATTTCTCAGAGCCTCATCGCTTTGTCTTTGCCAGCTGAATTCTTTGTGTGACGAATTTCACCCTTACTGCCCAATGTCTTCACGCTAAAGTAGTGTAAAGTTTGTGATGAAAAGTTCACTCAAATCAGAATTTCTCAAAAACAAGGATTGAAATATGATGGTAGTAACAATCAATATTATTCTTTCTCTCAAGGAAACAATTCGAATGCAAGTACGTGTATCTTACAAGGCTGGATCGAACGATATATCTGAAACTTTGAGCATTGATGGTCTGCCTGTCACGTGACCTAATCACGCGTAACCAAAGTTCTGAATATCAATTGGAAGTATAATTTCACATCATCTCTGTAAAAGTTCAGATTATACTATGACGTCGTTATAAACGAGCTCATATGCAACCATTTATATGCAACAATTATATCGCCATTTCGAAATGATCATTCTGCCAGAGTTTGCTTGGTTGATTTTCACAAATCTGGAAATTGGAGCTGAGGGACTGCGGGACTCAATGGACTTAAATTTTCTAGCTTAGAATAGCGAAAATGGTAGAAAGTAGCTTTTTAAGGACTTAGATAAGCAGCTC
Organism: Aurelia sp. 4 Dawson et al 2005; assembly: GCA_964019985.1. Lineage (NCBI taxonomy): Eukaryota > Metazoa > Cnidaria > Scyphozoa > Semaeostomeae > Ulmaridae > Aurelia > Aurelia sp. 4 Dawson et al 2005. The sequence goes on along the minus strand of OZ026502.1, from coordinate 3,165,053 downwards.
ATATACTTGTACGTGTACTCTCAAGTACCGAAAAGTTTTCCTCCCCCCTCGTGTGTTTATTTCGAAGAAATTTCAACCCCCACTATTATTTCAAACCCTCCTTTTATCAATCCTCGAAAAATTCAAACGACAATGAACATAATGTTAGAAATGAATATGAAAAAGATAGGTGTGTATAACGAAGGAAGCGACAATGTTCAATTTGTCCAACCTGCCCCCCCCCCGATTGTTCCAGCTCCCGATTGCTATTAGTCTAACTATTTCCAAAATCGCTGATTATTCTCACCCTCCCCCCGTTTATTCGGAACGGACGAGACTTTTATTTGTCATCTATTTTCATACCCATGTTTCCTGTGTTGTTTCTATGATAAAACAAAGGCAAACATTGATTGAAATTTTCCAGTCCTATTTTGGCATGTTCAAAATTTATCAAAAATGAAATAACTTCGTACCTCCACAACTGTATGTCCGACTTTGCGATTTTAATGGAATAGATTCTTACATCAAAATTACACTTTTTTATAAGAAACTGATTTATAAGAAGTACTAAGATGGCCAAAATTTTAAGAAACTCTAGTTCTCTGTTCGAGAAGTGCTAAGAAATTTTTCAAAGTTAACAGCATGGATGTTATAGCAAATATATCGTTGAACCTTCATTCTTTTGCAATATTAACTAACCATTGGTGTTTTCATCATGACAGAACACTGTTCATTCCTATATGATGCTCTAAATATCAAGAAGCATATCTGCAGCAGTGTTTTGCGACCACATTACAATTCGTACTTTCCAAAAAATAAGAAACCAATTATGAAACTTTAAGTACGAAAATGGACAAAATTTCATGTTAAATTAAGAAACTTTTAGTTCCCATGTCAAACTCGTACGTCTAGCAACAAGGACAGATTTTGTAAGACAATAGCAGCAGTTCCTTTTATTGACACCTAAATTCAAAGAGATTTGCGATTGAAGACGAAGTAAATTCCCTCAAGCGGAAATTCAAAACAAACGAAGGCACAAAGTTTCTCTGAAACCCAGGTAGCTATCTCTCTTGTTGTGCATTCCAGAAATGGTTTTTAAGAGGTAACATGAGCGCATATTGAAACAAGGAACATATATCTAAACATCTACCGCGGGCATTTTATTTTTGCTATTCAGAAGCTGAGAAGTAAGTGCTTTGATTGCACCCAAAAAATACGAGAATTGAATCGCCTCCAAATTGGTTCCTATACCAAACGGGTAAGATGCCCGTGGTAGATATCTAGATATATCCTCCTTCTTTCAATATATCCTCATGTTTGCTCTTAAAAACTATTTATGGAATGCACAACAAGCGAGATAGCTACTTGGGTTTCAGAGAAACTTTGCGCGTTAGTTTGTTTTGAATGTCCTCTTGAGGAAATTTCCTTTGTCCACAATCGCAAATCTCTTTGAATTTAGGTGTCAATTAGACTGATTACAAGCCGTAGTTTCGCTCCTCCGCCAAACTGATATACCCCGGTCTCGGTTTGGCAAGTAGTAGTCTCGTTTTGGTGAGCGATATCTGGGACTCGACTCACTGTAATCAGCATAGGTGTCAATAGACCTTTTAGCTATTCTACAAAAGAGTCTGGATCGAGCGATATTTTTATACAATTTTATACGCAAGGTTCGATCGAGTGGCGTTAGAGCTTCGATCGCAATTGTGCACATTCGAAAATTCTACAAATTGTGAAGAAATATTGTTCGATCCACATTCATTTTGAGAATAGCTAAAGGATCTATAAAAGCAACTGATGCTATTGTCTCAGAAAATCTGTCCTTGTTACGTCTAGGCAAAATTCATTTGTTTGGAATATCCAGCAAATTTCTCGAATTAAGAAGTCGTCAAGTTAGCAATGCCTGTTGTGAAGATCGGTGAAGATCTCGATAGTGTCAAGTGCCCTTACGAAACGAATTTTCTCGTTTGATTTTCAGGATCGTTTATAGGAGTACCGTAGATTTATGAATTGTAGAATTTCTCTGATGTAAAGTGCATATCAGGCCATGAAAAGTAGTTTTCCAACAGTTTATGTCGGCGTTATTTATTTAAGTTGTTATCTGTTTCTGTGCTACTTTGCTACATTTATTTCCTTGATTAGCAATCATCAATACAGAACCCAAGAACACATAACGACCATTATTTATTGTGCTTTATTTCAAATTAGCCAATGGGAGAGCCCTCTTAATGACTATACTTCGCAAGCGCTTCCGTTTTTTGGACAGGGTATTGTCCTTAGCGGTTTTGTTTATCGTTTTTCACCAAAAATGCTCCCAAGAAGAAGCGTTGCTTTTGTACAGGATTATGACGAGGGAATTGAAATTTGCGGCTTTTTCTGGCTCCCAGACACATTGATTGAAATTCGAAGAAATTTCTGCCATACAGCGAAGGAATCCCGTAACTTTAGCACTCCTGTACATAAGGGTCAAGTGCCCGCCGATAATTTTCCGTGAAATTTAGATCTTAGAGAAGGTACCAGGGTTTTCTTACCAAATAGATAAATATCCTAGCTCTGGATAAATGAACCGTTCCCGATGTAAGTGATGCACAATCGCAAATTTTTGTGTTTGAACATCTCAACAAGTTTCCTCATTAGTCAAGTAAAGATCGGAGACGTATGGGAAAACAGCAAAGAAAGGAAATTCTGTCTCGTCAAAGTTTAAAACGATAGTTAAAATTGTTTTCTGCGTTTTAGTGGTAATAGATACCCCATTCATGACGTCGTAAATATTATCGGTAGAAAGGTATTGAGCTTAGCTGACAAGGCAAACATTTTCGCCAAAGTTTGAATCGTTGTTGACAGTGGATCACTAGACTTACCCCAAGTCCAGTTCTTCAATCAAAAAAGTTGGGAAAGGGAATAGGGTGTTTCGTTTATAACTTTCCGATAGACCTTTTACGGATGACGAAATAACTTAGGGAAGTCTAGTGAATCACCATAGTCACAAGAGATCACATAACAAATTGGCAAGATGACGTAATTATGTTCCGCTGTTAACAAAGGGGCTGGGTCCCAGGATCAGAAGAGGAATACAGAAAGTTTGGTTGCGACATCGAAAGGCAAAGAAGGTCGTCGAAAGACTGTTAAGATCATGTCTATAAACCAAATTCAATGTGCTGATGGTAGAATAACACTTCATGGTGACTTGTAAGTTTTGCTCTCGTTCGTGGTCTGCGCTTCCAGTCTCTGATACAGCGCCGAAACGGTCTCTTCGAATGGCCTGAAAATTTTAGGCCCAAACCAAAAACAAATGATGGTCACACACAGGCATAATATTGTTATGAAACGCATATTTTCTATGGTTTGCCCATTTGGTCGCAGGATGTTTTATGAGTTCAATTGTAGATAGCAAAAGAAATGAAAAAAGATTAAATTGGAAAGGCTTTCCCTTTATTACAATACAGAGACACCATGGATTTATTTTTGGTCGTTCGAAGGATAAAACAAAATGATGTGAAGCTCTTACTTCTTTACAAATCTTCCCTGAAAAATTAATAAAAAATTGTGCATCCTGTTGTGTCTAAATTTTCCGAAGTGATTTGATGTAAAAATCAAATGAAAGCTCAAAATGGTTAATTTCAGGTGCCATTGTGCTACAGTTATTGAGTAAATGAAATTTCTCATCTTTCAGTGTGGTAGAGCATCAAGAAGATGTCAAGTTTGAACTGGAAGGAGACAGATTGCCAACTTTTTTGAAAGGATCTACCAGAGGAGATTTCTTCCTTACAACATCAAAGGTAGTAATTGTCTTGTGCCTTCTGGTTATGATTCATGGCTTTTGGTTTCATTTGTTGCAAGATACAGTCAACAGTAGTGTGCTGCAGCCATCCTTGTACCATTTCAAACTGTTTGCCACACATCTTGCCTTAGGGGTCATCCAAAAATCCACTTGCGATCGCTTAGCGGCATTTGGCCACTAACTTTGTAACCCCCCTCCCTCCCCCTCCTTAGCGGACCCCATCTTTTTTCTTTTTTATGAGGCTGTGCCGAAATATTGTCCTAAAAAGAATTGATTGCTCATTCATAGCAAAACGGGAACGTCAGAAAAGGTACGGTGGCAAAAACATTGCTCAAATCACTTCTCGCCAATTTCCATATGCAATTTATGAAACTTTAATTTGATCCCAAGTACCAACAACTGGCCAAGATGAAAAGATGAAAGAAGAAGAAGAAGATGAAATTCCTTAAGTTCCATCGATGACCACTTAACTGATTTTGATAAAACCTCCTCCCCCCTTAACGGCCAAATGCCGCTAACTGATCACGAGTGGATTTTTGGATGACCCCTTATCTTCTAACAGTGAAAACATTTCTTCACTGTAATTGCAAACCAGCTGACTTTTGATACTTTGTTGAATTATTTTTTCTTAATGAAGGCGAAGGTGAAGTTGTGACGTTTAGTGCCAAGCGCTTGGATTGCAGAAGTAGCCAAGTGCTAATTGAGTCTGTGACCCCATGTCATGACGCTCAAGTGGTGGGGCCTTACTGGGTGTCAAACCCATTCCACTGGCTGTTCTGGCTGCAAAGTCAGAGGATTATACAGTACCACTGGGCCATAACACCTCTCTAATGAAGAATTCTCCTCTTTCCTCTATTTCAGATAATATTTGTGAACAAAAATACTTCCGGAAAATATGCTTCCTTTTCTATGGAATTCAGATCACTGAAGAATATTGAGGTATTGATTTTTGTTGTTGTCAACTTATTTTACTTCAAGTGAATAAATAGCTTCTAATTATATAATACATAAAGAGAAATTCGTCAAGTGCAATCCTTTGAGCAACTGCTGTGAAAACATTGTTATCAGATGACCTTATAGATATATTTTGAAAAAATAATCTAGATCAGATGAATTTTGAGGATAGTGACAGGTCAAATGCACCACAGTACCAAGGGCAGTACCAGGTATAAAAATGTCTGTTACCCAGTACCATTAATGTCAGTACCAGGGATCATTGGAGTAGGAAAACATTTCCTTTTCAAGTTACCTAAAAACAACTATGTACTGGAAAAGAAATTGAAGTTAAACAAACTGGTGATTTCTTTGTTTCAGTCCTTTAAAACTGCCCTTTGTACCATACTTATTCCTTCCAATTCCTAGTACCAAAGGTGTCAATGCCAGTTACCATAGTGGGCCGTACCCAGTGCCATCAGTATCCCCTGTCGCCATCCTCATTTGTATACATCTTGTAGGATTTTTGAAGGTGTGCCAAAGTAAAAGAAGCTTGGCAGCATTCCGTTGAGCCTATTGTGTAAAAATGTGTAAAATATTGCTCAATCCAGACTCTTTTTTAAAATACATTAAAAACCCCCGTATAAGAACCTAGTGATTAAGAACCTACAGGCTGAAATTCTGAAATTAGACCCCCCAATATATAAGAACCCATTCAGCCTGAAATTTGAAATAGGTTCTTATTTGTAGAGTTCATCAAATTAAATTAAAAGTCCAGTTGCTTTGTCATTCAACCTATACGGACTGATACTGCCATATGTGCATCATGTAACGAAATATAAATATGATTTGAGAGCTTTTCATTGTATTCTGCAAAATTTCTGATTCCTTCACGCGCTGCTGTTGTGAATAAAGCCTCATGAACTCAGGTGCCTCTGAACTGACAGTAAACAATTAGCTGAAAGTTTCAATCTGAAGAAAAAATACGAAAGTCCTGAATGAAGTAAGAACCAATTTAAGAATCTGAACAGCCTAATTACCTACTAAATACTCAATATATAAGAACCTAATCAGGCTGACTTGCAAAATTGTAGGTTCTTATACGCGGGTTTTTACTGTAGCTATTAACAGATCCTATTGTCTGTTTATTTTGACTCATTCAGGTGAAGCAACCAATATTTGGAGCAAATGCAATCACTGGATTCGTCACAGCTGAACAAGGAGGTTTATATATTTCCATTTCCTTTTTGAGCTTGAAAAAATGTAATGCCTTTCCCTTCAGAGACAATGTTTTTGGACAAATGCTTTGTATTTGAAGCTCCTGCGTAATGGTAAATAAAATTGGCTCCTTTATCAATAAGAAAAAGAAATCACTCATACACGGCTTTTTTCATAGCAAGATAAAAATCTTGCTGTTAGGCAATCCTTTGTGTTGACTTGTGTGCAAGTGTAATTTTGAATTGTAGGCTCACACTAATCCATGTTTGCTTGATTATGGATAATGTTTATCTTTTGCATTCAGTCCACCCCAAAAACGGAGCCAAATGAATATGCTGACAAAAATGGATCTGAATGAAAACAGAGCTAAACAATAGGGCATATGTGATGTGAAAACCAAAAAGGAGTAATTTGAATATGCTAACAACAACAAGCCTTGCTAGCCTTGTTTTCCAAAAGAACAAGTTTGAACACTGGTTGAAAATATTTGTTTTATCTGAAAAGGGAGCCATGCGAATGGGGAGAATACAGATCTAAATGAAAATGAATTGCTCTGAATGTGGGCCTAACCTTGCACAAACCCTTTTAATATGATTTTTGTTTTTTCCTACTTGTTTTTTCCTAGTTGTCTTGACGGACCGGATAAACGGGTTTTGTAATCGGTGCTATATAAACTGCACATGTTTTTTGATCTATTAGCTGAGGATGGCACAAGCTTGAGTGCCGAAACGTACTAACTTACTTGATCATGTCTTAATTTGTTTAATATTTCATAACTACTGGATTGTCGATTTTTTTGCTACTGGATTTGTCTTTTTTTATCATGTCATCCTGAGTATCCTGAGATTTAATAAAACGAAACCATGAAACTGTTCGTCGTGACACTTGCAATAAAATTTATATTCTAGCTGCGATTTCCTAAACATATTCCAATGTGATTTTTGTTATCAAGCTTTCATCCCATAGTGTTTGGTGATGGTTTTCGGACAGTAAATTCACAGTGCAGCATATACAAAGAAAATTGTGTTTCATGTATACTTGTAATGTGTAATGTGTTCCTTCTATAGACTTTCCTTGTGTGAGTCAGCAGGATGTTGAATGGTAATGTCATCTGCTTTCCTTTGTTAGGTGGCTGGGATGGTAGGGCAAACTTCAAAGTTGAATTCAAGAGTGGTGGAGCAATTGAATTTGCAGAAAAATTAAAACAGACAGCAGGACAAGGTATAGCTTTTTGCACTCTTTTCTGGCAATCATTCTGGTGGAAATGAGAATATGGTAGCAAGATCCTTGAAAATATAGATTTTTTGTGAGATTTAGGTGATGTACTAATACCAAACTTTTCAGATGTAATCTTTTGTCAAAATTCCAAGCAATATATAATTTTAGAGGTTTTGTCACTATTTTGTTGAATTTTTGGGGGCTAAAGACAGAGCTAGACAAGACAGGAGGGGCTAAAGTAGCTCATCAAAATGGCTTGGGAATAACAAATTTGATTTGCATGATCAAAATCAGTCTTCACAAAATTTGATCAATTTTTGTCAATCGATTTAAGCTGTTTTAAAGGCAATTGTTTCAATGAATGGCTTGTTACATTGAAAGCGGGCCACCAAAAATTTGAAAAAGTAGCCAAGGATCTTTTGAGATCTTGACTAAGGATTAAAGTGGGGGTCATCAAGGGGGGTAAAAATTTGCCATTCCACGCGATTTTCTGCTAAAATCCACCATTCTGGTCATTTTTAGCCACAGGTCTGCATCCCACCACTTCCTTATCAAAATGATGGCACGGATAAGTATTCTTAAACATTTTCATTCATCCAGGGGGAAAGAGGAGGAGAGTGGCAGTTAAAATTCTTGTGCAAAGCGTTGAAAATATTCTCATAGTGCTGACCAGAAAACAAACATGTGGCAATGATCTCTTTTTACAAGACAACAGATCTGCAAATCCATAAAATTTCATGAAAATTTTATATTCTGCTTATCATTTTCGAGAAAATCCTCGTCCGGTTTGGGTGAAGAAGTCCATGGTTCCACCAAGAAATTGCTAGAATTCCGTATTCCGCCACAAATTTTCCTCAAACTCCGCTGTTCTGCAAACCTTGATGATCCCAACATCAAAACATCAGTCATCAAAATCGACCTTGTGGATGATTTATCGGTGCCTGTCAAAAATGAGTAGATTTTCTTTGTGCATCTGGTAGGTTTAGAATGCTAGCCAGTAAAGTACTGGGTAAGCCAGCGAAAGGTTCCCACTCAAAAGAATTCGTAGTACCAAGAATACATCACTAATTTGACTGTTTCAAATTCCAGTTAAAGGCCGAAAGATTGAAGTGTTTTTGTGATTTTTCTTGCTGCCTTACCAGCTAGCAGTAGAAGTATAGGTAGATTCAGTTTTATAGAAATTTCTTGTTTGCAAAAGACTGAAAAAGGGCCTAAAACGTCGATCAAATCATTAAGAACTCCTCGCAAAGAGCAGCAAAGAAAAAGTAATTTCTCATTGATGAGAGCTGTCCTCGGTACATTAATTCCATGGGATTAAAATCTGAAGTATCTGCTTGAAAACCTATGTTTTATAAATCATGAGAGAAGTGAAACGCCCATTGCGTATTGTTCCATGGGAGGAGAGTCCTTATTATTTGATCAATGTTTTGGGCCCTTTTCAGTCATTTTGCGACCATGAAATTTTGTAAAGTTGAATTCACCTATTAACAACCTAACTCGTTAACAACCTAGATCCCAATAATCTTAGCACAAGCCTTGCCGGTGCAGATTTTGTGTCACATCAATTCAACCACCAGGCATAGCGTATGCTAGCGCCTGTCAAAATGGGAGGCGGGATGATGTCATGGTGCACAGAGTGTGCATTACTTTTTTTGTCTTTGTTTTTTTCCTTCATATATATTTTGTTTCCTTTTTCCCGATTGTTGTTCAAGGATTTGTTAAGTGCCGTTCATAGCCAGAACCAGATGACGTCATGTCTATTTCTGCTATGGACAGCACATAATATTGTATTGTATTTGTTTTGTTTTAAATTGTCATTGATAAAAAAATTCACCTATTCTTCTAGTGCTGGTAAGTCAGCGAGAAAAATCACAAAAATACTTCGATCTTCTGGCTTTTAACGAGAATTTGAATAGATCAAATTCCTGAAGTACTCTCGATGCTATGAATTTTCAAAAGTGGGAACTTTTTTCTGGCTCACCCGGTACAAATTGCAAAGCATTTCTCAATAAATATGTCAATGATGACTTAAAATTATATCTAAAACCGTGCATTGTTGTGGTTAATCATCAGAGAATCTTGTTTGCAGTGAGTTATTTATCATTCGTGAAAGTTGTGTGAAGTTTTTGATTTGTTTTCTTTTGCAGCCAGAGCTGGTAGGGTTCCTGCGCAACCTGTTCCTGCTGGTGGGTACTATCCACCTCCTCCACTCGGTGGCTATTACTATGCACCATACCACACTGCATATGGTGCAGCACAACCTCCTCAAGCAGGTATGATCATTTCTAGTATCATTGTAGCTTTTAAGGTTAGTTTGATTTTTATCTTTTGCCCGTTTACCAATGCAGGATTGAAATGTTTGCCACACGATCATTTCTGCTTTGTGTATCAACGATATGTCACACCTGGTCTTTCAAGCCAACTGTTGATTGGGGTGATCAGACAAGACATCTTTTTGTGTCACCAGTCATAGCAGCATTTACAGTCTGGAGACAGTCAGTAGCCAAATAGTTTGAGCGATGTATCAGCTCAGGCAAACAGTGAAACTGTAACGGTGAACCCAAGAAAAACACTTTAGAGAACCACATCACGTCTTTGCGAGAGACGCAAGATTCACGATAATCGAAAGAATTGAGAAAGAAGATGTTGACAATATGACAAAATTTTTTGAAATGCATGAGGATAATTGGATTGAGCGACTCCAGACTGTTACACCAAAGGTTTGAACAACAAACTCAACCACTTGGACAAGTTTTAGCGAAAAATCTTTCTAAACATCAATGAATATGCCGTTTTTTCTCCGTTAACTTTTGTATGCCAAACTATAACAATATACACATCTATGCGTTGCTCAGCAAGAAATCTGTCTCAGGGTGAAAAAGGGGTACTTAGAAACTGTGTTAACTCATTACTAGGTCGTTACTTGTAACTTGTTACAAGTAACCTGTAAACGTTGTTACCTGCAAACATTCTTCGTTTTAGCCTAGACTCATCGCCTAGACTCATCGCACATTCGTAGCTGTCGCTATTGATAGACTGATGGACGCTCAAACGACGACTCATGATAAAATAGAAAATGAAATAAAACTGAAAGATAAGGCAAACTAAAAATGTTGTCGTTGTTGCCACTGTTGCTGTTGTCTTCGTTGTTGTTGTTGTTGCGACAACGGGGATTATGTCGTAAGCTTAATTGTAGCCTACAAAGTTTCCGATCCATAAGCATAGCCTTCAAATCTTTGATAAAGCTCATGTAAATTGCATCTCACTTGTGGTTGAATAGCTTGAAAATGAAGCGTTTGGTATTTTGCTGTAATGCTGTCATTACTGTTTTTGTAAGCTCGGAAGGTGCGTCAGGCGTCAGGCGTCTTTTGTAGCGTCAGGCTCGGAAGCTTGGCTGGGGGTCGGGTTGTGGGTCGTCGGGGCTGGTCAGGTCTGCAATTCGTCGTGGGCTGTTATTATTTATTGTATTTTAACTCGATTTTTCTCTGTTTTATTTTTGTTGTGTCCCCAATTACCTCGAAACATAAATACTTTGACGCATCGATAAAGATTTTGATTAATCGATTGATTGATTGATTTATTTGTTTATTTATTGAGTGATTGGTTAATTGATTGATTGATTGATCTTGAGTGGCTTCAAAATTATCTAAATTCTGTTCATAGTGAAGTGCAAATATCTTCCCCGGAATATTTCATGTTTGTTAGTTGCTATTCATGTCTCTACTAGACTTCTAATAGAACATGCATGCCGAATAATTCCTTCATAATTGGATATAAGCAACTTACTTGAATGTTAGTGGGGTGAGTGGCCGAGTGGCTTATACAGTCTTCGTCAGGTGACTGAAGTTAAGCTTGGTCGAGTGAGGTCAGATTTTGGATGGGTGACCTCTGAGGCCTGACATCGCAACTCACCTCGTCGTCCTTCGGAAGGGACGTTAAACTAGGGGTCCCATGCCTGGATGCGGCATGCACAGTGAGCCTAAATTAGCTTTCAGTAGCTAGAAATCCTGACAAGCCCACTCAAAACAAATTGAAAACAAAACAAACAATGTTTGAAAACAAATATCATAGAATTCAAGTGGTAAAAATTTTTCTATAGGTCGCCTTTGTTTCGTCAGCAGTGATCGTTAATGAGTGGTTTTGGCCTTTTTCGTAGGTATGCAGCCAGCTTATGCAGCTCCATATCAGGTAAGATGTTCAATAATTTTGTTATTTCATACTAAGTGAGTCATTAGAATGATGTTTTGCACACCATATTTCGCTGAAAATCGAGTCAAATTGGATGCTTAGAGTTTTATTTTCTACAGAAAAAATATTGAATTAGTTAATAGAAATTTGTTTTATCAAAATCGGCTCTGTTTGTCAAAATCATTTCTTCAAGAAGTGCTAAGAAACTATTTTAAAAGTCAGATCAGTTGTGGGAAAATTGTTGTTGACTCTTTGTTTTTGGGTAATATTCATGATAATTCTATGCTTTGAGTGCAGATGATTTGTGTTCTTGCTAAAAATTGTGCTTCATGTCGAGAAACAAATTACCTGGCAGTGGTAGAAACCACCTCCATCTATGAAATAAGAAACAAATTAAGAAACTTTTAGCAGTAAAAAGCTGAAATTTTCATGTGAAGTTAAGAATCGTCTAGTACTACAGGCTAATTTAAGTTTCTTATGAAAGAAAAAACTTGTTCCTTGTTACGTAAAACCCAGAAGTGGATAAGTGGTGTGCTTTCAATGGCCAGGCTTTATGACACCAGCATGATGTTTTGATTAATCTTTCTCACTATTTTGCACAGGGTCAAGGTGCTCCCCCGCCGTATCCTGGCACTGCACCTCAACAAGGACCTGAAAATGGTATGAATCTTGCTATTGTTTATTAATGGTCTCTGTAGACATTCGTGATAATAAAGGTAGCAAGTTGTACGAATAAACTTTATAGTAGAAATTCGGATGCAAAAAAGCAAGATATTTAGCACACTAAATATCTTGTCTTTTTTGCATCCAAATTTCTACTGTAAAGTTTATTTGTGATGAATGGAACCTATGGTGGAAAAAGTGTGTGAAACAGCGAAGCAGCTTCGCAGGAAGCTTATTTGTCTTGAAGGAAGAAAGGGGAGAAATAGAAAGCGGAATAGAAGGAAGGAACGGAAAGTAAACAACGATTGAAGGAAAAGAGAAATGAAAGAGGAAAGAAAGAAAAACGAGAAGAGCAAGAGCGAGGGATGGAAAGGATAAGAAGTTAGTATGAAGGAAAAAACAAATACTGAAAAGTATAAAGAGTAAGGGAAGAAGCCAAAAAGAAAATCGATGTTTGGATAATGCTCTTTTCATCACGACTTTGTGATCCAAGGAAGCTTTTAAGAGTAATTCCAGTTCTTAGTAGATTGTGACCCCCACTGGACAGAATATTGCAATTTAAATGAAATTTGGGACTACAGAAAGTTGAACAAACAACCGAAAGAAGGATTCTAGTTTTCTTTCTTTCACAGGAGAGCAAATATTTTTCCCATGACTGAATGGATTTACTCTGTATTGAAATATCATACGTTGCTCAGAATGCAATTATATTGCTTAAATGGTTTGTTTTTAACGCATTTGTTGCACAACGTGCAAACTATAAGATTGTACCTCCAAATACTGTTTTAGATAAAGCAAGGGAGGCTTACAGCAGTGGCCAAAACGTTTACGTACCAACGCAATATGTAAGTATTTCACTTTAAACATTGAGTATAGAAAGAGTTGACTGAGTAATTTCTAGCGAATTGTTATGTGTTTCTGTGACGGAGTAAGAGCTATAAAGTGTCCCAAAATAAATTGTGTCCTATTTGTGCGGCTGCTGTGGTGGAGCTGCACAGTTGATTGCGCAAGAAAGTCGAAAAGAGGATTCTTTCAAAACACCACTTTGTTTGCTTTCCAAAAATGTCAAAATCATTTAAATTTTGAAGGAAATGGCCCCACCGTGGTATTTAATTTTTTTCTACTCTTGACTTGAAAATGGTTCAGTATTATTGTGTTGTCAATGAAAAATGCAACAAGCCCTTTTTAAACTGTAGAAAGAATCACTTCACAGCAATAGAAGCATTCTTATCAGATTGGCTAATACAAGGTCTCAAACTCGTAGTTGTTGTCTATCCAATGCAGTCGTATCAAGAATTGGACAGCAGAACGCACAAATTCTCTGCAGTAGACACACCAGTTGGGCACAAGGTTTTTGGACACCCTGTATGTGCTGGCTGCATAAATCATCTCGAGCATAAGGGGATGAGTTGGGTTATGTGTTTAGATACCCAGTTTCTTTACCTAACATATACTCATATACCGCACTCACATTAGCACAGTTAAACCAGCTTTATCTAGATCAGTTTAAATTTCAACCAATAAAACGCATTGGATTTGCTGGATTGCCCAATTAGAAGTCTCCGTTCGATAACCTGGTTTAGTTAAAACTGGTTTAACCGGCAGTGTGAATAGGGTGATTTACTGCGTTCTCGCTGACATAGTTAAACCAGCTTTATTCAAACCAGGTTAATCTTCAGCCAATCAAATCCACACTATTCGTTGGATTACCCAGTTAGAAAGCTCCATTCCATAACCTGGTTTAGTTCAAACTGGTTTTATTTGCAAGTATGGATGGGGTAATAGAGAGTTTCTTCCCACGTGCCTAGATGACGATGCAATTTTTCATTTTGTGCAGGAGACGCCACCACCATACGCTCCTGGGTATAATAATGACAAGAAGACACAATAAATGACCAATAATTGAAGAAAGACTATTTGATGTAACAGGATCTAATAAAGAAACATTTAATCGTTGCAGAAGTACAAGTCTTTAAGTCATAGCTCTGTATTATTGTTGAGTAAGATATTTCTGCTTTAATTGTTTTGGGATGCAACAGGGATGACGTTACTTGTCATAGTCCTACACCAAGATTAAAAAATTGCTTGTGACGATTGTAATCTCGTTCTCTTTGCCTGCCAATGATGGCTCCTATTACTTTGGTCTAAAGCTAAAAATAACGACATAAAGAGTGGGTTTCACTTCTCAAAAGCCACATGAAAAGCATTCTTTAAGCCTCTGTGATATCTTCATTTCAAGCATTAGTTTTAAGGAAAAGTTAGTGAACTTATGCCAGGATTGAGACTGAGCGATTTTAACACACTGAGTTAAGAGAAATCCGTAATTATATCTGGTCAGATTTATGTTGTAACTAGTGACGTTGAACTGAACAATATTTTCAAGGTTTCTTAGTTGAATCACTGGTCTCCTGGGGGAGGGAGCAAAGCGCCCTTTCGAGGTTCATAAAGAGTTGATTTTGACCACCAATTTATCAAATAGTACGGTATAGAATGCACATCCAATGTTTAAGAATATCTGATAACTACTTTACTGATTATTTGGGAATCTTCGCACTAATTATGCAGTTAATTTTCCTGTAATATTTCACGCTTATCTATTTAGAGGGAAGAAGTCCTCTGAAAACCTTGTACATGTGATAAGAATTTGTTTTAAGTTGGTTGTAGTATACGTAAACGGAATATGATCATGTGATCACCCCAAATTTGTGACTCGTTTGCATTTCTCTGGCCTTATATCTCGAGAAGGGGGGGGGCTGGCGCTTAGTGTATTTTGCTGACGGGATGTGCACTCCTTTCCAGGTATCGTTTTCGACCGTTTTCTAACGCCAGGTTTCAAAGGAAGAAACTTTTTCTCGAACCGATTGTCAGAAGGGGTATTTTGCTAGAGTGAGTGGTTTTCGTGTCATTTCCCGCTGTATTTTTTACATTTTGGAGTACACTTTTCGCCGATTTTTTGATAGCCGCCTATCATTGGAAAGGAAAGTTTCTGAGGCCGGGTAAAAATGTAATTTTTGGAGTGCGCTTCCACGTACAAATGAAGTCAAGTGCCCCTGGCCTTCTTATCCTTGCAGAGTGACTGTTCCCAGTTTTAACATGGAAGCATAGGTTGAACGAGCTCGAACGACCAAAATTAAGCCTTTTTGCAAAAGTATTTCGTTTGCTACTGGTCACAGAAATCACCAGATACAAACCTGGGAGAGAACAGCAGTAAAGAGCAGTTAGATTTAAATCAGCCTGTCAAAACGCCTCCTTGGGATGTTACATATGCAGGATTGATGTTTAGAAATCATAGCAGCAACAGCATATGAGTTGATTGGTGCAGCAAAATACGGAAAGTCCTTTCTCAAATAAGGTTTCACATTAATTTATCCGCGAATAAAATCCATTAAATTGTTTTGCACGTGTAATTTTGCGTTGTGACAGATCTCACTTGACCTCCAATTTGAAATAGCGTTTAGATCTTCCTTGTGAAAGTTTGGTTACTTTCACAAAAGAATCAAACATTCCTTAGTTTCAAGAAAACTTTCTCCCAAAACAGTTTGAAAATGACAAACTGTTTGCGATAAACCCAGATCTTGCTACAAAATACATGAATCAGTTGATACATGCATGTTAATGGGACCAGATGCCAAAGATCTTGTTTAGAATCAATTTGATTTTGCGCTAAGTTTGTCAAAATGACTTTGAAAACGAATATTTTTCCGTGTTTCTCAACATTTGAGACGAGGAAGGTTTTAAGAAGTCATCGTAAAGGACCAGGGGGGGGAGTACTTAGTTTATTTGTCTGAGGGGGATGTGCCATTTTTCAGGGTATCGTTTTCGCCTATTTTTTCTAGAACAGGGTATCAAAAGAAGGCAAATTTCCTGGAGCAGGTTGTCAAAACATGTCAAAAGAGGAAATTTTGTTACAACGGGTTATTATTTAGTCAAATTTTTGTGTTTTTGAGTATACTTTTTGCCGATTTTTCCTAGAATAAGGTATCATTTGAAGGCAAAATTTATGGAGCAGGGTGAAAAAAATTTATTTCGTGGGCACATCCCCGTAAAAATTTAGGTCAAGTACCCCCTCCCGGCGTAAAGGGCAGAATTTGAAAATTTGGAATGGAGCCTCATTATGTTGAATCTTTTCGTTTGACACTGGTGAGATCAAAGGTCGGACGAAATCGAAGAATAAAACGAAAGTAAACATGATAGATCTAACTCTATGGTTGATTTGAAATTAGCCAATCAGAGAGCTTGTTGAAAAGAAACGAGGTGGAGAAGGATCCCTGCAGGAATGCATGAAATGTACCGACCTCTGCCCCACGTCGAGGCTATGTGCAAGGTGTGCAGGAGAACAAAGATGGAGGCTTGTGGTTTTGGATGCTAGAAAGGTTTTTCGACAAATAATCAGCCAGTCAAAAGCAATTAAAGACTATTCATCAATATATACTCAACAGAAGATGGCCAACAGAATGAGCTTCCTTGAATGGCTTGAACAGCCGCGGCAAATCGTCCTTACATGTTTGTTTTTCGTCTTCTTGTGCTGGCTAATTACAAAGTTTTCAAGACGTCGAAGAAAGCAAGGCATTCGTGTAAGAGACCCAAAGAAAGGACATGCATGGCAACACAGTGATTTTCTTGTCAAGCCTACTTATTGCTCTATCTGCGAGACATCCTGTGTTCGTGGTTGCTATTGTGAAACGTGTTGGATCTGTGTGCATGATGAGTGTGAAGTGACTGCAAATGAGAAGGTTGCATGCAAAGCAACGAGTTCTCCGAGGTATGCAGCTTTCAAAATATTTTATTCCATAAACTGCCATATTCATAGTGTATTTGAACCTGTAAATTTGTTTTGGACACCACAAGGTAGGTGTAAATGAAAGAAATCCAATGCCCAAAGCAGATAATGTTTGCAGGTGAGGTGTGCAGAGTATGTGATAGAATTCAATAGAGTATGCAAAAAAGACAACAGAGAACAAAAGAAACTTCTTCTTGCCCACTGGAGATCAAAAAGTGCCACACTCTGCAGACTGGGTAGCTTGGATGCATCAAACTCCTTTTCATATATGCTCATTTTTTCTCGTAAAAACCACTGCTGGAATGTACAACCAGTGAGCTAGCAATCTTTTCAATGAACTTCTGCAGCTTTCTTTTTATTCATTACTAACCAGCCCAGTGTGAAAAGTTCGTTTTTTATGCCAAATGTTTATGCCACACCAATTGTGTAAAGACGATAGATAAATTGTTCTTCCATTCTTTATGTTTCTCCATGACAAAGATATTTGGCATAACATACATTTTTTCCGGCATGGCAACCAGGCAATTTTCCCTTTGTCTACAATTGCTAGATTTGCTTTGTACTTGGGTGTCAGTGTGTGTGTCATCTTATTTTAACTCGAAATAATTATTAGCTAAGAAAATAGCGAGTCTAATTTGATTATTTAAAATATATAAGATCCACAAGATTAATTTTGAAGGCATACATTGCACCAGCAGGTGGCCCCATCCCAGCTCTTGATTAGCCTTTTGAATTGGACCAGATTTTCGGCTGACTTTATGTCATTTGGCAAACGATTCCAAATCTGCGGCCCAAGGAACCTGAGACTATTTGAGCCAAACGTTGTCTGGTTAGGCCTGTAGTGCTGTAAATCATTTGGACGACGGGAAGGTTGATTTGAGGCTCTTGTTTCGAAAATATTTTGATGAATGTAGGATTTAGCTACGGACTGAGTAGAATAACGAACGGAGGAGACTTGGAGCAAGTCTAGGATTTAGCTGGTTTACAGTTTTGAAAATCTCAATGCAAAGGTATCTTTGAGGTATCTATCAATTTGCGATTTTCCATTAAGTAATTCTTCATAAGAAAAATCATGGTCATCATAAAGAAAACTTGCTTTTTCCTGTATTTTTTCAATCTTATCGGTAGATCTAGCTGATGAAAATCAATCAGTAGATCAGTCAAGTCAATCGATCAGTCGATATAAATAGATCAGTGAAGAGCAGGAGATCTAATTTGTAACACTCTGTGTTCTTCAGTGCACAATTTCATACAAATCCTGTTGAAAAACTGTTGATATGTTAATCATGTGAAACATGTCTTTTCATTTCATTCATTCCTGTTTATTAATCTCCTCCATTTTTTCACCAGGGGAAAATTGATGTATCATCATTGGGTTAGAGGAAATCTACCGCTATGCAGCAAATGTGACATTTGCAAGGAACCATGTGGGATGGAACCAAGACTGTCGGACTATCAATGCATGTGGTGTCACAGGACTGTTCATGAAAAATTCTGTTATTGCAGACAAGAACATGAATGCGATTTTGGAAAGATGAGAGAGCTTGTTATACCACCATATAGTATCACACTGAAAACAGTTGGATGGAGAGGTCAACGAAAAGTTGTTGTAAAAGATGTTGTAAAGCCAACTTTTGATAAGTGGGAGCCATTGCTGGTATTTTCTAACCCAAAGAGTGGTGGAAATGAAGGAACTAATTTGTTGAAAGCTTTTAGAGGTTTGCTGAATCCTGCACAGGTGAGATGATCCTAAAGCTTGATTCTCGTATTCCTTAGCAAAATATTGAGTATGTTTGGAGCATGCTTCAGGCTTGATACTTAGTTGTTTTGAGTATCATTTGGGTATGTTTGAGAGCTTGATTCATGTAAGAATTTTTCACCTTTTGCACTAGCTTGCAGAATCTATCTTTTGAACTGGAAGGCAAACTCAATCAAGCTTGATTGTAGCGTGTTTGAGGATGACTTTATCATGTAGTTATTGTCAAGCTTGATCAAGCTCTAATCATATGTGCCAACTGGCCAAAATTGTGTCAACATACTCATTTCAAGCTCCTTCAAGCCAAAATAATCCTCCTTTCAAGCTTGTGCAAGCTTTTTGCTAGCTAAACCTTTCTTATGGGATACTGCAAACCCATCAGCAATCCTCTCAGAATGATGTGATATGTGAGAACATGGCTGTTCAATGCTGTGATCCTTTTGCACAAACTTTGCAGTCTGTTTGCACTGAGCATTCTTGTTAGTTCTTTTGCACATCTTGTAAGTTTTAATCAATGGTTTTGATAAGCATCAAATTCCCTGGCATGAAAATGTTGCAGAGTGAAAAAGTGGGTTGCTTTCCCAAGTTAATTTTAGATTATCTCTTACCAGCGATGCACTGTTTGGCTTTTGAATGAAAGACTTAGCCAATTAGGATTTTGGATGTGGATTGCACTACTGATCTTGTTAACCTTCAATGTAATGAGTGGCTTGGCTATAGGGCAGATCAACTGGTAGGGCAAGAAAGTTAGGGGTCTTAAGGCAAAGCCTTAGGAAAATTTTGAGGACATAACCTCTACTTTGGCTCAGAACGCTTCTTCCAACCCATGCTTTTCAGGGATTTTGAACATCATAAGGTTCATATTGTGTGTTTGCTCCCATTGTTTTTAGTATTCATTTAAGAATTATTTGTTTCCACATAGGTCATAGATTTATCTGAAATCAGCCCAGAAGTTGCTTTGGAATTTTGCAATTTACTTCCTGATGTTCAGTTTAGAATATTAATTTGTGGTGGTGATGGAACCATTGGTTGGGTTTTAAATGCAATTGAATCTTTGCATTTATCTGTAAGTTTCAAGAATTGCATTAATTCTGTTCTGTTTTCATAAAGTATTCATCCAATCAAAGGTTACATTATGGTTTGTTTCTTTAGCAGAAAAGATAATTTTGCAGCCCAATTTGTGATCAAATCTATCAGCAAAATGTCCAGTTGACTTTTTTATACTGTTGTGACCTTTTTCATTTGTTTCTGTCTCAAAAAACAATTGTGACATGCTTTGCAAGGCAAAAATGATAACAAATAGATCCAAACCATGAGGCAGAACAAAGAGAACTTAAAGGCTATGGGACACAGTTTGCATGAGTAAATCAACATTGAATCTGGAGTCCATTGGTTTGTTTTAACTGGAGTTTTATTGTTCTGTGAGGCTCTAGAGAACACTTCATTCCTTTTAGACATGGAGGAAAATGAATTTTTATGATATTGGTATAAAATAGCCTCAAAGTTTTTCTTCTCAGAACTTATTGCAGAAAGATAGTACCAGTTTTAATCTTCCATTGTATCTTTTTATAGAAACCTCCATACACTGCTATACTGCCTCTTGGGACTGGAAATGATCTTGCACGAGTGCTGCACTGGGGTAAAAAATATCTTGGTGATGTGCATGAAATAGAAGATGTTCTTTGTGACATTGAAGAAGCTGAACTGATTCATTTAGATAGGTGAAGAATATTCTGATTAATCATATGGTGCTCAAGAGTATGGCTTGATTGGTCCTCAAAAGCTGTATCTTTGAAGCCATATTGGACTGGCATTGCCTTTAAGATCAACAATGGTGGAATGGCTTCTTATGTTGCCCTAGGCTGCCAATCTTATTCCTCAAAGACTTAATTGCTGTAGGTTTCAAGACTGACTTGCAGTCATGCACAAACAAAATGTGCATGTAGTTAGCATCAAAATAACCAACTACAGTTATGAACACAATCAAAATACTTTAGAAAAATACAGTAATGCAAATTATATTTCTGAAAAGTTTCTGCCATATAATAAAGTCTTTATTAAATGATTACTCGATCCATGCTGGAAAGTTTTCAGACATTTGTTATTTGTACGGACTTCACTGTGTTATCTGTCAAACTGTGGTCCCAATTTTTTCCAGCATTGACCTGGTAATCACTGATAACAACGACATAATATTCAGCTGGGCTATCATTCCTCTGACTGAAAGATGCCTACCTCTAGGAGTGTATTTCTCTTCTCAAGACAGCTGTGAATTTTCTGAAAGAGCATTTTTAGGGAATTTTGGATTTTTGCCAAATGTATTGTTTGATATGCCTGTCACTCAGCTGGATGTGTATTACATTGGTCTTAGTTATCATGAATAGGAAGTGTTGCTGTTGTTGTGGAGAACATCAACTGTGACTCTGCAGTGAGTCGACACTTACATAAGGGGCTTAAATCATTTGTTAATCAATTCACAATCATGTCAAAAATTTCCATTGGCAGCTACATTTTATCAAAGAATTTATTCAACTTCACCTTTAAAATTGAATTAAAAACCCCTATTTTTTTAATTTGCCAGAAATTCTCCAAGGGAAATTCTTTAACTTTTACTTTGAAGAAGTCACCAAACCTGAGATTTAAAGATAAGTTCAAAATCAGACATTTTAAAGACAATTTCTTTACAAAAGACCTTTCTCTTGCCAGGTGGAAGGTCAACATTGAAACAGAGGGACTTTTTCATGTCAAATCATCACCAAAAGTAAGTCTTATCTACACTTTGTTGCATTTTTATATTTTTGGTTGTATCTCTTTTCAATGTCACTGGACTTTCTTGTTTTTTCAGTTTAGTTTCAGTGGCCCTTACTTATTTAGAAATAGTGTGATCAGTAATAGATTATGACTTGTTCCTGAATAATTTGTAGTATAAAATCTTGTATGTTGTGTAATTCTTATTTAGCTGAGGATGTGACAAGCTGTCTCTGAACGTCCCAAGAGAATCATGGCCTGGTCTGTTTTGTATTTATAACCAGGATTTGTCTTATTACTGATGGGAATGTCAGTTTGACACTTATATTTCTTTTTGAAATGACTCTCAAAATGCTCATCGTGGTACTGATACTAAATTTTATATTTTAGTGTTATGTCATACGATTTCAGTCATTTGCTGTCACCAAGACGTCCAAGCTTCTCAACTAAACAGTGATAGAAGTATTTGTCAATGACCTTAGAGTCCATAAAGCCAGTTATATCTTACTTAGCTCGTGAACTGTTTTTGAAGCATTCATGTTCTATAAATATCCTTGAAAAGAAAACAAGGGGAAATGTGACTTTGTTTAGGATAGTGAGTCGTTTGAGGCAACTGCTGTTTGAGATGGAGGAGCTCAAGTTTACATCTCAAATTGTACGGTTCACGTTCAAGCATACCTGTTAATATGTTTCATGTGCTTCTTTTTTCAGGAATTTAAAATGAGTAGTTATTTATCAGTTGGCTGTGATGCCCAAGTTGTTCTGAATTTTCACAAACACAGAGAAAAACAACCTTCATTATTTACAAGTAGGATTATAAACAAAGTAAGTAAATAAATATATTTTAGGTCAACAAAAAGGAAGGATACGAGAATGATGTTTTTGAATTAATTTGACGAAAAAGTTGTCATTCAGTAGAAATTAGACCCCTATAATTTCAGAACCCATTTAGTCTGAAATTTGAAGTGGGTTCTTAATTGTAGAGATCCTCAAATTTAATTAAAACTCCAGTTGCTTAGTTGAGGAACCTACTGTATACAAACTTAGGCCCCGTCCACACGTATACGTTTACGTTTTGTAAACGCATAGAATGTTTTCCGTCCACACTGATCCACTGAGCGTTTTAGCCTGTCCACACGTAAACGCCAAAACAATGGGAAATGAATGATGAGCATGAAATCTATGACGTCATCGTTTACAAAAGTATGCGTTTACGACCGTCCACATGAAAACGCAAAGACAGTGTTTAAAAAAACTGAAAATGATTGGTGAATATGAAGTCTGTGACGTCACCGTTTACGAAAGTATGCGTTTACGACCGTCCACACGGAGACGTGAAAACAGCGTTTTCAAAAGTATCCACTTTGGAAAGCGGTTTCGAATGTATGCGTTTAGGATAACTTGAAACGCCGTTTACGTGTGGACGGAAGGTGTAAACGTATAAGAATGTATGCGTTTACAGACGTAAACGTATACGTGTGGACGGGGCCTTATAATACCATGTGTGCACATTGAAAAATTATGTAGAAATTTCTAAGTACTCGACATGAATAGGCGAAGGGAAAACCTTTTTCTTCGTGATTTAGGGATATAAAAATCGATCGGTGTGATATTCTGCACGAGCGTTGGTTCAGCGACCCACTTATTGCGAAATTTTATAGCAGTTGCAAGAATTGCCACGCCAAAGTTTTCCCCATATCAAAACTTCAATATTTGCTTGCTTGCTAGACCTCATGACCCAAATTTCCATGAGCAAGTTTTCTTTTTGTCCATTCATTCAAGTAGAAAGTTTGAGCATCCTGTTTTGATCATTTTGAATGTTTCAAAACCGAAATTATGGCACAAGAAGCAGAAAGACAAGAAAAGATTAGTCATGAATCTTCAAAATCAGCCCAGTGTGCAATTTTCGTGGCCTTCCGAAGGTGGATTGTGTTTGTTTTTGCACCTGGCATCATTGGAGCTTTACGATGAAGGTGGATCTGCACTTAAAGGCAGTCTGTCCCCTTTGAAGAATGAAAATAAACTCGATGAGGATTTCTATTGTACACTCCACAAGTTTGTGCTAATTCGCTTTGTCCAAAGAAATCAAGGTCGTAGAGACTCAGTGATGCATGAATTTCACTCCAACGTAAATAAGGTAAATAAAGACGTTGCTAAGGTCAGAACAATAGGGGACAGACTGCCTTTAAGGTGGCTCACCACAGAAAATTTCAAAAACACGAAACGTGAAAGGTGGCTGTATACCAAGTACAAAGATGTTCAAAACACAAAAACACTAAGTCAAGGTGGCTTGCTACTGAAATGAATTTCAAACTACTTCACACTGGGTGTTCTACCGCCCATGATCATATCAAATTTTTCATTTGCAGTTGATGTACTTTATATATGGCTCAAAAGACGTTTTAGAACAAGAATGCAGAAATCTTCATGAAAGAATTGAATTAGAACTAGATGGAAAGAAAATTAATTTACCGACCTTGGAAGGAATACTTGTTTTGAATATTGGGAGTTGGTGTGGTGGATGCGAAATTTGGGATTGTTTTCCAGAGTCTACTGCTCCAAAGGTCAGGTATGTTTTTGCGTCCAAAAACAATGTAGATACATGTTTTTTTATAAGAATCCAGGATCAGGCCATAGTACTGAAAGTTTCATAATTTCACAAGAAATTTTTTCCATTTTAGTACTTAACGTTTCTTAATTGGTGTCTTATTTTTTGAATGCATTGATTGTCAATGTGGTCGCTAACACTGCTGCAGAGATGTTTCTTGACATGTAAAGCATCATAAAGGAATAAACTGTGCTCTGTTATGTTGAAAACACAAATGGTTAGATAATATTGCTAAAGAATGAAGGTTCAACGACCTGTTCGCTATAAAATCCATGCTTTTAACTTTGAAAAGTTTCTTAGTACTTCTAAGACATAGTACTAGAGTTTCTTAAAATTTTGGCCACCTTGGTACCAGTTTCTTATAAACCTGTTTCTTATAAAAAACGCGTATATTTTTATAATCAGTGCTTTGTCATTACGAAAACACAAATGTTTTGTCGATATTGCAAAAGAATAAAGGTTCAGCGATATATTTGCTATAATATCCATGCCTTTAACTTCGAAAAGTTTCTTAGTACTTCTCACACATAGTGCTAGAGTTTCTTAAAATTTTGGCCATCTTAGTACTAGTTCCTGATAAACCAGTTTCTTATGAAACAAAACTATATTCCAATGTAAAGGTACGCCTTTCTAACATAGATTTCAAATCTTTAAAATGGTGGGTGTAAAATTCTATGACCTATATCTCTGAACTGAACGGCTTCAAAGAAACATTAGCTGTTTTACTGTAGATCTACCGTTGGACTTTTCTGAATATTCAAATGTTTCAGAATTTCAGTGTTCTCTTCTTTTTTAAGAGTTCAAGAAAATATTCGAAAACAACTTTAAACTATCGTAATTTCTAATCCTGTTTGACGAAAGATCAAATAATTTCAAGGAAACCATAGTTTGTAGATGCCTATAGTATGGTATCAAGCGAAACTCTTTCGCTCTTCTGGTTTATGATCTAGAGATTTGATGACGTCACATCCTAAAATGAGCAGAAATAGAAAATATTCACAAATAATAAAAATTTTTTACAAATATTCATGATTTCTGAAAAGTCCAACGGTAGAATCATAGAAAAGTGGCTAAAGTTTCTTTCAAGTCGTTTAGTTTAAAGAAATAAGTTGTGCATCCACCTTTTACACCGATTTAAAGAGTCGGAGCCTATGGTTGTTTTTGTATGTTTTCAGTTGGCTAGCCTAGACATGGGCTGACCCCCAGCATCCTGGCTTATTTGCCTATGGCCATTTTGTAAGCTACGTACTGTAAGATACAGTAGTCAACGTATCAATCGCAGAAGTGGGTTTTCTCCTTCAAATTGTTTCATCTATAAATCTTTCAGTTTCAGTGATGGCTTGCTTGAGGTAGTTGGACTGTATTCATCCTTGCATATCGCAAGGGTCAGAGTAAACTTAGCTGAACCAGTCATGCTTGGGCAAGCAAGGAGTGTTAAGGTAAGTCCTTGATTTTCAGACTTTTCAAAATACTTCTTTACTACAAGGAAGAATGTTATGGAGAGCAAAAGTCTATGGCAACCATGCAAGTACTCGTTTTAAGGGCCACTGCTTCTTGGATATCGAGTTATAGTATTGGCAAGTACAGGGTATCCCAACAAGGTTGTGCCCCGTTTGTGTGCCTCCTGTGAAGGAGCTGTTCATCTAATCATCTCGGTTGCTAGGCAGTTGCATAGGTCAGGCTTCAACTTAGAGTTTGAGACCTTTTATGAGGCAATCTGACTCGTGGTTGCTGATTTATGGCAGAGAAAAGGCAAAATTAGTGGTTGCTTCAAAAACAGCACCTCCTTTGTTCCCCAGCAATGTCAAAGTAACGTAAGTTTTCGAAGAAAGGGTTCTAGCGTCGTATTAAAATTTTTGCTAAATCTTTTAAAGGGTCAGGGGTGTTGTCTATTCATAAGAGACCACTTTCTACCTCTTAAGAAGTGTAGCGAACATTTTGATACTATACCAGAACCATTTCTTTGAAAATTTACTTTATTTTGACATTGCTAGAGAACAACAAAAGTGCTGTTTTTGAAGAGACCACCAAGTTTGCCTTTTCTCTGGATAAATCAGCGACCGAGAGTCAGATTGACTCAAACAAGGTCTCAAACTCTAAGTTGAAATTTGACCTCTGCAACTAGTTAAATACCGAGACAATTGGGTCGACAGCTCCTCCACAGTAACCAAGCAAACAGGGCTCACTTTTTTGGGACACCCTGTATACTTGCAATGGCCGTTGTTGGTGAGTGCGGCATTTCAGAAAATGAAAACAAACTCAATTGAAAACAAAATGAAAGAAGATTGGAATGAAAACAAGGGGATACATTTGCCAACATAACCGTCTTCATATCTAGGGGGCGGTATCCTTTCAAATGACGACTGATTTTTTCACACAGCCGTGAGAGCCTAATCTAATGATGGGGAAGAACATTGCATCTACGGTACATAAAATGACCTTGTGCTTGACGTTATGAATACCATTAAGAATATTTTCTTTTCTAGATAAAGGTAAAAGGAACGAAGCAAGCACGAAATATCCCAATGCAAATTGATGGTGAACCATGGGAACAAAAACCATGCACTATTAACATTTCATATCATAATAAAGTATTAATGTTACAGAGAAAAGAAAATCCGGATGGTTGAGACCTTCCAAGGTCATTAAGATGGCAACACAATGATTGAGGGGCCTCAGTAAGGACCGTAGTTTTGATTTCTTTGGTTCCCTGTGATCCGGATTATGAAAACAGCACAGCTGTGTAATTTGATACAGATTACATCATCGTTGCGGTCGGCTTGCGATATTTTGCAGGAGACAAGTATTTTGTTATGGGAGAGCTCCTATCTCATTGGCTGCGGTCCCCTACGCCTCCCAACAGTAAAAAAGAGAAAAGAAATGCTATACTATGCTTTTACTATGATATACTATGCTATACTATTTATTTACTATGACATTGCGGTGTGCCCCAGGGTTCTTGTCTTGGCCCTCTTTTGTTTTTGATTTATATCAATGATCTTCCGTTCGCCCTAAAGAACAGCAAAGTGACGATGTACGCAGACGATACGAGTATTTCTTATTCCTCCTCAAGTTTAGTAGACATAGAACAAACTCTAAATAGTGAACTGAATGATTTGAAGCTATGGATGCAAGGTAATAAACTCTCTTTGAATGTCCTAAAAACTCAGGCTATGGTTGTAGGCTCCAAGCCCAAAATTAAGAAAATTACTGACAAAGTTGTTGATCATCCAAAATTTTTTATTGGAGGCTCTCAAGTTGAAAATGTAGACCGAGCAAAATACCTGGGTGTGATAATCGATAAGAACTTAAATTGGGAAGAGCACATTAGCAATGTCCGTACCAAAGTTTCTCGTGCAATTGGGTTTCTGAAATACTCCAGGAAATTTTTACCTCAAAACACATTGAGTAAAATGTATTCGGGTATCGTCGAGCCCCATTTTCGGTTCTGTTGTTCGGTATGGGGGTGCTGCGGGGTGACCAAGCTGCAAACCTTACAGAAGTTGCAAAATCGAGCTGCTAGAATCGTTACGAAAAGCAATTTTGATACCCCTTCTACAGGTTTGATACAAAGTTTAAAATGGCCTACTGTAAGCGACATCATTAGAGGCGAAACCGCAACTACAGTGTACAAATCGCTAAACGGTCTCGTCCCAGAGTACCTTTCCAGCTTGTTTGAAAAAAGGTCGACTCGAAATGTCAGGGAACTCAGAAACACAGAAACTGATCTTTCGATACCTTTACGAAAAACTAACAATGGGCAGAGGGCTATATCTTTTCGTGGACCTAAGCTTTGGAATAGCCTTGAACTTGATGTTAAACAGGCACCATCTCTTGCCACCTTTAAGAGAAGAATCAAATCGTAAAGTGGTAACGTTTGTGCCACGGCCCCCTGAAAAGCAGTTCTCATGGACTGACGGGGCTACCGTGCCTAAATAAATAAAAATGAATGAAAATGAATGAATACTATACTATTCTATACTATACTAAACTATGCTATTCTATATTATACTATACTATACTATTCTATACTATACTATACTTTACTATACTATACTATACTATACTATTCTATATTATAATATACTATACTATACTTTGCTATTCTATATTATACTATAGTATACTATTCTATACTATACTACACTATTCTATATTATAATATACTATACTATACTATGCTATTCTATATTATACCATATTATACTATTCTATACTATACTATTCTATACTATTCTATATTATATTATACCATACTGTATTGCACTATACTGTACTGCACTGTACTTTTCTACTTTGACATAGCGGGCTGACCGCAACGATGATGTTATCTGTATCAATAGACCTTTTAGCTATTCTACGAAAGAGCCGGGATCGAGCGTTATTGTGAAACATTTTTATCCGCGAAGCTCGATCGAGTGGCGTTGGGGTCTCTATCACAATTAAGCAAGTTGGAAAATTGTACAGAATTTAACGAAATATGGTTCGATTTTAATTCTTTTCAGAATGGCTAAAAAGTCTATTACATTGCTGTTGTTTTCATAATCCGGATCACAGGGAACCAAAGAAACCAAAACTACGGCCTATACTGAGGCTCCCTGACCCCCTGTGGTGGATATCCTTATCTTACCTCTTCCAGGTTCTAGGCCATCATTTCCTGTATCTGTTTCAGTTATTGACATAGCAGCGGAGGTTTCGAAAGACTCAACATACCTTTAAAGGGAATCGACATGATTAAAAGCTGGCCCGGACCAGGTTAAAAATATAATCTATTGAATTTGTTAACTTCGACTCGTGCGGCTTCATTGTGGAGCCAAGGAAACAATGAATGCTTTGGAGTTTTCTATAGCCTATTTATAGCGACTACGAGATATAGCTATGTCTATTCCCTTCTGGCACCACCACAGGCACCACGTACAAAACTTTAAAACTGCTGCATTGTTGCTGAATTTTTTAAGTTATGATGTATTGACTTTTGCGTTTTTTAAAGAAGATTGTAACATATTAACAATACAAAAAATAAAATTTTTGTTGAGGAATTTCAGATTTCAGAAAACTCTGAAATGAACTGCTGTATGTAGAGATTGAAACTGAAGATATGCGCTGCACAGTACCAATTGTGTTGCATTTTGTCTTTATTCCTTGTCGTAAGATTGTCATAGCTGAATTAAGAATGGTTTTTTTGAAGATTGAAAATATATTGGAAGAGGAAACTTCATTTCTTGAAGACAGCAAGGGAATTTTGGTCAGGATTTTGGTAGAATGACGTCACAACATTGCTGCCTGGAGATATTTTCATTTTTTCACCTCTTCATACACAAAATCCTTCCAGCTTACAAACTCAATACCAAGCAAGAGAATTGATGTCACAGTTATATCATTAATATCACTTGCAATCAAATTTGAATTGTGTACAGTAATGTATATGAACGGTTGCTTTTAGGGAATCATATTTATAGTTGATTTTAGCTCTTCGGGTCTTCTTTAGTGACACTGAAGACCCCTAAGGACATGGCCAAACAATGGAACAATGTTTGCTAACCCCTTTAAACTTGCTTCTTAACTATTTCTTCCAGTGTTGCTACGTTCCAAAACGTTTCTTGACAAGCAGAAGATGTGTCAGGCACTGTTTTCCAAAGTTCAGAAAAAAGGTTTTCCGAGGAATTTTCTAGGACGTGTCCGAAATAGGCAGTCACTTTCTTGGCAATAATTTTAATATGGCAAACTCAAAACGCCATTCTAAATGAATTTTTGAAAGCAAATAATTCGATCCAGTACAGGAAGATTTGCAAAAAGGCCAGATTTTCATTCAAAAGTTTCTTTCTAGTTTCTTAATCTTGTTTACTGCCGGTACCCTGGTGAACATTCAAACGAATGTGTTTTGAAAATCTTCAAATGTTTGGACAAAACTGGGGTACTTCTTGAGTAACATGGTACATGAAAACATTGACGTAGATTTTCCAAGGTTCTCTTTCATTGAAATAAACAGTTTATCTGAAAGAAAAACATTCTGATGTTACCGATTCCAGAATTGCAAAGGATAGAAATCCGGACCGGGAAGTGTTTCGAAATCATGCAGCCTCCCTTCAAGTTATGGGGCACCAAGCTGAGGTCAATACATAAGGGCACATCCGCAGCATCGAATCCGGAGAAATATATTGGCGGGAAATCAAACTTTATTGATACATTCTGCAAGAATCTGTTCATCACTTTAGACTTGCAGCCTGATTGTTGTGTAAACCAGCAAGAAATCATCCAAGACTATGATGGCTAACGACAGAACTCGATATAGCAGTCCTCTTACGGGAAGATATGCAAGCAGTAAAATGGCCTACAATTTTTCTGAGGAGAAGAAATTTACCACGTGGAGAAAATTATGGATTATACTTGCAAAGGCGGAGAAGGTATTACTTTAGGTTCAACAAAGATTCAGTCAAGCATTGTTGTTGAGTGATTTTGCAAAAGACGGGGTGGAAATATGATAGACCTTCACGGTATTAAACTATTGGGAAGTGTTGCATGCAGCAGTGGTGCACTGCACCATTTCAGCTTCCTGTAGATGGTAGGTCTGCAGGGGTAATGTGCGGCAGGCTGTGAAATAGGTAGAGTTAATTGTTGTTGGAAAACAGTATATTGTAAACTCGTAATTCATTTTCACATCATGTATCCCAAGGAGGGTAGTTCAAGCAGTTAAACCAGCGGAAAACTGTGAGCAAAGATTTAAACCGAGCTTATCCAAACACTTTGACCTACTCATTTTGCCCGACTTACCCATTTTATCCAAGCAGATACCAGCAGACGCTATCTTGACTGATATGCTGTAGCCAGCAAACAGACTATAATTCAGAACCTGCAGATCTGACTCAAATTTGCAAAACCAGCAGATCCAAAAGAAAGATGCAAAACCCAAACCTTCATGTACTTTTGAACAAAGAATTTGAATTTTCACCAGTAATTCTCAAGTTATTTCCAAGTGTGTGGCTCTCCACGACTCATCTTTGGTATACGAATATGTCATGATATACCAGGTGTCGTAGAAAAAGGAAACGGTTTTGATCAGGGCTGATGCTAAGAATTTAGCTTGAATCAATCAGGAATAATCTTTAATCTAATCCTTGATAGTTGAGTTGAAAGTACATACAGTATGCACTGCTTCAGGAAATCTCTTTGAAAGTATAGACATGGCAGGAAAATTTTGGATGCGGACCTGTGTGCTTATGTAGATACACATTTGGATAGAACTGTAAAAACTGAAACTGATACACATCAAAACAGTTGCATCTGTCTCAATGAAGCAAGATGTTGCCAAAAAGCTTAGTTTTTTGTTAAAACTTATTCAGACAAAAAGCAGCAGACATATTCTTTGTTATTACTTAACTTTACCATTCCTAAAATTTTAGTTTTGATGTACCCATCTTTTTAATTGCTTAGGATCTAGGTTTAGCCATCACAGATGAGCAAATAAAGGAAATGGAAGACAACATATCTAATATTGATTATGAACTAGCTGCAAAAGAGGAGAAGATAAGAAGACATGATGTCATGGCTCATGTTCATGCATTTGGTGTTTGCTGCCCAACGGCAGCAGCAATTATTCATCTTGGCGCAACTTCTTGCTTTGTTGGTGATAATACTGTAAGTTTTTCTATCTACCTCGTCTTTCTTTCATCATATAATCATGAATTGTCAACTGGATTGTCGGAATTTTTCTTCATAACTGGATTGTCAAATCACAATATGTCTTTTCTCATTGTCGTCTCCATCCTAAGATTTATGATAAAGCTCTGTTTCCCGGAATCATCATCACTTTCTACCTACAGTTGTGGCCAAAGATTTATGACTACAATTTTGCCAATAATGTTTCATGGCTGCAAGAGATTGATTTCTGCCATTCTGTTTAGCTTTTCCTCTTGCTGTTTATTTATATCAACTTTCTGTGTATATGTAAGTTTCTGTGCAACTTTCTGTGTAAATTTTCATTTGTTGTTTTTGTGGTTCTGCCAACAAGAGTTTGAACAAACAAATTTGCTACTCAGCTGGATTCTACATCATTCTATACACAATTCATTTTTGTAGTTTGTTTGCAAAATGTCAAAACTCCATGAAAGGTATTGCTTGAAGGAAAAAGGAGTTGAGGGCGCTCAGTCCACAGATGTGACCATAAGTTTAAAGCAACCCTTAGAAAGTGTAAACAAAATTCTTTGTAGAGCCTTTCATATTTGATAATTCAAATGATAAAACAATTCTGTATGTTGATAAATATGCAATTTATTGCTTCAAACTAAAAGTCAGTGGCTATAGCCTTGGGCTGAAGGTCCTCATTTACCTTTCTGAAGCAATATTTTCTTGGGATTTGGATATTTTGCAACTTTGTGGAAATCTGTAGATTTCTATGATTCTGCAGTCATTTACCCCATCCCTTTGTGAGCCATCCAAGGAAGTCTCATGTAGATGAAGCAGTTTTTTCTTCTAGTATCTCTAGCATCGAATGGCATTGGGGGTAGACACAGCCTTTTGCTCCCTGTGCTGTATCATCCTAAGAGTGCGTTGCTCATAATGCTAATTGTTAAATTCCATTGGAATATCAAAGATTAAGAAATAAAGATTAATAAGACTACAGTATGTTCACATGATGCCAGCACCTTTTGACAAGGGTGAAAAATGTGATGGTAGCAAACTTTCAGCTAGCGTTCACAAGATGCCGGAACAATTTAAAAACAGTAATAAATTTGACTGTGAAAAACCTGTTTCAAGACTTTGATGCCTAGGAAATGTACCTATACCCTAACAATCGATCATTCTTGTTCCAAAAGCATCTGAGATTTCTGTTTTCATCACTTTCGAGTGTTCACAAGATGCCGTTTTCAATGTGTGCTGGTAAGAGTTCCATTTTCAAAATCTACCGTTTTCAAAATCTGCTGGTAAAAATGTGTCGTTTTCTTGTGAATGGGAGGCCTACCCGTCACATTTTTCACCATTTTCAAAATGTGTCGGCATCGTGTGAATGCAGTCTAAAAGTTTAGACAACTAAGAATGATTCCAACAAACTTGAAACGGTTCGATTTTCTTTACAGGATCTTATTGTATTGAGAGATGGACTAGAAATTCTCCTCCCTAAGGTACTGCAGTTCCAATATTCATTTGAATCTCTGTATTTTGTTTTTGTTTTATTTTGTGTTTGCTGCATGGTGATGGTTTTTGCAAATTTCATCTGATAATTCACCTAATTCAGTCTGCTGATGCTGCACTCTTTCCTTGTTGTCATATGGTATGTTTTATGCTAGACTTTTATTTTTTATACTGAGAAGTGTTAATTTCTCTTTTTGCAGCTTGCAAGATGCATTGACAGACTTTCAAAGTTTGCAGAAGAACAAAAAGATTTGCCTTGTTTAGGATACACACATTTTCAGTAAGTTTACTGTGACACTTTCAATCTAAAATGTTCCTAGTTTTAGTTGAATGCCTGTTTCTGAATTTTATTTTTGACCATAGAAGCTTTGGGCTGCAAAATTTTCCATAGGTATCAGCATCAAAAATTTATTTGTTATTGTATCAAAAGATTCATTCAGTGCCTAATCTACAGTAAGCGTGGTTTTTACACTAATAGTGGTCTTGGAATTGAAAATAGTGGTCTAGGAATAGTGAAATTAGTGGAAAAAGAATGAAAAAAGTTTCCTTTGCCAAAAATCTGACAGGTCCCAACAAATAATTCATCTCATTTTTGGGAATATCTTGAGCATTAAGCTAAGGTAGCGTAGGGATGTGGTACATATATCTACTATTACCATCATTACCATACAGAAACAATGGAGGAACCTAAGCAATTTTAAGGCCTCACATTTGGCAAAATCTCAGGAGCTTCCGGGGGCTCCGCCACCTGGACTCCCACCAGGGCTCTGCGCTGGACCCAATGGGGGACTTACAGCACCCCCAGACCCCGCTATTTGGGCAATAACCTGTGGTCATTGCGTGTGTGCGACAGGCACGTATTCCGTAATTTCCTATTTTACCTCTGCACGTGTGCCAAATTTTAGTGGTCCTGGAAATCACCCGTAGATTAGGCACTGGATTCATTGCTTTCAAAATTTTCACAAACAGCTATTTATTCTGAAATATGGTGTGGTGATGTGATATGATGATAACATTGAAGAGAACAAACTTAACTGTATCGATTGACCACTAGGAATAGGCTAAGAAGATACCCAAGATACATTTGTTTTTAGGTAACTATGCAATAAAATCATACATCTTAAAGTTATCAATTATATACTATGTGGCGTCGCGAGGGTAACAAGAATAAAAACACGTAAATTTGGTTTTTCTCCTCTCACTTTTCTTTGATCCTCCAAAATCTCCAATAACTTATCACGACCATAACAACAAATCCAAAACAACTGTCTCCATGCAAATCTTCCCCTCTCTCTAATCACATTAACACAATTGTCCTTATTCGCTCCATTCCGCATTCTTTATCTCTCCTCCGCAACTCTCTCACAACTATCTGGCTGTTTGCTATATTTTTGACTTGGCTGGGACAGCTTTTGACCACTAATGTCATGTTCCTTCCATTTACTAATGTATTTTAATACCAGGCCTGCCCAGCTCACAACAGTTGGAAAACGAGCTTGTCTTTGGGTATCAGATCTATTGATGGATCTTCAAAATATTTCAAGAGCTAAAGATGATTTGAAATTCAGAGGAGTAAAAGGGACAACTGGAACACAAGCCAGTTTTCTTGCATTATTTAATGGCGATCATGAAAAGGTTTGTAATGTTTTGCTTTTGTTTCATACATTTCTAATATATTTTTAAGCAAGGCAGTGCTTTCATTACGCAGTTTTCAAATGTCTCCACTCCAAATCAATCTCTTTTTGGTAACGTTGAACCTAGACTGATGAAAATCGTCGTAGTTTCGCTCCTTGATAGGCTGATTGTGCCATCATCCATTTCAATAAACAAAGCGAAAACTGGGACTGAAGTAGTTAGTGTAAAGTTGAACCATTTCCATGCCTCTGTTTTTGCCAAGACGGCTTGGTCCGACACAAAAACAAATGTATTTCCGTTACTCCGTTTTCATTCGTGTTCATTTTCTTTGTTACATGAACTAAATGTCTCCTTTGTTTTTTGGCACTAAGTGGGTTGTTATTGTGGCAGCGGTTTTGAACGTATCCGTTTTCAAATCAACACACTTTGAACAGCGCTTCTAAGGTCTCCATATTCGGTCGCTTAATGAAAACGAAAGCCAAAAACGGATGCATTCTGCTACCTGATTATAGAATGCATGTACTTCTGTGTTATTTGCCCGTTCATTTCATGATATTTGCCGTTCATTTTATGAGTGGGCCCTGCAAGGTCCTGCATTCTATAATCGCCCCCATTCTGCTCCATTTTTGTAAGAAAATGGAGTAATGGAAATGGTGCCTAATTCCGTGCTTGAATTTCATGTTGCTAACAATGTTAGTTGTACATAATGTCTAATGCAAGTTACAAATCTTTCAGTAGAACTTTGACCAAAATGTAGTACTAATTGCTTTTTAATTTACCATGAGAAGCTGATTGTTTTACTTTTAACATTTGTCAAAGTTTCTCGCAAATCACTTTCTTGTAGTTTCTACGAGAACTGCAGATAGGTTTCTTTACACTTGACACATAAAACAATGAGATCCCTTGAGGAAACAATGTACAAAAGGACACTTTATTGAAATCAACCAATCAAAATCCTAGCTATACATCCTTTAATTCAAACCGAATTTACCCACTTCGATATGAGTTAGTTCAATGAGTTAGTAAATTTGATTTCTAGGCTTATATTAAATAAAATGGAGACCTCAAAGAGAAAGAGACGAAAACAAACAAACACAATTGAAATTAGCCAATCGGTAGCTCAGTCTTATAGCTTTTGATTTGAACAGAATTTGCCATTTTCGATAGGAATTTATTCAGTGAAATAATAAGTAAATTTTATTGCCAGGTGGTTAGTTTGGATTACATGGTGACAGAAATGGCCGGCTTCAAATCGTCATATCCAGTTACCGGACAAACGTACAGTCGGAAAGTCGATTTGAATGTTTTATCAGCACTTGGAGGTCTGGGAGCAACCATCCATAAGGTAACAGAACATGTCTTCCAAGTCTTTTAGCAGAACATGACAGAATATAGCTTCCTACCCGCGTGGGTTCGTTTGTTTGCTCTTTGTTTGCACGTTTTTTACCTTTTTTGATACCCTTCTTGCTGCCTAATATAGACTGCGCTCACATGACGCTGGTACATTTTGAAAACGGTGAAAAATGTGACGGTAGCAAAATTTGAGGTAGCGTTCACACGATACCGGAACAATTTGAAAACGGTAGGAAATTTGACGGTAATAAACTTGTTGCAAGACTTTGATGCCAAAAAAATTTACCTTCACTCTAAGAATCGATCAGTCTCGTTCCAAAAGCATTGAAAAATGTTCTTTTTGATCCTTTTTGAGTGCTCACGCGATGCCGTTTTCAAAATATGTTGGTTAGAGTTCCTATTTCTAAATCTACCATTTTCGAAATCTGCCAGCAAAAAATATGGCGTTTTCGTGTGAATGGGAGGCCTATCCGTCACATTTTCACCGTTTTCAAAATGTGCCGGCATCATGTGAACCTCGGGGGGGGGGTAACTTAGTACTTGTCATGGTACGGGGACGTGCCATTTTTTAGGGGTACTTTTTTGAAACCGTTGCGGAATTATGGGTAGCATTTTCACAATTTTTGGACATTTCACGGAATTATGGGTGTCCTTTTCAGGAGATTTTTCGTAATTTCCGGAATTATGGCCCAGATTTTCATTCGATTTACGGAATTATGACCCTAAAATGCACCAGAATTTACGGAATTATGGGTACCAATTTTTCGGGCAAAATGGCACGTCCCCGTCAGAACACAGGTCGAGATACCCCCCCCCCCGAGATGTGAACGCAGTCCTAATGGCGATTACTCCCACTTTCACACGCTGATGATGGACCTAGATCCGAAACCCTCGTCTTAGTTATATATCCTTGGACTGTCGCAATCAGGGAGCACTAGGTCACAATAGACCTTTTAGCTATTCTACGAAAGAGCCTGGATCGAGCGTTATTTTTAGAAATTTTTATACACGACGTTCGATCGAGTGGCGGTATGGTTTCTATGACAGTTGTGCACGCTCGAAAATTCTACAGAATGTAGCAAAATATCGCGCGATTCTGATTCGTTTCAGAATAGCTGAAAGGTCTATGTCTTGAGACTCACGATATAGTCCCAGATATCGCAAAAATAGCAACAACAACAACAATAATATTAACAACAACAACATTTTTTATTTTTGCTCAATCTGGCTGCAGTTTTAGCGTCCATCAGTCTATCAATAGCGATAAGTACGAATATGCAATCAGTCTACTATGTCTTTAATCATTGGTCTGTCCCATATTTGATGTCATCTTCAAACATGGATTAGTTGAAAAGATATATTGACACCAAAATTCTGAAATACTCATCTTTTTTGTCGTTGTTGTTACCCTCCGATGTTTTAATTTTTTGGGGCAACTTGTTGCTGCGAAGCAGCCATCTATTCCTGCGCAGCGGCTTCACTAGGCGAGATCGATTCTTGATGCTTGTATGTTTTTCTGTCTGTTTTCAATAATTTTGCAGTGACTTCGGTCAGCGGCTTTTGAAATGGCATCGGAATGGTTGGAAGTCTTTTATTGACAGCAAAAGATCATTTACGTCACCTCTCTGTTCTCCTATTTTATTGGGGAGACGAGAAATGCTTTGGCCAAGGACACTTATGTGTCCCCCCGTGCAGTAGGTTACAGCTCATGTGCAGTAGTGTTTTGAGGTTGAAGCTCTGACGGGCGCATGAGCTTTAACCCACTGCACGGGGGGACACATTAGATTCCTCGGACAAAGCGCATCTCGTCTCCCCAACAATATTGTTAATTGACTCAAAGCCAATATACCGATTTGCCATGTATCACAATTCAATGAGTGTAAACTGCGAAATCAGGGAATGGACCTGTGCAAACAATACAATGCGCAGCATTCACTAACAATCGTTATTTCTAGTATACTCATTATTCCCTATTATTATCACCATTTCATCATTTTCAGATATGCACAGACATCCGCTTACTCGCCAGTATGAAAGAAGTAGAAGAGCCTTTCGAGAAGAATCAAATCGGCTCCAGCGCCATGGCATATAAACGAAATCCCATGAGAAGTGAACGATGTTGTGGATTATCAAGACATTTGATGGCTTTAGTTGCAGATGCGCAGCATACTGCTGCTACCCAGTGGATGGAAAGGACATTAGATGATAGTTCGAACAGGTATTGTCACCGAACATAGGCATTAAAACTTTAGAATGGTGGATATAAAGTTCTATTTTAGTTTTCTTTGAATTACATGGCTTGAAAAGAACTTTTGGTATTTGGCTATTGCTTTAAATCAGTTTGAATGGGAGACTTTAGAACGGAGTGGCTGATTTCAGTCAGGTACATCTTATATACTTAGAGCCATGACCTTTGTTTGTTATTATTATTTGTTTTTAATTTGTTTTGAGTGGGCTTGTCAGGATTTCTAGCTACTGAAAGCTAATTCAGACCCACGGTGCATACTGCATCCAGGCATGGGACCCTTAGTTTAACGTCCCTTCCGAAGGACAACGAGGTGAGTTGTGAGGTCAGGCCTCCGAGGTCACCCATCCAGATTTTGACCTCACTCGACCGAACTTAACTTCAGTCACCTGACAAAGACTGTATAAGTCATTCGGCCACTCACCCCCGCAAACAGGAATTGTGTTATTGACCACCCAGTATGTTGGCTATTTTTTAGGGGTTGCATATTTTATTTTTACCAGTCTATGGCTGATGCATTGATTTGAATTTCATATTTCTTGCAGGAGAATATCATTAGCTGAATCATTCCTGACCGCTGATGTCATTTTAAATACGTTACAAAACATATCAGAAGGCCTAGTTGTGTACCCAAAAGTCATTGAAAGACATGTGAACCAAGAACTTCCTTTTATGGCGACAGAAAATGTTATCATGGCAATGGTGAAAGCAGGTGGCGATAGACAGGTAACTTAGGCCTAGCTTGCGTGCATCCCCTACTGTTTCAGTAGAGTTGAAATTTCCCGTTGAATTGAGTTCATTTTCGTACGCCAGTAGGCGTCAAAAATGAATTCAATTCAAAGGGAAATTTCAACTCTACGGAAACAGTAGGGGATGCACGCAGGCGAATTAAGGCTCCGTCCACACATATCCGGATATCTATTCAAAAACGCATCTTTTTTATCCGTTTTGGGTTCCCGTCCACACGGGGACGGCATTTTCGGTCACCAAAAACGAAGCTTTTCGAAAACGCACTCCAGTGTGGATCTTTTTGAAAACGCCGTTTTATGTTGTCGTGCGGACGGGTGACAACGGAGCTTATCAAAAACGCCGAGCGTCCATTTACCACCCACCAGAGCATGCGCTTGGTTCTTTGGGGATCGCGCGAGGGCATTTTGCTTGTCTGTTTTCTCTTATCAAAGTTCGAATGTCGAATATTGTATCGAATTTCACATTCGAATAGCGAATTTCAAATGTCACAACGTTTTCGTGTGGACGGGGATATTTTCAAAACGGTCCTCTTACGGACGTGCATCTTTTTTATACAGATAAAAGATGCGATTTCAAACAGATCTGGATACGTGTGGACTGGGCCTAAAATTTATTCATATTTAGCACAAGCATCAAAAGCATTTATTCCAAATCTTTGAAAAGGTTGCTGTAAAATTCTGTGACCTACCGGGTGAACCACAAAGAGTTTACGCGTTTTTCGGGCGGTGAAATGAAAATTATGATGATGATATTGAAAACTAATCTGTAAATCTATCAGTCAAAGGCTAAATTAGATGAGAAAATTTTGTTTGGTAAAGTCACTCATCATTTAGACGTAGAAATTAGGAAAATACTGGTGAAGGGCATCTTTCAAACACCTGAACTCTTTTCTGGCTCGACCGGCGGGCCTAGCCATAACTGATACCAGAATCTTTACTATCTATTTCTTTGAAATCTTTTTATTTTAGATATGTCATGAAGAGATAAGACAGTTGTCGCAGATCGCAGCTGCTGAAGTGAAAGAAAAAGGCCGAGATAACAACCTTGTGGAACTAATCAAGCAATCAACTTATTTCACTCCTGTCCATGAAGATCTTGATAAACTTTTGGATGCAAGCAGTTTTATAGGACGAGCACCCCAGCAGGTAAACCATGTTTACTTTGCCTGGTCTGGACCACCGAATGAATCAAGAAAAAAAGATTCCCGGCGTTTGAAAGGCCACTGCTCCCTAAATATACAAGCAAATGATATTTTGCTATATCTGATGTAATAGCTAGCATTTTCAATTATCCTTAGTATTGCTCTTGCTTAGACTTGGTCACTCCGTTTAGATTTTGCGAGGTATTTGCTGAATGTCTCTTCGAGATACCTTAAAAAGCGTGTTTAAATCACAAGTGACATTTACCTTACAGTAATCAGTTGGGCACACTTTAGGATGTGTCATCTTCTCAGCGGGACGATAAAGTCTTCCTCTCTGTTATGAATAACTCAATCAAAGAGATTTCATTCTCCCAAGAGGACAAAATACATGAAAGCATGAACTTTATAGAAGAAATTCGGATGCAAAAAAGACAATATATTTAGCACACTGAGGCCTTTTTAACTTGCGTCTTCATCGGAGTGTAACTTACACAGTTATGTATTCAATGCAAATTAAAACGCTGTTTCACCAAAGTTAAATCAATACATGACTGAAAATCGTGAGGTGCCTCTGCGGAGTTGCTCTAGACCCAACCACCGTGAGTTAATCCACTGGCTACAGATCTATCGTAGGTAGTTTCTCTGCAGCTTCTGCAAACACGGCAGGCAATTTATACTTTCTTCAGTTCTTGTTTGTTTGTTGGCTAGATGGCAAAATTCACGTGACATGCAATCATCTGGACGTTTATTGGATGCATGGTAAATCCATAGTCTATGGTAAATCATTGTCCGTTGCCATGCCACAACAAAGTACCGCCAGAATATTTGATGATGCTGGAGAGCGTTCTCAGCTCCTGCAGCAACAAAACAGTCGTGTCAGAATATGTCTTGGAGCACTGGGGCGCTGCTACTGTAAATTTTCTGATCGAAACTCCTTACAATTTTCTGGAGAATTTCCAATCTACTGGAAGGGTGGATCTATCGCTCATGCTGAAAGGTGTCCTGAAGTGACAATTTTTTATTGATGCAAATGAAAAACACCATCGAAGTATAAGAAATCTTGTTTAAAATGTTTGAAATCTCATTTTGTTTTCTTTATGCGTTTTCTTGTTATCCACCAATTTTAGGCATCAGCTGATGACATCATTTTGTTTGCTAATTACTATGATGATAAACTGAAATACAGCTGTATCTTATCTTCGAAATGTTACAGTTGCAAGAAACCTTGCACCTGAACTACATAAATGGAAGATAAGTTGTCTCATGAGTTAATACGACTTTAGAAAGGCATGTTAATGGAATAAAGTTTTGTTGATAAGATTTGTCTTATTCAACCATATTCAGCCTTGCATAGAAGGAAAGGAGAAAGAAAAGGAGATAGAGACAAAGACAGACATTTCTCGGTGGATAGTTATTCGATTGGCAAAAAACAAGGCTTTGTATCATGCTGTGACAGCCAGTGTCAGGATCTGACAAGGCACCATACGATGATGACGACGAAACTTGCATACTTTCTTTACTTTTTGCAAACAAAATAACTTCATCAGCCAATCTTTCAAAATTTTGGATAACTCGAAGATGAAAGAGGCATCAAAATTTTTAAACAGAAGTTTTTATCATTCAATAGCCTTAATCATTTGCATCGATCAAGATTTCTCTTTTAAGGCTACCTTTATTGTACCTTGGGTACCAGACTCTCTCAAAAAAGAAACTCATTTTCTTTTTGAGAGAGTCTGGTGTACCAAGGGTACCTTTATTGATTGAATTCTCTCGAATGATATCTTTCTTGAGCAGCATTTTTTTCCTAAAGGTAACAAGGTTCATCGAAGCAGAAGTGAAGCCAAAATTGAAACAATTCGAGAAAGACTTGGATACAGCAGCAACAGTTAATGTATGAGATTTATTTATTGAAAGAACGGTAGTTGAAAATAGAAATTTGCGATCATAGCATTAGCAATAATGCACCGTGTTTGTAGCTAAGAAATTAAAGTTCATTATCTCGATATTACTGTTTTACTTTGTTGCTTTCTCTTCAGGAAGCTTCAAACTTCCTCTTACAATGCTAGAGGCAGTTGAAATGAGGATGACCGCTGTGTAGGAGCCAATAGTTCAGATGCGAAGGAGCTATTTGAATTTGATTTCTAGCACTGGTTAGGCTTGGACCAAAGGGAAAACAACGAAGAAATCTATGGTAACATCGAGGTAACAAATTCAATTTCCAAGCCACAAACACGTTGCATTATTGCCCATGACCACGGTACAGATTTTTGTGAATGGACGTTTGCGACTGATGCTCTAAATCTTGAAAACCAGCTTACTGCTGCCTCTTTCTGTGCATTTAATACGCTCCCCTAGGTACGCATTTCATGACTTGAAAGTAATTTTGAAGCAAACAAGGATTATAGATATCACAGGCAAGGTGAATCAGTTCTTGGAAAATATAACTTAGAAGCTATTCATTTTGATAAACGAAATCCTTGAAATGTCTCTACTTTGTTTTCTTTTGTTTCCGGTATCATATTACTCAGAAGGTGCTTGAGTAATGTATGAACGTTGGGAAGACTTCCAAAAACATTGTTTGAAGTGTTCACTAGGAAACAGATAGTGAACGTGGAACATGGAACTTTTAAGAATCTTGTAAGAAAGTCTGAGTAGTCAAAATCTGATTATTTTAAGAAACTTTCAGTACTGGCCTAAGTTATTAGCGTCTTATAAAAAATACGTGTATCGTTCTTTGAAATATTTTTAACGATTTTCCTCTATTATTTTGGAATAGTTTTGATTTCTTTCCAAAATGTCCTTGATTTCTTTGAAAAGACCAAATCACTGTATTTTTTAAAATATTCACGCGGTAGAACTATACCAAAGCATCCGAAGTTCTTTTCAAACAATTTGACGGTCATATTTGCAGCGCTATGATTAAAGATTTGGTGCTAATGCTATGGCAAGTAGGCAGTAGGCCGGTGAGTTATATTTTGAAATAAGTATGACGACGTGATTTCATATTTTCTCGAGGAATTTTCTCTGCCTACTGCAGATTGAACTGAAGATTTCATGGAAAGGGTGAAGCAAGTTTTAAGTTTCAAAGATTTCGGTTGATTTCTGCTCTTTGTTTCTCGAGGGTGGTCCTAGTAAAAGGGAGGAGGTTCAAGATCATGAATATCGGAAATAGAATTTTAAATTTCCGTTTCACGTTGAAAAGTTTAGCAATTTTACGTTTCACGAAAATGAACCTGCCATGTTTCTCATGGTTTCACTCCATAGAAATGTTTCACTCCCTTTCATGAGGAAAAAATATGGCATATCACACAGTGTTATCAAACAGGAATGGAGAGGCAAGCCATGCGATTAAAAAAAGGAAACCCAAAAATGTGGGAACTGAAACCTTTTTTCACACCACAAAAGTTGACGGCCGCAAAGGGAAGCAAAATTTCCTTGTTCCATCCATGGTAGAACACTGAAGAATACGTTTTTGTACCGTTTTATGAATTACTCGTTGTTCAGAGTGTGACGACTTACAAATTTTCTCTTCCTGATTTGTTCCAGAAACGGGAAAGTTTACCCTTGGTACCAGACTCTATTCTCTAAAAGTCTAGCCAGGGTAGGGAAAGTTTAACCGCGTCTTCATCGTCTTCAAAGTTCTCGTGTTCTTGGACCATGGCCTGTGAATCTGTGAATCGTTTGTTTGCTCTGTGAATCAGGCTACTGTGTTACCTTCTCAGGGGGCACTCATTAACTTTCATTACGGGGGATCCGTGCCAGTATTTGGGGTCAAAAATCTTATATATAGAAAAAATATGAGGCAAATCACAGATTTTTACCGTACATCTTCTTTGAAATCACAAACGTCACAGCAAAAATTATGTTATTCCGATATCACAAAAACCACGTACGCTATTTTGAGAAGTGATTTGCCCCTCCAAAAATTCAATACTGTAGTGTACCCCATATAAGAAACATGGATTTAAGAAACACCAGACCTTGATGTATTCTTTTAGGCATCTGAAGTCTACTGAAAACGGAAGGCTTCGCAGAGAAAGATTTCAGTTACCAAAAGAGTACGCATTCTGAAAACGGTAGGGTTAGCAGACGTCGCAGAGAAAAATGCCAAAAGAATGGGAATGGAAGGCTGAAATTATGAGAATTCGAATGTTGTTGTTTGACCGAGCGAATTGAAACCACTGCAATGCAATGTACTTTTGTTGTGCCAATCCCAAGAGAAAAGAACCTGTAAAAACCTGAACAAAGTACCATTGTTTTTTCGAATGTTTTTGAAAACTTCCATTCATGAAACAATGCTCTCAGGGATCTTTCAAAATCTGTCAGCTTCAGGAGCAGATAGCCTGCGTGCAGACTCTACAGTCAGTGCGGAGGAGCGAAAAGGAGAAGAATGCTGTCTGCTCCTTTGCGCTCCTCCGCACTTACTCTAGAGTCTGCACGCAGGCTAGGAGCAGACCGTTTTCAGGAGAGCCCAAAAGAATACGTCAAAAATCTCTCGGAAGTCTACCCATAGAAATAGGAGTCTGCCGAAAATAGAATGACCAAAAGAATGGGCTTTTATAAAAAGCGATCCGAAGTCTGCGGTTTTTGGTAGAAGGGTACCATAAGAATAGGATTTTATCTTCTACCAACTCTGCCGTTTCAGAAGATGCCCAAAAGAATACGCCCCTGGTGTCCTCAAATTTGTTTTTCAAATTTTCGCGCCTT
Source organism: Aurelia sp. 4 Dawson et al 2005 (assembly GCA_964019985.1). NCBI lineage: Eukaryota > Metazoa > Cnidaria > Scyphozoa > Semaeostomeae > Ulmaridae > Aurelia > Aurelia sp. 4 Dawson et al 2005. The sequence continues at coordinate 3,120,224 of OZ026502.1, read as the reverse complement.
GTTTCGCAGCACCAATCATTAAAAAGCCTCAATGTTTGATTAAAAAATTTCATGAAAATTTCCAAGATTTAATGCTGCAAAATTAATATCCAAACTCAGTTAAATTCAATGTTAACTAAATTTGAATAAAAATCTCGCACCATTAAGTATTGAAAATTCTCACAAATGACCGAAAAATGAAAGAAATTTATACCACCCAAAACCCAGTCAAAACGCAAAAATTAGTCTTAATGAAGCTTTGCCTCTGCGAGGCACACACTTTCCTCAATAAGCTTCTTACAAGCTCATGTTTTAATCTACGCGAGTTAAATCCAACTTAATTGAAATCTAAAACGTTTTTACTTTTCATTCGTCCCCTTTAGAACTCAACAGTCTTCAAAAACTTGATACAGAAATTCAAAATATTTTTATCAATTTTTGGATTCAAAAGTCAAGTTCTAAAAGGGGCAAGCTGAGCTTACACGTGTGTGAAAACCAAACTTGGAATTAAAATAATAAAATGCGTACTGTATACATAATGTGTAAAAATACTATTTACAAGTCTTATATATTTATATGTTCCAAGTTCGAGTTTCTCTATCCATCCATAGATGGTCGCGATTTTCATATTTCCAGTTAGTCCTGAAATAAATTACATTTCTTGACCTGAAAATAATTTCGAGTTCAAGTTCAGTTTTACTTCTTTCCTTTTGCTACTTTCTTTGCTTTTCCCGCCGATTTCTTTGCTGCTGCCTTTTTCGCCGGTGATTTCTTTGATGCTGGTTTCTTAGCCGCCGGTTTCTTTGCTGCTGGTTTCTTGGCCGTCTTTTTCGCCGGTGATTTCTTTGCGGCGGCTTTCTTCGCTGCAGGTTTGGCGGTCTTTTTCGGTGATTTCTTCGGCGTTGTTTTTGCTTTTGGTTTTTTCGCAACTGGCTTCTTGGCGGCTGGTTTCTTTACTTTTGGTTTGGCGAATTTTTCTTTTTTAGCGACTTTGAATGAACCTGATGCTCCAACGCCTTTTACTTGCGTCAAAGTGCCACTGGTGACACCACGTTTGAGCGCCAACTTCAATTGCGTTCCAACATTGTCTCCAACTTTGTAATTGCCGGTAACATATTTGAGGATAGCCTGTCTTGATGAGCCTTTCTTTTCGGCGAGAGCAGTGATGGCGGCGACTGCCATATCGATGTATTTTGGATGGCTGGCGGGTTTGGCGGGGGCCTTGCTCTTTGCAGCTGGTTTAGCAGACATGATGATCGCAGTTGATTTGATGTTGATTCGACGAAGAGTGATCGGTGATTATTCGATAAGTAATCACTGATTGTGTCTGATCAGTGTTCGCTAACTGATGTTTGATTGATACTTCACAATGATCGGTGATGATTCACTGCGTGATGAAGTGATCTTTTTGCGATTGATCGTCGATATTTTCGCGAGCAACTGATGTTCCACTGTGATGCTCCTCACGTGCGTTGTCTGTTTATATACAAGTTGATCGGACGTGTGAGAAAGCACCATCCAAAAGCACACCTCCTTCTAAAGATGGCCATAGCAGTCCGTAACTTGTGCTTCTATCTCCACTTCAACCTACGATCTCTCCAAAACAACACCCGCCATGCCCTTGGTTATCATCCAGGTACATTCTACATATATTCTATTTTATTTCAACACCTCATAATGCTTTGTATCTTACAAATCAACAATTTTATTAATTATTTCATGAGAATTTGTAGTGACAGTTCAACGATAACCTTCGTAAAACCTTTATGATTTATGACTTCGGATCTAATATTCTCGTTGATATTTTGTATTTACAGACTACAAGTATCATACTTTCAACTCAATTTCAATTCCAAGCTTGATCGCCTCAGGTTTTGCAGAGATTTTTATTTTTACTGGAGCAACAAACACAGGCCTAACTGGAAACCGCCATCACCGACTTGCTGATCCTTGCCTACTTTTCTTGTTTTTGACCGAAAATTCAAGATTTTGTGAAAATAAATACGAAAATCGTTTACCTATTGCTTACTGGCCTTAATTCCATCTATACTCCCCATAATTGCCGAAATTTGTCTTCATTTTACACCGAAACTTTCATAATCGAGTTGAAATCAAAATTTTCCAGATCCCGCCCGAAGATTGAAATTTCATTTCAGCCTTGTGAAAACTTGAAAAATTGCACCCAATATTTCAGATAAACCATGCATCGAATTTAGATGAAACTTGTTAAACCGACTTTCCTCGATATTTTTTGCAACTTTTTATTTAATTTTGGGTAAGGGAGCCCTTTCAAGAAAGGCAAAATGCTGCGAGTATTTTGAGGCCTTCGAGTTCGATTCTGATTTCAACCGCCATTGTGAATCTCTAGATCTCAGAATCTTAGCTTGGTGTGTTTGCTGATTTTGGTAATTCAGAGCGATTCAAAGACTGAAAGTCTCTTCCTGGTAGTATTTTCAATCATTTCACAAAGTTTGATCCCATTTACTTCAATCTAAGTTACCTTTTCAGGAGTTTTCATTTTCTGACCAAGGCGGGTCAGAAGTTGTCTTTCATGTTGCTTCGTCTCCATGACTCTGAAAGCAAAAAATTATTTCCCCTGAATTTTCTTCCAGTGAGGGTTCTAACTATCTGAAAGCATTTGAAAGTTTTATGTAAGTGAAAAGGAGTCGCTTTCTGTACTTATTTCCCCCATTTGCAGTCTAATAAACTATTTCTTGACCTCAAAGTTTTTCTTGATGGCGCGTTCAGACTTGCCTTCCTTCCCGTTCAGTTCACTTTCGAACAAACGAAATTTTTAAAATGCAATAACTTTGCAAGGAAGCTTTCTTAGGTGTAGGAAATGACTCAAATTGATTCCACGTGAAAATTTCGTTATCTTAGGCATTTTCAAAATTTGTTTTCTATGAAAAATCATCAAAATCGGGAGCAAGAAAAAATTTCTTTGATTCGTTTGAAAATCCCGCCTCCATCTTCGTCAACATTCTCAGACATGAAAGTTGTCCGCCAAATCTTTCATAGTTTTCGTTACAAAAACAACACAACTACAGAAATAGATTAAAACCATCATTATTTGTCAACTACAAATAACTTTGTCACTTGTAATTAGGTTTCCCATTCCCCAGAGGAGAAGAACGATTTGTTTATTCCAACACGAAGTTTCAATGGCGTCGCAAATTCTTGTCGAAGTTGTTCTCAAAATTTTGAGCTAATTTCATTTAATTCTCAGACTCGCAGAATCAAACCGAAAATCAAATAGTTTGATTATGAACTCTTATTTCAATCACTCAGCGATTTCCTAGGGTATCATATTTAGATTTTGGATTATTTTCTGACGGAAATTAAATGTTTAAATTCATCGTCATTGCGAAGCAATTCCATGCTCGACATGAATGCCCCCCACGTCAAGTCTTTGATCTGAATCAAATCTTGTAAACAACTAGAATGCGAATTTTACCTGTGTTTGTTTATTTGTGTTGGAAAATTTCATTGTGGCCTGGAATGGCAAGAAAGTTTAGTCCACTTTCAACTTTGATAGGCGTTCCAGATATTACAGAATGGAAATAATCTCTTTCTGGAAATTTTGTTTTGTCAACGACCAGGTTGCAAACTTTTGTTGACTTTGCGAGTCTCAGATTCCATATCTTGCCCTAATTTATTATTTACCATTCTGTACCAAAACTTTTCATGTTATTGTTTTTTGTGATTTTTTCTAAAGGTTTTAGGAATTTGTAACATTTTTTTAATTTTCAGATCTTTAGTAGTAACAGGAAACAGGAGCCTTCAAAGAAACTCAGCTCTCTTATAACAAAAATTGAAGGAACTCTAGTGTTTGAAAATTGGAAAAAACTAGTGCTGAAATTTTTCTTTTTGTTTTGGAAATCGATAGCATATTTTTACTTTATCTTCACTTGTTTGTTTCTTAGTCCTCAGTTCATATTTTTTATGAATGTGTATTTCCTTGAATTTGTAAAAAAAGTTGTGATTCATGTGAAATTTTGAAGGAACAATTTTTGAAGAAGATATTTTGGAAAGTTTTATGATAAGAGAGCTACAATAAATAACACTTTCACAACAGACAAAGAATTTAACCATACGATTTTAAAGAAATCAGAGACATAACACATAATTTCACAGCAATTCATTCATTCAAACTAAGAAACTACAGTCAAAATTACCAATAAAATTAATTATTTCAGCTCCAATAAATATTACTCTTTGTTGTATTATACTGTATAGTATTTGCAGAAATAAATAAAGGACATGGGATAGTTACAATCTAAACTCAAAATAACAGTTCAGATTCAACCCTAGATGAGAACTGGAAAAATTCTACCGTTAATAACTTTTCTCAAAACCAAGACAATTGTTCAAAATTGCCGTCATGTCCCATTTGGCTTCCTCATCTGTGGCTCTGTGGCTGCATAAATAATTTTTCTTACTACTCATGTGTGATGGTCAGTGGAATGTCATTGGTCGCCTGAGACGAAATCTGTCCAAGTTTGTATGCATCTAAGGAAATGGTCCCAAATAGTATCAAATTTTAAATTTATTCAATGGGTGCAAGATGTCTTTCAGTGTCTCTGATGAAACGTTTTCGACTAAAAACAAACTACATGTACATACTGTAAATGATTGCGTGTATTGTTTAAAATTTCAAATCAGCTGCAACATTTAACCCAGAAGGGCTTTAAATAAGCTTCAGAGCAATTATTCATTCAAAGTTTCAAAATATTCATTGTTTGTCTGAAGTTTCAGAGTTTTGATTTGATACCTTGCCAACAATCTGGTCACAAAAATCTTCTTTTATTTCATTTCCAGTTTGAGCCACCCAATCATATGTTTGGGTCATTTTGCTCTCAACTTCGTCTTCCTTCAAAAGCTCCTCTTTTAAATCATCATAAGTCCCTTCAATGTTCTCCGCAACTGGCTGTGTCATCTTTTGTGCCTTTTCTTTTGCCTTCAATTTTGGTATCCTCACGTTGTTACCAAAGATATACGATATTGTTCCAAAGATTGTAGTGATGAAAAATGACACTGAACATGTAAACATGAAAATCGGGAGGAAGATTGAAACAGCTGTTCCGAGGATGACAAGTTCCACAAGGAATCCACCAATAAGCAGGCAACAATTTGTCACAACTAGAAACCCAATCAACAGTGACAAAGGTCCCAGGCTAATTGCAGATGCCAGGATTGCAAATCCACCAACATAAGGATGTAACTTGCAGAATTCTAAACCTGCTTTAATCGCATTTTGTAAGCTGGGGTGTTGTAGTTGAGCGGCTTTTTTCTCAGCCCACCTCTGGATGTTCATACCAACCCTGAATGGCAATGTGGGAAGTGTTCCCATCTGAAAGGAAATAATTTGAATTCATAATCTGTTACAGTTTACAGGAAAAAAATTCATTCTAAACTTTGACCCACAAAATTGTGTCTGCTAAATTTGTCACAATGCTAAGGTTTGTGAACTGACAACTTAAACATGCAAGAAGATAAAGGAAAAGCTATTGACTTCTGGACTCCCAGAAGGTCATGAATTTCCAACAATGTGCCATTAGGAATGAATTTTGTAGGGTTTGACTTTTGCCCCTTCCAGATTCAGTATTTGGTAAAAACTGTCTGCCATACTTAAGGATCTAACTAGGAGAAGCCAGGGTTTTTTAAACAGCCAGTTAAATGAGTATTTTGTGAAGCCCCTTTCAATTTGAAATATGGTCACCCCTTGGTAACATCTACAGTATATTGCTTATGTAAATCTGGTGACATTTGGAACAACCATTCAATTCTTTATTTTGTACAGTCATAAGAAACAAAACTCTCTAACCAGACTTGGAAATATCACCCAAAAATTAAGGATCTCAGTACTGCAAGGAGTTTTGCTTGAAAAACTTCCTTTTTCCCAAAGAATCTTAAGTTAAGCTTCTGATTGTTTGTTTCTTGCTTACAATAGCTAAAGGCAACTCTTAAATAAAGTTGGCTATATATGTCCAGGAAAGGACTGGACACCCTCAGTTTAAAAGAAGAAATGAAAATTGAGAAAACTTTTGGAAAACTGTCAGAAAATCTCACTATTGAAAATGTGATCTTAGTTGACAGTTTCTTTCTTTCTTGCAAATAAAAATAGTGGTTTTTGGTGTTTGAATTAAGTGTGAGGAAGTTCCTATCAACTAAGACAAAATACCCAGCTGTTATGTATTCAACACTGGCATTTCCAGGCATTTCAGGTTTGAATTCCTGATTTTCCATTGACTTAAAATTTATTTCCATGTATTACTATGAATTTGCCATGAATTTATGGACCTTACATCCTATCCGTAGCATTTCATCCACCATTCTTTTTTACTTTCTTTGGACACTAAATTGGTATCTGATATTCAACTAATGACGTCATGGTGAAAAATTCACTAATCAATCTTTGGACGGTTGGTCACACTACTTTTTCAGACAATTTCACCACATCCAGATGTATTAAATATCTCGAGTAATAGCTAAGGAAGAAATTGAGAAATGGATCAGATTTAAAGAGTGATCTAAAACGCCATCTAACGTGGCCATTTTACCTTTTGGCACCTTTTCTTTTGTGCCGTTCTGTTCCTTTTCCTTCATCAACATGTAGTTCTCAGGAAAACAAACCGTTGCATTACGGGTAATTTCTATTTCTCTGAATATTGATTTGTGTGATTACGAGGCAGAGCCAAGATGCTGTATAAAAAACATGCTGCACTGATTTGTGTGTGCTGCGACTCGAGACTGTGAGAGTTTTCTGCTACAAAAATGTCTTCAAAACAAGCTAAATTTGAGGTAAGGCTAGAGTCGGGTTGGTCATACAATTGTTCATTTAAATTATGAAATGATTGTCGGTTTTTGTTGACTTCCAGAAATTGCATATGGGCTTGAAAACAATTATTTTGCACATTTGCATCGTTGGAACAGCAATCTATCGTATACATTCTCAACAATATGCCTACTTGAGCAATAATCATTGGTGGAAGTGCCTAACCAAAAATGAAGCACAATCGATAAATGAAATGCAGTAATATTTTTAGTAAGAAATCTGCAAGGATAAACTCGTGAGTGAATTGAAAATGGATGATTTTTAGTTGTGCAAAATTTCTTTCAGAACATCAGAAATTCCATGAAAAACAATTCAAAAAATCTTTGTCCAAAAATGTTTTGTGCAAAATTTATTTATGCAAAGCTTGTGGTTCCAAATGTATTTCAATTGATCTTTGTCGTTTTCTCATTTTTGCAGGAGATTAGACAAAAGAGAGCTGTCCTGTATACAACTGTTTTCAGTCAAACATTTTCACCATGTGGAAACTACCTTGCAGCTTGCAGCAACTTTGGGAAAATTTCAGTGTTTAGGTAAATTTTTAATTGTGAAAATTAGCTGATTAATGTTATGTTCTACAAACTATTTTTATAGCGTAGATGTTGCCTATTTTTTAAAAAAAGTGCCATTTGTCTTTCTGTAAAGCTGCCAGGTTGGCATAGTTGCAAGGTTTATCAGTTTCAAGTTTTACGGTATCCAATGTAATTTGACTCTAGCTGAAACTTTTCTATCATTCCTCTTTGTCTGGTGTGCAGAGAATGGCACTTGCACACCGGAGATTTTCAGTAGACTATTCAAAGTAGACAATAGAGAGAAAAAAGAAATTTCTTCCTGCACACCGGAGATATTGTCGGAAAGTGCCATACGCTGCAGCCTGGCTCTTTGTCACTTCTTTGTCTTTGTCTTCTTTATTCTATATGTTTATATTATTGATTTTCATTTTAGCATTTCTAGTGCTCTAGGCATTGATGCCAATGATGAAACCAGACAACCAATCAACTCTTTTCAAGGTATATGATTCTTAATTCTGAAGAGATTTCTCTTTCTTACTAAATAAAGATTTTATAACATAAATCAGAGCTTGCAAATCTCATTTTGCTTTCAAACTTTGAAGTGAGCAAATGGTAAGCAAAATAAAGGCATAATGTAGTATAATGTAAATAAAATGATATAGTAATATAATACAGTGGCGGAATTATGGGGGGTTGGGGGGGGCAACTGCCCCCCCCCCCAATTCAATAAGACTCAGAAATTTTCTGTAGAAGTCAGAAATTTCGAAGGTGGGATAGAAACTGCAATGAAGAAACGAGTCGCCGTTGAGAAGGAAAGAGTTTCTATTTTGAATGAGCAAACAAAATGCTCACGCTCTATCTGCATCATATTTTTAAGTTTTTATGCACTAACATCCATTTCAAAAACGAGAAGAAAGTGATTGGGTATAGGTTGGTTACAGTATCGATATTTCCGAGAGGTGTTGGAGCGTGATTGGGAGAGGCGTTCTAAGCCAATGTAGAGGCTGGAGTTTTCAAAATTTTCCTTGGGACGCTTACTACAAGACGAACGATCCAAGAATTGTCAAATTTTCCATGTCTATGGTTGGGCCAGGCAATAATCGGATGGCGAGGAGCGTTCTAAGACAAAGTAGAGGTTCTTTACGTAAAATTTCTCAAAGAAGTAGCTACCAATACTCGTCAAATATTCATTGGGTCAATGGCAGGTACGGGATCCAAGGAGTCTTCTTAGCTAGCCAAAGTAAATTGTGTTTGCTCAAGCTCAAAGAATTTTGTGGGGCTGCTACTCTGCAAAAAATTGCTACAGAATTGTCAAAATCCAAATTCAATACCGGTAAAAATTTGGTCGTAGGCAAAAGTAGAGGGCGTGTCCTCAAAAATTTTCCTGGGGGCTTCGCCCCCAGATTCCTGGACGCTATTCGGCTTATCCTTATGGTATGTTTTTGTCTGTTTCTATCAACTTTTGCTGAATACAGATCTTTTCTCTTAGCACATTTAAGGACCAGGACCCTATTTACGTCAGGTCTTCTAGCAAAATACGTCAAACAAAAGCATTTCTCCAGACTCGGAAAATTGATGGCCCTTGCCCCCCCCCACTCAAAAAGCTGAATTTCCGCCACTGATATGATACATGATATGCATATTGACCTCACGGATCCAGTTTGAGTGGCAAATGGATCCATAATGGCGGCCGCCAGCTGCGAAGATTTGGGTGCACCTTCTTCTGGCACCAGGATCATACTTGGAGTATAAAAATTGTCTTTAAAATCAGCGTAAGCTAAAGCTGAGATTCCAGTGTGCCTATTTCATTTATTTTTTCAAATTCAGGTTCCCAATTGAAGCGTAACGGCCAAAATAAAATCAAGCAAAATAAAATCCAATGATTATTGAAACCAGGAGAGCTCTCAGTCTCTGCCTCGGTAAGCGAATGAAAACCTTGTGTGTGTTTCCTTCGAATTCCATGGAACTTGAGTACTGAACTTTGAGGCAATGTATCCATGCAACCAGCAACCCTGGAAGTGTTTTCTTGCTGAATGTCGAAGCAGCAGTGTTGAAATTTGCTAGGCCAATGTTTGTGTCATCCCCAGGCCTGTGCGTGCTTCCCAGATTACCCCGGTTTTGGCGGGAATTTCAAGGGTCCGGAAAATCCTCAGGCCGCATGCTTCATTTCATTTTGTCTGCTGATCTTCTGTCTGGGAATGAAAGTGTCCAAACGAAATAGAATTAAGCACTATGAAATATCACCTTTCACCTCGGCTATTTTTAGCAAAGATTTTAGACCCTGAATATGTGATAATGGCACTTGAAGCAGGCATGCCCGAGGCTCCCCAGCTCGCATCCGCCATTATGGACTCAATTTGTCACTCAAAAAGTTTTGAACATGATTATGACATCAATATGCATATCATGTATATGATATGATATAATATAATGTAATATAATGTAAGTATACTATGCTGCAAGCCATGCATACATCAATATGTCAAGAATCCTTCACATTATGATAAGATTTCTTAAGCCATGTGAAAGACTGGAAATTTTTAAAACAAGTATTCTAAGGTAGGAAAAGGAAGCCATATGTTAATGTGCCCAAGGCCTGTGCTGCAATAATATTGAAATATACCAACAGATGAGTCAAAAAAGGCCTAACATTTGAAAGGGTCTGTTCAGATTTTATGTTCAATTAGTTTTAGAAGTTTTACTGGATGAGTTTTGACACTCTGTTCAGATTTTGCAAAGGAATTTTCTGCTAAACTTACAGGCAAGTTAACCTAATATGTTTACCTCACATGAGCAAGCTTCATTCTCCCAAGGATACAAAATACATTAACACATCCAAGTGTCACCATGGCTAGAAAGGAGAACAAGGGGAAGTTGTGCTTGTTGTTTTCACTCGTTTTTTGTGAGTTTTCAAAAGGGGCTTTCTGCAGAATATTTCCCATTTTGACCTAATTGGACATATGAGGAAGAAAAGTAACAGTTCCATACCAGTGCTTGGAAGCAGCATTTTCTTTTAAATGCTGGGCCCTTTTATGGACTCATCTAGCAGATAATTGGGAGGAAAATCCAGTTTGTTGGCTATGGTATTTAAACTTTGTATTCTCTTAGACATTAACAAAAAAAGCAACCATCTTGTTACATCATAGAGACCCTAGATTGCTAAATGATTTTGTCTGTTGTCATGTTGTTTTTCTGATTTTAGCTCACAAGGGGAGCATATACATCTTAACTGCAACTTCAAATTTTCTAATCAGGTACTGTTTTAATATTTGTATCATCCTTCATCATGGCATATGGGAAGGTAAAACAAGCCATCACCCCAATTTCAGGTCATGCACCATGATTCAAATAAACAAACCTTGTTGTAAAATGTTTATTTAAAGTTGTTTATGTATAGATGGTCGGATACAAATAGCAAAACCCTTTAAGTATTTGTAACTATTTCACACCAGAGCTCTTTCAAGCTTTTATTTGCAATCATATTTGCATACATTATTCTTAGAACAGAGACAACAGGACAAAATTTAAAGCAGATCACTCAATCATAACTCTGTCTTAGAATTTTATAAGGTCTGTCAAGGCAAAATGGCGCAAGAAGTTGGCTGCTCACAGCTCTCCCTATTGCTACAGCTGCAAAGTTTTGAATGGTTGCAAAACTTTTTTTCAGTGGTGGAAGTTCAGAGATTCATGGCTGGAAATGGAAAGATATCATTCATTGTAAAGTATGCTAAACTTTTAGCTTTGACTTAGAGTGACTGTAGTCTGTTGTGCGCCTAATGAAATTATCCACTTTGTAGTGGCCTCAATAGATTAGATAAGTATGCAAATTTCAAGACAACTTATTTGCATGTCCACCTTCAAAAGCATATTAATTCGAAACTAAGCAACATGAAACTTTGTATGGCACTGTGCAGGTTGACCTAGGGGGGTTGGAGGGACAATTTGCCTCAAGGTGTAAGGGGCCTCATAATTGAAGATTTTTGACATTTTGACTGCAGCAACAACAACAAGGCAGTCATCATGATTATGCCTCATATTGAATAAATGTTAATCCATACTAACATCGGTACAGCAAAAGTGTTTACACAGTGCCAGGGCCACCAAGAGCTTTTGAGGCCTGGGGACACAACTGTGAAATGAGGCCCGCTGTGAGCGAGGTGAGCAGAGGATTTTTTTACAGCATCCTTTACGTTGACTTAAACGTAAAGGATGCTGTAAAAAAATCCTCTGCTCACCTCGCTCACAGCGGGCCTCATTTCACAGTTTTGTCCCCAGGCCTCAAAGCTCTTGGTGGCCCTGGCACTGTGTAAACACTTTTGCTGTACCGATGTTAGTATGGATTAACATTTATTCAATATGAGGCATAATCATGATGACTGCCTTGTTGTTGCCCTTATCATGGTATTAATTGGCACTCTCTCTTAGTTACCAGCCTTGGCAACTTAATCATGTAGAATCCTTTTGCTTGGCATCAAACAGCTCAATTGGTCTCTTGTAAATGGGAAGCTACTGTAAAGTGGACGGATTTTTTTATGTTACCATGTAAATTCATTTAAACATACTATTCGTCTGTACAAATATGGCATCAAGCAGCTCAATTGGTCTCTTGTAAATGGGAAGCTACTGTAAAGTGGACGGATTTTTGTATGTTACCATGTAAATTCATTTAAACATACTATTCATCTGTACAAATATTCATCTGCTAACCATGGAAACAGGGTCTAAAGCTGAAAGACATTCAACACCAAGACTTCATTGAAATTGTAAGGAGTGAGGGTTTATGTGATTGAGGGAGCACATGTGCACTTGTTTGTGAATGATCTATTTCAGAATCCCCAAGTCATTTTTCAAGAGCCTTGTAGCTAAGCTTGAAATTTAATGTACTTTTTTGATTGAATTAAGTAGTTCCTAGACAAACATTTTTGAGGGAATTCTTTGTAACTCGGCAATAGGACATCCCTTGAGGCCCGAGGGTAGCTACTATATATGCTGACATGGGATTTGCCATTTGGTGTTTTTTGGGTTGCCTTTTTCAAGAAGAAAATAAACTTTGGAGTATCATCTTTGGTAAAACACAAGTAGTCATAATTTTTTGGGTGCCATTTCAGAAATATAACTTCTAAGGGTATTGATCTTAATCAAATTTTAAAATTTTGGATTGTTTTCACAATTTCAGAGTATACACTTTCAATGGCCTGTAAATTTTGGGGTGTTGTTTTTGCGAAAATTTATAAATGTTAGAGAGTGATTCAGACGTCAAATGACACACCCCCATCATCCACCCAATGAAGTTACCCCCCCCCCACAAGGACATCAAAAATTTACATAAGATTGCCAAGAATAATTAGGATTTTGTCTTGATAGATTAAAACTTGATCTTCTAAGCCAGCCTGATGTACATGTTATCTTGGCCTGTCAAACTAGAATTTTTTTGGCATACTGGTTAGAAATGCAATGTCATATTATGCCAAAAGTGGGAGAGCTTGAAGCCATCTGGAAAGTTGTGGTTTATTTGGCAGGGTTCTCAATTTTAAGAAGAGACGCAGCTAATCTGGAAGGAGAATTGCAGTTATTCAAGAGAGATCAAAAGCAAAAAGCTACTGATGAAACAAATAAGTATCAGAAGGAGCTACTGTTAGACTTTTTTCAATTGAATATTTACAGTTGACTTTGTTAATCTAGCCTCATGACATAGTCCCAGATATTGCAACAGCAACAACAATAATAACTGAAAAGTTAACACACACTAAATAGTCACAGAGTTGGTTATATTTTCTTTCAGTAATTATAAACTAAACCCCACCGGTGAGACATCTACAATGAGAAGGAATATATAATGTTAGTTGTGGAATGTTCACAGATTCCCCTCTCTTCTTTTTGACTAAACAATATAATGCTCCCGGTGGACAACTATGGAAAACAAAGTTACATGCCAATGGCCAACAAAACTTGTAGAATATACCGAACATAAAATAAAGTTGTTCTTGTAACACTTGTCAATATCTGCCTGAGGATTGAGTCTAATATGAATTCAAATGTCCGCTTTCCATCACATGCAGTAATTTTGCGTTTGAAGCTCCTCTTTTGGTCAAGCTGTCCGCAATCTGGAATTCTGCATTTATCCATTTCACATGTGCAACTTCACCTCTATCGATCATTTGTTTAATGCTTGCTATGTCGATCCGTAGGCGTTTTTCATCCACCAGTTTTGTTGAGTATATGTTTTCAAACAAAGATTTGTTGTCAATATAACAGCATATAGGAATTCTCTGCGCTCCTAATATCTCTGAAAGCACTGAGCCAATGTAAATAGCCATGTCCAACCCGTCAACAAGTGCCAAGGTCTCGGCAGCGATGGTACTTTTCACCACTCGTCTTACTTTTCTTGATGACCATGACAATGGGCAACATCTTCCATCTCCACCCACAAGGAAGACCACGTATCCTTCTGCACTGGACACGCCATCACTCAAATTGGCATATGATGCATCAGAATATAGTGCTATGTGTAAATCTTTTGGATCTCCAAGATTGGGAAACCTAATCTTGGGCAACTCTCCTTTAACTTTCTTTATAATCTTGTTGGCTTGGTTCAAATGAGAGACCTGTGCACCTTTCACTGATACACTCAAATCTAAGACCTCAAAGCTTATGTCTGGTCTGGACTGGCCAGAGATCCAGTTGAGTTGTCCAATAATCTCTCTTAAAGTTGTCTTTTCACTCTCGTTTAGATCATCATGACTTCTCATCTTTCGAATGGGGGACACTGGTATCATCTGCATGGCCAATGTGTATTCGTGTTGGTGTAAAAGAATGCCATCCTCAGCATGCTCTACATCCAGTCCAATATACTTGAATGCATTGTCAGCTTCCTTTCCACAAAGAAATGCTGTGCGAACCTTTTCAATAACTTCATCACAAAAACGCCTGGTTCCAGACCATATGAAGTCGTCTACATGCATGATGAATAGGCCTTGGAGTTTGCCATCAGCACGGTAGTAAAATAATCCTGGATCTATTGAGGACTGCAAGCAGCCATGGGACAACAGTTCCTTGCGAACACTGAAATACCAGTGCCTTGCTGCATCGTTTAAACCATAAACACACTTCTTTAACCTCCAAATCTTCTTTCCTGCTTTGGCTTCTACGGGAGGCTTTAATAATACTTCTCGTTGTATCTTCTCCCCTTGAAGAAACGCTGCTTTTATGTCTATTGTTTTCGCTTCCCAGCCCATTGTTGAAGTCATTGCCAAGAACACACGCAAGGATTCTTTGTTAGCTGTGGGAGAATCAGCTCTTTCTTCTGAATTTTCTTCAAACCCTCTTGCAACAAGCCTTGCCTTTATAATCTTCTGTCCATCTTTCATTTTTTCTGTAAGAACCCATCGAGTACTCATTGTTGATTGCCCTTCATTGGGAATCTCTTCATACACATTAAATGACTTCCAATTCGCTAACTCAGTCAGCTTGGCTCTCTCTACTTGTGCAAGGTGATGAGATTCTGGTGTTGAGCTCAATTCAACTTCTTCGAGCGATTTCCACTCTTGAACATCTTTGTCAAAAAAAATGCCCTTCTTCTGGCATTCACCTTTATCCTGCACATTGAGGTAAGCCCAGTTTTTTCCAGTGGCTTTGCCACCTCTGCTGAGGACTACACTCTCTATCCAAGAGTCAGATCCATTTAGGCGGTAAACAATTTTCTGATTATTCCTGGGTAACTCAATTTTCTTTTGCATGCTTGGCTGGGGTTGCTCAGTGTTTGTACTCTGAAGCGGTTGCAGTGCTAGATTTGGTGTGGACATCTGGTCAGATTCTGTTGTGGGTTCTTCATCTGGGCTGTTCTTGTCTGCACTTGATTGCTTTGTTTCTTGTGTAGGTTGATGGTGAGCTGGCATGCTTGCTGTCTGATTAGATCGTGGAATATCACTTAACTCACTATGGGCTTCATCAATGGTTGACTCCATACCATCACTTCCACCCAAGGCCGCTTCATCGCCTGCGTCTATCTTGTGTTTGTTAAATTCTTTCCCAACATGCACTAGACGATATGATGGTACACGGATGTATACATTCCCATGCCTCACAAATACAACTTTTCCATCTTGACCAATCACTCTTCCTGGACCTTGCCACCTCTTCTTACCATCCCTCTTGAAATAAACTTGATCTCCTTCGTTAAAATGACCTCCTGTAGCTCGTACTTGATGCCTTAAAGCCTTTCTGATTCTCTCTGATGTTTCGGCTTGGAGAAAGGCTCTTCTCCCAGAATGGAGTGCATTAAGGTGTCTGGCAAATATCTCACTTGTAGTCAATCCTTCAAGAGCAGGAGGCTTGTCTATCATCACTGAAGGAAGGTTGGGATTTGAACCAAATACAAGCTGATATGGACTATAGCCATAAACCATCTGTAGGGCATTTTTTGCATTCACTGCCCAAACCAGGGCCACTTTCAGTGGTGTCTCTGGGTTTTCATCTAGTATCTTTAGAAGACAGTCATCAACGACTGCATGGTTTCGCTCACAAATGCCATTTTGCCATGGGCTGTAGGCAGCAGTATTCATTATCTCCACGTTCAAATTTGCACACATATCCTTGTATTCTTCATTCGCGAATTCTCCTCCGTTGTCTGCTAAGAACTTCTTTGGTGCACCAAGTCCATTTCCCACCCAAAGAAGCATCACTTCATTGATGATAGTTTCAGGATTTTTATCACGTATTATTGATGCTAGACTGAATCGCGTTGCCATATCTATGAGGTGGAGAATGTATGTGCCTTGCCGCCAGACCTTCAAATCCATTGCTACCACGTCATTGAATTCTGTTGCCATTGGTAGACTAACAACTGGTCTTGCAGGGGTTCTTTGAAACCTTTTACAAGTGTCACATCTCTCGGTCACTTGTGCTACGTGCTCTAAAATTGCATCATCTTTTACACCAGCATCCTTCAATAATGATTTCAGCCGGGTGGCTGAGGGGTGTCCAAACTGTTTGTGCAACTTTTCCACAATCTTAATGCCTTCTTCACTCGGACTATCTTCACTACTAATCAGGACATCAAAGGTAGGCCTAACAGGTATCTCTGGCTCATGAAGTGGCACACAGTAATGGCCAGATGATGTACACTGGAGCTGAACATCTCTGCCAAAGATAGATGCTTGATCTTTTGTTAGGTCAAGCTTCACTTGAGCCTTTTTCATAGAAGCTTTACTCAGTAACAGCGGGATATCACTTTCCACTACATCTGTTGTTATCTTACAATGCACACCAGCCAACACACAAGGCAACACCCATTTTCCTTTGGACTCTAACCGGGTTCCTCCTCCAAATTTGAAGACGGTCTGACTTTCAGAATGTTCCACTGTAGCTCTATCTTTTGGGCTAAGGGATTCAAGATAATCTTTGAGCCATTGCTGACCAGTCACAGTAGAACTACAAGCACTGTCTAGTATGGCTGAGAAAGAACATTCGTTTGCAAGGACTTTCATTTCCGATGCTTGGTTGCCTGTGAACAGTACTGCATTCTCTAACTGTTCCCTTTTTCCTAAATTCTCATATGAATCTGGGCAATCTTTAACAAGATGGCGGATTGATTGGCAGCTTCTGCATTTCAACGGGTATCCATCTGTCCCGATGGGATTTGTTTTCTTTTCCCACATACTATGGGCTCCATGGGAGGGTCTGCCTCGCTGTGTGGTGGCAAAAGAGTTAAATCCACTGGTCTGTTGTTGGGAGCGGCCCTGCATATAATAGCGTTGCTGATTAGCACTTGGTCCTCGTCGATAGCCACCACGAAAACTTCTGTAGCCCCGACCATGTGCTAAAAGTGTGCTCTCTTCGTTGGGGTACAATCTTGATTCTTCATCTGCCATAAATGCAGGCTCTATCTTAATGCTCTTTCCTTTGTCTGTGCCAATTGCCAAAGACTGCTTTCCAAAGAACTTCTTCAAAGAACTACACATTTGTGTAAAAAGAGTATCTTCTTTGTCATAGTTGACACCGGTCAACACCAGCTGTCTATCTTTCTGATCTAGGCCAGCTCCTTCTAACAGCTTGAATGCTTGAACTGCCTGTGGAAGTGTCATCTTAAACTTTGCTGTTTTGTTATACAGCTTCTCAAATTCCATTATATATGTATCCATTGTCATAGTATCTTTACGCTGGAATCTCTCAAAATCACTGAATGCCTCATATGCTTCAGACAACTGATCTTTCTTGAATAACTTGTCCATAAACTCCATTAATTTCTTCACACCATCATCACCTTTCAATTCATCTAGACTCAAATCACTAAACACTTTATCCCGTATGTTACTGCTATCTTTTTCTGGTAAAGATAGAGCAACCGCTAAACCCTGCTTGTCCTTCTTTACGTCTGTTAACTCTGTCCATGCTTTCAATTCTTCTACCCATCTACTGTATGACTTGCTCTCTACATCAAATGCCGGTGGGGTTTTGTACGCTGACGCCATCTTCACTCTTGCTTCTTTCAACACACTATAAACTGTCCTTTTTTCTTTTATCTACTCCAACTACCCTCTGCTACCATGAAAAGTTAACACACACTAAATAGTCACAGAGTTGGTTATATTTTCTTTCAGTAATTATAAACTAAACCCCACCGGTGAGACATCTACAATGAGAAGGAATATATAATGTTAGTTGTGGAATGTTCACAATAACAACAGCAACATTTTTTGTTTTTGCCATCAGTCTATTAATAGCGATCACTACAAACATGTCATCAGTCTATTGTTCATCTACAGGACCCAAGACCAAGCTGGACGCTGAAACCGCTCTCTAGGTAATTTACATTTGATTAACTTACTTATTTCATAGAAAACATATATTTTCCATAGTACCTTCTCCCTTAGCCAAGTAAGTAAGGAAGTAAAAGTTTGCCATGAAATGGAAACTTTTACAATGGTTGGAAAAAAGAACAATGAAAAAATAAATGAAATATTTACAATACATATTTCATAGCAAATTTGATAAATACAAATTAAAAACACGGCCTAATTAGAGTTGCAGGGATAGCATTAAAAAGATCGAGTTGGCCTTATTTCCATAATGGTACCCTTAGAGGTGGTTGAAAAATTATAAACATTATATTTTTATGTGTTGTAATCCAACAAGAAGTTTTGTTTGTGTTATTTTCTTTTTATGTGGATTGGTGTTTATCTTGGGAAGTATTTAGTTTGTCAAGATGAACAAAATAATGTTGCCAGTTTTTATCTTTTGATGATTGCCAATAGTTTTATTCATCAAACTATTCTTTCATCTCATAGTATTTTGTAATTAAAGCCTCTGTTCTTTTTTTGTCAAGCTCTCCCTTTGATGTTCCTGAAACCAATGGACTAGCATACAACTCACAGGTGAGGCAGTACAACAAACTTTTAAGACTTTAAATCTGATGCTAGATGACCTATGTACAAGTAAGGTTTCCTGATGAAGCAAAAGTGAAAGATCACACAACTTCATATGTTTTCAAATTATTTCTTTTTGAAATCTACTGGGTGGTCCAAAAAACTTCAAGAGCTAGATCACAGTCAGCTCCGTGAAATAAAAAATTATCAACGTGAGCGTGAGAACTTTGATAAATCTAGTTGTACTTATATTTAAAATGCTCGGGAAAGTAGAAGAATAATTCAGACTTTCGGCTGTCAATCAAACTTTACCTCTTTCTAATACTTAGGCCCCAGTTACACAATACCGGATTCATCACACTGCATGGCTTTGGCATCAGATAGTAACATTGGGGGGTGCATGATGCGTAAGGCTAGCCGGAGTCTTTCCACTTCGTTTCCACGGAGTGAACCCATTCTGCTCTGGAGGTGAGCTGAAAGTGAATCAATAACATGATGAATCCAATTCACTCCACTCCGCATTCCATCTCGTGTGACTGCACTAATCCGGTATGATCCCACTCCAAAACCTCAACTTTTTCTGGCATGCCATGTGACTCTGGACTTGGTGCCAAAATGCTTTGTTTTGAAGAACGAAATCATTTGGCTTTGCGGTTGTCAAAGACAAAAGATGTAGACATCACATTGCAGGGTAACCGGTGTCATGTACCTGCTATCAAAAGTGGCTTCATGGCAATCTGCCACCTTAATATTTATTCTAATATTGTTGATTTTAATATTTGTTACATTTGCTTTCAGAATAATACTTTGATATCTGGAGGTGGTGATAATGAAGTCTATCTTTGGGATCTCGAATCTGGAGAGTGCAAAGTAAGTTACAGAACTGGAAAATTCTCCTGGCTCTCTAGATAATCCTTGTTGAAAGATGACCTATAATGACCATTATGATCTTTTCATGCACAAGAGAGATGTGGAATGAAAGGACCACATTTATAGAAATGCTTCCCTCAAAACTGAGTGACAGAAGTTGAGAGAAATCCCAGAGAAATATAAGATAGGTTAGATATCTTTCATTACGCTAAGATTGTGTATTCTGTGTCTGAGAGGAACTACAGTCAGGTACTTGATTTTTGAAAAGTTTTCCAAAGTTTTCTGAAATTTCAAAAACGAGGCAATACAGAATCCCGCCATTCCTATTGGCTAATCGCACCTTTCCCGCGGGTTTCCCGTAGCCTTGTATAATACGATACAAGGACGCGTTTCTGTCGCCACAACAACTGCTTTAGGCCTAGGCCTTTGAGATGTACAGTAAACTCAAAGCTAACAAAATGTGTTTGATTAAATGCGAGTCAAGATTAGAAGATGTCAGGTAATAAAACTCATACTAACCGGTTTTGTTGTTGTACAGGAAAATATAAAGCCCTCGGTCTTAATGCACAGGCCTCGCAAGCTCGGCCTGTACTTATAAGACCTCGGACTTTATATTTTCCTGCACAACACAAAACCGGTTAGTATGCGCATACTATTGACCTGATTTATATCAGTAAATTTCCACATAAAGGAGACAAGATCTTTGGTTCTAGCTTCATTGCTAATCACAATTTTATGTTGTTTGCGTGAATGTTTTCCACCTTTCAATTCCTAATTTTCGAGCTATTTCTTGCGGAGATCTGTGGGATCGTATTTGAAAGTAAAAGATACTGTTATGATATGAAGACCTTCTTTTTTAATAGAATATACTGCATTCACACCGACACAATTAAACCAGCTTTATTATTATTATTATTATTATTATTATTATTATTATTATTATTATTATTGTTATTATTATTGTTATTATTATTATTATTAACAATTTATTTTACGTTGGCGATAAAAAAAAATATATATATATACATAGCTAATAAGCTAATTAAGGCCAACTAAACCAGTTTAAATTTCAACCAATCAAATGACTGGATTTGTTGGAGTGACCAATCAGGAGGCCTTATTTGAAAACCTGGTGTAGTTTAAGCTGGTTTAACTTGCAGTGTGAATCAGGCAATAGACACATTAATTAATCTCTACGATGCAAACTTTGTGTGACATCATGTCGAAATAGATGACTTCCTTCTCTACGTTCAAATAATACCCCTTTTTTACACCGAATGATTGTCTACAAGGGCTAGGCCACTTAACCATTATTAAAATTCTTACCTCCACTATCTGTACTGTTTCCAACACGTGTCCATTGCGTTCTGCACAAATTTGGTGAATGGGGTAAATCCGAAATAACGCAACGGTATTGTTGGAAATCCATCGATATTTCTGTAATCTTACAGCATATAAATGTTTCGTTTGTTTCTATACGAAATTCAAAAGTCCATTTTCAAAATAGCGCCTTCATTTTGAGAAAATATGTGAAATTCTGTGAGATAAGGCCTATCAAGCATACTGTATAATCGTTGTTTTCAACGAGATTTTTGCTTACTTTAGGCGACCTAGCCTCTTTGATTTTATCAAAATTGCTTCTTTGTTGGCATGAATACGATGTAGTGTATGGATTGACCTGTTTCAGAGCACACTTTCTGGGCACAAAGATTACATTCACTGCGTTGCCATACTGGAAAAGACGAATCAATGTGTTAGTGCTTCTGAGGATGGCACAGTGCGATTATGGGGTTAGTTTTGATGCCTTCATATTGTTTTGAATAAAAAAGGACTCAGACACAAGTCGCAAGAACTCTTAAGATTACACACTGAAACTGAAGCCATGTGTGAAAATGTTAGGCATGATTCCAACTCATTAAAAATGTTAGTTTGATAAAATTCCATGATCCATTTCTTTGCATTGAATAACGATTTCGCCATAATTCTACAGTTGGACTTTTCAGGAATCTTAAAAAATTTTCGAAATTTCAGAGCATTTCACTTCTTTGTATAATTTGACGTCATCGAGTTTTTAAGTCGCAAACCAAAAGTGTGAAGACTTATACTAAAAGTGTGAAGACTTATACTATACTTGATGCCATATTGTAGACATTCATAATCTGTGCTTTTCTAGAATTTATTCTATTTTTGCTCGAGGAGTTTAGAAATTATGTTTTTAAGTTGTTTCAAAATTTTATCTTAATTATAAACAGAGAAGAAAACTACCACGTTCTGAAAATATTGAAGATTTCTGAACAGTCCTATGGTAGAATTGTAGCAAGGAAGCTACAGTTTTTTTTTCAAGTCTTTCAGTTCAAATAAATACGTTATAAAGTTTAAGCCAACTGAATTAAAGATTTGAAATCTTTGCTAAAGTGTGACTGGTTTCAATTTTCACGACTTGTTTTCTTGCTAGGGATAGTATAAAATTTATGATATGACATGGCCGGTAGAGAAGAAAAGTTCCTGCAAACAAGTCTCTCGCCCCGTATGAAATTATGGAGAAAAAACCAGCTGCCACATCGACCTTTCCTTTACAAAATCTAGCTGCCGCTTTTTCATGAACAACAGATGTTGTTGGCCAAAAACCATAGCAAAACCAATTCTTATCCAACGAAAAACTTGACTTTGAAGATGAAGAGATATGACTGATGAATCGTTCTTGCAAACAACTGACAAGGAAATTTTACATCATTTGATACGCATCCTTTGAAGAATTTCTGGTGTTGCATGAGTTGCAATTTTATCCTCAAAATAAACAACCTTATATTTCAAACTTTATCTTGAGCTTACAAAATTTTACTGCCTCGTACATATTTGCTTTTAGAAAGTGTTGACCCAGTTCTGTACAAGCTCAAAGCAGAAGTCGCCCCGTTACGTTTTGCACTGGCCATGCCATACAATGAACTTTGTGCTGTCCCTTACCTATATTACGAATAAATTGATTGACATTGATTGATTGATTGATTGATTGATTGATAAATTGATATATATTCGTTACGATATGAAGGAAGTTGTGTCTTTTAATGTCACGAAACGAGTTGATTTTCAGCTAATTGCATATTATGAATTATTTTCTCTTTACCCTTTGAGATTGTAGATCAAAGAACTCAATGACGTCCATGCTTGAACCAAACAAGCAAGAAGTAAGATTTTATGTTTATTCAATTATCTTCTGTTGTATTTCTACTTTTAGCAGAACGTGCTAAAGTTTTGATTTGATCCCGAGTGTTAAATCCAAGACTGTACTTATGTTTTTGTTTGTTTGTACAAGGACAGATTTTGTAAGACAATAGCAGCAGTTCCTTTTATTGACACCTAAATTCAAAGAGATTTGCGATTGCAGACAAAGGAAATTCCCTCAAGCGGAAATTGAAAACAAACGAAGGAGCAAAGTTTCTCTGAAACCCAGGTAGCTATCTCTCTTGTTGTGCATTCCAGAAATGGTTTTTTAGAGCAAACATGAGCGCATATTGAAAGTAGGAACATATATCTAAACATCTACCGCGGGCATCTTATTTTTGCTGTTCAGAAGCTGAGAAGTAAGTGCTTTGATTGCACCCAAAAAAATACGAGAATTGAATCGCCTCCAAATCGGTTCCTATACCAAACAAGTAAAACGCCCGTGGTAGATATCTAGATATATCCTTCTTCTTTCAACATATGCTTATGTTTGCTCTAAAAAACCATTTCTGGAATGCACAACAAGCGAGATAGCTACCTGGGTTTCAGAAGAAACTTTGCGTCTTCGTTTGTTTTGAATTTCCGCTTGAGGGAATTTCCTTTGTCTGCAATCGCAAATCTCTTTGAATTTAGGTGTCAATAAAAGCAACCGATGCTATTGCCTTACAAAATCTGTCCTTGTTGTTTGTTTGCCATATATTTTAAAAAGCACTCGCACTTACATTATCTTATTTCATTGTATTCAATTATCTTCTGTATAGGTTGGAAAACAAACCCAGTTTGAAAGGTCATTACTCCCTAGATACCAAGGAAATAACATTGACAAATATGCTATTTGATTGCAGACATGTTCACGTATTTATTTGGCAGAAATCGCTCACGCTCCCGTTCTCAGATCATGACAAATTTTTTCGAGAAACCCTCAAGGAATCTGCCAAATCTGAATGAAATCATTATCAAGCTTCCATCATATTTCTGCTTTGCGGTAATGACATGTACATTCTATAGCACCTGCTAGCCTGCTATTCTCGTTAGTGGATATCATCGCCCTGAAATTTGTTCTACGTTTCTAAGGGACAGTACAGAATTCATGACATAACCATGAGCGATGGGACACCCAGTGTTTAGCAGTTTAAATTTAAATCAGTAGCGAGCCACCTTAACTCATTGTTTTTGATGTCTTGAACTTGTTTTTACTTCGTACACAACCACCTTTCAATATTTCGTAATTTTGAAAGAGCCACCTTAAGTGAAGATCCACCTTAACTCGTAAAGCCCTTCAAAATTACGAAACATTTTTTAAAGGTGGTTGTGTACGAAGTAAAAACAACTTCAAGACACAAAAAAACAATAAGTTAAGGTGGCTCGCTATTGATATAAATTTAAACTGCTACACACTGGGTGTCCTATCGCTCATGACGTAACATGGCCGGTGGAAAGAAAAGTTCCTGCAAAAATCTCCTCGTCTCGTATGAAATTAATGAAAGAAAACCAACTGCCCCAACGACCTTCTTTGCAAAATGTATCTGCCCTGTATTCATGAACAACAGATGTTAGCCAAAAACCATAACAAAGTTAATTCTTGTCCAATGAAAAACTTAACTTTGAAGATAAAGAGATATGACTGATGAATCTTTCTTGCAAACAACTGACGAGGAAATTTTACATCATTTTATACAAATCATTTGAAGAATTTCTGGTGTTGCATGATTTACAATTTCGTCCTCAAAATAAACAATCTTATGTCTCAAACTTTATCTTGAGCTTATTAAACATTATTGCCCCGTGCATATTTGCCTTTAAAAGTGTTGATCCAGTTCTGTACAAGCTTAAAAAGGTAGTCGCCCCGTTACGTTTTGCAGCGGCCATATCATGCAATAAACTTTGCACTGACCCTCAGGGCCTGTTTATATGAGGAAAAACAGCTTACCTGCCGTCACCTGTCAGATCCGTGGCTGACAGGCAATGTAAATTTCAGCCACTGTTAATATGAGATTCCTAACCTCACCTGTCAGCCTTTGGGCTGTGAGGCGAGTGTAATAATGTCTTTCTTCCGTGAAATCAGAACGAATTAATTAGTAGCAATCAACGAATTTTATACCAATTCACCTCACTATACCGGTGGTGTTTCGTTTTGTTTGTTTGTTTTCAATTTGTTTTGAGTGGGCTTGTCAGGATTTCTAGCTACTGAAAGCTAATTTAGGCCCACTGTGCATGCCGCATCCAGGCATGGGACCCCTAGTTTAACGTCCCTTCCGAAGGACGACGAGGTGAGTTGCGAGGTCAGGCCTCAGAGGTCACCCAGCCGAAATCTGACCTCACTCGACCAAGCTTAACTTCAGTCACCTGACGAATACTGTATAAGCCACTCGGCCACTCACCCCGCAAAGGTGGAAAGTTCGTTTAGGTGGAAAAATTGCTCCTCGCCTAGGTGAGATTCCACTTTTGGTTAGGTGGGATCTCACCATGCCGGTGGTGTTGCATTCG
The DNA here is from genome assembly GCA_964019985.1 of Aurelia sp. 4 Dawson et al 2005. Lineage (NCBI taxonomy): Eukaryota > Metazoa > Cnidaria > Scyphozoa > Semaeostomeae > Ulmaridae > Aurelia > Aurelia sp. 4 Dawson et al 2005. Next base: position 3,094,959 of record OZ026502.1, on the reverse strand, counting down.
TCCTGTAAACGCGGAAAAAACGAAAATACAAAGGATTCTATGGGAAGGTGGAATCTCGCGTGTCAGTCCCGGGTCTGGCAGGTGAGGCGTTTTTCTTCATATAAACAGGCCCTAAGGATGTGACTCCTGTCCTCCAAAAGGGATAATGCTAATGAATGTGCAAATCATTGATGTAACACACAAATATTTGGAAGATTTGATCTAAATTGTTTGCCGTTCATTAAGGATTCTCGGGTGTAGACGATCACGCTAAAGATGGCGGCGAGGAACTTTTTACCAGATGCACTGCGTTTTTTAATCGAATTCCTATAGAATCGTTAAGGATTCGTAATTAGAACGCAATGCATCTTGGTAAAAAGTTCCTTGCCGCCATCCTTAGCGTAATCGTCTATTCTTGAGAAAATATCTCAGATTGCTCAATTACGTCATTTTACGTAGTTTCTTCTCTGTCGCCCCTTGGAAGTTTGCAAGTCTTGTGCTACGAGAACATTTCTCAATACAGTGTTTGCTAAATGAATTTTATGGACTTCTAGCCTGAGCCCACGTCAAACAGTCTGATTCTTTTGTAGTATATTGATTATTGAGCAAGCAAATATAGTTAACTTTCAATTGAATTCAAAACCAAAGAATTATTTTGTGTTTCAATAATCTTTGACTTCACTCAAGTTGTTGTATGAATTCGTCAGGTTCCTTTGCAAATTCGACGGTAGGCATTCTGATGTAAGAGTCAACATTGACAGTTTTTTGTTCAATTTAGAGTGATAGGTAATGATGAAAATATTTTCATTCTTTTTGTTTTTTAATCAGCATGCGAAACGACCAGATGTTGGAAACTGGATTAGCTGCGTAGCCGTTGATGATGCTGAGCAGTGGCTGGTGAGTTAGCTAGCCTTCATGTTCTTAAAACAAAAAGGAAATTGAAATAAAAAGTAACGTTTAGTGGCGGAGCCATATTGTGAACACCAGGTTTCCGAGAGTATTTGATATTTATGGTACACTTACTTGGCCAAACTCACTGAAACTTTATAGCATGCTCAATGCTGGCCAAAAGTCTCAACGATGTTGTTCTTTGATGTTAACCCTATTTTGGTTGGGGGGGGGGTAAATTTGCCCCCCCCCCTAGTAGATTTTGTTTAATAACTCTGCTAGGAAGATATTTATAGCCATGAAACTTCTTGACTTTTTGCAACTACTTATTGTACAACTTCTCAAAAAGTTTCATTAAAATATTTTGAAAAATGAGGGGGCGGGAGACAATTTTCTGGGACTGACCCTGGAAAAAATCGCAAATTCTCAAATCTCAATTATCGCGAAAAAAGGAACGTAAGTTGAATATTTTGCAAATTTCTTTAGTAGTGTAGTGTTATTTGATGCATTTTATCACAATTATCATGTTTGGGTGGAAAATGTGCTCCAAATTTAATTTTATCGCGATTTTCCTGATTTTAGTCAATTTTGCCGCTTTTCTTGACCACACAAAGGAAAATGCAGACGTGAGCAAAAATGAGGGCCAATCTTAGGTTAATTTTTACATTTTCAGAAAGTACATGCCTGAGGCTATTAGCACACAAAATTTGGTCACTCTACCTATTACCAGTCAAGAGTTAGGTTGGGGGGCTTTTTTGCCCCCCCCAACCAAAATAGGACTATCAAATAGCCCAACCACCTGCAAAGCAATCCATACAGATTGACGGGGTTTCCGTGGTTACATAACGAAAAATGAAATGAAAATGAAGTGAGGATGAAGTAAGGATGAAATATATCAAGAAGGACGGGCAATGCGTTATTTCGTTGGAATGCAAGGACAATAACCTTGCAAATCAACATTGTTTCGGGGGATGCTCGAACTAATCGCTTTGGATAATAAAAAAATGGAAAGTGTGTCTTGAATTTTGCTAAGACAGAACTGTGTGAATTGGATTTTCATTATGGGACTGATTTTGGATTTTCGTGGTAGGACTGGGAAAGGGAATGGCAAAAATAATGGAGTTTGGTCACTTATGTCAACAAAAAGCAACTTGGATTGTATTCAAAATACAACTGGGAAAATGGGTTTAAGAACACCAGATCACTTGACTTTATCTGTACCTTTTTAAACTACTGTTAAATTCTTTTCCTGAAATGGTCGAAGTAGATACCCTGTTACTTGTGTTTTGGCGCAAAATTCAATGTTTTTTTAATCAATTGAAAATAAAACTCGAAAAATGCAACTTCAGTGCTGATTATGGCGGGAATAGTCACTAGGTCATCGAAGTTCCCACTATAAATGACACTTTCAACTCAATAATTACAACTCATCAGGAAAAACGATCCCAAATCACAAGTGACATCTTGTTTGAGACGGACGTTAAGAAGGGGGCTTGAAGTCAAAGTAAAGTAAGTCACGCTCATTGCTGTAACCGATTGACGTTTTATCCTTATCTTTCATATTTTTAGGTTTGTGGCGGAGGTCCTTATCTATCCTGTTGGCATATCTCATCTGCAACCATGACAACTGTACTCCCTACACCAAGCTCTTGTCCATTAACCGCTATATTTCATGAAGACAAGGTAATATTTTGTTGTTGAGGTTGTTGTTGAGTAGTCATGTGGTACAGCATAGCTAGACTTATGACGATGAGTCCCTTGTATCCCTGCGGTAAACCTTGCTCAAGAGGGACTCATAATGAAATAGTGAAAAACTTGGCCCTATTTTCTTCAATCATCAATGGAATTATGATGGAATCACGGCTTCGAATCTCAATCCCGTGGGAGTGTTTTCAATTCTTCAATCGAATAAAAAATTTTATCACATTTTCACCTTAACAATAGTTAATTGCAAATCTCGCAGTCTGATTGGTACTGTAGGAATCGCGAAGTTTAGGCCTAAGGCCCTGTTTATATGGGGAAAAACACCTCACCTGCCAGACCCGGGGCTGACAGGCGAGGTAAATTTCAGTCACTGTTTACATGAGATTTTTCACCTCACCTGTCAGCCCCGGGGCTGAGAGGCGAGGTGGATTGAAGTCTCTCTTCCGTGAAATCAGAAAGAACTGACCAATGAGAATCAACGAAAAATTTCACTTCACCTCACCATACCGGTGGTATTTCGTTTATATGGAAAAATTTCACCTCACCCAGGTGAGATTCCACCTCTGGTGAGGTGGGACTTCACTATACCGGTGGTGTTGCGTTCGTCATGTAAATGCGGTATCAAAATACAAAGGATTCTATTGGAAGGTGGAATCTCACCTCTCAGCCCCGGGTCTGGCAGGTGAGGTGATTTCCCCCATATAAACAGGCCCTAAATAGGGCCAAAGAGTAATATTATGAGTCTTTATTGACTGAAGTGCCATCATCAAGTCAAAGAGCACAGGGAAACAAGAGACTCATCGTCATAAGTCTACAGCGTGGCCCTATAGCCTTTACAAAACCAAGTTATTCTCGAATTAGAAGCACGTGAGATTTTGTCACAACGCATGAACACAAATGCAAACCAGACCAACTTGGTTTTAAAGTAATCTTAGGCAACTGCAACGACACCTACCTGGTGGGGGAGGGTGTCACTTGAGTTTCCAAGATACGGGGTTGTGCCATTCAAATAGCAAAAGTACCACCCATGAATCGGTAAATTTTTCTGAAAATAATACCCATCAATCCGGAAATGCCGATAAAGCTCGCCAATAAATGAAAATTTCTACAAAAAACCATACCCATAAATCTGGGAAAATTAAAAATTGGTGAAAACCATACCCATAGATCCGGACTCTATCATGAAAAAGGTCCCTAAAAATAGTGCAACCCCGTATCATAGACGAGTTAAGTTACCCCCCCCCCCCTCCTCCGGGAAATTGTGACAGATGTAACGAAATGTCCTTTGATTCCATACACAGGATCGATAATAACGAAGAAAGAAGTCGAAATGTGTTTACTCATAATTATTCACATCAAAAAGTCCGCTAAAACTAAGGATCAAAGTAATATATATACTTAATCTAAAACAATAGTTACATATAATACAAAAGAAGATTGACATCTAAAGTACTGCGCATGACCAAGAAGGAAAAGTAAGACATTCATTCAATCAAATCAGCGTGATAACGAGGCTAAAGGAAATGACATATTTGTAGGCAGTATTCCTGCTACAACACCCGTCAGTCAACCAGCCTCGCCTTTCAGATTTCTGTTTGTCCAATTATTTGATTAAGTTCTCCGCGCATTGGACTGGGATATACCACCAGTCCAGATCGGATATATCGCTTTTTATGTAAAATCAAGCATGCAAACCATTTCTATAAATGTTATCAGGGGACATTTCTTCTCACATAGCCCCATGCATAAATACCCCCATCTTACCTAACGCTCCATAACATTATTCATTTGATTTATGCAGTGGTGTAGAGATATCAGTTTTGTTTCAGGATTTCTTTCAATTTGAATACTTGTATTGCCTAATAGTCCTCTTCATTTAGATTCTGTCTGGTGGTAACGAACCAAAAGTCTTCCATTGGTCAGTCAATGGCGAAAAACAAGCAGAAGTACCCGCAACACCGAAATCAATTTATTCCCTTGCGGTCAATAACAAGTCTTCATCCAACAAGGTAACTGGAAATTTGATAATGAAATATACATTTTACTTAGGGGTCAGTCATTTATAACTCTGGGTACAGGGGAGGGTTAGCATAGGTTTCAAATCTTTAAAAAGCTGGGTGTAAAATTTTATGACCTATTTCTTTGAACTGAATCGCTTCAAAGAAACTTGAACTATTTTACAGTAAATCTGCCGTTGGACTTTTCTGAAATCTTCAATACTTTCAGAATTACAGCGTTTTTCTTCTTTTTTTTTAGAATTCAAGAAAGTTTTCGAAAAAAACTTTAAACTATCGTAATTTCTAAACCTGTTGACGAAGGGTCAAGTAACTTTCAAGAAAATCATAGTTTATGGATGCCTACAATATGGTATCAAGCAAAACTCTTTCACTCTTCTGGTTTGTGATTTAGAAATTTGATGACGTCACATCATAAAATGAGCTGAAATGAGAAATAGGCTGTAATTCCGACAAATATTCAAGATTTCGGAAAAGTCCAACGGTAGAATCATAGAAAAGTGGCTAAAGTTTCTTTCAAGTCATCCAAATTAAAGAAATAGGTCAATGAATTTACACCCGCCCTTTTTCGCAGATTTAAAGATTTGGAACCTATGCTGGGAGGGTTAGGATTTCTATGTTCACTGCTAGGAACACCGCAAAGACACGAAAGAAGAGGCGACTAGTTTTTCTTTGAATATTGATTATATATACACAAGCTGATATTTTGCCTCGGCATACGAGGCTACTTCAGAATTCCTAACTTGGTTAAAAGTTCTCACACCCTTGCCAGTTTTCCTCAGACATTTTCTATACCTCATTGAAACATTTGAAAGAAATTTCATACCGCAGTGGCCATTTATCAAATTGTTAGCTTCGTCAAAAAAGTTTCTGTTTTATGACCGAGGCAGAATATAGGAGAGCAAAGCTATTTCCACCCAATGAAACACTTCTATGTGCTGCAAATAGTGACGGAGCCAGCAGCACTCAAAAGTGAGCTTGGCGTAGCCGGAGGAAAATTTTGTGTGACCACGCCCTTCAAACACTCAGAAAACGCAGGCAACGCACTTTTTCGGAAATTTAGGGCAATTATTTGCCAGGAATATTCATTAGATCTTTTAATTGCATGACAAAAACGCTGGATCTGACTTACCCCTCCTGAAAGATCAGCTTTATTGCACTTTTGTACAAATCTCATAAACCATCTTTTGGAAGAGTGGGGAGTCCGGCCCCCCTCCCCATCCCCCGTGGCCCCTCCTCTGCCTGCAAATTAGCTGGAAGTTTTGTTCAATTGTAATGGAAGATTGGAGGCTGCCATTAATAGACAAGCTAGCCTTTCATATGTAGGAAGATATGGTAGTCCGAGCGGCATTTCACTCCCAAGAAATCTCGTACGCCTCCGTAAAAAATCCTTTTGTTTTCAAGAAAGTCCATCAAAAATCCGTGAAAATTTTTTTGTTCTGAAAAAGTGGCATGAGTGAACTGCCCTCGTGGTAGTCCATATGCTTTTGCATATCACTGAATAAATTTTCGTGGGAATTTACCTTGACAATTTCATTCCCCCCTCAAAAGTTATTGTTCAAAATGTTTCATACCCCAAATTTTCCTTTGGGTAGTTTGTTATATTCGCACCAGTTCTAACCTGCCCTGATACCCACAGTTATGAATCACTGACTCTCATTTACGCCTCTTACATGGACAATGCATGTATACAACTACATTAGCAACTAATTTCATTAAATGTCTGCTTCAAATAAGATGTCAGGTGAAATTTTCGTAACAAATAAATTTTTTCAACAAATATTAAGACTTTCGCCTTTATTTTCAGTGTTTCCAAACGCAATAAATTGAATCAATGTTTTGATTTTCAACTTTGAACGAGCAGTGAAATCTTCGTTGTTTCGGTTTCTGATCCGGGTTCTGATCTTACAACGCAACAACGTGCTGTGACCTGTTTCAGAGGTGTCAAACGCAGTATTGAAGATCGGTTTCGTTTTCTGTTGCTAAGCAGTGCAATATCCTTTAATTTTTGGGAGATATTCCCTTTCACCTAACCGCTGTTGCCCTATCAGCCAAGAAAGACTGCTTTTCAAGGGGCAGTACACGTTTTTTTTTAATAAGAAACTAGGATCAGGCCATAGTACTAAAAGTTTCTTAATTTCACAAGAAATTTTGTCCATTTTAGTACTAAAAGTTTCTTAGTTGGTTTCTTATTTTTTGAATGCGGAATTATCAATGTGGTCGCTAACACTGCGACAAATATGATTCTTGACATTTAAAACATCATAAAGGAATAAACAGTGTTCTGTTATGTCGAAAACACAAATGCTTAGATGATATTGCTCAAGAATAAAGGTTCAACGATCTATTTGCTATAATAACCATGCTTTAACTTTGAAAAGTTTCTTAGTACTTCTCAGACATAGTACTAGAGTTTCTTAAAATTTTGACCATCTTAGTACAAGTTTCTTATAAACCAGTTTCTTATATAAAAAAACGTGTACTTAAAATCTCACAAATTATATTCATGTATTATATTGCGATGATAGATCGATAGTATAGATTTAGCAAAATATATAAACATTTTGAAAACGGTGAAAAACGTGATGGTTGCAGAATTTGAGCTAGCGTTCACGCGATGCCGGAAAAATTTGAAGACGGTAGGAAATTTGACGATACAAAGCTCGGTGCAAGCCCTTGACGCCAACGAAATGTACTTAAACCCTAAGAATCGATCAGTCTCGTTCCAAAAACGTCGAAAAATGATCTGTTTTCATCATTTTCGAGTGTTCACACGATGCCGTTTCCAAAATGTGTCGGTTAGAGTTCCGTTTTCAAAATCTGCTGTTTGCGAAATCTACCGGCTAAAATTTGCCATTTTCGTGTGAACGGGAGGCCTATCTATCACATTTTTCACCGTTTTCAAAATGTGCTGGCGTCGTGTGAACGTAGTCGAAGTGGTTCCAAACTCCAGCAGCACGATATGAGAATGCCCGCTGACCATCACATATTGTCAATCGTTGGACTTCGAGATCAGTAGCAGTATTTCTCAAATTTTCCATGCTGCACACAGGTAGCGAATATTATTGTCAGCATAGAGCTCAAATCTTTTAAAAAGGTGGGTGTAAAATTCTATTACATTTTTCTTTGAATCAAAGTGCTCTAAGGAACTTCAGGTAACTTGCAATAAATTTGCCGTGGCAATTTCTTGATACCTTGACTACTTTCAAAATGGTGGCATTTATTAATTTTGAGGCTGTGACGTCATCAAATTTCTAAATCCTTCACCAGAAGAGCAACATATTTCTGCTTGCAACCATGTTGTAGACCTTCATAAAATGGTTTTCTTGAAGATTGTATCAATTTCTCTCGATTAATTTAAGATTTACGATGATTTTAATTTCTTCAAAATTTTCGATGAATTTTTGCAAAATGAGTCAAAATGTCAGGTGAAATTTTCGTAACAAATGAATTTTTTCAACAAATATTTAGACTTTCCATACAACTCTTAGGAACATCCCCAAATGACGCAATGTTGAGACAGGTAACGGAAGCAAATTACATTCATACGAATAATCCGGAATTGAACGCTAAGGAGGAGTGGGGAAATTCGAACGTTCCTAGAACTCGATTCGATCAAAGATCAAACGAATCGAACTTAATCAACAACTGGCAAGCTATCGATTCGATTCATTAACTCACTGATGAGGCTGCCGATGGGCAGCGAAATATTTCAGGTAAGGATGTTTAGTTTTAACATTATTGTTAAGTTATTGCATGTGTCTTAAAGAGAATGGTCACCAAAACAGATTACCAAACTACAACTAGTCAAAATGCCGCCATTTTGAAAATAATCAATATATCAAAAAATTGCCACGGTAGATTAAAAGCAAATTACCCAAAGTTCCTTTCAAGCGCATGAATTCAAAGAAAAATGTGATAAAATTCTACACCCACTTTTTTAAAGATTTGAAAGATTTGAGCCGTATGCTATTATTGTCTTAATTGAAGCAACAGAAGACTATTAAATACCGTGTCTCTTATTGAATGCCGTGCCGCTGTGTTTCCTTTTCAAACTGCATTCTAACCCAAACTGTGCTGCCTAGGCCACTCAAACCCGACAAACTTCCCAAAGACAGCACAGTTTGGGTTGGACTGCCTCTTTGCACGGAAACACAATAAAATAAAAACAAGGTATTAGGTATTAACTGGGCCTAGACAGAACAGTTTGAATTGGAGTACAGTTTGGAAAGGAAATACAAGGAAAAAACAAAGAATTTTCAAGTCTTCTGTTATTTGATTAACACGATGATACTTGTTACATGTGTACTACATGTCGAATTTTTGTAAACATTTCAGACAGGTAATCTGGAATCGTTATCCATGCTGTTCCTCTGTTGCAGGTCTTAACAGTTTCTGGAGACAGCACAAAAATCGATGTATGTACGAATTTCAACTATCAGGCCTTTGCATTCAGGTTTTAAAGCAGCTTGCTGGATAAGAAAAGTTATTCAGAAGAACGAAAGCGTGAGACGTGGTGTTCATGATCAATAGAAGAAGATCTCTCTTGATATTTGGCAGAACTCGGGGATACGGGACACACGGATAAATCACGTCATTAGATTTTAATGAATTTCCCCGAGGGATCCACTCCCATACCAATCCTGTAAGATAGCTAGTTGTGTTCCTCTTTTGGAGCACAATTAATGAGAAATGGCTCGGGTGCAAAATAGCTGAAAACGATACCCTGTTAAGCTGCACATACCCGGTACCAAAAATAGTTAAGTGCCCCCCCCCCATGTTGGTTTTCTGTACGCAGTTTACTGAATTTGTAAATTTCGGACTTGCATCTGAACGATCCGTGTTGGCCATTAAAGAAGTTGTTTTTGTTTTTCACGAATATGAAGCAAATAGATTTAATAATTAAAGGCGAAGCAAAAGAGAATAAATTATGAGACCCTTTCGACAGTGTCATCATCATCATTCAGTGACTGCTTCAGTTCAGAAGATTCGTCGTTACTCCTCTCCAGTAGTCACGATCTTCAGCTCCTCTTATGCACTGCTCAAAGTTTAACTTTGTCCATTCCATGATGTTTTTCATCCACGATTTACGGGGACGTCCCCTTGGTCTTTTCGCACATACTCTTCCTTCCAACAATGATTTTTGCATCTTGTCTTTTCTTATTAAATGTCCAAAATATTGTGTCTTTCTCATTTTTATGTTCTTTTCTAGTGACAGACCTTTTTCATTTACACGTTTTAACACCTCCTCATTTGTAGTGTGACTTGTGTATGAGATCTTAAGCATTTTTCGATACATCCACATTTCAAAGCTGTTTATTTTCTTACATGTATCAGCGTTAAGCGTCCAGGTTTCGCTTGCATATAAAAGCGTTGATAAGACATAACATCTGGCTAAGCGTTTTCTTGTCTCGATCTCAATGTTTCTTGCTGTTAAAACATCACTCATATTAAGGAAAGTCTGTCTTGCTATTTCTATACGTTGTCTTATTGCAGTATCTGATCTACCATCAGATGTGATCGTTTGTCCTAAGTACTTAAAAGTTTCCACTTGCTCTAGAGTATTTCCATCCACATTTATATCGACTTTAGGATTCTCTGGATCTCGACTGATTACCATTGTTTTTGTCTTCTTTATATTCATTTTTAAACCTCTCTTTAAACTTTCTGATTTGACTACATCTACAATTAGTTGCAGACCCTGTGCCGACTCCGCAATTAGGGCAGTGTCATCTGCATACCTAAGATTAGTTATAATTTTCCCTCCTATGTTCACACCAGGTAACTTGTCGGCTTGCTTGAATATATCCTCTGTATATAAATTAAATAACTTTGGTGACAGAATGCATCCCTGCCTCACTCCTCTTTTGATAGCAAAACTGTCTGATTCACCTTCTTCTAACTTTATGCTGGCTGTTTGATTCCAGTAAAGGTTTTGTATCATTCTCAGATCCATTGCGTGTATGTCACATGATTTTAACTTACTCATTAGTTGGTCATGGTAGACCCTGTCAAAAGCTTTTTCGTAGTCAATGTAGCAGACAAATACATTCTGCTTTACTTCTAAATATTTATCGAAAATCAGCCTTAGATTTAGTATTCCTTCTCTCGTTCCTACACCTGAGCTAAATCCCGATTGTGTCTCTTCAATCTCCTGATCTATTGCTTTCTCATTTCTTCTCAGGATCACTTTAAGTATAACTTTGGTGACATGGCTTATCAAACTAATTGTTCTATGTTCTGAGCATTCCATTGTGTTTTTCTTCTTTGGTAGTTTAGTGAAAATAGCATGGGTGAGATCATGGGGCATAAATCCCGATTTGTAAACTTCTTGACAAATTTTTACTACAATGTTAATCGTTGTATCGTCTAACGCCTTTAAATGCTCTATCATCACACTATCTGTCCCCGCTGCTTTTCCTGTCTTTATGTCTTTTATCGCCAACATAATCTCCTCCTTAAGTAATTCTAGCCCTTCGCCTACTTGACTATTTAAAGAATCTGATCTATTTTCGTCTTCATACAGTTCTTTGATATATTCTACCCATCGCTTTGCAACTTCTTTTTTTTCAAATAGAACACGACCGTTCCGGTCCTTGATACATCCACTCGACGTTTTGATTCCTCTCTTCCTGTCCGTGATTTCTTTCACTTTTTTATGCATTTCCCTCATTTTATGGGACTTTTCAAGATCTTCTACTTCTTTACATAATGAATTGTACCACTCCTCTTTGCGTTCTTTACATCTCTTTTTTATCGTCTTGTCTATTTGCTTATACTCTGAAGTTCCTTTCTTTTCCCTTCTCTCTTTCATCATTTCTAATATATCCTCTGTCATCCACATCTTATCTTCCTTTCTTTTCTTCTTAGGAAGTACCTTATCTTGCGCTGCAATGATGCTAGCTTTGAAACTATCCCATTGTTGATTTATTTTATCTTCTTCTTTTTCATATTGTTCTAATTCTTCTATCATCAAAGCATCAAATCTATTTCGAACTTCAATTGCAAACTGCTCTCTATATTCAACTTGTTTTAACAAATTTACTTCATAACTATCCTGACGCTGAGACTTCTCTGGTAATTTCAGCTTCAGTTTTAGCTTTGTGACAAGAAGATTATGGTCGGACATTACATCTGCTCCTGGATATGTACGAACATCTTTGACGTGATTTTTGAAACGATTTTTTACTAAACTAAAGTCAATCTGATTACGATGTTGATCACCACAGGGCACATCCATGTGTATAGCCTACGTTTGTGGTGCTGGTAAAATGTGTTGGTGACAATCAAATTCTCTTCTTGACAGAACTGGATTAATCTCTCTCCTCTTAAATTTCTATCTCCAAGGCCAAATTTGCCAGTTATATGACCAGTTTCCTCTTTCCCTACTTTCGACAGTGTAGCGATAAGTAATTAGGATTTCTAACGTTGTCCTTTCGGCCGCTTCTAGTAAACTGCACTCAAAACACATCGTGTTTTTTGTGCAAAGGCAACCGTGTTTTCTGTTTGGTATTTGCCAATCAGCTGAATAGCAGGTTACCAGGTAGCCCTGGGGGGGTACATAGCATATCGACGATACGGGTATATGCCGCCCATATGGGTGCAGTGGGTTAGGCTGAAACTTCCCCAATAGTTGTTTAAAATGGGTAGTTTCCCGTCGTAATTCATCATAAAATGGGTGTGAAGGCAAGTTTTTTGGTAATTAGAAAAGGGTACCTTTCTGAAAAGCCGGCGGCAGACCCCCGTCTATCCATAAGTCGTGAACCCCTCCCCCCTTCCGAGGCAGTTGACCCTAGAAAGTACCATTTGCCTGGCCATGTGCTGAAGGAAATAACATTTGGTTTCGGTACTGCTCTTTTAGATTTCATTTTGTGCATTAAGATCTAGTACCACACGCCTCGTTGTGCCGTGGAGTCGAAATTGACTTGAGACATCATTCTGTGTTTACAGGGTGACGAAATGAACCAAGAAAATCTTGGTCCTCTGGTTGAGATTTTTCATTTTGTGAAATTTTTTTCCTAATTTCAAGCTCACTCATAACGGGTGCAAATTTCATCTCGGGAAATCTGGAGATTGGTTGAAATCCTACCCTGATCACAGGAAGTACTACTGTTCATAAACTGGGGGCGACCGAATGAGTTTGGTTTCGGCTTTCCTCAAGGCTCTCTCTTGGGCCCCCTACTTTTCAGCTCATTTCAGTATTTACCAAACTGGTATCATAGCAATTTAGTGGCATATTTTTGGGCTAATTCCAAACTCATTTTTCCCAGAGAGCTTTTAGCAAGTCCTGTCTTAAAGATATATTTGTCGATCTATTAAAGAACAGTTGTCACCCAGTGTACTTTGCGGGCAGGCTATTATTTGGGATTCTTCCATTTTTGAACTGATGAGAATCAATAGTTTTCACTAAAGCCACATGGGATTTTCAGACCGTGTGAGATTTCAGCATGCTCACAAAGGACCTTGGGTAGTTATGGCACTCTAATAATCCGGAATATTCCTTCAAAAACACCATGGGTAGCTAGAAACTACAGTTATGTTTCAGTGGCTGAGGAAAATTTATATCTTTCTGCGGAGGAGGTGTCGGAGTTACTTGGAAGGAGAACCGTTTCTTTTTTTCTTCTCTCGTCTCTTACGCTAGCTCTTCCGTAGTAGCAAATAATTCCATCCTCTGCGAAAGAACAAGGCGGCAATGGAGCACTACTGCGGTGTCTATTCGCCCATGGAAACACTGCACAAGTTAAGAGGAAGCACTTTGCTTTCCAATTCTAAACCATAGAAATGTTCTAAACTGACGCGGAAAAGCTAGCCTGCGTGCAAACTCTACAGTCGGTGCGGAGGAGCGAAAAGGAGGAGGCTCCCTGAAGAGTCTGCGCAACGGCGACCAATTTTGTGTTTTGAGTTCTCAGATTTTGTGGAACCGTCGGGGATTGCCTGCACGATTTAAATATTGTTCTTACTCATGTTCAGCCTATTTTGCGTGTAATATTATACCAAACATTATACCAAAATTTTTTTCAAGCAGAACACGCTGAACACAGGCAAGAACAAAAGTTAAATCGTGCAACCATTCCTTGGCGGTTCCACGAAATCTGAGAACTCAAAACACAAAATTGGTCACCGTTGCGCAGACTCTACAGGGAGATTTCTTCTCCTTTTCGCTCCTCCGCACTGACTGTAGAGTCTGCACGCAGGCTAGGAAAAGCGGGCGTAACTCGTTTGACTCATCTCGTGTAAATAAGAACATGTTTTTGGTAGATTTTCAGCCTGAATTTATATCTGATTACACTTGTCCAATTTTACGTGTCATTTTTCTGATAGTTCTATAAATGTGTTGTTATGATTCAGAGTGTCATTCTTGCAAGAGTAGATAATAGCATGTTTTCAGAGATTGAAATAGCATAGAAGGATTCATACTTCAGCTGGGCGTTTCACACTGCAAATATAATGTACACATTTGGCGAAAATCCGTTTGCTTTCCAGGGAAATCGGTAAAAATTTCTGAAACCCTGTTTTTTGACAACACCCTGTTCTGAAAGTTTTTTACAGTTCTCATCATTTGAATCCTCAGCTTATCTTTAGTGAAATAATCGGTTCGATTATTTGGATTTCTTAACTGAAGGAAATCCTTGAAGAGATTTTTCTGGTCGGTGAAGTTTCTTAATCTCCTATCGATCTGAGAGTTTGGTTTCTCTCATAAAGATTTTCTCATAACACCGTGTATCTCTCTGTAAGAAACAGCTTGTACACCGAAAATTGAAATTAATTAACAAAGTCCGGCTTATTTTACTTTACTTTCACTTTTAATAACTCGTAAGGAACTCTTACTACTAAAAAATGTGGCTCAAATTCTTAAGTTCCCATCGACAAAGACGTGTATAGCCATAGGCGTAGGAGACAGGGGGGCTGGGGGGCTGCAGCCCTCCCAACTTTGGAAAATTTGCAAAAATCAGCAATAATCGGGCAGAAAATCGGCCTAAAGTGGGGCAAAACAAACAGGCAAAACAAACAATGGTAAACAATGGATCTTCTATCGGGCAGCCCCCCTAAATTTCATTTCCCCATACGCTTATGTGTATAGCATTGAGCTAAAGAAACATCGGTATTAACCGCGGGCCCGAGTTTTTCATCGGTAAATGTGTGTGCATTTGAAATCGGATAAGAGGGCAAGGTAAGGGCAATACCATAGATACGATTTGCAAGCCAGCATGATGCCCCAGACTTATTTACTTGGGCTGGACTCGTCCTTATTTGATTCCAGTGAAGATAATGAAGATAGAATTAAGCCTAAACCATCATTTCTTTAACCTTGCACGTAAGCAATTGGTACTGATTGCAAAATTTGTGCATGTGCTTGTTTATTTTCTGGTGGAATTTTCAAGAAAATAGCAGCTGCATTGTCTGCCTAATGACGTCACCTATTGTTGTGCTTGTGGTCCGGGGGCTAGACTTCGTCATGCTTCTCGAGCTGCTAGAGGCATTGCGTAATGTTTCAGAGTTGCGGGGGCGCAAGCGTCTGCGAATTTGTGAGAATACGCCTGGCAACGGATGAGGTTCTGTTGCCAAGATGAGAACCTGGACAGGGACAGCTCGGAAAGCTCAGAAGTTTGGAAGTTTTTCCGAACTTTACTTGTCCAACTCTTCGTTTTTCCCCACGCCAAATACGAGAACAAGGACAGGATTTCCAAATTTGAACGAAATAGACAAACTTAATATGCCTCATTTAGAGTGGGGTTTCATGGAAAAGTTTTCAAAGAATGGATCCAGTCTTGGTAAAAATAAATCTTGATTTTATTTGGGAAAAGGGATGTTTCGTCCTTGAATAAGCCCACAGCACCAAAAGTTTCGCAAAACCGAGGTGCATCTCAAAAAATCTCGTACACCTTTTGCGAAAATCCATCTGTTTTCAATAACAATCCGTCAAAATCCTCAGAATTCCTTTTGTTCTGAAAAAACCCAGCACGTAATTTAGCAGTTAGATAGATATGGAAGTTTCTCTCTCGGTCATCCTGGTATAATTTTCTTATTTTAGAATTTTAGTTGGCTTTTCGTATCAAAAACTTATGTTTTCTTCGAGCCTGATTCTTGTACTCTACGGTTTCTCATTTTTCACAACCGGTTAGATGACGTTTTCCAAGGGACAAAGCACTCCTAAGCCCATCCTAAGAACTCCTCAAAAGATCCTGATATTCTAAGATGTCTCGAAAATCTCTGAAACCTTCGCACTGTTCAGATAGCATTGGGTTATTAAAAATTAAAGGCAGTCTGTCGTGCTTTTGATTGGGTGATAATGACAATACAAAGAATAGGAAATTTGAATGGCTGATAATCCTCTGACTTTCTACGGCCATAAAAAGTCACGAAGATTAGCCCTCCTTTGTTTCAAATTTACAGATTCACAAAGAAATCCGTTGTGTTGATCTCTGATTGTAGCGGCCAATCAGATACGTGACAGACTGCCTTTAAAGGGAAAAGACACGTTTGTCGGCCACACTTCGATCACACCTTTGCGCGTTAGTGAAAGCACTCTTTCTTATTCACTGGAGACTGAAGAGTTCGTGTTGCACACCAAGAAGGAAGTCCAACATGGGACCCAAGGGATCATTTAACACCTGACCACAACATATCTAATTGCCAATCAAATTTTTGTGTATTTTTGTATCAGTGTCACTTGGCAACCAGGTGTCTCAGCCACAATGGACTAATTTGAAGATAGCCAATCAGAAACCCCACAAAAGACTCTTTGTTTCATGTAATTAGTTCAAGAAAAAGCTCGCAGAATCGAAATCCCACGCTGCGGAGGAGACCAGCTTGAGCCGCATGACAAATATATTAAACTGGTCGAAGAAACGGAGCAGCGAGCGAGAAGGGTTCCAGTCGTCATGAACGGTTCCCAACTCAGCTACCTTCTCTGGCCTGCTTCTGTCTAAAAGATGGACGGAGGACCACAAAGAGGTCAAGTATTCGCAGCTGAAAGAATACTCAAAAGAAGGATCAAAAAGGTAGTATGATTTTCCTTGCAAGTAATTTTGTCTAGGCTTTTCAAATCGACCACTTCGACCGACTCTTAGTTAGGCCCTATTATCTATCAGTAGGTATACTGGTCCCACTCGCAGTTTCGCCTGTTTTAATCGCTCTGTACTTTATATTCCTTTAGTGTATTAATATGCATAAGATATTTTCAGTTAGAACAAGCGTCGAACAAATGGTCTTGTGAACCCGTGGTAGCTTTAGGGCTGTTTGTTTATTTCCGAGCTTTTTGTGCGCGATCTGTTCGCGTTCCGCGATTGCCTGTTCCCTATCAGGCTGTGTTGTTATGTTCAATAGTCGAAGCTACTACTGCAACCTTTGGTTGCCCTTCTCATAAACAGGTTATTTGCTGTTAGTCACTTAATTAGTGATAATTAGTGATATGAACTACGTAATCATATGTAATCTTTTTGTATAAGATATGGTATAAATGGAGGAAAAAAGACGAAAAATGCAACCATGATCTGTTTTGATTTTGACTTTGTTTTGAAATTTGTTTCCGTTTTGTTTTCAGGGAAAAATAGAGTATTTGGTTAAGTGGCATGGGTACTCGCAGAAGTAAGTATATGTTGGAGATGATAATGAAAAAATAAAAGGAATAAAGCGAGAAGATTTCACAAGAATCACATCCAAATTTGAAGACCAGACTTTAAACATAGCTCACATCTGAAGTTTCACACCAAAAAATTTTTTTCAAGCCTTATTTTGGAGATTCTTGAAAAAGTCCTGAAAATATACCTTTTCCAAATGTTATGGAAAATAAGAAATATAGGCATGCGTTGAGATAAATAGTATTGATGGAAACAAAGCCGTAGATTGTATGTAAGCTGTCCCCAGCATTGGATATGCATGTATTTTCAAAAATAAGCCTTTTTGAGCAAAAATCCACCCTTGGTCAGGTAACACTAACAGTTCTGGTTAGCTATTGACTTTCCAGACTGGAATTGGTATATGTTATGCCACATTTAAGTGATGGACAGACTCAATCTAAACAACAAAAATGCCAATAAAACAAAAGAAACTCATATACAGCATACCCAAATTCCATTAGGGTTGACTCTCTATTTGGTGTCCTCTCTAGATTTCTCTGGGCATTTTCCAATATTGTTATGACCCTGTATGGAAAGTGTGATACTTTCACACCCAAGAAAAACAATAGGATATTCAAATCAGACAATAGATAGACAAAAGGGGCCCTTTTTGCACAATGGAGGTCTTGGTGAAAGTTGCCCTACTTTCCATTACCAGATTACAGTATGACCCCAAGTATTACCATTTACCCCTGCATACCATGTCAGAATTAGCATTTTATTTCCTTGAAGCTTTGACAAGATACTCATGAAGTTTCTGTGGATTTCCTCTAAATTACCAAGACATCCCACATCTGATTGCAAAGATAAAACTTGTCTCACAGCTGCCAGACCAAAATGCTGTTACCATTATCTGTTATTATCTTTTGACAGACTGTGGATTATTTAACACCAATATTACCCTACCCCAGCCTTTGAGGCTGGACCAAGGCAACACCTATTGTATTCCGCTAATGGCCATTTTCCTTCAAAAATCTTTAATCATCAATTTTGCAGAAAATTTTCTGACTTTCTCATGAACAATATTTAGCCAGCAAGTCTTAGACTTGTACCAAGTCTGTTTTTTGCACAATTCAGGCATTGCTAGTTTCTGCTTTGCCTTGACCTAATCAGCTAAGATTTGCTTTGACCCATTTCAAGCATCATTTGATTTCTTGGTGCCATGAAAAATTGTCCCATGTAGTCCAAAGTAGAACAATACTGAAATGTCCCAAGAGTATGGTCACATGACTTGAAATGGGTTAAACAAACCTTAGCCACAGGAAAACTTTTTCATGTAATAGACTTGAATTGAGCACAAAATAGATTTTGAGCAAGTCTAGGTCAGTAGGAGCAAATAACCTCCTAAAAACCAAAGAACCTCCAAGAACCTCCAGTACTCCTTAAAATCTCCATGCTTTGGAAAACTTGCACTGTTTTTGTGGTAATGATTCTTTTCAGAAAGAAGTAATCTAAATTGTTTTTCCTTCACAGATACAACACTTGGGAACCTGAAGAAAATTTGTTAGATCCACGACTACTGAAAGTCTTTGCAGACAGCCAAATGCATAGCAGGTATGGAAAAGAGCATTCATTTTTTCTCTGAAAAACGACTCCTTTGCAAGAAACCCTTGGGATTCTTACTAAAACTGTTTTTGCTATTCTGTCTTTGGCAATTTACCAAAACAGGATCTCTCTTTGAAAGAGGAAAGCAATTTCAATTAAAACTTTTGGAATGAGAATGGAAACAGGATGTTCAACAAGGAAGGCCTTTTTCTTAACCGATTGGGAGGGGCTTAAGCCTGTTGCTTTTTTCCTCCTTGAAAAGAATTAGATTGCCTACCACAAATGGTGGAAGATATTTTTGAATTTAGCAGAGTTTTTGCCAGATTTTCCCCCCTCCTCCCAAAGGGGATCTTATTAGCCAGGGCCTTAGGAATCAGCTCAACTTTGGGGCACATTTTTTCTATGGCAGGAAGGAACACTTTCTGAGCATAGAAAGGGCACTTCTTTGTTTTTTTTGCAAAATCTTACAGGCACATGCCCCCATGCCCCCTGTTTCATATGGCTATGCTCATCACATTTGCATATGGTGGAGGGTAAATCAAAGAAGTCCTCAGGCAACCCAAAAGTATCAGTTTTGCTTCATTGCAACCTAAAATATCAGCTCATTTTACATTTTAAACAGTCATGTAAACAAATGTTAGATATTCCAAAACAATGAAAACTGATGTCAGTGGCCTTAACCCTCTCAGGTGCTGTGTCCCACTTTTGAATTTTTTTGTCCCACTTATAATGAAAAAATCAAAGTTGTCAGAAATGGATTAAATTTGGCGCAAAGATTAAATCTGGGGCTGTGATTTTGAACCTGCTTTCAAGTTTTGAAAATTTTGTCACTTTTTGTCTTTTGTCCTCATGTCATTTTGATCATATTTGATGCCCAAAAAGGTATCAAGGCCATAATACCAGCTCATTTGGATTAAAAAAATTTCACTTTTGGCATTTTTTGACCCAAAAATATTGGACATACCTGTGGTATGTACATGTGCTGAGTGCCCCCCCACGCTCATCCTTCCAAAGCATTGATGCAATTTTTGCATGCCTATGAATATCCCTAAAATTCCAGCTGTACTCAGCAAATTGCACACAAGCCTGTTCTATTGCTCTGAAAACAGCCTCCCTCCCAAAGATTTTTTATATTTAACTAAAATCAACAATGATACAACTAATTGCACCATTGACAGTGGAAAAGGTATAACATCATTGAGTTCCCACTGCAAATGGTGCTTACCATATTTCAAAATACAACTTTCATAATCTAGAATAAATAAAAGAAAAGGAAAAAATAACATGGAGGGAAATTGAATAAAACGTGTAATCATAGTGTAAGTGCCTGTGCAGCAAAAACAATGCCTATGATGCTACTCAAGTACAGTGTTACAATACAATATCAATCGTCTTTCCTTACCAATGATTTCCTAAGATTCAGCCAATGTAGAATCAGCAATTTCCTGTGCATGATGGTTGCAATAAAAATTTCTTGAATTTTTCACAGAGGAAAGAAGAGGTCTCGATCCTCAGTCTCAGGTGGAAAATGGGCAAAACGCTCAAAGCATGAGGTATTTATGTTTGCGTTTTTATAGCAAGAGAACATAGGCCTGTCTTCTTTGCATAGATCTGTAGTGGTTTTAGGAAGCAGCTTGGGGCTAGGGTCCCTCTGTTGGGAGCACAAACCCAGGCCTAACCATGAGAATTTTATTCGGGGAACAGTAAATGGCTCTGTCGCAATGTCCAATCAAGGTATTCATGAATGAGCCAGTAGAAAACAATAGAAGAATAGATTTCTAGGTGGCAATCTACTTTTGCTGAACAGTCTTGAGAACAATCTGCAGCTGCCTTAGAGCATCTGGTGGGAGCCTGGAAGGGAGCAAGAGCTATGGTTCTCCTCAAGCAACCATCAAGTCTGCTCTAACCCCCATCAGGGAAGGATCATTACATTGTCTGGGATCTCAAACAGGGGCAGCACCAGGAGGTGGCCCAACATTTTCTTGCGTTGGTATTCTTCTTGAGCAAAAACAATGTGGAATTCTTTCCATTATCCACCCTCACTTTTTCAGGGCTGGCACTGCCCCAGATATCAAACAGGAAATCTGATTTATCTCAGTATAGAACCTTTTGAAAGTGTTGTGGCGCAGTGGTGTAATCATTTGGCCTTACAGTCTGGACAGTCAGGCAGAGTGGGTTTTGATACCCAGTAGGGCTCCATCACTTGAGCATCAGAGCAGGGGGTCGTGGACTTGATTAGCGCTTCTCTACTTCTGCGATTCCAGCGCTTGGTGCTAAAAACCGCAACTTCACCTTTTTAGATCTGAAAATATCAGCTCCCATGCCAACTTGTCTCCTTGTCTGGCAAATTCTGCCACCACCCCTGTTGTAGATGCAACCAACAGAGCTGGCAGGGTCCTGTGAAAAATCTCACTGGTAAAGCCAATCCTAGCCTATGAATAGACTGGCTCCTGCATCTGTGATTAGGAAAGAAAGTTAATCGACTTTAGCTCAGGGATGATAATTCGAATGCTCTGCTGTCTTGATAGCACGTAAATGCGCCATGCTTTGACGAAATGTTTCATGCAATGCATTTTCCCTATCAGGATTCTGACGATTCGGGAGAAATAATTTCGATTGGCTCTGAAGAACACGGTAATGGAAGTATCGCCGGCGAATCAGGTTCGCCACATAGCAATTACGGCGATGTCGAAAACGACCAAGAGCTGCCTGAAGTCGACACAAGCCGAAGCGAAGAGAGCGAAGTTTTCGTTACACCTGAAAGCAACACCGCAAATAGTACGAGAGTTTCGCCTGCTTTTAGTGTTGGCTCACATTCGAGTTCAAAACATGCAAGCGCCAGCACTTCCCCACTTATGTTTTCAACCGTTTCCACCGAATTAAGCCCTCAAATAAACACTAAACATTCCAGCAAGTCCAATTCCCCCAAAAGTGACAATGAATTGAAAGTATCCCCGAAAATTCGCCGTGAAAAGTCGCCAGTTTTGCTTGGGAAGAACGGCATGGATCGACTTTACGTTCATACTGATGACGAGCCTAAGTCACCCTCCAAGATATCCCCCAAACCGTCGAAAATCGAATCACCGAAACATGCAGAAGAGAAGCAATCAGAAATTGGCGTCGAATCTGTTGATCGTAAAGACAATAATGAAGCATGCACATGCTGGCGAAAGCCACTCATAGACCAGATATTTATCACCGACGTAACGTCGAATCTTGTCACCGTAACGGTGAGAGAGTGCTACACTGACAAAGGGTTTTTTCGTAAGAGATCATAGCGTTATCTCGTAGGGTTGCCTGGCCGGGCACTTGCTGCACACACCACATATGGAACTGTATTCAGATATGTAGCTGTAATCGTGGTATTTGGTGGAGGTATTAGTATGGATGGTATACAGATATGTTTAGATTGTAACTTCTTGCAGGAGACGGTATATGGGGCCTTCCTACACGGGGTAAGGGCGGGTACTTGGTGTACAAACATACGGGAAGGTGCCGCTGGAAAATCTGAACAGCTACCCTGTCCAGGAGTCAAATTCCTGAAAATTATACCCTCTCCCGGAGCAAAATTTTCCAAAACAATTCCTTGTCCTTGAGTTTGCTGAAACAAATTTGTGCGTTGCCTTGGAAATTTGTAGAAAATCTATCAGAAAATGTGGAAATGTTGCCATCCGAACGACTTAGATCATATTCGCAGGGTGCAAATTGCCTATAACGACGTTCTGGAGTGAATTTGGACCCTGTTATGGAACTGACTGTGCAAAAATGATACCCTGTCCCGGAGTCACAATCCTGAAAACCATACCCTGTTCAGCGGCACGTCCTCGTACGGCGAAACACATGAGTACCTCCCGCGGGCCTTCATGGTAGTATACTGATAGGTTGAGGGTGTGGGTGCATTTTCTTACTTTTTCACTAGATTGTCTATGTTTTAATGCCGACGAGTTTCTATGTTCTTGGTGCAAATTTTAGTACAATAAGTTTCGTTGTTGGTTTTATTTTTGGAGGCAAATATTGGGCTGTTTCTTGACATGAAGAACACCAGTTGTTAATAGGTCTCGATAGCTATGATCTCTACAGAAAAAGGTTTTCTATCCAAAGGTTCTAGAGGAACCGCGTTCTTATGGCAGGTGTTTCGTGTGAAATAAACCATATAATTAAAGCGTACAACCCAATTTTCTTACAACCAACATGTTTTCTCGCTAAAATTTGAAGTGTTTTGAAAATAGAAGACCAAAAATATACCTGGAAAATTTAAGGGATCTCATCTCATTATTTGCTACAAAGTTGAAATGAGAGAAATTTGGGGACTTACTTTCAGAAATTTTGCTTCAGAATAGGGTGTAAAAAACTTCAGGTTGAAATAAAATGTGAACGCAATACGTTTAGAAATTGTAATTTCACCGACAAAAGAAGCTGTTTCTGAATATTTCATATGTTGTCCATCAGTTTTTGGGCTATTGGATTGGCAAAGTTCAATTCAGTGCTCAGCTGACATCTGTTCTTGTCTTCGAAAGTTATCAGAAAATGTTATCTTCGTTACGTCCTCAAAATAGGTAGCTGATTGCTCAACGAAGTTCTGGATTTTTCCGTGGATTCTTAGAAGTCTTACTAATAATCAGATCATGCAGATTGCACCATAGGCTGTGGTGAAAATCCTATTTGCAGCTTCAGACTAATCATTCTATCCCAATGATGACGTATTTGTGGCGCAAACACAAGACTTCTTTTTCTTGACAACTGACGTCAGCTGTGGTTAGGACCCCGCAGAAAACCTCGTTTCGGAGATTAACCCTCGCAGTTATAACAAAGCAGAAAGGTATCTTTAGTCTGTTGGGTGGGGCTTTTGACGTCACCTTGATTTCGTGCTTGTCGCAAGCTTTCTAAACGTGTTGATCCTGCTAGTGGGTTGATATCCTGCATCTCACAGCTACATGCATATTTAACGTCAGAACGCAAATTTCGTGAACGCCCTAGATAAGCTTGCTACAATTTGAATGGAAACTTGCGAAAGCTTATATCACTCTTTGTTGAAATCAAAAAACGCGCCGAGATAAGGAACGTTTCGAGGGCGGTCATTTTTATTTCTGGGTATAGGGCGGAAGATAATTTCGCACGATTGGAGAAATTTCATACCCCATCCAGAACATAGACAAAGATTTCGTACCCCTCCATCTCTCAGCAAAATGGCTTAGTACCCCATCCAGAAGTCTTTGTCCATAAAACATAAATATATGGACAGTTACCAAGTTGCCCTAGGCGATCTTTTTACTGGTCATGCAGTTCATCATCCAGATGACCGTTAAATTTTCTCTCAATCTTTTTAATGGATAACTTCATCCAAAATTTTTCAAGAAAATAATTTTGTACCCCATAAAAGTTGCTCTTAAACTATTCAAACCCCCACAAAATAACGGAAAAAAGTTTTGTACCCCTGCCAAAAATCCTCTGCCCCGTTACGCAGAATTAAAAATGACCGCTCCCTTGGTTTGTAATTTAGTTTGCGAAGCCTAAATGGACTCAACTCTTTGTCAACCATGTTTTAAAACATAGCCATAATAGCGAACTATGTTTATAACGAGGACGTATCACTTTCTAAACATCTCGTACACCTTTGACAGAAATCCTTTCGTTTTCAAGAAAAATCCGTAAAAATACCTGAAGATCCTTTTGTTTTAAAAAACCTCGTAGGCTTTGTCAGCAGAGTGATAGATCTTTCGGTTTTATGGATCAATAGAAAATGCCGTAACGATGCTTTCTACACAGTGGGCCTTTCATGCAGAATTAATAAGCTTTTATTTAGCATTACATTCGGTACTGTTCGTTCTGTTCTGTTCCAAACCCGGTGGGTGCAATGTTAATGAAAATACGACACCACGCTCATCCATGAACTCGCTGAGAAAGGGGTATATTCGAAACAAATCCTAGGACCTAGAATCTCAAAATAAGGGACATTTTACCCTTGAAAATACCTATAAAAATACAGTTAAATGCTGATGGAGTCGAAGCCCTGAGAAATAGTGAATTTCGTTTGGCTTTAAAGCAATTTGATACCCAAGTTTTATGGGCTTCTACTGTTTTCCAATAAAACATATCAGTAAAATGAATGGCAATACAAGTGCAAAAATGGCAGACTTCCCTGAGAACCATTGTTTGTACTGCGCAGATTAGTGGGTTAAAAATTTTCCGTGATAAGGGGTCATTCGCCTACTAGAAAGTCAGAGCAAAGGGTTTGCTATGAAATAGTACGGACGAGCGTGATGTGCCTTTTACTATTACATTGCATCCACCGGGGTACCAAACTTCTCATTAAAAATGTGTAGCGAAACTTTGAAACAAATTGCTTCTACATTTCTTCGTGCAACTTATTAGCACGAGGGGCAAATCACTCCAATGACAGTGTGCAAGCGTTAAGGATTTGAAAATTCGCTATCAGATTTCAAAGATTTTTTAAATGTTTTCGCTGGTAGAAGAGATTTTCGAGCTTTTGCAAGATGTCTCAAACTTCTGCAAGATTTTGGAGAGGTTAACCGATTTTTCAGATTTTGAAAGAATTATCGAAAGATTTTGTCGACAATTTTGTGAGCTTTATGGAATTTTTAAGATTTGAGAAGATTTTTAGGATTTTCATTAGGATTTTAAAGATCCTATGAAGAATTTTGGGATCTTCAAGATTTTCCGGATTATTAAAGAGCTTAGGTAATTTTTTTAGAAGTGTACAAGATTTTGGAGTAATTTGCACCTCTAAGTATACATAAACAGGTCTGGGAAAATTTTCTGTTAATTTCGAGGCTATTGTTTGTTCGGTAATATGATTTGTGTTTAGAACACTCTTAGTAGTCGGATTCTGTTTATTCTCTCAGCATTTGAAAATACTTTTTGTTATGGTTATTATTTCGCGTAAATAGTCATCATTATTCTGAAACATGAAATATCCATACGTACTTTCTTATCCTTGAATTATACAATTTTACGTGGAATTGGCAGCAAGGACTAGACTAATTTGGTGGGGGGGGGGAGGACTTGACCTAAATTTGTATAGGTATGTGCCCACGAAAAATTATTTCTTTACCCAGAATTTTCGCCTTCAAATGATAACCGATTCTAGAACAAATCCGTGAAATGTATTCTCCAAAACACAAAAATTGGACTAAATTTGATAAACCGATCTAACAAAATTTCCCCGTTTGACAATGTTTTGACAACCGGATCCAGAAAAATTACCTTCTTTACATACTCCGTTCCTGAAAATATAGGCGAAAACGATACCCAGAAAAACGGCACATTCCCGTCGACAACTTATGAATTATGTACCCCCCTCCCGGGTACATCCTAGCTGCCAGTCTCGGGTAATTTTGACCCCTTCTCATCTATATGCCTATAGGCCTTTACACAAAGAAAGTTAACTTTGAGGTGAAGCCTGCATTCCCAAAAGGAAGTAAGTATCAATGCTGCAAACAAGGCACTATCCAAAAATTGCCAGCAAATTTCGTGGGTTCACACGCTGTTGTGTGACTCAAAAGTGAGCCGAAACCGGCATGAGTCAGTATTTCAATAGATTGTGGCGATATTTACGATAGATTTTCCTATTTGTGTAAAGATCTATACAGTCATGTATATTTGCTCCAAGTATTGTTTCGAAATTAGAGTATTTTGTAATTTGGTGAGATGGAATTGCAATACAATGAGACTGTGAAAAGTATTTCGTCATTTTATTTTCTTATCTTTTTTCTTCTTTCTCAAAAGAAAATACAATTTGCCACGGGAACCATGTACACTAAATCTTTATACACCATCAGAGAGACTGCAAGACCAGAATTCTTTGCGTGCAATCAATAACTTGCTCCCAACAGCTTCTAGAGTTAATGACTTAACTAATTTCAATAGCAAACGACAGCAAAGGCTGCTGGTCTTTGCACTCCCCCTTGAGGCTCAAAATAATACTTCTCTCGTGAGAGGAAAGGCGTATGCATACACCATTCTCGTTCCTACATTACACGCACGTTTTACCTCGACGTACAGAAAACTTCCATAATGCCTCAAGGTAACACTCCCTTTGTAAGGAGAACCGTGTATACTAAATATTCATATACACCTCGACCTTTCCTATTACTACAGTAGATGCCAATTTTCCCCTGACATTGAAAAAAGTTACTGATGTTATAAGAGGAACGGTGTACACAAAATGTGTACAGACCGTTCCTGTTACTACAATAGCTACCCATCTTCCCTTGACGTTGAAAAATGTTACTGATGTTATGAGAAGAACAGTGTATACAAAATATGTATAGACCGTTCCTGTTACTACAGTAGATGCCAATTTTCCCTTGACATTGAAGAAAGTTACTGATGTTATAAGGGGAACGGTGTATACAAAATATGCATAGACCGTTCCTGTTACTGCAGTAGATGCCAATTTCCCCTTGACGTTGAAAAAGTTACTGCTGTTATAAGGGGAACGGTGTATACAAAATGTTTATAGACCGTTCCTGTTACTACAGTAGATGCCAATTTTCCCTTCACGTGGAATAAAGTGACTGATGTTATAAGGGGAACGGTGTATACAAAATGTGTATAGACCGTTCCTGTTACTACAGTAGATGCCAATTTTCCCTGGACGTTCAATAAAATGACTGATGCTATAAGGGGAACGGTGTATACAAAATGTGTGTACATCGTTTCTGTTACTGCAGTAGATGCCAATTTCCCCTTGACGTTGAAAAAGTTACTGCTGTTATAAGGGGAACGGTGTATACAAAATGTGTATAGACCGTTCCTATTACTACAGTAGATGCCAATTTTCCCTTCACGTGGAATAAAGTGACTGATGTTATAAGGGGAACGGTGTATACAAAATGTGTATAGACCGTTCCTGTTACTACAGTAGATGGCAATTTTCCCTGGACGTTCAATAAAATGACTGATGCTATAAGGGGAACGGTGTATACAAAATGTGTGTACACCGTTTCTGTTGCTGCAGTAGATGCCAATTTTCCCTTGACGTGCAATAAAGTGACTTATGTTATAACGGGAACGGTGTATACAAAATGTGTGTACACCGTTCCTGTTACTGCAGTAGATGCCAGTTTTCCCTTGACGTTCAATAAAGTGACTGATGCTATAAGGTGAACGGTGTATACAAAATGTGTCTACACCGTTCCTGTTACTACAGTAGATTCCAATTTTCCCTTGACGAACAATAAAGTGACTGATATTATAAGGGGAACGGCGTATGCAAAATGTGCATAGACCGTTCCTGTTACTGCAGTAGATGCCAGTTTTCCCTTGACGTTCAATAAAGTGACTGATGCTATAAGGTGAACGGTGTATACAAAATGTGTGTACACCGTTCCTGTTACTGCAGTAGATGCCAGTTTTCCCATGACGTTGAATAAAGTGACTGATGTTATAAGGGCAACGGTGTATGCAAAATATGCATAGACCGTTCCTGTTACTGCAGTAGATGCCAGTTTTCCCTTGACATTCAATAAAGTGACTGATGCTATAAGGTGAACGGTGTATACAAAATGTGTGTACACCGTTCCTGTTACTGCAGTAGATACCAGTTTTCCCTTGACGTTGAATTAAGTGACTGATGTTATAAGGGAAACGGTATATGCAAAATGTGTGTACACCGTTCCTGTTACTACAGTAGATGCCAGTTTTCCCTTGACGTTGAATAAAGTGACTGATGTTATAAGGGCAACGGTGTATGCAAAATGTGTGTACACCGTTCCTGTTACTGCAGTAGATGCCAGTTTTCCCTTGACGTTGAATAAAGTGACTGATGTTATTAGCGCAACGGTGTATGCAAAATGTGTCTACACCGTTCCTGTTACTGCAGTAGATGCCAGTTTTCCCTTGACGTTCAATAAAGTGACTGATGTTATAAGGGGAACGGTGTATACAAAATGTGTATAGACCGTTCCTGTTACTACAGTAGATGCCAATTTTCCCTTGACGTTGAATAAAGTGACTGATGTTATAAGGGGAACGGTGTATACAAAATGTGTGTACACCGTTCCTGTTACTACAGTAGATGCCAATTTTCCCTTGACGTTGAATAAAGTGACTGATGTTATAAGGGGAACGGTGTATACAAAATGTGTGTACATCGTTCCTGTTACTGCAGTAAATGCCAGTTTTCCCTTGACGTTGAATAAAGTGACTGATGTTATAAGGGGAACGGTGTATGCAAAATGTGTGCACACCGTTCCTGTTACTACAGTAGATGCCAATTTTCCCTTGACATTGAAAACAGTTGCGGATGTTATAGGAGGAATGGTGTATACAAAATGTGTGTACACCGTTCCTGTAACTGCAGTAGATGCCAGTTTTCCCTTGACGTTGAAAAAGTTACTGATGTTATAAGGGGAACGGTGTATACAAAATGTGTGTACACCGTTTCTGTTACTGCAGTAGATGCCAGTTTTCCCTTGACGTGGAATAAAGTGACTGATGTTATAAGGGCAACGGTGTATACAAAATGTGTGTGCACCGTTCCTGTTACTACAGTAGATGCCAATTTTCCCTTGACGTGGAATAAAGTGACTGATGTTATAAGGGCAACGGTGTATACAAAATGTGTGTGCACCGTTCCTGTTACTACAGTAGATGCCAATTTTCCCTTGACGTGGAATAAAGTGACTGATGTTATAAGGGGAACGGTGTATACAAAATGTGTGTACACCGTTCCTGTTACTGCAGTAGATACCAGTTTTCCCTTGACGTTGAATTAAGTGACTGATGTTATAAGGGAAACGGTATATGCAAAATGTGTGTACACCGTTCCTGTTACTACAGTAGATGCCAGTTTTCCCTTGACGTTGAATAAAGTGACTGATGTTATAAGGGCAACGGTGTATGCAAAATGTGTGTACACCGTTCCTGTTACTGCAGTAGATGCCAATTTTCCCTTGACGTGGAATAAAGTGAATGATGCTATAATGGGAACGGTGTATGCAAAATGTGTATAGACCGTTCCTGTTACTACAGTAGATGCCAATTTTCCCTTGACGTTGAAAAAAGTGACTGATACTTTAAGGGGAACGGTGTATGCAAAATGTGTATAGACCGTTCCTGTTACTACAGTAGATGCCAATTTTCCCTTGACGTTGAAGAAAGTTACTGATGTTATAAGGGGAACGGTGTATACAAAATGCGTATAGACCGTTCCTGTTACTGCAGTAGATGCCAATTTTCCATGGACGTTGAATAAAGTGACTGATGTTATAAGGGGAATTGTGTATGCAAAATGTGTGTACACCGTTCCTGTTACTACGGTAGATTCCAGTTTTCCCTTGACGTTCAATAAAGTGACTGATGTTATTAGGGCAACGGTGTATGCAAAATGTGTGTACACCGTTCCTGTTACTGCAGTAGATGCCAGTTTTCCCTTGACGTTCAATAAAGTGACTGATGTTATAAGGGGAACGGTGTATACAAAATGTGTATAGACCGTTCCTGTTACTACAGTAGATGCCAATTTTCCCTTGACGTTGAATAAAGTGACTGATGTTATAAGGGGAACGGTGTATACAAAATGTGTGTACACCGTTCCTGTTACTGCAGTAGATGCCAGTTTTCCCTTGACGTTGAATAAAGTGACTGATGCTATAAGGTGAACGGTGTATACAAAATGTGTGTACACCGTTCCTGTTACTGCAGTAGATGCCAGTTTTCCCTTGACGTTGAATAAAGTGACTGATGTTATAAGGGGAACGGTGTATGCAAAATGTGTGCACACCGTTCCTGTTACTACAGTAGGTGCCAATTTTCCCTTGACATTGAAAACAGTTGCGGATGTTATAGGAGGAATGGTGTATACAAAATGTGTATAGACCGTTCCTGTTACTACAGTAGATGCCAATTTTCCCTTGACGTTGAATAAAGTGACTGATGTTATAAGGGGAACGGTGTATGCAAAATGTGTGCACACCGTTCCTGTTACTACAGTAGGTGCCAATTTTCCCTTGACATTGAAAACAGTTGCGGATGTTATAGGAGGAATGGTGTATACAAAATGTGTATAGACCGTTCCTGTTACTACAGTAGATGCCAATTTTCCCTTGACGTTGAATAAAGTGACTGATGTTATAAGGGGAACGGTGTATGCAAAATGTGTGCACACCGTTCCTGTTACTACAGTAGATGCCAATTTTCCCTTGACATTGAAAACAGTTGCGGATGTTATAAGAGGAATGGTGTATACAAAATGTGTATAGACCGTTCCTGTTACTACAGTAGATGCCAATTTTCCCTTGACGTTGAATAAAGTGACTGATGTTATAAGAGGAACGGTGTATACAAAATGTGTGTACACCGTTCCTGTTACTGCAGTAGATGCCAGTTTTCCCTTGACGTTGAATAAAGTGACTGATGTTATTAGGGCAACGGTGTATGCAAAATGTGTGTACACCGTTCCTGTTACTGCAGTAGATGCCAGTTTTCCCTTGACGTTGAATAAAGTGACTGATGTTATAAGAGGAATGGTGTATACAAAATGTGTGTAGACCGTTCCTGTTACTACAGTAGATGCCAATTTTCCCTTGACGTTGAATAAAGTGACTGATGTTATAAGAGGAACGGTGTATACAAAATGTGTGTACACCGTTCCTGTTACTGCAGTAGATGCCAATTTTCCTTTGACGTTGAATAAAGTGACTGATGTTATAAGGGGAACGGTGTATACAAAATGTGTGTACACCGTTCCTGTTACTGCAATAGATGCCAATTTTCCCTTGACGTTGAAAAAAGTTACTGATGTTATAAGGGGAACGGTGTATACAAAATGTGTGTACACCGTTCCTGTAACTGCAGTAGATGCCAGTTTTCCCTTGACGTTGAATAAAGTGACTGATTTTATAAGGGCAACAGTGTATGCAAAATGTGTGTACACCGTTCTTGTAACTGCAGTAGATGCCAGTTTTCCCATGACGTTGAATAAAGTGACTGATGTTATAAGGGGAACGGTGTATACAAAATGTGTGTACACCGTTCCTGTTACTGCAGTAGATGCCAGTTTTCCCATGACGTTGAATAAAGTGACTGATGTTATAAGGGGAACGGTGTATACAAAATGTGTATAGACCGTTCCTGTAACTGCAGTAGATGCCAGTTTTTCCTTGACGTTGAATAAAGTGACTGATGTTATAAGGGGAACGGTGTATGCAAAATGTGTGTACACTGTTCCTGTTACTGCAGTAGATGCCAATTTTCCCTTGACGTGGAATAAAGTGAATGATGCTATAATGGGAACGGTGTATGCAAAATGTGTATAGACCGTTCCTGTTACTACAGTAGATGCCAATTTTCCCTTGACGTTGAAAAAAGTGACTGATACTTTAAGGGGAACGGTGTATGCAAAATGTGTATAGACCGTTCCTGTTACTACAGTAGATGCCAATTTTCCCTTGACGTTGAAGAAAGTTACTGATGTTATAAGGGGAACGGTGTATACAAAATGCGTATAGACCTTTCCTGTTACTGCAGTAGATGCCAATTTTCCCTGGACGTTGAATAAAGTGACTGATGTTATAAGGGGAATTGTGTATGCAAAATGTGTTTACACCGTTCCTGTTACTACGGTAGATTCCAGTTTTCCCTTGACGTTCAATAAAGTGACTGATGTTATAAGGGCAACGGTGTATGCAAAATGTGTGTACACCGTTCTTGTAACTGCAGTAGATGCCAGTTTTCCCATGACGTTGAATAAAGTGACTGATGTTATAAGGGGAACGGTGTATACAAAATGTGTGTACACCGTTCCTGTTACTGCAGTAGATGCCAGTTTTCCCATGACGTTGAATAAAGTGACTGATGTTATAAGGGGAACGGTGTATACAAAATGTGTATAGACCGTTCCTGTAACTGCAGTAGATGCCAGTTTTTCCTTGACGTTGAATAAAGTGACTGATGTTATAAGGGGAACGGTGTATGCAAAATGTGTGTACACTGTTCCTGTTACTGCAGTAGATGCCAATTTTCCCTTGACGTGGAATAAAGTGAATGATGCTATAATGGGAACGGTGTATGCAAAATGTGTATAGACCGTTCCTGTTACTACAGTAGATGCCAATTTTCCCTTGACGTTGAAAAAAGTGACTGATACTTTAAGGGGAACGGTGTATGCAAAATGTGTATAGACCGTTCCTGTTACTACAGTAGATGCCAATTTTCCCTTGACGTTGAAGAAAGTTACTGATGTTATAAGGGGAACGGTGTATACAAAATGCGTATAGACCGTTCCTGTTACTGCAGTAGATGCCAATTTTCCCTGGACGTTGAATAAAGTGACTGATGTTATAAGGGGAATTGTGTATGCAAAATGTGTGTACACCGTTCCTGTTACTACGGTAGATTCCAGTTTTCCCTTGACGTTCAATAAAGTGACTGATGTTATAAGGGGAATGGTGTATGCAAAATGTGTGTACACCGTTCCTGTTACTACAGTAGATTCCAATTTTCCCTTGACGTTGAAAAAAGTGACTGATATTATCAGAAGAACGGTGTATACAAAATGTGTATAAACCGTTCCCATTACTCCAGTAGATGCCAATTTCCCCTTGACCTTGAAAAAAACTTATTTATGTTGTAAGAGGAATGGTGTACACAAAATATGCATAGACCGTTCCTGTTACTATAGTAGATGCCAATTTTCCCTTGATGTTGAGAAAATTTATTGATGTTATAAGGGGAACGATGTAACAAAATGTGTGTAATGTGTGTGATTTTCCCTTGCTGGAGGAGAAACGTACGAAGCCTCAAGATACTCCTATTTCAAGGGGGACAGTGTATCCTTAATGTGGATTCATTGTTACCGTTTACTGTAGAAGAGGGACACATCCCCTGATCTTGAAGAAAGTAGCAAAAGTCTTAAAATTACATTTGTGTTGTTATGAGAAGAGTGTATTCTAAATTTTTATACACCGTTACTGTTATTGGAGTGGAAACACCTTTTCGTTCGATCTTCAGAAAGCTGCAATCTTCCGTTTATTGCTGACATTCCTATTCACCTTGTAACTGGAAGGGATCAAGTTCAAGTAAATGCGTTTTTATACCGGGTCACCCAGAAAAAAGTGAACCAAAGAAAGCTGTCATAGAAAGAAAAGTGGCCGATTGAAATACTCCAAAGGTTGTACTGTCCCTTAAAAGTCTAGTCTATGCTATGAGTATTTTTCGCAAATTTTTTTGGGCACAGTAACTTTCTCGAATTAAGGAGTTTGTGGAAAAGGGGTTGCTTGACCCGAAAGTCGTCAAAAACATGGGATCGATTTACAGCCACTTCAGATCTTCAAAAAAACGAGGAGCGTGTTTCATTTCAGCCGGGGAATAGGAAGCTAATTTGAAAGTGTCTATAAGAAAGATTATAGTCCCTAGGCACCTAAAATATTCCCAATGTGAAATAAAACATGATTCTCGTTGGTTTGAAGATCTGAAATGCCGTTAAATCGACCCCCTGTTTTGACGAATCATTCAAGAAATCAAGCAGGCCCTTCGAAAAAAAATTGCAAAAAGAATAATAACGCAGGCTAGTCTTTTAGGTACTGAACAACAGTTGAAGGAATTTCAATCCATCACTTACTTTTCGATCTTCGATCTATAATAGATTTCCTAGGGTCACTCTTTTCTTGGTATCCTTCCTTCTTCAGTATTTACTGATACTCTTTTTTTTCATATAAGAAACTGGTTTATAAGAAACTAGTACTAAGATGGTCAAAATTTTAAGAAACTCCAGCACTACGTCTGAGAAGTACTAAGAAACTTTTCAAAGTTAAAAGCATGGATATTATAGTAAAAACATCGTTGAACCTTTATTCTTGAGCAATATTATCTAACCATTTGTGTTTTCAACATAACAGAACACTGCTTATTCCTTAATCATGTTTTAGTGTCAAGAAAACATATCTGGCGCAGTGTTAGCGACCACATTGATAATTCTGCATTCAAAAAATAAGAAACTAATTAAGAAACTTGTAGTACTAAAATGGACAAAATTGCATGTGAAATTAAGAAACATTTAGTACTATGGCCTGATCCAAGTTTCTTATACAAAAAACTTGTATCACCTCTCGATAATGTAATTTGAGATGGCTAGTCTTTCATGGAAAGGTCTTTCTTTTCGATTTAATGGCCATAGAAAACTGTGTGGTTGCGATATTCTTCTGATGGCTGACCTCCACTGACAGTAGTTTTGATCAGCGTTCAGTTCAGCGTGATTGTTTGGCGCGCAAGTACTGTGACAATGTTTCAGTTGCCGAAAAACGTTTGTTTTTGAGTGGAATCTTCTCCAGGGATGGTAGTTTGCCATTTTTAACTTCAGTCTATTTGATCAATCTTTGATCAATTCTTCAATCTACAAACCCATCCATGCAATTACTTTATTTGGTTGCAGGCTGCCTTCGCTTGTGTCCTTATTTTCAGTTTGTATTTTATAATTTCTTTTTCTGTAATGGTTATATGTAGTTTTACGTATTTTTTAATTACTAATAGAATGGCCGCAGGGTAGACATAGACTGATGACGATGAGTCTCTTGTTGCCCCGTGCTCTTTGACTTGATGATGGCGCTTCAGGCAATAGAGACTCATAGTATTACTCTGAAAAACTTGGTCCTATTTAGGCCCAAACTTCGCAATTCATAACGTACCAATCAGATTGCGAGATTTGTGAATTACTATTGTTAAGGTGTAAATGAGATAGAATTTTCGATTCGATTAAAGATTTGAAAACACTCCCACGGGATGGAGATTCGAAGCCGTGATTCTTTCACAATTCCATTGGTGATTGAAGAACATAGGGCCAAGTTTTTCACTGTTTCATTATGAGTCCCTCTTGAGCAAGGTTTACAGCAGGGATACAAGGGACTCATCGTCATAAGTCTACGGTAGACATAATATTTCGCTCCCTGTGGCATCGTCTTTGTAGTATTGTAATGTAGTTTGTAGGTGTTGTAATTAGTAATATGTTTGTCAAATTTTTAATTGAATATAGAAAATAAATTCTATTTGGTAGTTTCAACGAGCAAAAACAAACCCATATGCAGTAAATACATTGTACAAATGAAATATACATGAATTACAAATCAACTCTTAAGTT
Organism: Aurelia sp. 4 Dawson et al 2005; assembly: GCA_964019985.1. Taxonomy (NCBI): domain Eukaryota; kingdom Metazoa; phylum Cnidaria; class Scyphozoa; order Semaeostomeae; family Ulmaridae; genus Aurelia; species Aurelia sp. 4 Dawson et al 2005. The sequence continues at coordinate 3,059,113 of OZ026502.1, read as the reverse complement.
AGTTGCATCTAAAAACTTCCTGAGTGCATCGAAAGCTGGATACTCAGCATTTTTATCTAAGTCGAATTTAAAAGTTTTAGCAATTTTTCCAATATCAGGCTTTTGTGAAACTATCCCTTCTGCTTTCAAAAATTTCTTTATTTCTTCTGTCGCATATGTTTTATCGTGAGGTTTTGGAAGGATGTCTGCTTCTTCAGGTCGATCTTTTATCTGGGTCTTCTCTGTGACGTCATCATCCAATTCATCATCAGTCAACTCTGAGGAGTCAATGCTATCTAAACTCTCCATAGATAGTGCTGACATTAGCGAACTCATTTTTGCAGTCATGTCCCCACCACTGTCATCCTGAGCCTCGGTTTCGGATCCTGTGTCGAGATCGTTATCATTCAAGGGAACCCTTTTGGATGTTGTTCGAGATGCTGGTTTTGTGGTGGCATTTTCGTCAAATGATTCATAAATTCCTTCTGCAGGATCCGAAGTTTCAGTGATGTTTGCTGCAATGGAAATATAAATTTTAGGACATGACGAAAATTTGTCTTCGGCCAAATTTAACCAAGCTTTCTTCGAAAGAAAATTGTTAGCGAATTTTGCAAATGAAGCCTGACCGGTGCAGTTTAAAGACAAATGACAGATATATATCGTATGATTTAAAGATAGAACAAAAGATTGACGCCTGCCATCATTTGTCCAATTGTTTTGATAATCTCTCGAGATGATCAAATTCAATGGAATACAATAGACTATATTTAGCTTGTCCAGGTCCCTGACTAAAGTTTAGAGAGCAAAGTTTAGATAAAGGAAAGGAACGACAGAGCAGATATTGCGTCAAATGACGTCATCGAGCAATCTGAGATAAAGAAGTGTTTGGACAGATAAAGTTTTTGAAACGATAAATCAAGCAAGTTTGAGGCCCAAGGAAAAAATACCAAGTGTTGCCTAATTTCAGGGTCTGTAGCAGGGAGCTAGGGGGTTAAAAGTTGCGTGCGCAGTTTCTGCTCTGTTGAAAGGAACTAGAGCCGGGACCCCCTTTTTACAATCTTCAACCAATCATAAAGAGGACAGAGTGCCTTTACCGACCTACCGTTGACCATGATCGTTTTTCTCGCCAATGTTGACTTTCGTAGGATCTGAAAGTCGTTTCTGGTCTAGGTTCTCTTTGCCTACTTTTTTATTCGGAATACAAAGGAACATGGCTGAACACATCTCTAATTTCCCATATAGCCTTATGGGCTTATGCCCTGAAAAAAGTACACTTACCTTCATATGATCTTCCCGGAATTACATCATAAGAAGCAGGTGAAGCTGTAGATGATAAATCCAGTGATGAGTCGCCAATAGTTGAATATGTTGCATCAGTGTCCACCAAAACTCTCGGTTCTGTGAAAACTATGAGCGGAAAGGAAGTGTATGTCGTTTAGCCAAGGTCGTAGTAAGGATCTAAAACTAGGGGGAACTACACTTCAAGGGCTCCTTTTTTCTTCAAAGGGTTTGTGCAAGACTACAAGCCTGCATTTGCACAGAGCAGAAATGCAGTCCTAATGTGTCCTAAAATGTTTATCGAGTTAAAAATATCTGCGACGTTGAATTTGTTACAATTTCAAATAAAAATTTTGAAATTAAAGGCAAATTTACCTAACGAACAATAAAATTGTGCACAAGTATGTGAACAAGAATTTGATTGCAACTCCATGTTTTAAGCCAATAACTTCAGAAACATCGTAAATCAATACGATACCGGTGGTACTGTGTAAAAAATGATCTTGGTGTAATGTAGTGTGGTGACATGTCTTACCTCGTGGTGGTTTCTTCGGGACATCATATTTAAATGATTTAACTGATGACTTCTTTGCAGAAAGTTCTTGGTTTGAATTGCCAACAGAGTCATAAATAGCTTCTGGTGTCAGCAAAGCACTTGCTCCTTGAAAAGAAGGAGAAGAAAGTCATTGTTACCAACATGTTACCATCATGTTACCAACATGTAACCATCATCTTACCATCATCTTACCAAGATGATGCTATCATGTTACCATCATGCTACCATCGTGTTACCATTTACCAACATATTACTGTCATGTTACCAACATGTAACTAACCCGTTGCCAGCATATTACTATCAACCTGTTTTGGGCCTGTTTCTTGCTTTAGGAATAATCCGTAAAAAAATTTGGGTCCATTAACAGTTTACTTTCAACGCTTGCTTCATCCATACGAACATTCCTCGCAACTCACAGACATCCCTGTGGCTTTAGAGCTGCCTTACTGACATTTGAGGATATTGCATCTTTCGTACAGCAGCTTTCTCACATCAAGAATCTTGAATCTTAACCTTGCTTGACTCCTAGGTTCCTGTGCTACCTCCTGGCTTCTCGACCTCGTTTTATCATAATCTTTTCATTGTATTTCCTGTTTTCTTCTTCGTTCTTGTCGGCCTTTGTTCTCTTGTCAGGACAGAAAAGCTTTTTATAATAACTGATCCGTAAGTATTCAACCCCGTTACTTCAAGATTTGTGATATCCGAAATATTGTTCACAGTCCAAATCAGTCCAAGAGGACTTAGCGTTGTGTAAAGCATTCAAGATTAATTTCAATATTTTCTTCATATGTATTTAAGATCAACATTTTGTTTGCAAGTTTAAAGTTTCGATCGGACGTCAATTCCTCCATGCCAATCCATCCTAGATTCTAGCGCCAAAGGAGCCTACTTTGCTTATAAAAGATACTTTTGAAAAGTAGGAGAATTATAGCTTCTTGTGGAGTGTCTACTCTATTCTGGTCTTACCTCCAGATGGCTGTTGGGTGATTGAATCGTAAGTAACCGTTGGATCTTCAGTTGTGCTACCAATCGTTGAGTATGTAGCCCCCATTGCCACTGAAACATTTTGTCCTATCGATAAACAGAATTGTATTTATCAAGAAAAGTAGCTAGGTGTATACCCCGATAAATTAGAATCTCTGTGATATGCAAAAAGCTTGTAAGAAAAAAGCTAAAATGCTGAATAATCTTGCGCAACAGGATATGCATACTATTAATAATTGCATCGTAGTCTTTGGAATTTGATCTTCTTTCACATTTGTATCTTGTTTAGTAATGTAACGAGTTCATCAGCATAGGTCGCTGACATCAGGAAATCAAGGATTCAAATTCTGTGCAACAATTTAAGAATAAAATCAAATATTGGAACAATGAAGGCTGCGATTGCAGACTTTGCAGGCAGTATATTCCTTGGCTCGGCTTTTTATAGTTTTACACCATTTTTGATATGAACTTTGTAAATTGGTATGAATTTTGTAATATTATTGACTTGTTTTCCTTGTATATATTCATGTAACATTGTATTAATTTGATGGCTTGAATTAGCTGTTTTAATTTTACATACCTATGTAAGTTGCCAACTTAAAATAAATTGATAATAGTAATGATAATTTGTTCTAATTTTACATAAAGCTGCCCTGGAGCTGAAATTCATACAAACATACCTGTGGCACCAGTTGACATCCTCCTAAAATGGATTATGTGGAAAATATATAAGTATTCAAAGGCAAACAGAAAAATTCAAACAATTCTTATGCAATAATTCTACTCAGTCTATCACACGCATAAATCATTTGATTGATTGTGGCAACACTTCATGATTGCAAAGCCGCAAATAAATGCTGAGATCGACAGGACTTTTAATGAAAATTTTAGAAAAAAAGCAAAGCAAAAGCAGTGCTTGGGGCCTGGAGGGTACATAACATATTGAGGGTACTGGTATGTTCCACTCATATGGATGGGTTTTTGGGCCGAAATTCTCTAAACAAGGGTCCCTTTTTGGCAGATTTTTCATAAACATGGGTGGGTAATCCAGAAATTGGTGAAAAATAGCCAAAAATCAGCCATTTTCTGCCAAAATTCATCATAAAAGTGGGTATGACAGCAAGTTTTGGTAATTGGAAGAAGGTACCTTTCTGAAAACCAGGCAGCAGACCCCCATCCATCCATTGGTCATGTCCCCCTGGGATTATGGGGCGATTAATTGACTCAAGCATAATAACACATTGCATACTTACTTTGCTTCAGCAGCTGAATTCTTGATTGCTGTCATCCAGTCCTCTCTTTCTTGTGAAGTTTTTGCAGACTGAAATTGCAAAACATTAAATGTGACAAGCTCTACAAGATGCTACATTTGTGAAGGAGTAGACCCACGGGGTGTATATAATTTGGGTACAGGAAAGTGCCATCAGGAAGGGTATTGACTTTCCAGACATTGGTGTAAGGATGGCACTGACTTTCAACAAATTCTCATAAATCATTGCCTTGGTATACTTCATTGAAACACTGGTATAACGCCAGGTATACATTTTCAGAAAACTGGTATCAGACTTGGTATACTTTGTCAAAAAATTGGTATGAGGAATGGGTATGTTTTTGAAGCCTCAATGGCATGTCCCCGACCAAAATATGGTGAAGTACACCCCCCTCATAGAGCAGAATGTGATCTTTATAATTTAGGCATCATATTAGGTGATGATTCCTCATATACTTTCTCTTTTGGCAGGATTGGTAGGGACAAACGGTTTTGGTGCAGATTAATAAATCATGTCAAAAATAAGACCTCAAATTTCTTTGCCCTTTCTTTGAGAGAATACAAGTTTGTGAAAGAGAAGAAGAGTGACCAGGTCAGGACTGATTTCAAGAAAATGCTGAAAAGGTTTTCAAAATGAGTTTGAATTTTAGCAAATGAAGTAATTTCTACTTACTAAATGAAATGTTCTTGACGGTGTTGCAACTTCAAATCCATGCTTAACACCTTTGCTTTGTGCAACTGACACCATCTACATTTCACAAAATCAATATATCAGTATTTTCAATCTAATGATGTATATAGTCTACAAATTCTCACCAAAAACATTGAATGATTAACTTGAATGATGGAAAAGATTAGCTCTTACATACCCTTGCCATGTCTATAACTCCCAACACATTGCTCTCCTGTAAAAATTATTATAAGATTTAATTTTGAGTGAAACTTTTGCAGCATGATTTTTTGGCAAATTCTTGAGCATAAATTCCAAAGGGTGTCATGTTAATCCTTCATGACTGACAAGAAAATTGCTCAAAGATGCAAATTATTCTTTATCTGTGATTTTTCATCTCTTGTTTGAAAAATGCAAATTCATATTGAATGTATTTGATTTTCTATGAATTGATGGTGTACTCACACAGGTATCTTGTGAAGTGTAATATTTCAGGACATTTCCATTAAGAACAAACCATCTTTTCTTGTATCCCTGCAGAAAGAAGATAAAAGACTTGCTAAGTATGCACAAAATGACAGCTTTAAATACGCTACCTTTGATCAGCCTGACTTTTCATAGATCAATTTCACATTGGCTCTTGTTTCAGTTTTTTAACCAAGCTTTAGTGAAAAGTCTGTCACATTTTCAAAACACAACAAGTTTGTGATATTATTGATTGTAAATCTCTCCATTGAAAAATCAAAGGTTATTTGAAATTTTAACCATGCAACATATCAGGTTTGTGGAGATAAATTGTGTAGACTGGAGTAAAATGGAAAGTGCTCACTGCTTGAAAACAGCAGGCCTTGAGCTGATGAATCAATGTGCATTATTACTTAGAAGAGAGTGTGAAGATGCAAGAAAAATATAAACTTAGAAAGAGTGGGAGAGAGGTCTGGAATGAAACAAATATGTTGATGTGATTAGGGGAGTTGTGGGAGAACAAGAAGAACGGGGAGAGAGGAAAGATGTTGACTGGAATAGGTAGAACAAGAGATTATACACTTGGTTAAGGAATGAAAATGAGAAGCGGAGAAAAGAAAAACCAAATTCACTGTAGTTGTTTATTTTGAGCACCACTGTTAATGCAAGCCTTAGGATGAATTAATCTTTGTAAATGAAATATATTAAGATTCTATTAGTATCTCAAGTGTAATTTGTGTCCTTTCTCTTCTGTTTACAGACATTTTCAATATGTTTATAGGTTTTCCTGGTGAAAATGTCTTCATCCGAAAAGTCACCTCAGAGGCATTCTTAAACATAGATACTAACATTATGAGGATAAATAATCTTCAGATTCAAAATCCTACTTATTTTTGTTGTTAAATCAGTCATTCAGTTGTTTCTTTTGGTTTTGTTTGATTTTCAACGTGTTTATACTGTAGGTTTTTGAGGTAAAACTATACCCCTCAAAAAGTGGCCTCAAATGCAATCCTACATTACCACACTAACATTGCGCGGATAAATAACTTGTCTTACCCATTGTAACCCTACTTACCTTTGGGCGTAATTTGCTGTGTTTATGCAAATGCAAGAATCCTTCACGATAAAATGCAAAGACTTTGTTGGAATTCATCCCCACAAAAGCTCAAGACTTTGATCTGACTAGCGACAATAAACTTGCACTCTCAAATCGCAATCACAGCATAAACACACAGCACGGAAATGAACTTCACAACTCGACAAACTTCGTTGATATGAGACGCGATCCAAAGGATTACTTTCGATATTTGGTTTCAAACGGGCAAGAAAAAGCCTGCTTTTGTTAATCCGTTTTACGCCCGCAGAGCCGCAGAGAAAGATCATATTGCATTATGAAAATGATAGCCAGAGATCCAAACCAGGAAGCAGAATAACTGTCAACAAACGTTTGGGAATTTAGAAATCGAAAGAATTGACAACAAATATTAGTTCAAATATTTCGGTGGAACTCGATGACGTCGAAGGTGACATCGAACAGAAAGCAAATAAAAGGGTGGGGCTCGGTGTGGAGGAGAAAGATTCAATAAATTTACCTGCACTCTTCTTTTGCCTTGCTTTTGCAAAAAGCCTTCCTTATAGATCGTAATCATTTCACTTCTTTCTTTCCTTGTAAAATTTTATACTGACTAAAAACTACTTCCCTGATCGCAGCCAAAATTTGTTTTGCATTTCTTCCCGGAAGAAATTGAATAGAATTGCTTTGTTATGAACATGAGCCTCGTTTTGCCGACACCCTCTATAGTCTCGATTGCAATGATAATCAATAAATCAATAATTGGCGCAGAAAAACTTTTATGTGCCATTCTTGTCACCTGGTCCAAATATGCGATGAGTGAGAACAAAATCTTATGAGAATGGGTCTTAAAAGCCTACGGTAAGTGAATCCATCCTTCCATTCGAGAATTTTTGAAGAATTAAATTAAAATGCACGCAAGGCAACAATATGATTACCAAGTGCAAAAACATTCACCGGCAAGTATGCCCAGTGAGGCACATGATCGCTACTCAATATACTTCACGCTTTTTTTATAAGAAACTAGGATCAGGCCATAGTAGTAAAAGTTTCTTAATTTCGCATGAAATTTTGTCAATTTTAGTACTAAAAGTTTCTTAATTGGTTTCTTATTTTTTGAATGCAGAATTAGGAACGTGGTCGCTGACATTGCGGCAGATATGTTTCTTGACATTTAAAACATCATAAAGGAATAAACAGTGCTCTGTTATGTTGAAAATACAAATGTTTAGATAATATTGCTCAAGAATAAAGGTTCAACCATGGGTTCAACGATCTATTTGCTATGATTTTTATGCTTTTAACTTTGAAAAGTTTCTTAGCACTTCTCAGACATAGTACTAGAGTTTGTTAAAATTTTGCCCATCTTAGTACTAGTTTCTTATAAACCAGTTTCTTATAAAAAAACGTGTATAGACAACAGCAGACAAATGAAGTTTGGTCTTTCTCATAGTGTGCCCATATTCTGCAGACTGCACTGATGTATGTACAGTATAAATGTATGCATGTGTGTATATTTTATATTATACATTACAAGTTATGTCTAATGCAACTATAAGTTGATGTGGACCCGTTTCTCATGGGAGGGGGGGGGGGTTCTTCCATAGTAAAGGTACCTGGGGATGTGCCGCCCACAAGGGTATACTTTTTCGGACTTCTCTTCTAGCCAAGGGTATATATACTTTTTGGCAATTTTAATCAAGTTTAGTCTAGGCAAGGGTATGCTTTGTGGCAATTTTGGTCAAAGCACTGTAAAAATTTGGTAATTTCTGCAAAAAAATCTCATTTTTCAAAAATTTTTGTCCTGAGAATGAGAAAATTTGGCAAGTTTTGTCCAGAAAACGCCAATTCTAGGCACTTTTGATTGAGAAATTAGTCTAGCCAAGCGTATTATTTTCACAAAAATTGGTCTAGCTAACGGTCCCATTTTCAAACTGTGGGTGGCACACCCCTATCCGAAATTTAGCCAAGAACCGCCCCTGTGCTGTTTCTAAAATAGAATAAGAAAGAAAATGAAAAGAAAAAAAATTCCTTCCTATTTGCAATGCGAAAACATTAGTTAGTGAGTGCCACATCTTTGGAAATGGGAACAAACTGCTCCAAAAACCTATGGAATGGAATAAAGCTATAGCCCTTTCCAATTCTGTTGACATTACAAGCTCCCTTTGCCCTCCTGTCCGGCAAACCCCTCATTCTTGTTGTCAGTATCAGTTCTGTTGGCACTGCATCACAAAATCACTGCTTGTCTCCCCACCCACTGTCTCAAGACTATTAACAAAGTCATAGAAACACATAAGAGACAACTTACAGGATTGCCATATTTCTACAAACTGACAGAGAGAAAGAAACTGAAATGTCCCAACATTTTGATTCTTTTTGAATACTTATGTAGCTAATGCTGCAACAAAGGATGCTGTCATTTGGGTGTCATTTACATCTAATGTATCGAGTATCCACTGTATTTGGTGTATCCAGTACCCACCCTTTTTCTTTCACTTGTTACATGCTTAGGCCCCAATCATTGTGTGTTTTCCAAACTGTGGTTAAGTTTTTATGTCATAATGGCTGCGGTCACATTAGGCAGTTTATCCCGGTGTTTCTTTTCCAAGCAGCGGGCTTATAACGCTGTTGTATGTGACCGCTCTCCCTGTTCACATACAGCACCGTTACAACATTTCATTCTTGGGGCAAGGATCTTTAAAAACCATAATGTCCAAAACAACGGGATAAACCAGACTCTGACCTAATTTACAGCATTGTTTAAGAAAAATTATCTAATCATGATGTACCAAGGTAATCATGTGACAATTTTTTTCAAGCCAGAATAGTCAGTCATAAGACCAGCAGCTTTGCAAGAGATCTGACAGGCACAGTGTGACCGGGTATCTTCGTATTGTTATAATTGCATACTTTCCAACGTTAAAGATAAATTTCAGGAAAGTGAAACAATTTCAGATTATAACAGGATGAGATTCCAATGTGACTACAGCCAATATTTGTCATGTTTTATGTGATAAGATACATTTGATGCAGAATATGGAACTGGCACACCAGCTATTCAAAATAAACAATAGAGAGCTAAAGAAAATTTCTTCTTGCACATGGCAGATCCCATGAGAAAGTGCCATACCATGCTGACTGGATCAAGCAGAAATTTAACCATATGTACAGAGTATGAATGGGGTCAAAAAGTTTGTAATGAATCAAGTTCGTTGAATTTCTAAAACATTAAAGTTGATTAAAGGTTGTTTTGTGTTTGAGTTGCAATGTAAGTACGGAAAGAGCATACTGATGTGATAAGAATGACTTTTCAAGAAGTGCTCTTTATTAGGGCAAGACTGATAAAGAGTGAGCTGAAAGTATCCTGTTTGATACATCTATGCTTTTACATTACAATTTGATTTTGATTATGCCAGATGCATCTACAGTAGCATATTATGTTTTGTATTTACCTATTAAACAATAAATCTAATCTTCTCATTTAGCTTTACAGCACCTGTTCTTCAAGCAGCATTGTTCTTTGTCATTGTATCATGCACCAAAATCAAGATAATTGATGAACCCTTCTCTCTCCATCATGTTGGTATCCAACCCCAGAATATTGCTCCTGTGGAGAGAGAGATCATTGCCAAAGTAAAACCTCAGTCACTTTCAGGACCTCCACATCTCTTTCCTTTGGCTGGAAAATGCTTCTCACTAGAGAAACAGAGGTTAGCTAAGATTTCTTCACAATCATGTTTCTATGTTGAAATTACCCTTCAAAGGGTTGTGCCAAAAAATTTGATGCTATCTGGTAATGCCCTGAGAGAATTAATATTTTCTACTAAAATATGTGTTGTGCTGCTGCATTAAAATACCAGTGCTTGATGAACGACCTTTCTTTTTGCGGACTGCATGGTAGATTCATGATCAAGAATTGATCTTCCTTGTCACACATTGTGACTAAACCCAAGGCCCTGCCTCAAAATTTTGTCAAAACTGTGGTTTGCAGTGTTCTTGATAGGCTATACACACAGGCTTTTCATTCTCATTTTCAAGATGAATGCCTCTACTGTAAGATAAATCCTTAACATTCTTTTACAGCTACAAGTATGAATTCTGCCCCTTCAATAATGTGACACAGCGAGAGCAAACTTATAGATGGAATGCATTTCATGGTGTCTTAGGGTAAGTCATCAAGGGGAAATGTCCTTACATATTTATTTATGTCTGTTGAATCATAAATCTTATGATTCAGCAGCCACATATATCATTTAAAAAAAACTTGATACTAAAAGTGGTTACTCAAACTTTGATACTATAGAGAGGGCGTACGTAAAGAAAGAAAAAAGAAAATATTTTTTAGAAAATATCATTTAAAATATTTGTCTTGATGAAACTTGCAGTGGCAGATTTCCACCTACAGAATTGATATTTTAAGATTCTTCTCCTTCAGTGTTTGGCGAGAATGGAACATCGTAGGTGATGAATTTCAGTCCATGTCAATGATGGATGGGGAATCATGCATTGGACAACTCTCAAGGCAAGTTATGGTAAGAATCAGTTTGTGTGTTCTTCGCAGCATTGTTTGAAAGTTTGATAAACCTAGCTAAAATTGGTTTAAGGTTAAAGGAAATGAATCAGCATAAGTAGCCAAGGTATACCCTATCTGTCAAAATCTGCTGACAACGCATTTGAAAACAAGGATCTTGATTGGCCAGTTCTGTATTGATCACATGAAATTGTGTGTTGTTGTGTCCTTTGCTTTAGTTCAGAAACAATGCAAAGATAACTGATACTTACCAAATTCAAAAGGTGTTGGTCATGATCATTTTGGAGTGTTCACACGATGCTGTTCCCAAAATGTACTTGTTATAGTTCCGTTTTCAAAATCTACCGTTGTCAAAACCTGCCGGCAAAAAATGTGCCGTTTTCGTGACCTATCTGTCACATTTTTCACCGTTTTCAAAATGTGCCGGCGTCGTGTGAATGCTGTCTTAGCTTCATAGCTTCTCTCAACAAAGAACTCTTAATTGTTACATTTGTAGGTGCTGTTAAGATGTGGAGATGAGGACAAAATCATTGATATACAAGAACCAAGGACGTGCAAATATAACTTGACTTTTGAGACACCTTTAGCATGTGCACTGGATGGCTTCTTAGGTGAGTATGCTTCATATTCAGTCTGGTTAATTGGCTGCAGTAAAAAAGCTCAATACAACGGATGTCTTTATGATTATGTGCATTGAGAATAAAGGAGTGATGGTTGTTATCACTTTTCAGAGTCGTAGAAGGTCATTCGGATCAAAGCCATTACCATTCAGTTTCCTAATCTTGTCCTTAGAGCATCGTAAGTTTGTTTACCCTAAATACGGGATAATGGGTGGACTTGCTACAATTCTATCTTTATGACCAAAAGATAGACTTGTAACAAGTTCAAATAATGGGCCTTGATCGGATGTTAGACGATTGCGTTCGCACGATGCCATTTGTCTGTTTTTCGCGTGAGCCAAACTGAACAGCTTGCGATGAAACGCGTATTTAATGTGATGATTTCGTATGATAACGTTGTTGATAACTGATTACTTGATTTTCTTGCAGGTTTAGCAGCTTTTTCTCCAGTTAAAGGTTTATCTTATATCATTGTTGTTCCTTTACAGGAGTTGATGGTGTTTTCTTGCAGGACACAAGTTTATTGTGTGTCCATGGTTTATTTGAATGAGTCCGCTACAAGCCATTTTAAGGTTTTGAAGTTGTGATATCATCATCATGGTAAATCGTAAACCATAAAATCTACATTGCCACTATTTTGTACTCTCGAGTACCGAATAATCGTCCCCCCCGCTTATTAATTTTTGAAAAATTTTCCAACCCCCCGCTCTTATTCCAACCCCCCCTTTTATTAATTTTTGGAAAAATGAAATGATAGTAAACATAATTTCTGAATAAACGCAAGAAAGAGTCGCAAGAAGTGCATTCAACAGAAACAGAACTCAAAAGTAAATGTATTAGTAACATCACTGTTCACATAAATGTAAATAAGAGACGTGTTTACCTAAGAAAACGACTATTTTCTATTTCTCCAAGACCCCCCCCCCCGATTATTCCACCCCTCCCGATTACTGTCATATTGAGCCATTTCCAACCCCCCCGATTATTCTCACCCCCCCCGTTTATTCGGTACTCTAGAGTAGATCGTCAAAAACTAAATATTTCTTGTATCAGTCATTTCGATTTCCTCAATCAGTTGACAGTTTATGGTGCTTTATGTCTTTGTCAAATCTCCTGATACCTCCTTTCGTACATCCTTTCTTAAATGTTAAAAGCACTGTAATTACAAAAGTAATGATGGTATCGAAAATGCTCTCTCTGGAGTACCCTTCCATCTTTTCAGTTAAGAGAATTAGGCGACAAAATTTTACGCATTTGATTTTAAAATTTTGCAATGATTCGAGCCCTATGTTACTTACTGCTATTACAGTAACTTCCGTGCTTTAAGTCTTTGTCAAATCTCCTGATACCTCCTTTCGTACATCCTTTCTTAAATGTTAAAAGCACTGTAATTCCAAAAGTAATGATGGTATCGAAAATGCTCTCTCTGGAGTACCCTTCCATCTTTTCAGTTAAGAGAATTAGGCGACAAAATTTTACGCATTTGATTTTAAAATTTTGCAAAGATTCGAGCCCTATGTTACTTACTGCTATTACAGTAACTTCCGTGCTTTAAGTCTTTGTCAAATCTCCTGATGCCTCCTTTCGTACATCCTTTCTTAAATGTTAAAAGCACTGTAATTCCAAAAGTAATGATGGTATCGAAAATGCTCTCTCTGGAGTACCCTTCCATCTTTTCAGTTAAGAGAATTAGGCGACAAAATTTTACGCATTTGATTTTAAAATTGTGCAAAGATTCGAGCCCTATGTTACTTACTGCTATTACAGTAACTTCCGTGCTTTAAGTCTTTGTCAAATCTCCTGATACCTACTTTCGTACATCCTTTCTTAAATGTTAAAAGCACTGTAATTCCAAAAGTAATGATGGTATCGAAAATGCTCTCTCTGGAGTACCCTTCCATCTTTTCAGTTAAGAGAATTAGGCGACAAAATTTTACGCATTTGATTTTAAAATTTTGCAAAGATTCGAGCCCTATGTTACTTACTGCTATTACAGTAACTTCCGTGCTTTAAGTCTTTGTCAAATCTCCTGATACCTCCTTTCGTACATCCTTTCTTAAATGTTAAAAGCACTGTAATTCCAAAAGTAATGATGGTATCGAAAATGCTCTCTCTGGAGTACCCTTCCATCTTTTCAGTTAAGAGAATTAGGCGACAAAATTTTACGCATTTGATTTTAAAATTGTGCAAAGATTGGAGCCCTATGTTACTTACTGCTATTACAGTAACTTCCGTAAATCTTTTCCAGTTTATCCGGCATTATCCGAAGCTGGCAAAGAGCACTGGCAAGACATTGAGCTAAGTTACAAAGAGGAGGAATTAACTTTACAAGGGTATGAAAGGAAAAGAAGAAAATTGTTTATTAATGAAGGATTTATGGTTGGTGAGGATGCACCAAAGAAAGAAACGAAACAAGATGAGAAGAAGAGCTCAGACGAGAATAGTTTACCGGGAGCTGCAGAAGAATTCCAGCTTTTCAGTAGGAATGAATGCATTGAGGTAAAGTTTAGATTAACAAGATTCTCTGATCTTTCCTTTTGAATTGTGCAGCTCGGAACTTCCATTAAGGATAGAATCGTGTCTTAAACATCAACACATTTCTTTTTTAGAGACATTGTTATATAAGCAAGTGATTTGTCGTACAAATTTGAAAAAGCTTTGAGCTCGTCGTAGTAAACCCATCAATGCAACAAAAAAGGCTTTTAGCCCCTGTAAAATAAGAACAACCCAAAAACTGCAAGAGAAAAACGAATTAATCTTAAACCTTTTGGGGAAAGAAATAAGTTGGTAGCTGCAATACGGAACAAGAAAACGAGTGGACAGCTTTCTTAGACGGTATCATTGATGTCCGCAGACGCAGAGCAGTAAAATCATGCAAGAAGCATTCTTTCAAGCGAGATTTGCCACAAACTGTTATTTCAGAAAGCTTTCAAAATGTGGCGATTTGCAGACAATAGTTAATGTACACATTTCTTTCAGAAATATGGAAAGCTCTTGGAAGAAGTGAAACGGCTAAGAGAACAGGTCAAGTCCACGAAACAAGACAATACAAATAAGAGTGCTCGTGATGATAATCATGTTGAGCAAAACACAAGAAAAGTGACAATGCCAGCTGGATCAGAGAATCTGGAGAAGGAAAATGATTCTGAGACGGGCCTTAAAGAAAGACAGGGCGTTGCTGCCAATTTGACTGGAGAGACTGCAGAAAGACGAAGCTCACAAGCGAACGATAAGCTAAACTTGAGGAATCCGAAAGAAATTAAGGAAAAGGGAAGAAGAGGGGAAGACGGTTACATGGACAACGACCTCAACCTAAGGCACCCCAAAAATCTGAAGAAAAAAGGTAAAACAGGGGAAGATGGGTTTATTGCTGGAGGGAAACGAAATGAAACATCTGTCAATGGCAATGGTAATTTATCTTCAAGAATATTAGAGACAAGTAGAAAGAAAGTTGTGCTTTCACAAGAAGAGCAAGAACAGAGAGATAAAGAGCTTAGAGAGAAACAAATTAAAAATCATAGAATTCATTAATTATTTACATACCAGAGTGACCAAAGAAGTGTACAGCTCGTTTGCAAAATCATCAAAATTTTATAGTGCTCCAAACGTTTAAAACCTTTCTTGTATGTGTTACATAGATCATGCCAACGAAACTTAACATCATGTTTTTTATACACATTTCACCTAAAAACTTACAAGAAGTATTACCTAATAACACTACTTACAAAGTATTATACCCTACTACAAGGACAATGCCATTTGGAGCGAAAAACCACGTCTAATGTTGACAAGTCCATGTTAATGTTAGCGACTGGATATTTCTAGTAATATTTTAAAACATTATCAGTTAATTATAACATGATCAAATAGGACGTAGACAATTAGAATATTAGCGTTTCATCCTTATTGTTTGCGTCCTATTTGATCATGTCTTAATTATTACTGCAGTCGTGGTCAAATGTGAGGAGCAGTCAACGAGAAATAGGTATTTTTAGTGATACCTATTATTCCTCCCCCTTTTTGAATGTTGGAAAGATTTTGTTTGCACATTCAGTCAACATTGAAAAGGGGGATGGAGGGGGATTTTGCTACTCACTGATCTTGTTTTCTAGATATTTCCTGATACAGATAGGACGGTCAGCTCTTTTACAGCTCTTTTTTGCATAGCTTTAGCAATGTCCCATATATTTTTTGCCAAAACGGTAGATTGGTCGTTAACATGAACTTAGCAAGCAAGCAAGCGATATTAATTTGTCAACGCAGGTTAGGTAAGTGGCAGCTATACAGCTGATCTGGGCCTACGGCACTACGGCTTGTGCCCCCAGAGTTCTCTCTGAGTGTTCATTTACCGACGTCGAAAGAAGGGACAGCTGAATTGGCTGTTGGTTTGTTGTTTGTAATTTCGACGACGAGATTCGAACCAACGCGGGCAGACCCTATCAGATGCGATACACTGCACCTTAACCTCTCCTAACTTAAGTCATACTTTGTACGTGGATTTGTCAAATAATATGATCCTATATTTTCGCCAGCTCAGTCTTTTATAATGTTATTTTGTTGATTTTCAAACCGTTGCGCATTTCTTTGTTTACAGAATAATTTCTTTTAGAGAGGTAAAAACGTGATCCAATCTCGGTTTTGAGAAATACTTTGCTTCAGCGAAAAACAGTTATAGATTTTAAAACTGTCCAAAAGTGTGCAGATTTTAGGACAATAAACATACGCCATACGAAAAAACAGTTTGGAATCTTCCTTCTTCCATACGTTATCTGTTTTCTACGAAACTAAGAATTTGAGAAACTACTGAGAGTTTCTTGGATTTGTCAAATTTTGAGTACTCAGAGTTTCTTTCGAGCTTCTTACGAGAGCCACGCCAGATGTTCACGTACTGTGCCTTCGTTACCATTTCGAATGAAGCTTCGTCGAACATTTGGAACGTTTTCCAAATTTCGAATGAAGCATTCCCAATGTTTAGACATTATTCAGGTACGTTCTGGTTAAAATGATACATGAAACAAACGAAAATGAAGTAAAAAAGGTAAGGATTTCCTTGATCAAAATCATACTGAAACAGATAGTTTCTAAAATACTTTTCACCCAATACTGCTGGAGTTTCTAAATTGTCTTAACGAGCTGAGGTGAGTCTCTTATGAGCAGGATGCATGTAATTGGAAAAGTTGAAGGTTTATATGTACGGCTGGCACGGTTCCTCAGGCCAATGGGTGACAACTTGCTCATCGAGATTGATGAACTGATGTTTCTTCGGCCATCAACCAACGTAGATTAGGTGTGTCTCTCAAAAGAGCTAAACCAAAGATATAAAATTTGTATGTCGTAAATTATGATGGGTTTATAGTGAAACTAACGCAGTTGTAGAATTTTAGGTTTTGATATGATGTTCACAGGTTAGAATTACGACCCAAAACAAGCAGAGCTTATCTAGATTCCCGAATGAATTATATTGGAACAATGTTAAATTTTACAATCTTACCATCTTTTCCCCCCTTTAAAATGTTGTTTGGGCGTTCTTCAGCTTCAAGTTACGAGCCATCATTGTTTGCGGGATAAAAGGGGGTGACGGGAATATGAAGATGAGAAGAAGTGAGACGATAAGCAAAAGCATCACTTTGTTTTGAATGTTTTGTCCAGGATTGTAGATACAAGAATGCAATGCAGATGAGGCAAAAAGCAATTTCTGGTCAAATTTATTGCAAACATTTTAAATCCAAATCTCGCGAATTCTTACGATTTATCACATACTACCTTGAACAGAATGGCTTCAAAGTAACTTTCGCTGAACATTTTTTTATAAGAAACTGGTTTTTAAGGATCTAGGGCTAAGATGGCCAAAATTTTAAGAAACTCTAATACAATACCTGAAAAGTATTAAGAAACTTTTAACAGTCAAAAGTATGGATATTGTAGCAAATATCTCTTTGAACCTTTATTCCCTAATAACATTAACTAATCATTCGTGTTTTCAACATAACAGAACACTGTTTATTCCTATATGATGTTTTAAATGTGAAGAAACATATATGCAGCAGTGTTAGAGACCAAATAATTCATGTGTTCAAAAAGTAAGAAACCAATTAAGAACCTTTTAGTACATAAATGGAAAAATTTCATTTCAAATTAAGAAACATTAAGCACTATGGCTTGATCCAAGTTTCTTATAGGAAACGTGTATTATGCCGCAATTCTACCGTTCGCCGTTTCGGAAATCTTCAGTATTGTCAAAATTAGAGTGCTTTTCTGCTTTCTATGTGAATTCAAAAAGTTTGGAAAAATCAAACCCGCCGTTAAGAATATCTACAGTATGGTAAGGCAGAATTCTTCAACTCTTCTGAATCTTGTGGTCTTCAGTTTTGAAATTTTATGACGCCACGTTCAGAATACACTGTAATTTCGGAAATATAAGAAGATTTTCGAAAAAGTTCAGCAGTAGAAATTTAACATAAATTGGCATTTGATTTCTCGACCTCTCTGATGCATTTGTAGTTGAGGCAGGAACGAAGCATCTTGCTAAATATTCTGGTCTGAAATCAGATACAGCAGATGAGTGTCAACAGAGAGGCAGCGATGAAGCACTTCACTAATTTGAAATTAGCCAATCAGCAAGCCTGTATAGTTTTTATGTGTCAATGACGACAGTGCAGTAGGAAATGGAGTAGACACGGAAAATATGTTGTGGAATCCTAGACGAGGTGAATACGTTTATGAGATGATTTGATTTTCCCAGGTCTCGTAGATATTTGGTTATTCAAAAGTTCGGATTTTCAAAGAATTTTCATAGCTTCTTTCAGGAGGAAGAAGTTTGTTCAGGGAGTTGACAACAACAACACGAAAGAATATTCGATGTGTCCAATTTTGCAATGTTCAGGATTTGCAAAATGTCATAATTGTTTGGACCACAACCTGTTTGCAACCTACGTGATTGAATTGAATTGATTTGCGACTTAGGAGTATGACACGTAAAAGGAAGTAATGAAATGGAAAGCTTCAAGATGGTGTGATGTTCACTGCTCGGCTGAAGTCCCTCACAGAGAAAAAAAGTAATCAAGGGCTAGGTGGAATAAAATTAAAGGGATGATATGGGAGGTACAGACAGCAAGTTAAGCTTCAGGCAAGCTGTTGTACAGCTAACCAGTAAAAAAACGGTGAGTTCTGTTTGAATTGAATGAATGATGGAGACAGGACATCTGTTTTTTTTAGGCCCATAGCCTATAGTATCATTTATTCCAATCTTTGTGATCGCCATGTGTGTATTTTGTTATATTCGCAAACGGCAAGAATTATTTCAATATTTATGCTTGTTCACAAATCGAGAAATGAAATGGTTCGTTATGGAATTTAGATTTGACCAAAAGGTTTGTTTGGGTAGGCCTATATTGCAAGAAAATTTAGTTCAATCAATGCGCTGACGTGGGGGCGTTTTGCAGTGTTTGTCATCTTGAATGTAAAGGCAACGGTGCAGTACCCAGAATAAAGGGGAGTGAGGAACATGACCAGGTGTTTGAATTAGTTTGGAAAGGTTTTGTGTGTTAGAGAAAGGCAACAGTTTTAGCCAAGATCTAATAAAACTGTATTTGACAGTAATAATAACAATAAGTGAAAGTGTGGAAGAGCCAGTAAGAGCAAGAAATGACCATGTTGGGAAGCATTTGCCATTCCAAACATAGATGGCATAGAACGATATTAAGAACCATTCTATTGTCTTTCTACAGTTGGCATGGCATAAATGCCAGGTGTAGCAAAAACAAACTTTTTACCTTGGATAAGTGCCCAGCCCACCACATAATTAGTTGCTTTGTCCATCGCCTAAGGAATGTAGTGATTGGCAGTTTGGAATTAGCCAACCAGGAACCATGCTAAAGTTTTACTGGCAAAGTGATCATTTATGACATCTGAAAGTTACCTTCTGTTTTTTACATGGAAAAATTTTCAGAAACATGCAAGAAAATGTTGAAATTGCACTTTAACCTCAAACCAGACCTCTTAGACTAGCCCAAGAATTTTAAGAAATTTAAGAACAGATTTAGATTTTTACACTTCCTATCACAAGGGGGCATGAAACTTATCAATATTTTTTGTGGCACCCAAAGCCTGGAATCGCAGGTATTTACTCTGTAAGCACATGGAAGCAGGATTTTATACAGATTACTTAATTATGCATAACTTACAGGTGGTGTCATTATCTTTTTGATCACAAAATTCATCCATTCTTTGATGACCACCATGTTTAAGATTACTTTTAGCCAACTTCAAAGAAGTGTTATTTGATTTGTTTGAGCAGTTGTGAAAGAAAATTGCCTTGAAATTTTGATGAAAGGCATCATGTCATTTTTCCAAACTTTCATCAGATGAACATTTGATCCATAATTAAGAAATAAGTTTTCTCAACACCTTTTCAGTTTTGTCTCATGACAGGTTGTTGCAAAGACAAAGAAATGACTTTATGCTCTTTGTGAAAGATTATGTTTATAGCTGTTGAAGATTAAATCTAATGATTTAGATAGATTGAAATTTTTCACGATGCTTTAGTCATATACTGTATCTGCCATCAAAACCTCAAGTTTCTTTAGCTTCATAATCAAGCTAGAGCTGTTTTCCTTCAACAGGCTTTAAAATCATGAGCAGGCCAGAGGCCAGTTTTTGGGAGATCAAGTTGACACTTTTTGTGTTATTCCCATTTGCAGCCTTATTCTTACATTTTTGTGTATTAAGTATTGCATGTACCCCCATTCTGTTCCAAGAAATTTGACATTTTGCTTCTGAACAAAGATCCAGGCTGATACCAGCAGTGACTGCCTAGGAGGTGAAAACCAAATTTCCCAACAATAAAACCATCAACAACAACAGCAACAACAATAGTTGTAGGAATGAACATACGTTATATTAGCATTATATGACTGATCTAACTCCCCGGTAATTAAAATCTGGCCACATTTTGCAATCCAACCTTGAAATCAACACAATTAGTGAATATTAATCAAAAATATGCCGTAATTCAATAATTGCTGTTGGAATTTATGTTTTAACACCAATAAATTCATGCTTTAATGTGTTATTTCTCCTCAAAATCCTCCAGAACTAGTCACTTTATTAATATCTTAACATTGGAAAAGGCTTCAAAATCATTTGTTTTGAAATGTTCAGAAGAGCATGAGAAGTAAACATGAAGATCTTTATGGGGAACCTTTAAGGAGCTTGTAAACAACTCTGAGCACTCTGATAATTTTAAGAAGCTTCAAGTACTGGATTTTTAAATTCTTATAAAAGGAATGTTGGTATGAATTTTGTCTATTATGAATAAAGGAAAGGAATGTAAAATTGCATCATAGGTTCTAATTTTGGTCAGCTACATACTTTCACAAATAACCAAATTGTTTTTTTCACTTGTAGCCAATTGAAGTTACAGATGAAGTTTTTTGGGATCAGTTTTGGTGTGACTCAATAACAACAGTCAATGATATATTTGCATTGATACCTGCTTCAGAAATAAGAACACTTAGAGAAGAATGTCCATCAAACTTAGCAACTCTTTGCTACAAGGTTGGTCTTTATATAATTTTTGTTGCCTTGAAGCCACACAATAATAATAATAATAATAATTGAATGTTTTAACAGGATGACCTATCAGTATACTATATACTGTTATCATTAGGGTCCTGATACTTAATAAAGGTAGATTTATTTGAATTGAAGCTTATGATATCTATCAAGATTAATGTTTCCGCCTTGGGCTCTTTCTCAAAGGAGTCTTTAGCCAGCAAGGCTGCAGCAGGGGCAAAATGAAATTGTGTGTAAACCACGTGTTTTGATCAAGCAATCATGGAACTTCAAATGCAGTTGTAATAAAGCGTTCTTAATTTGCTCTTGTTTTGTGGAAGGTCAATTGGTCTGATTTCAATCGTTATCACTAAACAGCATTCATGGATGATTAAAGTAGCTGAATAATTCTCAAGATGGGGAAGAGGGGCATGGACCTTTTGATTTAAACAAGTCTGACTAAGACAGACACTGATCTTCAGATTTTGTAATGCCAACAGGTTGAGACAGGCCTATTGTGAACTGTTTTCCACAAGTTATTTTTTGACCAAATGATTTATATAATCTTTTATAACTTTATAAGTTTCCATAAATGCTATTAGCTTTACATGTTTTGGTGGTAGTTGCTACCTGCATTGCTTAGTGCTATAAATTTGGTAGAATTGTTGCATCAACTCAAGCCAAGCAGAGGGTAAAGGATATATGAAATGTGATAGCAGTGTCACAAGAGATTCCAAAAGTCAGCAAAAAATTGTCAAAGATAAATGACAGAAGATTGGTTTGGTATACCTTTTGGCTAAAAAATGTCAGAATCCCTCCCATGCCATTCAACCTCTTTAGAACTTGTGTTGCTACTGGTGAAGTGGTGCAATTGGAGTAAAATTTCAGTTTGGTTTATCATCTTAGAATCCCAGGGATTGTGGATTCAATCTCTACAGAAAGGATCTCTTCTCTCTTATTTCATGAAAATGGTATGTCCTAAATCAAGAGATCAGGTGCCAAATGGGTAGTGGAATCTGAAAATCTGACAAAATCTTCAAAAAAGTGTATTGACATGTTTGAATTGAATCCAGAATCCATTCTTGCCCTAGTTTGATCTGAATTCTGATATGATGTACTTTAGAGATTGAAAAATTCTGGGCAAATGTTGTAAAAATTTGAAATCTGCATTAATATATTGCTTTGCCAGCAATGCAATGCTAAATGCCTCCTCTCGTACCCAGCCAGGAGAAATTTCCTTTCATCATGAATTGATTATCTTTCTTAGCTGTTATCTTTCACTCTCTTGTACAACTTGCACCAATTTCTTTTCCTTGGGGATGCTCATATGTTCTACAGGCAATGTTTTATCTATAGGGAATTAATGTTTCCATTTTTATACTTTAGTGTGTTGAAAAGTTAGTCAATGCTACTGCAACTGGATGTTCTGGTCAGCTAGAACAGCAGGCTGGTAAGTGCCAACGATTGATTCTATTATTGTTGTTTTGAAATATAGAAAAGAAAAGATGGGATGCAGCAAGGTTACAAAACATCAAAAAATTGTTATTCTATCAATGACAAATTTATTGAAGCATTGCTCCAAACATCAGAACAACAACAAAATAGGCAAGTTTGAGGGAAAAAAGGAAGGAAGTTTTAAGATCATATAAAAATGAGTGTTATTGTCAAAATTTGATTTGAAATTACTGTAGTATCATCTCTTTATTCTCTTAGTTTTAAACTGCATAAGATTATTGACAAGACTTCTGCCATATATATTCGAAGATCCAGATTGGAGAGGTTTCTTTTGGTCAACAGTTCCAGGACAGGTATGGTGATTTTTTTAAAGAAACTCTTGATATCAGAAAAAGAACTATCAAACTATAGCAGACTAATGTAGTAAATGTTTTGAAGTACAGCAAGAAAACAAAGTTCTGAAATTTCTTACTTTACATCTGCAAGAAACATTTCATCTCTCGTTTAAGTCAGTTTGTGGTAAAACATTGCATGCACAGTTAGATGAACAGTTAGATGTTAGTTGAATAGGGTCTATATTGTAATGTTTGTGCAAATGATAGCCTTTCAGTATTTTTCAAAGCTAAGATCATAGCTAAGCATTTATAAGATTACATTCTTAATCCTTCTTACTACAGAACGATGGTGAACAGAGACCAGACACAAACGGAGAGGTAAGTGTTATTAGCATTTGTCAGTATTTCTATCATGTTCAGATCAGATTAAGAACAAATTGGCTATTTTTGTTTATATTTGCAATCTTTTCTTTGTCGTTTCTCAAAAAATTTTAGTAGACCAAAGAAAATCCTTATCAAGCAATAGCAAGAAGTGGCCTGATCACTTAGAGGCACACCTGGAAATGACTTGGTGCATGGAAACGGCCTGATCATTCAGAATTTTTTATGTGCCAGATGTCATTGGAACTTTCAACTTGGCTAGTGTATCATTTCATAACACCAAGCAGCAACCCTTCACCCTATGTTTTCATTTTTTGTTAACTTCCTTTGTATACACGTTTTTTTATAAGAAACAAGATCAGGCCAAAGTACTAAAAGTTTCTTAATTTCGCATGAAATTTTGTCCATTTCAGTGCTAAAAGTTTCTTAATTGGTTTCTTATTTTTTTGAATGCAGACTTAGCAATGTGGTTGCTAACACTGCGGCAGATATGTTTCTTGACATTTGAAACATCATAAAGGAATAAACAGTGTTCTGTTATGTTGAAAACACAAATTGTTAGATAACATTGCTCAAGAATAAAGGTTCAATGATCTATTTGCTATAATATTCATGCTTTTAACTTTGAAAAGTTTCTTAGTACTTCTCAGATGTAGTACTAGAGTTTCTTAAAATTTTAGCCATCTTAGTACTAGTTTCTTATAAACCAGTTTCTTATAAAAAAACGTGTATATATTTGTTTATATATAGTTGAACTGTTAGTGCTAGCCACAGTGGGGACCAGATGACCAAGTGTCCTTCCCCGCTGTGTCTTGTGCATAGAAATGCATGTATATATTTTGCAGTTTTAATCTTTTTGTAGATCAATGAATATAAAAATTTGCAAGAAAACTGTTTCAAGAACCTTTTGAATCGTCATCTTTGCTTGTATTTTTTGTTTTCAGCTTAATGGAGAAACACCACCGCCACTTGCCCAGTCATTGATCAATGCAATTGGCGTAAGTATGAAAACCTTTTATATGCATCAAGAAATGTTCATGTTTCATCTCTTTATGTTTTATGCTCATGTTTCATCTATGATTGTGTAGCGGTTTATTCATGTGAATATTTTTCACTCATTTGTTTACAGGACTTACTATTTTGCCCCGATTTCACTGTCTATGCAAAAAGAAGTGGACCAGTAAGTACTTAAGGCTATCTTTTCTTTAAAATGCTATTGAAGAATGACTAAGAGGTTGCTGGAAAGTATGCATCGTAACGAGCATGAATTGAGATACGGGCGATCTTTTTCAATTGGACTGGAGGAAGGCTCAGCAACTATCTCGATGAAAGTATGTCATCGTCTGTTGCTGCAAAGTCAGATTATTCATGCCAAGACACTGACATGTCTACAGGATATATGTAGATTAAGCATTCGTTTTTTAGAAGTTATTTATTGTAGGAAATTAAGGCTCAATGGTGGACGTTTTGTAAAGTATTTGGGGGTGAGGTAAAGCTTTTATTTTAGTTGAAATGGATTGTTATTGATCTTTGTTGCACTTGACAGTAGTAAGGGGCGACTGCACCCCCCCCCCTCCAAGTGTCTGCCACTGACAAGGCTTTGTTATTCCTCAAGATGTTGTTAATTTGAAAATACTCAAACTTGCTCTCATGTATTTCCGTCAAAGCTTTATTCTATAAGTAGCATTTAGGGATCTTATCGATGCCTATTAAAGACACAGGCCAGTACAATTAGCATGCTTACTTCATTAATTTGTAAATAGCTTTAACGCAGACCACATATTTCTTGTTCATCGTAGGAAACACCCGAAGATCTTTCCAACATTGATAGCTGTGCATTTATTTGGTAAGTATGATCATTCACATTTTTACTTGAAATTTCGATAGGAGAACTTCAATTTCAAATTTGTATTATGACTGTATTTTGCTGTTTCTTCTCGGATCATGTGTAAAGATTTACTTTGACCTGTCTGACACGAACATGTTCAGCTAATGATTTCATTATTCCTTCCCGTTCTCTGCTATTATCTGAATCTGCTGAAGAAAACAGTGTTTCCTTGATTGGAGCAATTTTTTCCTTGATAACCCTGCATTAGAATTGATAAGATTTTTTTCTCAATAGGGAAGCGGGTGTCGGATTCGCAAGTTCACCTCCGCAGATAGCCATGCATGATTTCAATAGAGCAGAACTTCTCAAGCTGCTTCTTACGTGCTTTTCAGAAGCAATGTATTTATCACCAGCTGGTAATTTTTCTAATATTTTTAGCATCGTTTTGCGACTTATTTGGGCACATACTAACAGGGCAATTGTACATTATTACATCAAGAATATCTCGATGTATCATACGTATATAAATCTTTTTCCGAATTCAGCGTTTCCTACAACCCGTGGACAGATTGCATATTTGTAGTTATCGCTGTTGATACAAGTGAACAGTTATTTGAAGAGATAGCATAGTTACTTGGCGCAGAAAACTAAATGTGTTTTAGAATCATTCCTAAGATGATGTGTCCTCAACCTTCTGTTTACGTTAAAAGGAAGGGACTCGTAGCAACAGGGATAGGTTTGATGGCCAGGTTTGATAGACATTGTCACAGATGCGGTTATTTCATCTAAAATCATAAATATCAGGAATTTTATATAGTTCTTGTCCTTTATGCAGAAAACCTGGTAAACGTAAACATTTTATGCTTAGTTTCTCGAGGGGGAAATCACTTCTCAAAATAGCTTGATTTTCGTGATTTTGAAATCACATGATTTTTTTCTGTGATTTTTTTTCTATTTGTGATTTTTGGTGCTTTCTGTGTGTGATTTTTTTGTGATTTTGTGATTTTTGTATGTGATTTCTTTGTGATTTCAAGGGAGGTGTACGAAAAAAATCAGTGATTTGCCCCTCGACGTTTCTTACCTTCACTTGCTCGTTCATTTGTAGATGCTCAACTAACTCCCAATAAATGGCTTGGATATTTCACATCTTCTGAAAACAGGTTAGTATCTCATTTTGTTAGTGTCTGAGCTTTTCTGATTCTCTTTTCAGGCAAAATTTAATCGCAACGGTTCAGGCAGGAGAGACCTCTATATATATAGCAACATTACGTGCTGCCCATAATGATGGATCTTAAACCTCGAGAATCCTTAAGTATTGGTCTCAAAATGTAACTGTTCCACGAGCAATCGACAGCTTTCTACATTGTAATGAAAAAGTTGTCGAGCTTTTATTGTTGATGTTGGATTTTTCCGTTTTAGTTCTTAAAATTGGTAGATAGTCTTCATGACTGCACGAAACTTTATTTTTGGGTTGTTCAATAGACAGATCGCGGGCTGTAGGAAGCTCTGAATTGGGAAAAAGATTTTATGTACGATATTTCGATTTATTCCCGTCCAAAGTTTTCATTCCGCTAATGATATTTTGACTTGTTTTCCTTTTGTGTACTTTCCCTGCGAAGGCGCTGTTTCAATAACTGCACGATCGGCAGATTGACGTGATCTCGAGAAATTATGCCACTCTAGTGTGTCACACAAAAGAAACAAGTCGATGTATCATGAACAAAATGAAAACTTTGGACAGGAATAACTCGATGTATCATGCATAAATCTTTTTCCAAACTCAGCGTTTCCTACAGCTCATGGACAGATTACATATTCGTAGTTATCGCTATCTGTGTCGCTATTGATAGACTGTTGGACGCTCTTAGGCCAATTTCCAGCTGTAGAGGCTTGCTTCCCTCGCTTCTGATAATACACCTTAGCCTCGTTCCCTAATGCACAGATAAATATGTTCACTTCCGTCTCACTCTTGAAAGTCCGCAAGTCCCAGTTGAGCAAAAATAAAAGATTCTTTTTTTTGGTGTCGTTGTTAATGTCGCAATAACTAGGACTATGTCATGAGTCTAGTAGTTCAACTGGCCACTCCCAAAGTCCTTAATAGTGGGAATGAAAATCAACGGAGTCAGCACTTGTTGGAAACATCATTTCCATGTTCTGTGATGCTCTGTTTGTTCAATCATTTTAAGTTGCTAACGGTAGGTAATTAACTCTGTTTTACATTAGATGTTAGGCGAAAATATCCGTGAATAAAGGAGGGCTTCCCGCGAATAGAATCAATGAAAGGGGTTAGCACGAGTAAGTTTACGGTATCGCAGATCTCATGATAGTGCTTTTGCTAAGTTCGTATATCCTTATCTACAGACATGCGTTGCCTCTGTTTACATCGCT
Organism: Aurelia sp. 4 Dawson et al 2005; assembly: GCA_964019985.1. Classification (NCBI taxonomy): domain Eukaryota; kingdom Metazoa; phylum Cnidaria; class Scyphozoa; order Semaeostomeae; family Ulmaridae; genus Aurelia; species Aurelia sp. 4 Dawson et al 2005. Next base: position 3,031,749 of record OZ026502.1, on the reverse strand, counting down.
GCTGAATGTGGTATGCGCATATGATCCAGTTGGATATGGAGTTCCGTAAGTTGTATTTATTTTCTCCTTTTTTACCGAAGCTTAGTTGATTTTTAGATTTTTTTAACGGAGGTTGCTTTTTATTTCATCTTACAAAGATAAGCATTTCAACTAAAGAAGAAGAGCTTTCAGTCGTCATTAGGATAGACCTTTCCAGAGCCTCTCTATGAAAATGAGACATTTCGAGAAATCCCATGCTGTCGATTTGGGTTTGAAGTAGTCAAAGACAGAATTGGTCATTTTTTGCAGACAACGTTGCTCGTTGGGAATCGAAGATAACAGGGAAAGAGGTCAAGGTTTTTTCATTTGTTATCTAGTGTGCTACCCGTGTTTATTATGTTTAGATTCTGAGGGCCACAGATTTGGGACTGCTTACCAAAGGAGTTAGAATTGGCTGACCACCTTGATACTTTTAAAAGCTGGATAATTCAATGGGATGGTCCCACGTGCAACTGCAATGCCTGTCTTTTTATTGTAAACGTTGTATAAACAGCATACAAGTAGATAATTCTTCTGCTTTTTTCTAATTAATCGTATATCCATCAATTTTAATTACTTTTCTTGTACAGTTTAATCGTATATAACAGAGTAGTTTATTAAAAAAAAAACAACCACAGAATTGATAGGCGCTAACCTGTTTTGTGTATTAAGTAGTAAAAAGGTTTCTCAAATTGTGTCACAATCATTTCTTGGTTCCAAATTGATTTCCACAGTGGCAGTGATCCTTGACTTTACCTTGATTCTATCTAGGCGAACAATTACCATCCGATCCTTTTTTGCAAGTTAAATAAAACTTCATGTATCAGTTGGTTTTAGCATTTAACTGAGAAGGAATTTTGCTAAGTTTTCTACAGTTGCTGAAAGTTATTACAAAATGCAGTGGAAGTAAGGAACAGATGTTTTGTACAGTTAAGTTCAATTCCACTCTCAACTATTGAAGCCTCTTGAAACATGATTGCTAGTAAAAAGTGAGGCTTGAAATGCAACCTTCATTTTTTAATCAGAGTGAAAACTAGAACCAAACAGAAATAGACATAAAGTCGTGCAATTCTGACTATGAACGACACCAACGATTTATTCAAACCACATTCGTTGTAACACGCTTATAACTTGAAAAATTATATGTACAGTAGTATAGAAGCGTTGTCTGTGTACCTTTGTTTGTGGTATAGAAGCGTTGTATGTGTACCGTTGTTTGTGCTATAGAAGCGTTGTATGTGTACCGTTGTTTGTGCCATAGAAGCGTTGTATGTGTACCGCTGTCTGTGGTATAGAAGCGTTGTCTGTGTCGCTATTTCTAACTTTCTTGATGTTACTGTGGCAGATACAATCACTTGATGTTTAACGATTCACGAGAACCACTTGTTGAGATTGCACTCCAATTACTGATCGTTGTTTTGGATTATGATATGGAACAACAACATTTGATTGAGCAAGCACAGGCTGCTGATCAATCATTCGAGGTATGATTACTGATGATTGATAACTGATTATCGATTACTGATTCATTCAACTGCAACAAGACAGAGCAAAAACTGCGCACGCATGCGCGAAAACTCGTAATTTTGAATCCTTCTAGCTTCTTGCTTCAGATCCCAAGATTCGGCAACACTTGATATTTTGTTTCTAGGACCTTAAACTCATGATTTATCATTTCAAAAAGCTTATCTATCCAAGCACTTCCTTATCTCAGATTGCTCGATGACGTCATTTTACGCAGTTTTGCTCTGTCCTGCAACAATCGTCTTAGGGGGTTTTTGATTGGCAATTCCAAACCTACCGAATTCTGAAAGCGGTAGACTTTGCAGAGTTGGAAACGCATTTTCCAGTCAAACACAAATGCTTCAAAACGGCATGTTTCAGACTAGTCCTGACGAAAACTATCCAGTTGAAAACACGATTACGAGCCTGTTGCTTGACAACTAAGATTGCAGTTACTGATTAACGTAGCGGTGCAAGTAATTCGCCTCGTTTTCAGAGTTTCGCAAATGAAAACGATAACCTCTCTGGAGTCTGTCAAACCTTCTGCCTTTCGGAGCAGAAGGCTCAACAGGCCTTCCGAACCTGCCAAGCCTGCCATTTTCGGAATTTGGGAGTCAATCAAACACGAATTCTGAGTTGGCCAAGTCTACCGTTTTCTGAATTGGTACAAATCAAACACACCCTAGAATTCCAAAGTATCTCGATATTCTTCGTTCAACAACGCCATTTAATGATTGCACATTGTCCCTCCAAAGAAGCAATGTACCGTACTTTCACTGAGTAGTTAAGATCAGTTATGATTAAACAACGATGTAAACTGGATAAACTGAATTATCTTAAGCCTGAAATTCAATAAATGGATTATCAAGGTTTTATTGAAGCAGTATTAGTTGAATTTATGAAGGTGTGAGCTCCCAGTTTTTTGTAAAGCCAGTTGTGAATGCTCTAAAATTTGCGTAGTTTTCTCTCTATTCAAGGAGCCTTGTAGTGTCCGTCCAAGTACTTGATGGACGAAGTAAAATCTTTCGTTCTGTACAACAATGTTTAAGAGTACCTTTGTTATTTTTTATTTTCATGCATTGTTCTTTTACTATTGCGTTTCAGGCAACAGGCCCGGAAAATTTATTTTGCAATTATCTGACAAGGATACACAGAGAGGAGGTAGGTGAATCGTTTATTAATCTCTGTTCAGTTTCCTAATGTTGATTTTCAAAATACATTCAATGTTTGTATTATAACTGAAACTCATACAACCATTCTCATTTTTTCAGGACTTTCACTTTATCCTTCATGGGGTGACTCAGTTGCTTCAAAATCCACTAGCTCAGGTAAATATAGAGAGCTTTTATGAAGGAACAAATGTATTATGGATGATGATGATGATGATGATAATGATGATGATTATGATGGTGATGATTATGATTATGATGATGATGATTATGATTATGATGATGATGATTATGATTATGATGATTATGATTATGATGATGATGATGATGACGGTGATGATGATGATGATGATGATGATGATGATGATGATGATGATGATGATGATAATGATAATGATGATGATGATGATGATGATGATAATGATGATGACGGTGGTGATGGTGATGATGATAATGATGATGATGATGATGATGATGATGATGATGATGATGATATTGATGATATTGATGATGACGGTGGTGATGGTGATAGTGATGATGATGATGATGATGATGATGATTATGATGATTATGATGATTATGATGATTATGATGATTATGATGATTATGATGATTATGATGATTATATTGATTCATGAAAAACATATGTGTTATTACCAATGGCATATGAAATCCATACGCCCCAGAAGAAACAAAGCTTATGGTGTCAGGGCGGTGATCAAAACCTTCTCATTTACTTGTATGATTGTGACATGGTCCATTGTAAGTGTTGAATTCATTAGTGACATGTAGACTGATTGCATATTCGTAATTAGTGCTACTGATAGATTTATGGACGCTCAAACTATGACTCATGGACCTTCATATTGAAAATTGGAACGAAGATTTTCCATATCGATTTCATAACTAGACATTGAAACCATAGCAACAGTTCCTTCCTAGTAGCGCCGCTACAATGCTTCTTCGGTTTTTTGAGCCTCGCTCATTTTGATCAGCTGATCCGGAAAGGAAAATTTCACGAAAAAATATAGAAAATTTGAACTTGATCTTTCAGACATATCTGCCGAATTCAACCAAAAAGATTGCTTTCCATCAAGAACTGTTGGTTTTGTTTTGGAAACTCTGTGATCTTAACAAGGTACACAATATTTCTCTACCTAAATTTCAAATTCATTGTTATTCTTTTTCAAAAAAAGACTGTTGTATTTCCTTAGAGGGACTACTAAAGAGGGACTTCTACTTATGATCAGAGAATTTGGAGAGTAGATCTTCTTTAACAGTCAGTATTGCAGCCAAGGGTCGACACTTTGCTACTAGGCTCTTTTAGCAACAAGACGCGGACGTCTTTGAAAACGCAGCTATTTTTTCTTGTTTTCAGAGCATTCTAATTTTCCAGCCTTTTTCGTCCCGGAAAGCTTCTCACCAACAGACAAATTCCCCAAGAAAAGTTTGCATTCTCGCATTTCCATCATTTGTGAATGTGTTCATATTGCATTTTGTTTCCCTTCTCGACGTCCTATTCTTGCAATGCGGCCTTCAAAAATATACTTTTAAGGTTGTCAGTTTCAGAATAGAACGTACAATAAGTCTCTCGAGACTCGGAAAAGTTTCGAAGTTGATTTCTCTTTGTAATTCACAACCTCCAACAAAAGAATTATGCTGGCGTCTTCTTGACTCACGTCTTCTTGCTAAAACAGCCTAATTTCAAGCAAGTGAAGTCGTGCTATTTGTAGTTATTCTAAAGATAAGCAACACTCTGGTGTCGGACAAACTCAGAAATTGTTGTCTGGCTAGTTATACCTTTGGGAGAAGTAGTTGCTGCGTGGAAGTTGTTTCGTCCTTATGATTTTTCTCGCCAAGCCTTCACTGTCGATTTGAGAATTGGAGCGATTCTCTAGGGGTTGCTGCGTTACATATCTTTGGTTCTTAGATCTTTATTTTTCTTCTTGCAGAAATTTCTTTTCTACGTTTTGAAAAGCAGTGATGTGTTGAATGTTTTGGTTCCAATCCTGTACCACTTAAACGATGCCCGTGGAGATCCATGTAAGTAAAACATCAGTGTGTAGCGAAAAGATGTTTTAATAAAACTCAATTTCAGATAGATGTGTTTGTAGGTTAAAGTATGTAAAATGTTGTTTTCATATTTAGCACTTCTCATTTAATGATATGTTTAGTTGTATCTTAGGTTGTTGTTAAATGCCATGAAGGAATCATGATTAAGTGGTTCGCCTGGTACCGTCTTTGTAATGTAGTGAGGTTTAGGTGAAATTTTTTTCAGCATAAATTTCAAGCTTTGACCTTTAAGAATGTTCAGGTATTTTGTTATGATGTGACATTAATGTTTGCTTTTCAGCCCCCAAAATTTCTTTCAGATTAAAATTCAATGCTTTTCGGCCCAGAGTAAGTTTCGAAAAGGTTGTTGATACAAAGTTGTAATTTTCAAAGTGCTACCTCAGTATTGTCTACCCACCCGCAACTAGAGCGTTCGTTCCACTGGACGTTTTGAAAGTTTGAAAATATTCATTTGAGTACATTCATCTTTCAGCTCGCATCGGATTAATGCATATTGGCGTATTTATTTTGCTGCTATTGAGTGGAGAGCGGAATTTTGGTAAGTTGTTAGATTTAGCTCTTTGGCTACTGACTAAATTCAGTAAAACTTATCAAGGAGCAACTTTGATATCGTCTTCGCTTAGCATTCAATCACGATGTTATCCATTTAAAGGAATTCATAAAGTTTTCTAGGCTTTTATGTTTTTTATGAGGCAAGGTTAACCTCTGATCTCTGAAGATACGTGTCTCTTCTGATCAATCTGCATTCGGTAGTCCTTTTTTTGGTGGAAACTAACAGTTGTAATGAATATAGGTCATAATGAACAAGCTTTCAATTCGATTTCGGAATCCTCGAATTAGTCCGTTTTGGGACCAGCTCGGCGAACTTGTGTTTACTTTTGTGCTGCTTTCATAGCTTGCTTGATCTACAAACCCAATGTATTAGCAATCTTCAACGATGGATGATGATGGAGTTTCTTCTTAACCATTGCCAATAATAGTCTTTTGAACTTTTTCTTTGTAAACTGATTTGTGATATGTAATTAGTATTCTGGTGAATTTCAAATTTTTTCCTGTCAAATCGATGTGTACAAAAGAAGTATTTGAATTTTTTTCAGGAGTGCGATTAAACAAACCATACACAACGCGAATACCCATGGATATCCCAGTGTTTACTGGCACACATGCTGATCTGTTGATAATAGTACGTACATGACTTGTTGCCCTTTAAAATAAGGCCTTTGTACGTTTCTTCTTCCAAAATGACAGTGGGATAAGTTTTTTCAACAAGTACCTCCGAAACAAACTTTGAAATAGAAGCAACGAAATCGCAGTATGTACCGTGAAAGATGAAGCTGCAATTCCTAGATCATTTTGTGTGCACAAAGCGACTTCCGCCAATGACCACATCTGATTCCGGAGGGCCTCTAATTCTCTGTTTGCTTTAGTTACTTGATGTTGTGTGGTATCAGTCGTTGCCCTCCTTCCACCTTCTTGTAGCCTAGCAAAGCATTTAGTGAGGCCGTTTTCACTGATCATGATTTATGAATCACTTCTTTCAGGTCTTCCATAAAATCATCACAACTGGACACCAACGTCTTCATCCACTTTTTGACTGTTTGCTAACGATCATAGTTAATGGTATGTCCTTAAGTCTCGTTGTAGTTAGTAGAGAGAAAGACATACTGCCAAAGAAGGGGACGATAATGTCTCGTTCAGTTCCTACCCTGACCATCCCGGGAGCCTGGGGCAGCAAAATTCTTGCACAATAGCCTAGGGACTGGCTAATTTCCGGGCAAATGCCCGGGGCTGGCAATATATTATGTGCAAATGCCCGGGGTTTTCCCCGCGAAGATGATCAGGGGAGAAACTGAACGAGAAATAAAGAGTCAAAGTCAAAGAGAACCCATTTTTGAGTAGTATCATTCCTCACTCAAATGCTGCACTTAGAGAACTGTGCGATCACCTAGTTTCATGTACTTTTTTATTCCAGTTGCCTCGTCAAGACTTAGACCTGTTGTCTCTTTATCAGCACCGAAATACGTTGCCCCCCCCTCAGTTTAGGCTTCACTGAGGATGAACATTAACTTTCATCATGACATAGAAGTAAATCTAAATAGTAGTAAGATGAGGAACTGTATGCAGATATTTCTCAGTGTTCATGGTCCATGCTTGCCCTCCCGAACGTTCAAGACACCCCCCAGAAACGACCCCGCCGGACATTAAAAATACAGCGGGGAAGTTATGAATTCACATGTTTTCAGCGGGGATTAAAAAGATATTGACGGGGCAAGGAAATTTTCAAATATAGCCATGATGGAACTTGTATAATTTTTTACGCGGAAGCAAAAAATTCAACTGGGAAACAACAGAAACATGGCGGGGAAAGCTTTTAATTTCAAACTTGGCGGGGAAACAAGCTTTCTTGGGGGGTCTTCCTTCTACCTTGGCGGGGCAGTGTTTCAGCGGGGTCGTTACTGGGGGGTATTTCAAGTGGAGCTTAATTTGCATCGAACGATCCTTGAATTTGAACATTATACATGGTTTTGTTTTCGTTTTAGTTTCTCCTTATCTTAAATCACTCTCAATGGTCGCTGCCAATAAGCTGCTGCATTTGCTTGAGGTAACTTGATTTCATGTTTCAACGAGTGCTTTCTTTTGAACGAAAACAGCTATTTACTCTCGTTCGGTTGTATTTTCAACTGGATGCGTAACAGCGGTACAAATTTGCTGTTTCCTCGTGGAAACAAATTATTCTTCGCAAATTTACGTCAGTGTAAAAATTGAAGCAGATCTGCAAAGAGCTGTATGGAATAGAAAGGATTATCATTTGGGACAATAAGATTTTAGGTTTATCTAAGTAACAGGACACTTCAGTAGTAAAAACAAAAAACCCGAAACTTCACATAGGCAAAGAGATTAGGTAACTACACAGAAATGGATTGTCGAAGTCAGCTCTCTTTAATATTAAATACAACATGTATTCTTATGGTATCTCACAAGATGTTTCAAAGTAATTTGCCCACATGAAACTCACGGATATCGAGCTTGAGTTCTAAGAAGCTGCTATAGGCAAACAACCGTCCGTAATGCCACATATTATAAGTTATCTAATTACTAAATTTGTTTTTCAGGCATTCTCAACTCCTTGGTTTCTTTTCACAAATGGCACAAATCACCATCTTGTTTTCTTTCTTCTGGAAACTTTCAATAACATTATTCAATATCAATTTGACGGTAAGTAGTTTGTATTTATTAATTTCCCCACTGTTTTTGTCCTTTTTGGACAAGGGTCGAGTTTATGATTATCTGTAACACATTTGATAAAATAGAAAATGTTTTTTTGCGCACAAAAGACATAAAACGTATATATTAAGTATGTAGCTATCCAGTTCTGCTGCATTTATCCTAAGTTTGTGCTACGCTGTCAAGATGACTTCTAGCAGTCTCTCAGACAATATAACTGGCCCATTGTAACAGGAAAATAGTGCATGAAGGCTTTTTCTTGGGAAATCAAAGTACCTTTCTCACATCAAATAGGATATCCATTGCATCAGCCGAAAGATTAAGATATCATCTTTTGTTAGAATTTTGTCACAAAGTGTTCGCAACTACTCAAGTCTGTCTGCATGATATGGAGTTCTTAAATGTTTATGTTTCAGGAAAATGTAGGAATCTATTTGATATGGATGTCAAGGAAGTTCTTTTTTGCTTAAGATTAGCTTATAAATTTAACTGATTTTGGCACGTTTGATAAGATCAGCTTTATAAAGATGTTATGGCGTAGTGGTACAGTCCCCTGGCTTTGCATCCAGAACAGTCAGGCAGATAGGGCTCGATCCCAGGTGAAAGTCACCATTTGAGCGTCATGACAAGGGGTTGCAAAATTGATTAGTACTTTTCTATTTCTGTGATCCCAGCACTTGGTCCTAAAAACCGCAACTTCACATTCACTTCAGAAGCCTTGTTTTTCAGGTAATGCCCATCTAGTTTATGCAATCATCCGAAAAAGAAATGTATTTCATCAATTGGCTAATTTACCAACCGATCCATCAATTGTGTCAAGACCAAAAGGTCATGGAAAGAAGCGAAATGATTCAGAATCGTCTTTAGAAGAAGGGTAAGACACTAGCACTTTCAATCTTTTTGTTAATATAGCTACCCAGAGACCTATTGCAAAAGACGATTACGCTAAAGATGGCGGCGAGGAACTTTTTACCAAGATGCACTGCGTTCTTTAATCGAATTCCCATAGAATCGTTAAGGATTCGTAATTAGAACGCAATGCATCTTGGTAAAAAGTTCCTTGCCACTACCTTTAGCGTAATCGTCTATTGTCGTAGTTTTTGCTGCTAATTTGAATTCTGGATGCTCATAATAGCACTCATTAACTTTCAAATTGAATCTGTGGTGATATCCTTCTGTTTCAGTTTTCGTGTTTGGTTATGAATTAAATCATAAAATACCAGAGCAAGTGATATTCACACGCAGTCTCCCATTATTACGATTACTTCTCTTTTATTAATTTCACACATTGTGATAGGGGAGCGTTTTACTTCATGTCACCTAATTGTAAAGGCTAGTTTTCATATGTCCCATTTCATTTTATTTATTTCATCGCATTTCATCGGAATTCTAGGTCTACCATCAACAAGGATTATTTTACGATAAATGAAAATAAACCAAGACAAGGTATTCTAATACACCACTTGGATTAACAGCCTCGTTTTGGAAACTATTCAAAATTCTTTCATAGGAAATTTTGGAGGCCAAATTCGGATTTAGCACCCAAGCTTTAGTCTAAGCACAAGTTTTCATGTTGCTAGCAGTCGTTGTGTTAACTTTATGGCGACGTAAAGTTTGGAAATCTGTAAAGGATTTGACCGTAAAAATTACTCGGGGCGTAAAGTTTCACCCTGAACGATTTTTGACGGTCAAATCCCTTATAAATCTTTGAACTTTACATTGTCATAAAATCAACATCACAAATTCCAGCAGTTTAAAAACACGTAACTAGACTAATGTTTGGGTGCTAAATCCAAATTTGGGCTCGAAATTTTCATAAGAACGACAGGAAGGAATTTTGACAAATTTCAAAAACGAGGCTGCGTAATCGAAGTGGTCGGAATTCATCGCAATTCGTCAAAACTGATCGCAGAGAATCAAACAATTTTTACGACGAGATAGGACGAATTCCGCGAATTCCGATGAATTAGGATTCTCGATTTTCACAGTATTTGACAATGGCAATTATGTACATCCGACAAATTAGGATGAAATGCGGTGAAATGGGATAAAATACGATATATGAAAACCAGTCTGAAGCTTGGTTTAGAGGGTTAGATAGCCACTAAATTTCTGTATTGTTTGCGAAGCCGTTTCATACCGTGCCTGTTGCAGTTCTGTTCCAAATTCTGCTGGCACAATTTTTGCTGTTTTCGTGTTAACCGGTGGTCTGTCCATAACTCCTCTTTTGTTCCGTTGTCACATTGTACTGGCATGATGTGAGCAGTTTCAACTAGCCCTTCCACCAGTCTTAAACAGTCTTGATTTTTTTGTCATAGTCATTTACAATAATTACTAGTCCGTTGCGTCTTTTCTTTTTAGGGAAATCGTACAGCCTAGGCTAGAAGGCATACCTACTACAACAAAGACTGGTAATTTCGTTACACACATTTTTATATATTTTGCTGGCGCCTTACAGATGATCGTTCCTGGTCTCTGCCTTTCTCTTGAGCATGAGGTTCTTTAGGTTCTGCTGAAATCAAGGTTTTTCGTGATCGGTGAAGGAGACTATCTTTCATTTCCAATTAGTTGCCAGGTGCGATTCCCGATAACACAAAATTTACTCACACAAAGACCTCCAGTAATTTTTTGTTGATATTTGCGCCTGATATGTGCTATGACACAAGCTTTAGACTCGCTTATTTTGGACAGGGAACAGCGAAGTCGAGTTCGTTTACTAGTGCTGCAAGAACAAACGATCATTCCCTTAGGCTGAAAGCTGCCTGTAAAAATATTTCCTCTCTTTAGAATATAGGTTTGCTCGGTTTCTTTCGTTATTTTGTGCATTTTTTTCTGCTCTGTTTGCCTAACTTTAAAGTAACAATCACTGCAGCTACTCATTACCTTTCGCATACATTAATTGGGTCTTACAAAACAGAAGTGGAAAGTTTTCTCTTTGTTCACTGGTGGTAGCCTTTCTTGTGCCAAATCTTAAGTATTTCTTTGATTACTGGTATAAATGGATCTTTTCAATCTAAAAGCCTTAAACAGCTGATGACTGATTTATTTGATAAATTCGATTAAAGACCTGGAATCATTCTGTTTTCATAGACAGAAACAAGCATGCTAAACTAGCAGCAAAGGAGCATAAACAGTTATTTGCATATAACAATCTTCCTTATCTATCCTACCCGTAACGTGCCTTCCAGTGCATTAAAAGCCGAAAGTAACCCACTCTCCTCAAGTTTCCTGTAATAGATTAACCATATATTTCTTTAAAATATTTATGTCTACAAGCTTGAATTTATGGAGGAAATATACAGCACTTGTGCTTGAATCAGTGACACGGCATTTTTAACACATCTCGTAATCAAAGAAAAGTTAAACTTTTTTTAAAGATACTGCTGAGGGGACAGAAGATGTAAATTGATTGAATATGAAATCTAACAAAGTTATGGAAAAATTGTATTCTCTTAACGATTTCGCTTTAAAGTTTTGTTAATGATTAAGCTCTTAAAAGGGTCGCAATTTTAAATTTATAAAGGCTGCTATTTTTCATATGAGGCATAAATTCTAAAATGACTGGCTTTTAGACGCTGTCAGGTGCTCCAAAGAAGGTTTCCCGATTTGTGGTGTCACTGGAGAGTAAAACTATGTTAGTTGATAAAAATTCAAAAAGAAATATATCACACATGATGCCCAGCTTCAATCTGAGTATAATTTTCATTTTTGTATTTGCATGAATTGATTTTGTAGTGGAATTTTCGTACTTGACTAGCTGACAAAAGAGGTAAAAACCGTGCATCAAAGAGACTGGTAAAACTGCAGCTCAAAATTCTCAGAAATTGTACTTTTTGATTAAGTATCAATACAATAGGACAATGCTTTAACCAAAGAAGTGATACCAGAACGACAATATGTGTATGTTGCAAAGGAAAGTTTCAATGGTCCAAAGTCCAGTGGTCCACATGCTGCACATTGCCAAGGTTGAATACCACTCTGTGAAACGAAAACTTGTTTGTTTTTAAAATGTGCGATGCAAAACATCGAACATCCTTTATTGCTAATTTCTCACCTTTAGATTGCTTCTCAAGCTTAAGATTTTCAGAAGATCCAAATTTTCTACGTCTTTCAAACTTTAAAAGTCAAGAAAAATATGTGAATCCAAGTCAGCCTTAAATCGAAATATTGCTGCTGTAATCGCTCAAAATGAGGCAATGGTTTTTTCTATGGCTAGCTCAAATAGACTTATGCCTTTTCATCCCTTGTTTCCCTGCATTCTTTGATGTGCTGATATCCCTTGGTCAAAAGGGACTCATAGTATTGCTCTGAAAATGGGTCCAATTTAGGCCCGCGTAGAGTGATTTCGTATTCACCAATCAAATTGATATGATCTGGTTTTCAACCAACTTGAAAGCGCTATTTAGACAGTTGCTGTTGTTGCATACAAAATATGGTTATGAGGCCAAGAATTCTCCTAGCTTCGATGGATCTATTTTGTTTCTACAGAGGAAGAGTATTGCCTGAAAAGTACGCGTTTTGCAATTTGTAGGTCAGAAAAACATTATTCTTCGTACTGAAAATTGCCTGTTATGTTCAAGCTCTATAGAAAAGACCTTGAAGCGATTTTGTTGAGTGCATGAGAACTCCCGGTAGTTTAGGCCATTTTGAAACAGTGGACCCAGTTTTTAAGAGTAATATTATGAGTCCATTTTGAGCAAGTGGTATCAGCAAATCAAGGAACGCTGGGAAACAAAGGCCGAAGAGGCATAAGTCTATGGTTCACATAGGAAAACTTGTTTGGGACGCTTGGCACATAGTAACAAGAGTAACGTTTTTAAACCATTAAATTTGATATAAAGCTTTGACATCTTACTTGCTGCTACCTATAAAAATAAATGTAAAAGTTACATCGGTAAATGAAATCTCATTTTAGTCCAAAATCCAAACGCAGAACAAGAGAGTCCTAGTCGTCATGGTGATGACCGACATCGTGCAACTCCCGATGGGCAACCAGCAGATAGCGAATATCCAACACAAAAAAGACCAGCTGACGCATCTGGATTCGTTGTGACTGCTGAATGGGTATGTTTTACGCATTAGTATTTCCATGGAACAAGGGCAGATTTTTTAACACCTTGGCTGCGGTCACACTAGGTACTTTGTCCCGTTGTTTTCCTTCGAAATAACGGGCTAACAACGCTGTGGTATGTACCCGCTCTTTCTGTGTCCATACAACGCTGTTACAACGTTTCGTTCCTTGGGTAAGAATCCTTAAAAAACCATAGTATCAAAAACAACGGGATAAACAAGGTGCTGACCTAAATTGCAGCGTTGTTGATGAGGCAAAATGAACCAATCATGATTTACCAAGATAATCACGTGACGATTACTCTCGCACCAATAAATTAGCCGCAGTACAGGCAGCGTTGCAGCAGACGGGATCGGCACAGTGTGACCGTGTCTTTGTATCGTTATGATACCGCACTTTCTGACGACAAAGATGAATTTGAAGAAAGTGAAACAAAACAGATTATAGCGGGATCTGATTCTTGTGTGACCGCAACCAATAGCATCAGTTGCTTTGGTTTGCACCTCAGTTCAAAGCGATTAGCGAATGCAGACAAAACAAGTCCTCTCAACCGGTAACTCAAAACAAACATAGCCGCAAAGTTGCCCTGAAACTGGCACGGCAAACTCTCACTTGGTGCGGGCGAATGGAGGTTTTTAAGAGAAAATAATTTGCTTATAACGAAAGAAGAAGGGTGAATCTAAAGTTCTGTCTGGCGGACTTTGTTTACGTGATTCAGAAGCCAAGCAGAAGGCATTACAATTCTTGCATGTGTTGCAGTCAAGTGTTAGCAGTTACTTCTCAGCTCCTAAATCACGTAAACAAAATCCGGCTGACAGAACTTAAAATTCACCTTTCTTCCTTCGTTATAAGCAAATAATGAAATAACTAGGGTAAGATTTACACGTTGGCCTTTGGTAGAAAGAGATAATTTTGCCTTTGCAATACATATGCAAATTACGTTGAAATGGGTATCGTTTCATATATAAGCCATAGGCGCAACAAAATTTTGAGTGTGTTTAGTGTCCGAGAAAGACCTCTTTTTCTTATAATTGGAAAAGGTAGCACCAATGGGTTATCGACCTGTGTCTCTAGATCCATCCGTGTCAGTTGAGGCTTATTATTTCCATTTTAGGTACACTCATGGAAACAGAAATTACCCCTCCAAACAATAATGCGTTTGTTACAAGTTCTCGTTCCTCAAGTCGAAAAGATCTGTATCGATAAGTAAGTATTTATTTTCAAACATTCATTCTATGTTGCCTTCATCTGTGCAATCGTAGAAGCTGGAAGGGTGAGTGGCCGAGTAGCTTAAACAGTTTTCGTCAGGTAACTGAAGTTACGCTTGGTCGAGTGAGGTCAAAGTCCCGATGGGTGACCTCGGAGGCCTGAACTCACAATTCACCTCGTCGTCCTTCAGAAGGGATGTTAAACTAGGGGTCCCATGCTTAAATGTGGCATACACAGTTGGCCTAAACTAGCTTTCATTAGCTAGAAATCCTGACAAGGCTCTAAACAAATTGAAAAGCAAAAAGAAAAAACAATCTATTTTTCTCGATTGTAAGATTGAGTTACATCATCTTTTTTGGAATTTATTACATCGCTGTCTCTTCAGTAACATTTCATATATAAACGCACAAAAGTCAAACTGACAATGTAAACAAAAAAGTCCAGTAAAACTGTATTCAGGAAAGTGCAGTAAGAATCGCATTCCGTACTACCAAAGTAAGGCATAGGCTATCTGGCTTGGTCGTTGAACTAGAATATTGTACAAAAGGAAAATAACCATCAATATGTATAAGATATTAACAGTATTTTCAAAATATACCTCCGAGCAACGGACAAATATTTTCGTCCCAAAATACAGTGTGAAAAATGAAAACACCGCCATACAGAGAAACATCTCTCTGCAACGGACAATAACATTTGCTCCACAGGTGTTAAAAAATTCTTTTGTAATGGATCAGTTTTTCATAAAGAAACAATTCTGAAATGAAACTATGACTGCGATTTAAGCCAAGCGAGAAACTTGTTTTTTGTTTGTTTGTTTTCAATTGGTTTTGAGTGTGTTTGTCAGGATTTCTAGCCACTGAAAGCTAATTTAGGCCCACTGTGCATGCCACATCCAGGCATGGGACCCCTAGTTTAGCGTCCCTTCCGAAGGACGACAAGGTGAGTTGTGAGGTCAGGCCTCCGAGGTCATGACCTCACTCGACCGAGCTTAACTTAAGTTACTTGATGAAGACTATATAAGCCGCTCTGTCACTCACCCCGTAAACCCTTCAGTTTTACACTTTCATCTCATTCGTTGTGTGGAGTTTTGTCATATTTTGTGCTGCTTTGTATTTCAAATATTTTGTGATATAATGTCTAAATCTTTTTTCCGTCTACTTTTCAGAGGTCTGACGGATGAATCAGAAATAATCAAATTCCTACAACATGGCACGTTAGTAGGCCTACTACCAGTTCCGCACCCAATATTGATTCGAAAATATCAGGCGAACAGTGGTACTCAATTATGGTTCAGAACTTACATGTGGGGAATTATATACCTGAGGTGAGTAAGATCAATCTAGTTATCTATCAATCTAATGATCAACTATCGGGTAAGTCCAAGGTTTTAACATTTGAAATTGAAAATCTTGAAAATCTTTGGCTTCTCAACAGTTTGATATTGGAGGAAGGGCTTTATTAGAGAGGGGACTTTATAGAGAGGGGCCCTGTAGAGCTTTATGGTTTTTCAGGCAGGCTGTTGATTTGTAGTTTGGTAACACGTTACACGTAGAACGCATCTGTTATTTGTCACCTTGGAGAGAAATCTCTTGTTCACGGACTGAAGAAACACACTTATATGCACACCTTTGTTAATCTTTTATTTTATTCGTAGAAATATCGACCCTCCAATTTGGTATGACACAGATGTCAGACTCTTCGAAATTCAACGAGTTTAGGGACATTAATCCAGAATTGGAAATTAATGGAAGTGAATCTCTTGGCTGTACAGTAATTCAGTAGAGTAAAGTGTTGTAGTGTATCTTCATCGATGTAAAGAAAGGCGTTAAAAGGGATCCTTGCCAAAAGGAAATGAACTATTAAAGGCCCAGTGCAAACCAACAAACTTGTTTACAAACAAACCTGTTACTTGAAGACAGGCACATATGGTTCCAGCCATGCTTGCAGGCTGTTCTCTAGCGAACAGCAATCCTGCAAATGCATTGAAAACACATGTGTGCCGTCCATTTGCAGTAACGTCAGTGTACAGCTGGGTGTTCAAAAAGGTTCTCGAAAAGGGAATTGCTCGTGGAATTGATTCTTGCATAGCTTATCTGAAATGTCTTGCCACAAACTTTTCTTTGCAGAAATATAACTTCATTCAGTATCAGTCTAAATTTCCTACATTGGGTAGCATTAGCGAAAAAAGTTCCACAGCTCAGCAGTTTGGTTTTTGAACACAGTAATATTTCGTTCCAAACCCAATTGCTAAGTTTGTAGAAACGTTTTGTGCTACGATAGGTACCCACAAATGAAAAACTTGCACATTTGAGGAAATTGAATACTGAATTTTTGACATGACAATGGAAAAACAGTGATTTATTGCTTTTCAGCAATGAACTGAAATTGAAAACTTTTTCTTATATGCGGGTACCTACGGCGCTAAATTTTTCGAGAAATTTTTATTACAGACTATAGCATTAAGCAATATCTCTAAAGTGCGCTTAAATGTTGCAAGGTTGAGGAATAGCATCGCTTTTAGAGGCCTCCAAAGGGATCTCGAGCCCTGAGTCTTTAGGGCATATCTGTACTTTGGCTTTGGACTCCCAAAAGAAAACAAAACTTACCATGCCGTAAGGCTCCAGTGCATGCTTTCAGTGCTCCAGGGGCTCCATCTCTTAAAATTCAAGAAAACCACCATTGGAACTGTTTAAGCCTGGTTTCCATATGATTGCTGCGATCGTTTGGATCACTGTGAACGACTCCTGCGATGCGGATCGCTTGGGATCGCTAGGATCGTTTGAGCATGTTTCCACAGGATCGCTTGGGATCGCTGGAGTCGTTTGTGCATGTTTCCACAGGATCGCTTGGGATCGCTAGGATCGTTTGTGCATGTTTCCACAGGATCGCTTGGGATCGCTAGGATCGTTTGTGCATGTTTCCACAGGATCGCTTGGGATCGCTGGAGTCGTTCACAGCGATCCAAACGATCGTAGAAACCAGGCTTAAGGCTTTAGGCTTCAGATCTCCTTGCTTTCAAAATCATGGGCTCCAGCGGCCCCCCTTTGGGGGCCTCCCTTTAGTATCGTGGCGGTATTGGGAATTTGCGAAATCGCTCGCTGTTGATTTGAACTAAAAAAAAACTTCTGCAGAACCTTATGAAACTGACCTTTTCAGATGGGATGGACGATGTGTGGTTTCTTCCTCACAATGCTATTTGGAAAATTCGCACGTTAAGAAGTGGAATATGAAACAACAACAAGGAATTATGATATATTCTCAGGGAAACGATGTCAGGGTAAAGTAGAATCTCAGTAATAGCATAAAGAACTTTTGGGTATTATTTAGAATTATTATTTATTATGTTCTTATGCTAATTTGTTAGATTGAGTAAACAAGGACACACATTGCTGCTAGTTTTAGGACGTCTAGTGCAAATTTAGATGTTTATATTTTTAGGCCTATCTGTTTTACTTCTGAACAGCAACGTCAACGATTTGTACTCCCGGGGAGGGGTGCACGACTTGTAATCAACGGACGGTCTGCCTGTCAATCTTAAGAAAACTTCCCACTTCTTTGTACCCACTTTTATGTGGAATTTCACTGGAAAACTACGATTTTTACCGATTTTTCGTGATTTCAGCCAATAATGTACCATGTTTAAAGGGAATAGACATAGCTATATCTCGTAGCCGCTATAAATAGGCTAAAGAAACGCCCACAAATCCATTGTTTCTTTAGCTACACAATGAAACCGGATGCGTCGAAACCGCCAAGTACAATAGATTATATTTTTGACCTGGCCCGGGCCAGCTTTTAACCATGTCGATTCCCTTTAGGAAGAATCTGCCAGGAAAGCTCATCTTTGCAGAATTTTGTGACTAAAACCGATCCATATGGGCGTGTCATACCTGTACCCGTAATATTGTATGTACTTTTGCCATATTTGTAGCCTAGTAAGAGTGTATGATTTGATTAGTGGAAATAATTAAACGCTCAATCAAGCATAGGTTCCAAATCTTTAAATCGGTGTAAAAAGGCGGGTGTAAAATTCAGTGACCCATTTCCTTAAAGGCAGTCTGTCACGCATTTGATTGGGTGATAATGACAATACAAAGAATAGGAAATTTAAATGGCTGATGATCCTCTGACTTTCTACGGCCGTAGAAAGTCAAGAAGATTAGCCCTCCTTTGTTTCCAATACACAATTTCACAAAGAAATCCGTTGTGCTGAGCTCTGATTGTACCATCCAATCAGATACGTGACAGACTGCCTTTAAACTGAATGGCGTGAAAGAAACTTTAGCCACTTTTCTATGATTCTACGGTTGGACTTTTCAGAAATCTTGATTATTTGTTGACATT
The DNA here is from genome assembly GCA_964019985.1 of Aurelia sp. 4 Dawson et al 2005. Classification (NCBI taxonomy): domain Eukaryota; kingdom Metazoa; phylum Cnidaria; class Scyphozoa; order Semaeostomeae; family Ulmaridae; genus Aurelia; species Aurelia sp. 4 Dawson et al 2005. The sequence goes on along the minus strand of OZ026502.1, from coordinate 3,013,134 downwards.
GCAGCCTTTTTTTCTATTTCAGCTCATTTATGATGTGACAACATCAAATTTCTAAATCACAAACCTGAAGAGTGGGAGAGTTTTGCTCCATACCCTATTGTAGGCACCCATAAGCTATGGTTTTCTTGAAAAGTATTTGATCTTTTGTCAACAGGTTTAGAAATTACGATAGTTTTAAGATTTTTTCGAAAATCTTCTTGAATTCTTAAAACAAGAAGAAAAACACTGTGATTCTGAAAATGTTGAAGATTTCAGAAAAGTCCAACGGCAAATTTAATTTAGAATAGTTCCAGTTTCTTTGAGGTCGTTCAATTCGAAGAAATAGGTCATAAGATTTTACACCCAGCTTTTTAATGATTTGAAATCTGTTTTGCCCAATCATAAAGTTCTCCTAATTTGACAGTATTACGAAGAACTTGAAACAAAAATGACACGAATCTACAAGCATTGTATTTTGTTAAAAGGCTATTTAAGACATTTTAAAGCTTGTGGTAATACATTCTCATGTGTAAACGATGCAATGTCGTGTTGAAGTCAGCAACTTGATCAAGGTCTGCTCTAGACTTATGACTGACGGTATACCTTGCTCAACAGGGACTCATAATGAAACGGTAAAAAACCGAGCCCTTTCTTAGGCATTTGATCGATCGAATCGGGATCGAACAACTGTCTCTATACTGAAGCACCATCATTAAGTCAAAGAGGACAGGGAAACAAGAGACTCGTCGTCATCAGTCTAGGTCTGCTCAATCAGCCGCAAATTTGTCACCCTGGGTCCTTGACCTTTGCAGGAACAACGCTGCGATTTTAGGATTGTCTGAAAGTCAAATCAGGGCTGGCGGGAAAGTTAGATCAACATTACATTTGTTAAAGTAACAGGCAAGCCAACTGAACCCAACTGAATTTTCCCGTTGAATTGAATTATTCAACGGAAAATTTCAACTCAAAGGAAACAGTAGGGGCTGCACGCAGGCTATTTCTGGGGGGAAATTTGGGGGTAAAATGGATGAATTGAAAAATCTGAATAACTTTTCCAAATTCTTTTTCAGGGTTTTCGTCTGGCTAAAACCTCGAATTGCCCTCTTTGACATAAAGAATGTTCATTTAGTTGATTTATCAATTCAGAGTGTACTGTTTCTGGCAATCAATCTGGCAAACATTTGATCCACTTTTCTGGCAAGGAGGTCAGGCCAAATTCGATTTTCAGGCAGTCTTTAATGCAATTGTGTCTGCAAAGCACCCTGGGTGTCAATAGCTCTTTAATTTAAGTCTATGTTTTATCTTGTAACAAAGAAAAGCAATGCAATATATTAGAAACTGTCAAGATAAAGTGAATCTGCAATTCAAAGTTTATTTTTCATAGATGGCTGGCAGCTTAGCAGCACACAGTGAAAAGTGCAAACGAGTCCGCCGTAAAACAAAGAGCCTCTTAATCAAGGTCTATCCCATCATCCTTCCCTTCTTTCTTCTCCTTCTCTTCGATTTTCTTCGCTTCTTCGTCAACTGCGGCCTCCAGTTTCTTTGGATCTTCGGCTAAAGGCACGAGCTTGCTCAAATCTTGCTTCATCAATTCATTGGTGATTTTCTCGCCAATAGTCGGGTTTATCTTCATCACCATTGGGCCTAGCTTATCTTTGATTAGTTCCTTCTGTTTCTCTGGAGGCAGAACTGTGTCAACTTGTGAGGCTACTTTGCCGATGTTTGATTTGAAGAAATCCTGAAAAGAATTAAGTTTGATACACGTCTTGAATTGACAACGCTTTTTTGTAAAGGTTCAGGTCGTAGTGCAGAAAGTTTCTTGCTTCAACTAGAAAATCGTCACATTTTAATGCTTAAAGAAGTTTCCCATTTTGTTTCTTGTTTTTAAGTGGATGAACTTTGGAGTAGTTTCCAACACTGCTGCAGATAGGTTTCACAGCGTTAGAAATATCTAGGAAAAACAGTGTTTTGTTGCGTTCAAAACATAAAGCGGTTAATCCGCAAACTTTACATTGAAAAGTTTCTTACTTCAGATGAGGTACTGCACTAAAGTCTTGGCCATCTTAGTACTTGCTGCTTTATAAATCAACTTCTTATAAAAGGAAACGTGAACAAAAGCTCACGTGGAAATAGAGCAAGACTTTCTTACCAATATTTCGCTTGAGAAAACCAGAATATTGTACTCACCATTTTAGTGGCCTTGTTCCTTGTCCTACTAAAGCTGTATGCAATAAGGTGTCTGCCTAGCTGCAAAGCTTGCACAGAAAAGCATGAATTTGCTTAAATGTGGCCACCAAAATTGTTTAACGCATTTTGTGTCCAGCCGTTTGAAACATGACTGTTAAATGCAGGTACCATCAAATTTCTTTTCTCTTATGTAGCAGGATCTCGAATGCTAAAGGGACGACCATCGAGCGTTTTGAAGTTAGGTGAGCCTGCCTGTGCGATACCAGCAAAAGGGGTCTGGGAACTTGTTCCAGGATTTTCTTTCAATACCATGCCTGTTAGTCATTGAATCGCTGGAGAACTCTTTTACTGGTTTTTGCAAGTATCCATGCTTGTTTTTAGCTTGTTTTTGGCGATGAAGGGCTGTCATCTTCGCATCTTAGCAATCAAAATAGGTATTTTGTATTGCATTTCTCGGTCTACTCGCCTTTATTATAGAGAATGAGACTAGCCTTTTTGCCATGCAGATATTGAAATAAGCAGAAAGTCCAGCCCTTGTGAACAGTGACGGTGTTGCATGACCACGCCTATCTAACTCTCGCAAAATGCAGGCGACGCCCTTTTAGCTAAACTTACAGTAAATCCCCGCATATAAGAACCTAATTTTTTAAGAGCCAGGCTGAAGTAGGTTCTTATTTCAAAGGTACTAAGACTAATTTCAAGGTATAAAGGTTCTTATTTAAAGGGTGTCTCATGTAGGCCCTTTCAGAGTCTTTTAAAGATGTTCAGTCCTGTCATTTGTTTTGGGAGCCTCAACATGGACCTAATAACTAATTGGGGAGGAGAATCAAACTTTAAAAGCCAAGTGAAGCCAAAATAAACTTAGAAACTGCATTCAAAAGTCAATTTTGCTACCCCTGCAATAAGGACCTATTTTTCATCAAACTGAAACAGGTTCTTAATTGCAAGGTACATAATTTCGGCAAAACAACCTCAAGGTTCTTATTTTTGTAGGTTCTTATATGCGGGGATTTACTGTACTGTAGGCACTTGGCAAGAACTGGAAAACCTTCACAAGATCGTTTTATTAGATAACAGAAGCAATTCATCTGGCTTGCCCTCCTGGGAGACCAATTTCTTTCCATTTGTAGCGAATTTCAGGAATGACCCCTTGGGATAGTGGGGGCTCCGCCACTGAAATGAAGAATACAGTACAGAATAAGTTTTCGTCTATGATTCTAGACTGCCAAAAAGTTCAATTTGTCACAATATGATTTCAGATCTACTTTCCGGAAAGGCAAATAACGAACCATATTTGCGAAAAGGGCTTTTACATTGGCAAAATCTTTCAAGAAGGTTATAGGAAGATTTTAGCTTAGGTAGTGATCCAGGTAAGTGTTGATTACTGATACCATACCATGCCAACCTCGAAAGCTCAATATTTCTAGACTCCCTGCTGTCCCAACAATCCTGAAGCGTTTGGTTGACCAATTTTGTTGCCCCTGCGGAGGAAAATGTCCTTTGCGCATATTCGTGATACTTTGGCGCATGGCGCAACTTTTTCAAATGGCCCGAAGCTTCGCGAAGACAAGCAGTCTGCTTTCCAAAAGCGTGAGACTTTTTCAGAGAGCACTGTGCCGTCAGTTCGAAGGCAAGTGAGGAAAAGATGAAGAGAAAGACGAGTTGAAGGTAGCGTAAATCACTGGAAAATTTTGCTTTCACTTCTCTAGCTGCAGACCTACATATTTTATTGTTTTTTGTACTAACCACACTGGCCTAGCTAAGGAGGCCTAGTACCTCGTTAGGCCCAGACATAGACTACCTAGAGATAAGAAGAGAAAGATGAATTCTGGGCCATTTCTTTATCAAGCAACCTGAAAAAAGTTAATTTTGGTTTCAACTCAAGTAGGATTTCTTAAGTTTGATGGCCAATTCTGGCTAGAAGCTAGATTGATTAGATTCCTCTCTGTCAGTAGCTTTCCTTGATTTTCTGATAGAATTTTGCACGATATATTGTCTGTCAGGCTTAACATTCTATTCAAATTCAAAACGATATTTTCTTTTGTGAAATGTAGATTTCCAGTCCCCTCATCAGCCTTCCTTGGGCTTCTTTATTAGCCATGTTTCATCTGCCTGTCTTCCTGATGGGACCATAGCATGGAAATGCTAGCTAGATGGCTGGACTTCTTCTAAAGTGGTCTAAAGTAAAAAGAAGAACCTGCACTCTTTTTGAAAATAAGTGCAGGAAAGCAAGCATATTTGTGGCAGCCATGTGGGTCTCCAAAGGGGTACATGACTTGAGAATGGGTCGGGGTCTGCTGAGCTGACCTGTTTTCAGAAAGCTGCCCAATTCTAATGGCCATATTTTGCCTTTGTACCCACTTTTGTAATGAATTTTGATGGAAAACTACCCATATTCTACAGTTTTTAGCTCATTTCAGCCAAACTGAACCCATTCCAAGGAAAATTTGAAGAATGACCCATATTAAATTTGGGGCCAAAGACACATGGGTGGCACATAACCATACCCTCAGCATGTTATGTATCCCCCTTGGGGTGACCTTCAGCACTATGGGTTGTGCTTTCAGAGTATCTTTGAATACCGATTTACCCACCTTGGAAGGATGGACTGCTAAGTTGGGTGCTGGCTTGTTGTTTGTAGTTCCAATCACCCCATAAGATTTGAAATACTGCATCCTAGCAACTTGGGCACATCACCACAGGAGGCTAAAGCCTTAAAACGTTTAGTGACCTGCCACCATTCCATCTTATTGGCTGACACACCCAAGTTGTCAGAGACTTGTCCTTTCTAAATTCTGGGACCTTGGTTTTTAACATACAAACCTATACAACTGAAAAGCTTAGAAAGCACTGGAAAAAGAATGCACACCCTTTACTACTTCCTGGATATCAACACAGGCATTCTCAATGGCTGATACATTTGATTAGGTAATGAAATGTACCATTCCATGTTGAATTTTCTAGAGGGTTCCTTAAAGGAATGCCAACATTCACCAGAAATGATGATAAAATTTTGTTGGTACTCCTGTCTCAGATGAGTTGTAGCATGTGCTGTCCTCTTGAAAGCATGGAATCATAGTCACAAACTATGATGGAATCCCCTTGAATATTTTTGTTAACACTAAACAGGGAAGTGGGGGTGACTCTCCCAAATGGACAATATTTGCTAAAACATGGTCAAGTAATAGCTCAAAATTTAGTTGTGATTCTAGGTTTTTTCTCAAGTTTTTTTGAAGGGGTATTCTTAGGAAAATCCCCTGTAAAGTCGAAATTGAGTGACCAATTTCAGCCAGGAAAATTCAAAAGCTACCTTTCTGCTGTTAGACAAGATATCAAATCAATTACTATAAAAGCTCTATTAAGCTCCCAGGGGGTTATTTAATTCTGGACACTCCAGAGTGGGCTGGTGGGCTTGAAAAAGAGGGGGGCTTATTCACAAATTCAAACGACAAGGGTACCTATAATAGCTTTTCAGTTCTTTTACTCCATATCTGGCTGATTCTATATGCAATCTTAGCAAAAAACATGAATTCTACAGAGTCTTTATACCAAACCGTGTTAAAGTTTACATGCAGAATTTTTACCCAAGTAAATAGAAAGTCTTTGGTAGTCTCTGGAATTGGGCTTAAGTAGGGGCACTTGATAGAGAGGGAGCCCCAGGGGGGTACTTAATCGTTAAGCCATACTGGTCTCTCATGTGGGTGGGTTTTCACTTGAAATTCCCTTCATATGGGTTTGTTTTTAACCTTAATTCTGGCAGATGGGTAGCTTTTTCAGAATTTGTATCACAACTGAAGAAATTTGAATAGACCTTGCATCCTAAAATCGACAAAATTCTTAGACATGGTTATGAAACTTCCTGAAATTCATGGAAAAGAATTTGGAAATCTTGAAATGTTCTGTCATACAAATGGTATCCTTTCAAACAGCATGTGTTTTCTGATTCACCCAGCAGATGCCTCTACTGGATATGAAGCGGTCCATGGGCCTGGACATTGTCTTGAATTAACTAAACCGAAAGAATCTTTGATTTTGAACTTAACTCTTATCCTGGCACCGAGAGCAAATATATTCCTATCTCATTAGCTATTGACTAAAACCTCTCTGAATTAAGAATTACATAAATTATGCATCTCCAAATCTCCATATAAATATCCGGTATCGATAGATACTTAAACCACGTAGTAAATAACCCGAATTGGCCTTCGGAATAACTTTATACTGCCACCCGTTTCATCTCAATACAGAATTATCCTAATTGGTGTTAGAATTTCTAAACGTATCATCGGCCTTTCGATATATTTTCGTAATTCGTTCGGACTTGAATTTGCTTGAATCAGTGCGTTCGCGATCAAGATTTTCGCTGAAGAATTTCGAAGACTGGAAATGCGATTTTTGCGATGATAATGTATTTTGCATCTTCACTTGACAAAGCTTTGGCTGCTTGTTTAGTCTGCACTTTTTTGGTAAGTAGATAAAAAGGGTCAGAATTTTATGACGTCTGGAAGCCCTGTTTAGTACGTTTTTGTTCCCGGCCTTCGTGGCGTTGAAACCAACGAAGAGAAGTTTCACACTGACATGACGTCGCGTGCTGCTGGCAAAGTTCGTTTTTAGCCCTGGTCAAACGCATCCAACAATTCATCCAACATGCTGAAGACTTATAACGGATGAATTGTTGGATGCGTTTGACCACCTATGTTGGGTCATCAAACATTTGCAAATTGATGTTGAATGAATTTTGATCTAGATCAAAAACAAATTTTGTTTTCAAATGTTGGAGGATGAAATGTTGGATGAATTGTTGGATGCGTTTGTCCACACCTTCATCAACAGAAACAAACTTAACCATTTTTTTAAAGTAGATGTTGAATGAAATGTCGGATGTGTTTGACCAAGGCTATACAATTTGGACTCATGAAATCCTTTGAAAGAAAACTGCCACGAAATCATTATGTTTTCTAGAAATCTTATACCATCCTTGGAGTTTGAAAACTGCTACGAAATCGTTATGTTTTCTAGAAATCTTATACCATCCTTGGAGTTTGAAAGATACTACCCATGGTATCCGAAGCAAAGTATCATAACGCTACGTTACTAAAGTTTTGATTGGTACCTAACTGTCTTTGCAAGACAAGCTTTGCGCGATACCTGAAAACCCGATGAAACATCTAACTTTCAAATAAATTTCATTTTGTATAGATAAACTCAGACCAGACTCAAAATTGACTGATTAATTGATTAAAAGTAAAATGAAAACACAACTGCTAAAAGAACATACGTTTCGATTATAAAATCTTCATCAGTTCTTTACAATGACAAACAACCAAGTAGTTATATATAAAAATGTTTACATGAAGAGGGCAGTGGAGAGGATTTATGGGCCCTAGATCGAAACGAAACACGGTCACTGGCAAAGCGAGTTGTGAAAGGTATGCTGAAGAGGTGAAGAGGCACCCATGTAGGGGGGTCAGAGGGTATGTTTCCCTAGACTTATTACATTCGTCCTTGTTTTCGCTCCATTTACCCCAACGATACCCCCATTATACCCATTCCGCTTCAACGAAGTTTTAGCGGAACGACTATAACAATAAGTAACAATTCAATTCAATGGAGCAAAACTTAGCCGAAAGTCATCAGTCTAATATTTCCCCAGGAAAATTTTTAAATGAAGGTTGCAAAAATCGCTTTGGTCGCTATTTGCGCCTCTAAATACAATTATCATGTCATCAAACCTGCCAGTCATTATGCTGAAGAATAATGATATAATAACAAGATGTCTCTTCTTAATTTTCAATACATTATAGCAATTTGAGGAGTTATTGGGGCCCTTTTTGATCATGAACTTGGCAGAGACCTGAATTTGAGCCATATTTGAAACACTTCGTTTTTATTCATGGGTCCCTATGGCCTTGGGCCCCAGGTTTCTAACCTCTGAAGAAGTAGGATTGCAAAGTAATAGCCATAGAAATAGGAGGGCTAGAATGCGTGGTTGATCACGTGGCACGGCACAACTATGCGGAACCAATATGGCTGACGTTGGTTGGCAAAAGCGTGGGCCGTTTGTTGTGAACCTAAGTGCGTAAACAGATGTTAGACCAGGCTGAACAGTTATTGCAGCGCTATTTTCGTCAAAATCCTTGGTTTTTCTTCGATTGAAACTGAAAATAAGATGGTTATTTCTTGCGCGGCTTTTGGCTGCGAAAACAGATGGAGATTAAAGAAAGATCTTGCTCCTGGCGAGAAAAATCTCGCTTTTCACCGGTAAGATTTTAGGCCGGTCGCATTTGCTGGCCTGGAATAATTATTATTTCTTCATTCCTTCTCGCTGATATGGTGAAATGTGATCTATGAGCTCTAAAATGGTTTAGATCAGATAGAAGGGATTTGCAGCCTTTCAGTTTCAGGAGATCTGCAGTGAACAGGGCTTAAGTGGGCCGGGAGTGGGCCAGCTTGGGGTTAAAGTCTGCAAGGAGCAAACGTAAATAAGCTATGTCAAGAACTTAACTCTCGGAAATATTGTTTAACAGTTTGATAACCCACTGCTCTTGCCATCAGCATCACCTATTTTATCCCCCAGCCTACCCATTTTACCTCTGTTGACATTATCAAATCATTAAATATAATTCTGTTGTGTCTGACTGATATGTCTTCTGGGGTAAACATGTAAGATCCCCAACTTCTTACTGGCAAATACACTGGACACCATCCCCAAATAAGTTTTTGGGATGCAACTGTTTCCAAAAAACGAAGAAATATTTCAAGCTGGTCTGATTTCAGGTTTCCTCACGATAATGCAGCATTGCTTAAGAAATGGGTCCTTGCAATGCATCGTAAAGATTGGCAGCCAACACGCAATGAAAGAATTTGTGAGAAGCACTTCCTCCCAAGTGACTATCATTTTCCCCCATCCCTGAACCCATCTGAATCTATCGGCAAGAAGTACTTGAAAAAAGAAGCAGTCCCAACAGTTTTTAATTTTCCTGATCATTTGAAAAAAACAACCAAATTAAGGCGTTCCCCTTGTAAAAGGCAAAATTCACAATCTGCATCGGCTTTCCCACTACAAAAGATTAAGAAGCCAAATCCAAAAGAAACATCAATTCATGATCATACATATGCTTATAAAATCTCACCTAGAAAATTGGAAGCAAAATATCGCAAAAAACTAAAACAAAAAAATGACAAATTAAGAAACTTAAAAAAGAAAAATCTACGACTCGAAAAAAAAATTTGTGGCTTGATCTCAAAATTGCAAGCATGCAAATTACTGAATGAAGACTTAGCTCAAACATTAAATGAAAACTTTGGCCATATGGCGACTGCCCTTTTTAGAAATGAATGCAAAAATGTTGAGAAATCAGCTGGTTCAAGATATTCGGAAGAAATCAAAGAATTTGCTTTAACCCTCCATTTTTACAGCCCAAGAGCATATAAATTTGTGAGGAAAGCTCTTCATTTACCACACCCTGCAACTATAAGATCGTGGTGTGTTAACATAAATTGTGAGCCAGGTTTCCTTGAAAAACCTTTTGATTACATTGAGCAGAAAGTCACAGAAGGCCAAAAAGATTCCATAATTTTACTTGACGAAATGAGCATAAAAAAGCAAGTCCAATGGGACCAGAAAACCTCCAAATTCATTGGCCAAGTAGACTATGGAGGAATAAAAGCAGAAGAAGTTGACACTGAGGCTACAAATGCACTTGTTATCATGGCATGTGGTCTTCAGAAGCCATGGTTTGTTCCAATTGCTTATTTCTTAACAAACTGTCTCAATGGTGAAATTCTAAAACAATTAGTCTTTGAGGCTATAAAAAAATTAACAGAAAAAGGGGCTGATGTTCATGCTGTTGTTTTTGATGGTGCCCCTAAAAATCTTGGCATGGCAACTAAGTTTGGATGTGACATAAAAAACCTAGATGGATCTTTTGATCACCCTGCAATGCCAGGAGGCAAAATTTATGTCATCTTAGATATTTGCCACATGCTAAAACTTGCAAGAAATGCATTTGCTGACATGCAAGTCTTTGTTACCTCTGGTGGAGAGAAAATATCTTGGGAATACATAAGGGAGCTTCACAAAGCCCAACAAAAGGACATCCTCCATCTTGGAAACAAATTAAAAGCCAAGCATGTTCAATGGCAAAATCACAAAATGAAAGTGAGTGTTGCTGCTCAGACATTAAGCCATTCTGTGTATGCAGCTTTAACATTCTTAAGGAATTTAAAACTTAAAGAATTCAAAGATAGCAAACCAACAAGTGACTTTATTCTACTTATGAATAACTTGTTTGATATCTTGAACAGTAAAAGTAAGTTTGGCAAGAACTATAAAAAACCAATTACTCTTGAAAATATGCTTGAAGTTGAGGGCTATCTGAAAAGTGGCATTGAAACGTTAAAGTTTTTGAAAGATGCCAATGGTCTAACACTGATATCCGGTCCACGAAAAATGTTTGTGATCGGATTTTACATATCAGCACTATCCATATTGAGGATTAGCAAAAATCTACTACAACGAGCTGAAACACCATTTGAATATGTTTTGACCTATCGTTTTTCACAAGATCAGTTGGAGATGTATTTTGCCAAAATCAGAAGTCGGTTTGGATGGAACAACAATCCAACAGCATTGCAGTTCAAATATGCAATCAGACAACTGCTCTTGAAAAATAAGATTGAGTCTCCTTCTACTGCGAACTGCATTAATGTCTCCACTAATGATAAAAGTGAGATGAGTAAAGTTGACTCAAGAGTATCAAATCTCTTGTTATCAACCACCATTTGGCGCTCAGATGTCTTACATTACATCTCTGGATACATTGTTAAGAAGTTGCTTGAGTTTATAGATTGTCCTGACTGTGCTGCAGCATTACACGTAAGCTCTGAAACTGCACAAAGTTTTCATAATGGTCATCTTTCACTTCTATCATGCAAAAAGTATGCTGAATTGCTGATACCATCAAGCTCCGTATACAAGGTTGTTAACTGTGTTGACAGAAAAGCACGCCTTGCATTGTGTAAATGGGCGTCCTTGTCCAAAGAAACTAATGCTCAGATCTTGTCAGATGTTTTGTCTGCAATGAAGAATGATGCATTTCAGTCAATAAGTGAGCATAGCAAGGAATGCCATATTTTAGATCAAAGTCTAAGAGATGACCATATTACAATTATCATCAAGGAAATTGTCAAACAGTATCTCATTATTTTTTATCATCAGTTTGGAAGGGTATTTACAGAGAGAATTCTCAAAAACAATAAGGCATCAAAGAGGCGTAAACTCACAAAATTGATTTTATTTCAAAATGAATGAACAACTGTTTATCTTTTCATGAGGTAACGCCGAGTACCAGGCGGCGGTTAAGTAACCTGGGTAAAGTAGTGAGGGATGGAGGAAATGCCAAACCTTTGATAAGCAATTGTTCATTTTAATCATATCAGCAAGAATCTAAGCTTAATATTTAATATCATTCGAACATTGATAGGAACACTAGCTATATATCTGCTATGTGATGAATATAATTAAATAAGTATATGTAGGGTGTGGGAAAATGATAGTCATAGGGAATTTCGTAATCTTTGGTCAATGCATTGAATTGAACTCTGAGACTTTTTGATGTCACCGTGGTTGGTATTTTTAAGCAGTAGTCAACGACGTGAAAGCATTGGTGTCTTGTGTCTCCAGGATCGGTGAGTCTGATTTCCACATTTCACCTCCTAACATTGCACACGGTAGGCCTAGGCCCATTACCTTTGATCAACTTTTTCTCCCCAGCAGCCTCCAGCCCTTGCTTCGAAGACTTAGTCGTAAGGTTAATCCAGAGCTATTTAGGAGGATCGTGAATGATTCAATTTTATTTTATTTGCATTCAAATCGATGTCTAGCAGCTTTGTGAGCGGTGCGTTTGCATTGAAATAGTAGCGAGCATCTCTCCGCCGTTTTACAACAAGGCCTAAAAATACAGCAAAGAAATTCCGTAGCAACGACAACAAATAGGCGAACGATATTGATACTTACATAGATTGATCTGTAACTGTTGGCCTTCTACCCTTAGAACATCATTGTGCCTTTATTTACACGGGAATTCGTCAAAAGTCCCTCATATGTACGATGTTGTGACACCACCACTCGCAGCTTCTGCCAACCAACGTCCGCCATCTTGACTGCCCATAGTTGTGCCGCGAAAAATATAGCAGAACAATAGACCGCGCATTCTAGCCCTCCTATTTCTATGGTAATAGCATTATCTAAGTTTTGAAATGTTTACTTGGGTATTTCTCATCCTACTTGATAAGCTCCATCTTATATGCTTGTCAGAGAAGTCCTTGACAAGGGTGCATTATTGTCCACATTTTCAGAGAAATGCCAGGAAAAGGGGTTGATTTTGCCACAAAAATCAGAGAAAAGGGTCAACGTGAAACAGAAGAGTTGACCCACCTTTACTTGAAGTGACAGCTCTTCGACAATAGCTAAGCAAACAAGTGATTATTTTTGGTACACGCTGTCGTTGGCTGGCGGAAAGACAGTCTCATTGGCAGAAATTAGATTTGTCAGCCGTAATAAGTTTACGAGTAGAGCTCTATCTTTTTATCAGTGTCGAGGTCAACAAGGATGGAGCTCATACGTTTATGGTGTATGAGTGCATGCGATCCAAAGGAATCACTGGTAAAAGTAAGCAAAACAAAATGTTCACAGGTTAATATCAGACAAAAATGCCCGCGAATTAGAGCAAATGACGAGTTCCGTATAAGTAATTTTGCGTCAGCGCAAATCTCACCTAAAATCCAATATGACACTAATCTATACTGTTCTCCACCACAGGTTTACAATTTAGTTGATGCGTCAAATTGTCCCGCTGCTGGTAAGTCTATTGATAGTTTTCGCGATTAGTTTTTTTGTCACGAAAAATTGTTCCCATTAGAGCCACTATGAAAAATTTCCACCTTGGAACGTTTTATCTCGAAAGAGGGGCCACAGTTTACCGCAAATTTTTCACAACCTGACCAAACGAGTAAACATTATTCTTACATATGTATATTCCAATAGAACTTTAAAATGCACATTATCAGCTACACAACCTCTAAAGTTGCTTTACATTGCTACTAGGACAATCTCACGGGAGCAAAAGGCTGTTACCTCGATATAGAACTCACTTTACCAAAAATGCCATTGCTACAAACATGTTGCAAAACGGTGTGGCTTATGAAGGGACAAGGAAAAGGACTTCAGGACCAGTTTCTTGGATGGATAGACCTTCAAAAACTAAACCCCAGGAAATCATCTCCAATAGGAAGTATACCTGCGAAGGTTATCAAGGAAAATTCCGATATTTTTGCACCAATTCTTCAAAACCATTTCAATGCAAATATCTCGCAAAATGACTTTCCAGAAGTATTGAAAGCAGGAGACATCACATCACTTTACAAAAAGGACGACAATTTCGTAAAGAAAAATTATAGACCAATCACAGTCTTGCCTGCTACATCCAAAGTCTACGAGAGACTGATGGAATCTCAAATGAAAGCCTATGCTTACCGTTTTCTCAATTCGCTGCTATGCGGTTTTCGGGAAAATTATAGCACACAGCATGCTTTACTTCGATTCCTAGAAAACTGCAGAAAGGCATTGGACAATGGAAACACTGCCGGAGTCGTATTTATGGACCTTTCCAAAGCCTTTGATTGCTTAAATCATAATCTTTTAATTGCAAAATTAGAAGCATATGGCTTTGGCAGAGGAGCTTTGCAGCTTATCCACAGCTATCTAGATAGAAGGAAACAGAGAGTTAAGGTCAATGGATCTTTTAGCACATGGAAAGAAACCAGCGCAGGCGTACCACAGGGATCTGTCCTTGGGCCTCTCTTGTTCAATATTTACCTGAATGACCTTTTCTTGTTTGTGCTGGACAGCAAAATATGCAACTATGCTGATGACACAACCATTTATGTCTGCGATCGCAATCATGAAAACATAATCAATAGACTAGAAAATGAAACCCTAATACTGTCAGAGTGGTTTCAAAATAACTACATGAGACTAAATGGCGAAAAGTGCCACTTAATGATTTTCGGTGAAAAAAGCAATAATCTCTCAATAAAAGTTGGAAACACAACAGTCAAAGAAAGCACAGAAGAAAAATTGCTTGGCGTCACTTTGGACAAACAATTTTCTTTTAAAACACACGTGCAATCGCTATGCAAGAAAGCAAGCCAAAAACTTCATGCTATATCGCGTATTTCCTACTTTCTTGACACCGAAAAACTTAAGCAAGTAATGCAGGCTTTCATTCTATCCCAGTTTAGCTATTGCCCCTTAGTGTGGATGTTCTGCAACAGACATCTTAATAACAAAATCAACAATATTCATAAAAAGGCACTGAGCATCGCATACAAGGATAGTGTCTCAGACTTTGATGCACTGCTGACGAAAGATAATTCTGTGTCTATTCACAAGCGGAATCTGCAGTTGTTGATGACAGAGATCTTCAAAACAAAATCGAATATAGCCCCAAGCTTTATGACGGAGATTTTCATTGAGAAGAACCATGCCCATCTTCTTAGAAACAAGAGCCTCTTACAGCTGCCCAAAGCCCGAACAGTTCAGTTCGGGATAGAAAGTATTGCTTTCTTGGGAGATAAACTGTGGCATGGACTCTCAAATGACATTAAAGAGTCACTCAATGTTTCCGTCTTTAAAAAGCACATAAAAAAATGGAAAGGCGACGACTGCGGATGCCGATTGTGCAAGACATACGTAGCACAGGTTAGGTTCTTGAACTAATTTAGTTTTATCTTCATTCAAAACTCACCTGTAAATATGTATTATATGTAGATATCATTTATTGTTAAATTAATTAGATTTTACTTTGCACTTTGTAATTATTTTATCTTAGTTTTTTTTTTTTTTTTTTTGTTTAGTAGGCATCAATTAGCTGTAATGTAGCTATCTTAAAAAGCCTACTATAAAGAAATTAATAATAATAATAAAATAATTAGCTATTCAACAAAGGGCCTGGATCGAGCGTTATTGTCATACATTTTTATACGCGAAGTTCGATCGAGTGGCGTTAGAGCTTCTATCACTATTATGCACATTCGAAAATTCTACAAAACGTAGCAAAGTATCGTTCTTTTTCAGAAAAGCTAAAAGGTCTATTGTAGCGTAAGCTCAAGAATATGTCTATTCAGTGAATCGGGAACATCTTCATTGCCCTGCGATGATAATTGCAATAAAGTTTCAGTCGTAAGATTTTATGTATAATGCACAGATGCTAGCGATGTTTGCAAAGTTTTTCGCGCGCTAAGTCTGAGCCTAAGAAATTTTGGGACTCGAAAAAGTGAAATTGCACAACTTGACAAACGAAGTTACCGACATACAACTTTGGGACTTTGCGCACTTCGGGATTCATCCGTAGACATGTTTCAGAATTGCAATGCCTGTTACGTTTCAGCCAGTTTGAAGTTGGGGCATCGTCAGTTTCATAGACCTAGGAGAAAAGGGTCCTAGGGGGGACGACTGCTCCACGACGTTGGAAAAATTTGCAAAAGTTGGCCATAACTGAGCAGAAATCTGCCTCAAGTCGGGCAGAATTTTCGTAAGCAATTGTTTTTTTAATCAGGGAGTCCCCCTTAATTTTGTCTATCCCTATGCCCATCGTCTCATTGCTAAATCTTTACCGGAAAAGTGATAGATTTCTGCTTACCATCACATTGCAGACGTTAATTCAACATGGTTATCTTGAATATTGAACCGTTCTTCCTCCAAAAGTTAGGATTTACAATGAATTTGATTTCTTTTTCAAAACTATTCATGAATTTTTCCAAGAAAAGAAAATCACTGTAATTTTAAAGATGATAAAGAGCTCAGAGGCCGTTGCTGATGTTGACCTGGACTTATTACTTTAATTCTTGTTTTCTCTCCAGTCCCCCGTAAACGACACGCACACAATACCCTTTTCTGTCGGTAATTTTTCTTATGTAGCATTTTGACGTTAGAATTAAGGGGTCAGGATTACGTTGCCGTAAACACACCTGTAGTCTCTAGAATCTATATTGTTGCCCCCACGTGGCCAATGTGTTCTGCTTAGAAATCGGTGGATGGGGCGAATCCATACTAAAGTTACTTCTAAAAATCCACCAATATCTCTGCAATCGTACTACACATAAGGGTTTCGTTTGTTTCTGTACGAAGTGCTAGAGTCCATCTTTTAACATTTTGAGAGAAGTAGTGGAAAATCACTGTGACATGGCCTATCAAAAATACTGCAGAATCGTCGTTTTGAAAGAAGTTTGTTTACATTACGTGATCCTGCCCCTTTAACCAGCTAACGATTTTTAGCTATCACATATTGTAGTCCAACGAAAAAATGATTATTATCATAATGAGAACCCACTCCCGGAGCAAGGCTTAGACTTATGACATCAGTTCAGCATGGACCTGAAACTCATCGCTACAGTAACTCTTTTGGTGCTGTGAAGGAGGTTTGCGTTGATATCTTTCCTCACAGACAGCCGTGATAAACATTCGTTATTTGTGCAAATCTCAAATTGCTTAACTCAAACCAATCCGTAAACCGCTAGCAGGTGGCCGTTTTCTGCGCCATGGACCATTTTGTCAACTGAACTATACTTGATGTTCTCATAGTAACTGTAACATAGCAACACAAGTAGATGGTTATTGTATGTAGAGAAATTCGCATGGGACTAGCAGGTTCTTTTGAAAAAGTGGCTTTGATTGCTAAGCGGAATTAGTTCATCTTGAGAATGACAATTTATATTGATAAATTTTGAAATCTGAATAAACTCTACCACAAGATATCAACATTCTTTCGCAATATAACATTTTCATGTTAAAAGTCGTATCTACATCCGTTTAGAAATTAATTGAAGTCACGTGATTTTTAGTCACAGGGAGTAAATGAATGACGTACTCTCAAGTACCGAATAAACGGGGGGGGTGGGAATAATCGGGGGGGCTAGAAATGGTTCGACATAACAATAATCGGGGGGTTGGAATAATTGGGGGGGGGCTGCTTGGAGAAATAGAAAACAGCCCTTTTCTTAGGTAAACACCTATCTGTTATATATTTATGTGAACAGTGATGTTACTGATACATTTTCTTTTGAATTCTGGTTCTGTTGAGCGCACTTCTTGAGACTTTTTCTTGCGTTTATTCAGAAATTATGTCTAATATTATTTCATTTTTCCAAAAATTAATAAAAGGGGGGGTTGCAATAAGAGCGGGGGGTTGGAAAATTTTTCAAAAATTAATAAGCGGGGGGGGGCGATTATTCGGTACTCGAGAGTAAGTCAAAACGCATTTGGTTGGTGGTACTAATTCGAGTTGTTATTGTGTTTAGATTGCCAATGAGAGTAGTTGAAACTCGGTGGTCCCAACCAATGAAATTGTTCCTGGAGTTGTTTTACAAGACTTACAAAGTCTAAACGTGAAAGGGGGCTTGGTCACGTAACGTGAACAAACTTCTTTCAAAACGATGATTTTGCAGTATTTTTGACAGGCCATATCACACAGATCTTCCATATTTTTTTGAAAATGAAAGTCCTTTTCAGAAGTTTCAGAAGGTATGATTCCACTGCGGAAATGGCATTTAAGTGACTAAAATGCGTCAAATCATAGTGATTTCATATCATCACGAAATTGGAACTACAAGCACAATATGTAACCTGGGGCATCTCTGACCCAAAATTCGCTTCGAAAAGTTCAGGAAACAGATGACATTTATTTTAAGTGCAAAGAAAGAAATTTCTAATTGTAACAGAAACTCTCGACAAGCTTTGTTTCTTGTCCCATTCATACTGCAAGTTGAACCAGCTTACACTAAACCAGGTTTTTGAATAAGGCCTTTTGATTGGCCAATCCAACAAATCCAGTCATTTGATTGGTTGAAATTCAAACTGGTTTAGATAAAGCTGGTTTAACTGTGTCAGTGTGAATGCAGTATTACTCACGTCGATTTTATGTGAGATCTGTCAATTGCACGCGAAAATCACCACAGTAAGATAAACCTATCTTTTCGTTAGTCCTTTGATCTTCGATTATTTAGGCCAAAATGCTTAGACGCTCTTCAACGTTATATAATGTGTTGGGTCTGCTGCGGTAAAATGGGTAGGAGGGGGTAAAATGTGTAGTGCTGATTGCTAAGGAAATGTAGACCCACAACTGATAAATCAACACTCACTACTTCGAGTGGTTCTAGATAGAAGAAAACTCTCAACAAAGCTTTTGGCAAAGTTTGCTCAAATTTTTAACCCGCCCATTTTACCTCAAACTTACCCATTTTACCCCAGTAGACCTTGTGCAACTGTAACGGGCGAGTCAAATGAAGTTTACGCATTTGGCAGGCTATGCAATAAAAAGTACGTGAACAATATTCGAAACTGAAATTTTTATCTATCAGTCAAAGGCTAAATTAGATGAGGAAATTTTTTCGGTAGAATCGCTCATCTTTTAGACCGAGAAATTAGGAAAATACTCGTGAAGGACATGACTGGGAACGATGATTCCTAATTCCATTCTGGTCTATGATTTACATGCTATCGAAATTAAAATTCTATTTCTGAAACTTGTAGTGTGAGCTTCGATACGACATAAATCATGGACCAGAATGGAACATGGAATTCTCGATTCCCATACAAACCACTTACAGGCATTTTCTCTAATTGTTGGGTCTTAGAGATGTACGATGTTACCAAACAAAGTTTTCTCATCTAACTTAGTCTTACCCTGGGTACCAGACTAACTTAGTCTTTGATTGATAGATAAACATTGTAGTTTGACTATTGGTCACATACTTTTTATTCCACAGCCCGCCAAACAGGTAAACTTTTTTGTCTCATCCGGTATATAAGCTTAGCGATATCTCTTTTTAGGTGACGCAAGAACAAATGATTGTCGTACAACATACAAGTCATTAGCAGATGGAAACATCACGAGATATTTAGATATCTTTGCGGGACAGCTAGAACCAGCATTTTGCATTGCCCATTGCGGTTGCCTATCAAAGGGTTATGCTGGTGTTGATGTCCATGGGCACTGCTTTTGTGGTGCAGAGCAAGGGACAACATGCTCTGGAACAGAATGTCTTCGAGTGAGTATCTAGGCCAGTTTATGCGAGGAAAAATACTTCGGCTGCCAGACCCGGGGGTTGGAGGCGAGCTAACTCTCAGCTACTGTTTTTTTTAGATTTACTACCTCATCCGTCAGCTCCGGGGCTGAAAGGCAAGATGGACTAAAGTCTCTCTTCTGTGAAATCAGAATGAATTAACCGATAAAAGTTCTGGGAGGGAGGGGGGGGGTATTGTGAGAGTTTGATTTGAAGTAACTTGCAGGTATTCTTTGAAAAATTTCGAGGAATGAAAGGTATCTTCAAGCCATGTTCTATAAACTGTTTTGTCCTCGCTCGCAACCTGCCATCCATGCTCCAAATTCGTAACACAATATATAAATCTGTAACACAACTTCTCAAAGAATACCTGCAAGTTACTTCACATCGAGCTCTCAAATTCGAGAAATTATGCAGTGCTGTGCAGATGTCAATGAGCTATAACACAGCCGTGGAGAAGTGCAACAAATAACACACAAAGTTATTATATAATTTGCAATTTTAAGACTGTAAATAATTGCCTGGGCGTCCTGTGATTTGACTTTGTGGAAAAGCGCTCTTTCCCCATCTTTAATCCCCTTCAGAGTCTTGCTCCCGGAGGCCTAATAAAACTTTAACGATATTTGTCATATTCTCTGCTATCTTCCTATTAACAGTGCCATATCTTCCAGGTATATGCAACGACGGGTATCCCATCCAGCCCGTCTGCTACTTTCCCAACAAAACTGAAGCTGTTTGAAGAAAGTTCCGTCACAATCAGTGGCCTGTCCAATGTCATTCAGTTTGGAGTCGAGAATGAAGGGAAATTATCCTATTTCAAGCCTTCATCTGGCAAGATCGCGTTTGTTGAAAATGGAGAAAGGAAAGCTGCGGCAGAAGTGGAAGGTAGGCCTATCATCATTTTGCATATGCTGGGTGTCCCAGAATGTTTTTCCAAGCAACGGTACTTTCATAGGATTTTGTTGAGCACTTCCAATGAGGAACGAGTTTCAGTTATTTTGTATGGTGATGAAAGGTTAGCTTCCTTTTGAACCAAATAAAGCGATAATTAAAGCAACACTTGAGTTCATCGATCGAAGCATCAAAAAGATTTTCTTAAATCATTTCAATGAAGTTTCCTCTCCTCCTCCTACCTTTGTATCATTTTCGTTCTTTTTCTAGCTTGTGATTTATGCTGTATTATACTGGTTCGTTCATTATTTTCATGTAAATGTTTATGTTCATTGTTTAAGCCACAGGGTTGTAATTTACTCTCATTCTCCTAGTGGTATTGTCTTGTAACTATGTGTTGTCATTGTAAAATTTTATATTGATACAGAAAAAGAATGGTTTTTATTCATCAGTATAAAATTATGAGAGTAGCAGTGCTGCAAAAAATGAGTTACTGGCGTTTGCCAAAATGTCTTATCTTAGATTATGGACCAGTTTGAATGAAACACTAGTCAATTTACAACATAAAGCCCAACGTAGATGCCGAAATTTATTTCACTAAAGTTGGCCTTACAACAAGAGAGTTTTTTGTTAATTTATTCGGAAGTTATTTTTGGGCAAGCAGAACTAAAAGTCTAGAAAGCGTCCTTCAGAGTGGAAGTGGTGGTGGTCATGATGATGATTATGATGACGACGATGATGATGATGATGATGATAATGATGATGATGAAGATGATGATGAAGATGATGATGATGATGATGATGATGATGATGATCGTAATACCTACTAAATGTATCCTTGTTTAATTAGGTTACTGGGGATGTCGCACACCGGATTCTACAGTCAAGGTGTATTCACCTCTTAAGCTGGATCTGGTTTGCCCAATTGCCGTACGTCCAAATGAAGTTTTCTATTGCTGGGTGAAATTTCATGAGGGCAGCGAGATTCAATCATTGCAATGGAAATTAGATGGGGCACCTAATGGAGCTGCTATTACGTCAGTTGGAGGTGAGTTAATGAAGTTATTTCGAAACACCCACCTAGATAGCTGGATAATTTCTTGTTCAAGCTATGAGGGCTATTCAGAAAAACAGTAATTTTTGTCGAAACTACACACATGATGACATGAAATTTGAATCAATTTCAAAGACCCTGACAACCCCATCCCCGTTCCATTCCTCGTTGCATTTCCTTATTCCATTCCCCTATTTAGAGATTGCCATTGCGATTTTTCCACAAACCGACAGAAAGAAAGGAATAGAGAGAAAGATATCTCGCAGCTCGCTGATTCTTTTGAAATATTATGCAGCTAACGCTGCAACAAACTTATTAGTTGGGTAGGTTATGGAGAGGTTAGGTAATTGGATAAGGACTTCACTTGAATTGACCAATTTCACGGATAAAACGTTATGCAAGCTCAAGAATGTCTATTCAATAGATTAGATAATCTTTCTTGCCATGCCATAGAAGTTTTGTTGCAAGATTTACATATCTAAGTGGTCGTACTAGTCCATAGCTCCCAACGGGAACGTCTTGTATTTGCATATCAAAGTAAGGGCAGAGCAACAAGCAGTGTTCCGTATCTTCCATACCATATGTTTTCTAATGTTTGAAGATTTAGCTTGCTGAGAGCAGCTCTAAGTTGATTAAGAAAAAATAGGACTGAGTTTTTACTCCAGAATCTTCAACGACGCAATGTGAACCAGAATTTATTAATCCGCTCTGAGAGCCCGTTATGTGTCCCCCTTGTTGCTTGTAATGCAGCTGTTGATGATAAATGAAAGTATAAAGTGGTATAACTTGTGCTACAAACGGAGGTCTGTCAAATACCTCGCGGCCTTAACCGGGTAACCGGGGTGAGTGGCCGAGTGGCTTAAACAGTGTTCGACATGTAACTTTGGCTCGGTTCATTTGGCTCGGTCGAGTGAAGTCAAACTTCGGATGGGTGACCTCGGAGGCATGACCTCACAACTCACTTCGTCGTCCTTCGGAAGGGACGTTAAACTATGGGTCCCATGACTGGATGCGGCATGCACAGTGGGCCTAAATTAGCTTTCAATAGATAGATATCCTGACAAACCCACACAAAAAATGGGTTTAAACTTGAAACGTTGTATAAAAACAAAGCTCTGCTCGTAGCGCAATCAGTAATACTTTATTTGTTTATTTATCGATGAAGCATTCTGCAACACGCATACAAGAAGATTGTTTGTAAACAGTTGATAATGATGTTGGTTGACTGACGGACTAATGATTAAATGATTGATTGATTGATTGGTTGATTGATTGATTTGTCTCATTCACAGAGCCCCTTGTCATAAAAACTGGTGGAAATCTCACAGTTGATCGATTTGAGAAATTCAATGCATCTTTCGACTACTTGACTGCAGAATGTGCCACTTTCATCAACTTGAATTATGAATTTCCCGCCATTGGAAGAGTCAAAGCATTTGAAGGCCATTTCATAAAATTGGGAGAAATCCGCTTCCAGGTAAGAATCAACGTTGTAACATTTTTGCAAATATTCTGACCTGATTATCATTGTTGTGGTTGCCCTCGAGCTCGAGGAGTTGGAAAAATGTTGGCCAAAGTTAAGGCGTGTCTTATTTATTTTGTATTTTGTAGGCCACGGCCCACTGCATAACATGACAAAAGTTTGTTCTTTACCGGGTGAGAGAAAGAAAAGCCTCGCGGTTCGAAAATCAGCAGAGGAATAAGATCATTGAAAACGTTGCACGATTGCTTAATGTATCTTAGACTCGTGACATAGTCCCGGTTTTCACAACAACAACAACACACCAACAGCAACAACAATGACAACATCAACTTTTTTATTTTTGCTCAAACTGGGACTTATGGATTTTCATGTAAAAACTTGAGACGGAAATGCACAGATTTGTCGGTGGTCGGTTCACTCAAGGACGAGGCAACGCGTAGTCTAAGAAGTGAGGCAAACAACCCTCGACAGTTGGAAATTCTCATTGCTTCCAAAAAAATGGACTGGAGAAGGAGGGGTCAGTACAAGAAATGATGAATGACTTAACCATATTTTTGAAACAATTTCTTCGAACAGTAGGCATAACTTAAGCCGACCAAGCAATACCTCAAAAGACAACTGAGCCCTTCAGCTACATACTGATACCATGATTGTGTTCATAATGTTTGCTTTCTGAAATCTATGTGCAACCTAGATCGTGAAGTTTTTTTTGGTCACACGGTCTTTGGTTATAATGATGCATTGGCAATCTTTGCTTTCTTTAGTTTTGCCGAGTAGACAAAATCGGTAGGGTTTGTTTATACCCATTTGAAATTATGTGTCAGTCTCTTGATAAAACATCTTTTGAATTCTCCATCATGTTTCATAAGTTGTGCCATGAATGCAAAAAATAGCATAATACCAAAACTTCCCATGGGCATGATCACATGACTTGAAATGGGTAAAACAAACCTCACCCGATTAGGTCCATTTCAGAATGAAAATTCTTTACAATATAAAATGGCTTTCTTTATGTCTGACAATGACTAACTCATAACTATTTCTCTTGCCAGATATTTAGGCCAATGTGTGATCAAATATATGCGGAGAAGACACTCTGTCACCGGAGTAGAAAATGCGTCAGCTCTGGATGTGGTACTCCAAGCAATAAATTAGGAGAACTTGAATTCTATCCACATACCACCAACAAAGTTTTCTGCCCGGATGTAGAAAGATTCAAACCGGATGATAACAAGACATGTCCAGGACCACCTGCGAGGACCGAGCCCGGATGTGATTACGAGCTTGTACATGAACTTAGTGCGAACGTAACACATTTAGGTGAATATTTTTAATGTTTTAATTTCAATCTCAGATACTTGCGCACGAAAATCGTATCAACTATAGGCCTTAACTTTTTAGAAAGAGGCTTGGATCGAGTGTCCAAATCTTGTAAAGTTTGAGGAAGAAAACGAGGTATAACGCCCGTTCTCAGTAGAAACTCCACCTGCTTATTTTTATTCATTGTGTTAGTTGATTTCGTTACACAACAATCTAGTCAGTAAGTAAATATGTATTTGCCACGAATCTAAAAAATCTACCATGGTTAAAAAAAGGGAAAAAGTAAATGAAAAGAATAAATGAAATATTTACAATACATTTTACATAGCAAATTTGATACATACAAGTTAAAAACACCCTTATTAAAGTGGCAGGGATAGCATTAAAAGATCGAGTTGACCTTATTTTCATAATGGTCCACTTAGAGGTGATTGTAAGAATTATTAACATTATATTTGTATGTGCTTTTGGATAAAGAATAAATATGGAAAGGCCGAAACATGAATGTGAGAGAGGATGGGCGGTTTTAGAAGAGCACATAGATGCCTTTTTCCTCTCTCTGTATATTTTGGAAAAAATTGTCCTTGATCTTGTGCTTAAACGAATTGATTCGATTTGTAGACTTTAAGTCAGAAGATTGGCTATTCCATATTTTTGGTCCCATATAGGACAGGCACTTTTGGCCAGCACTACTTTTGCAAAATGGAAGGTTTAATTTAAACTTAGATCTGGGCCCAAATTTGATTAAAACACAGCGATCCCTGTTATTGCCAGATATGTTGTCTCTAGCCAAATTCTTTTTGGTAGATTTATGCAACTCTGTTTTTCCTCCTCTAAAGTTTGCAATCGTTTTCTTTCCGTCATCATAACATATGTATTGCTGTGTGTGAGGAGATTCTTATACGATTTGGTAAAGCTTTTAAGCCATATTTCCATTAAATCGTAAGGGGATCGGTGACAGTCTGCGATCGGCAAGGATCACTATCTTCCATCTTCCATCTGTGATTTCAGCGGAGTGTTTCCATTCGTTGGCGACAGTCTGCGACGGTCTACTTATGCCATGATCCTTTAAAAACCCGCAAAGTCTAGCAGCAGCAACTACTGTCATCTTATTGGCTGATCATACCCATGTGATCATAGTTTAACTACAGCGCGTCTGTAATGATCGCCGATCGTATAGTTCAGTCATTCATTTTAAAATTCCAGTATTTTGAAAGCGTCCACTGGTCGTTTTTATTGAAATAACCGATTTTTTTTGTGCGGCCCCTGATTCTTATGAAAGTTTTTGAAGCTTCCCCCTCCTCCTTTCTAAACCGCAAGTTTCGATAATCCCCCTCCCTATAAAGACCCCAACTTGTATCAAACGCCTGAAGCTTCGAAAGATTTTCTAAAAAAATTTTGATATATTTGGGCTAAAAACTGTGTTGAATTTGCGTATTTGACTCATAAAATTATCTATTGCTTCCGCAAAATATGAGGTAAAAGAATTAAAAGATGCCAGTTCCCGCCTTTTCATTTAGCTATATGAATAATTGCCCCCTAATAAGCCCCCTCTCTTTTAAGGCCCCCCTCTAGCGTCTCTCTGAATCAAATAAGGCCCCTGGGGCTTGAGAGAGCTTGATTGTTATTTATTAGAAGCCTGAACTTGTATTATGAAATATTTCCTTCGTTCATTGGATTTAATAAATTGCCGCTAAATTCCTGCCCTCTTCTTTCTCATTCCTATAGGTAATATGATCATTCCTGTTCCGGACAGCAAGAACTTTACCGTTTACCCTGGTTTTGTGCTTGGTTGGTCTACTGGCCCGAACAACAGATCCGGAGATATTGGTTTTTATTCATACGATGTTGCTTACGATAGAATGGAGCCAGAATACAAATATAACGAAGCCTATCAAACTTTCTCGAAGAGCATCTTTTCAAGAAAGCTGCCAACGGCTTCAATTTTCCCCAAATTCCATCTCATTCAAGCTCACACCATTGCTCCAACACATTATCTAAAAAAGATGACATTATCAAATCTTGGACAGCCGTATACGGTTGGTGTGACTGTGACCGCTGCGGAATCATCCGTCTCTAAAACAGTAGAGGTTGCGGTGGAGACAGATATCACTTCGTTCACTTTGAGTGTGAGCGATCCGAACGTTTTTACAAACACGGACAATACGCTGTCCGTAAGCAATATCAACACAGAAGTAGGTGTTGCATACAGCTTACACTTCGGTGAAACTGCCTTTAACGGTACGTTCGACACGACCATTTCAACCAAGACAATAAAGAAGAAATGGGCAGAGCCTGGTATTTACGTCGTTATTTGCCGCGCGGCAAACAAACTTGGCTATGTTGATCAAAACCTCACCGTAAACGTCTACGCCAAGATCAACAAACTGCATTTCACCAAAGAGGTTGATCCTGAACCGACAGGTGATATTTCTACATCAATTTTTGCCGTAAACGGTGCAGGAAACGCGACGATAACGTACAACCTTGGTGATAATACGACAGACCGAGTCTTGAATGTCACTTTGACCACACACTTTTTGGGCGAGATCCAGTACAAGTACGCCAAAGAAGGTGACTACATGATAACAGCTTTAACAGCAAACCCCCTTGAATCAAAAAGCATCGGACAGTATGCATCTGTCGAGGATACTATCGTCAACGTAGTAATAGATCCGCCGGGGGTAGCTGCCACGAACGTCACTCATAATTTTAGCATTTCTGAACACGTGGGGACGAATGTTACGTATGTTTGGGACTGGAAAGATGACACGGAGAAGAGCAACAGCACCGTCAATAACAGGAACATGAGCCATATATACACAACATACGGCAACAGGACAATATCCGTTTACTCTTACAACAAGATCAGTAATTTCACAAGCACAAAAGATATTGAAGTCCAAGACATTATCAAGGGCCTAAATTTCTCACAACCTCCTGACTCCAATTATCCTATAAAACCAACAAATCAATCCCAGAAGACGATAGCCTGGTTTGAGATTCAGCAAGGCACAGGCATGGATATTTATGTCGACTGGGACTCGAACAAACCGAAGACGCGTACATCTGTCACAGCTTATGATATGGACCGAAACAACAAAGCGATGCATTTCTTTGGAGCAAGCACGCATTCATATACCACAATTGGCACTTATAATGTGACTGTACATGCCAAAAATGCAGTTAGTAGCTTGAGTGTGACCGAATGGGCGATCTATGAAGTGCCTATCTCACAATTCGTTGGCAAAATGAGACAACTTGATGATCAAGCGTCTTTTATAGAAGTGAATGAAAATGTCTGCTTTGATATAAATCCTCCAGCTGGTACCAATGTCATGATCAAGTAAGCTGATGTGTTCATTTCTATTATCAGTCACTAAGAAAGGCAGACTTTTTAACACAATTGTAGACTAATTGCATATGTTCATAATTATCGCTATTGACAGACTGATGGGCACTCAAAGTACGAGTCATGGATTTTCACATAGAAATTTGGGATGTAATTTTCCCTCTATATTTCACGACTAGATATGGAAACAATAGAAAAACTGTACGGTGGATGGGCCTAAGTTGCCGGCTCGCGCCTCCGATTCTAAAACACCTTCAATTCAAGTTTTCACTGATACTAGCCATGAACTAAGCCCCAAGTATACTGATAAATGTTTCTTTGATCCAATAGTAAAAAACCTTGCACTGTGAACAAGGAGATCCTCATTTTTAAGGCCAATTAGCTTCCGTGAACTTCACCGCAGCAAAGAGGTTGCTTGCCTCGCTTCTGAGACTACACCTTAGCTTCGTTCGAGCGCATAGCTAAACATGTTCATTTTCGTCTTAAATTTTTACATGAAAGTCCATAAGTCCCAGTTTGAGCTAAATAAAACATACTGTTGTTGTTGTTGTTGTCATTGTTGTTGCTGTTGCTGTTTTTACTTTTGCAATAACTTGCAATGATTTTGTTTATTTGATTCAGAAGCTGAACAGAAGGCATTGCGATTCTCCCATTTTACGGCTTGAATGAAATATATACTGCTCAGCTGCTGCACCAAATAAACAGACACCCCTGGCAAATATCTGGATTTATCTTTCTTCTTTAGTTATTTTCTCTTAAAAACCACCTTTGCGTACACAAAGGACCACGATGGGACAGATTGCCCAACCGGATTGAAGGCAACTTTGCGGCTTTGTGTTTGTTTAATTTCTGGTTGAGAGAAGTTCTGTTGTTTGCAGTTGCAACTCCCTTTGGATTGTGTTACAAAAGCTACCCATGTTTCAGTCACCATAGTAGCTGTGGTGGGAGGGAGAGGGGGTCGTTGTTCCCTTTCACCCACTTAAAAGCAGTGCTTTCTCCTTTCAGAAGTTGGACTGAATTTCCATGCATTATCTTATATACCGAACATTTGTGTGCCTCTGCTCCTTTTTGCTTCCTTGCTCCCTGCCTTTTGAGAGGCCTTTAACTCCCATATCAAAGCTTCACTGTATTGTGTCAAAACCTTACCGCTTTTATCAAGATGTTTTATCAAGAGATTGATCACATGACTTGAAATGGATGTAAACAAACCTTAGCCGATTTTGTCTATGAATGAGTCATGGATCCATGTATTCCAAGTATCATGTCTACTTAATTCCATTCCAAATATCTTCACTTTAACATTTCTTCATTTACTTAGATGTGATTTCTTCCTTTCAGATATGACTTCAATGACACAAAATCAGAACCTGTTGTAACACCTAATAGAACTGTCTGCAAGTCATGGACCTACTGGCAGTTACCATTTTACACAAAATTCCACATATACAATAACGTGAGTGAAATCCACAAGGAGATAAGCGTTTTTGTTCAATGGCCGGTGCAGAACTTCTCAAACGTTGTCATTCGTGGGGGACCAGAAAACACAACGGAGGAAATGGAGCTCATAATCACGCTAGACACGGGGGATTACTGTAATTGCACTTACACAATCTATGATACTGAAGTCACAACGAAGTATGGACTTGCTGACAAATATCAACCGGAAATAATCGCGAAACATAAATTCGCAACCCCTGGCACTTACGATGTCGTTGTGTTTTGCAAGAACAGACTTTACGAGGCCTCAGCTAAAACGAATGTGACGTCATATATCAAGTCCACAGATTTCGATGTCAAAGTTAAATATGGTGGCCAGTGTGGAGCCAAGAAGAAGGAAGGAGACTTGGGTGACGGGCCAGGTGATTATTTCATTCAACCTTCCATCCCTCACAGCATAGGGTTTAATCGCACTAATAAATCTAAATTTCAATGCTAAGTGAATCATGAACCAGAATGGAACGTGAATTCTTCTTCAAACTCATATTCCTTGCAGGAATTATCCTAATTTTAACAGACAGAATTTTCTTACCAAAGTTGGCTTTTGACTGATTAATTAAGATTTTCAGTTTTGAATATCGGCTTCACATTTTACATGCCACAGCTCACCAAATAAGATTTTTTGTCTCTCACCCGGTACTGTGTCATTGTTAATCTTTTTCAGATCGCGATCAATATGCTTTTGGTTGTCCTCTGACATTCTTCATATCTGAGCAAGGAGGCTCGAATATCACGTATGAGTTTGATTTTGGTGAAGGCGTGAAGAAAACCACAGACCTGCTTGAACTGACACATACATTCGAGAAAGGGGCTGCGAATTCACAGAAAATCAAAATAAAGGCTTTCAATCCTACTAGTTTCACTATCAAGGAATTTGAACTGAAGTTTATGCCGAGAATTTCTGGCCTGAAAATTGGCAACGATGGACCTAAGAAAATGGGGGTTCCTATCACTTATAATGTCACCGTGCAGGAAAAAGGTAATATACCTTATTTAAAATTAATATCAATTCTAGGCGAATGAGGCAAATACCAGGACAGCAAGAAATCTACAGCATGCCTATCTTGATGCGAATACCATGATTGGTAGGAAACTGCTGTGCTGGCCTAAAAAATGTTGTATCGCCTGCTAAGTCATGTCACCAGTCCTACTCGCGCCACCAAGATATCACAAAGACTTGCTTCAAATATATGCAATCAAACTTACAATATTTTGTATTTTTCGTTTCTTTTTTGTTTTCTTTGGCCTAATATTCGTTGCAAGTTGCAATGCCAGTTCGGTTTGTTTAGCTGCCAACTTGCATTGATTATGCACAACAAGAAAAAACAATACCCAATATCGTGAGTTTAATTGAATATATTTGAAGTAATTCTTTATAACATCTTGGTGGTAAAACTAGAAGACTGGTGAGGTGATTTTAGAGATACGATATTTCTTTTGTCAAAACAGCAGTCTCCTACCACTCATGTAAATAGACTTACAAAAATATTTCATGCATTTTTGAGGGCAATGCACGCTTTTAAGATTTAGCCCCACATCATATCAAGGTGAAGGGGGCGTTTCAAAGGATCAGATTTCATCGTGAATAGGCTCAATGAAATTGAAATTGAAAAAGGATTTTTGTGCTTAACGGTATCCAGGTTCTTAACTACTGTAGCAAAGAACTCACTTTGGGAACGAGATTGGTGAAAACGTCCGAAATTCCGTGAAAAGGGCGCGTTCATGCGAAAATATTTTGTCAGAAATTTATTCGTCTGAAATTATTGGCGATTAATGGACAATATCAATTTCAGGTTTTGACAGTTGTTTCTTGGTTGATTGTGAAAGTGGAAAAGACGAAAAGAAGCAAAAAACACATGAAAAGTTTTGGATGGGAGAGAACAGTTGTAAGTTTCTGACGAAATACAAACCAATCAATGCAAAGCCGGACCTAGAACCGAAGAACGCGAAATGGACATACACGTTTCAGCATACTGGGATATTTAAATGTACTGTCACTGGGGAAAACTCTGTTTCCGAAGAGACAGCAACGACAGGTAACAAAACAACAGTTTTCAATCCAACCTTCTCTTTTTTATATTATTCGAAATTTTTCGTACCGTTGCCACATTTGGAGTTTTTTGGATTGTTATATTTGCGGAGCAATTCGTAAGATGTTCTATTCCTTCCAGTTTCCCTTTTGTTTATATTTTGAGCCTTTTCATAATATTCTTATGAGCTTTCAACCACAGTAGAACTCGTCCTCAAACAGAACAATGCAAAATAATCAGGATTTGGTACGGGTATGAATAATTTCGGGCTTCAAGGGTCTGGTTCATCCCTCATGCGTTGCACGTGTCGTCTCTTGGTTTGCTTTTGTAGCCGCCATTTTCATGAACCATGAAAATGGCGATAAACAAAGGACAGCAAAGAGACGACACATGAAAGGAATGCTGGATGAAACAGACCCTTTAACTGTGTTGCTATGATTGATGATAAAATAAAAGATTATGTTGTTAGGAATGGTGTTTCGTACTTTTCCCCACCATTTTTCATCTATTCTCAGGGAAATAGCGTATTCACGCAAGCGACTTTAGGATAGTGACGTCATAAAACACAGAATCTGTGCTCTTCTGATGTCACACTAAACGAAAACGAGACTTCCATGTTCTTATTTTGCCTCTTAATAGCTGCAAGCCTTGTTGTCGTGTCTTAATTTTTTTCATTTCATTTTGATTTGTTTTAACAGGGTTTAGGAATATTCGGTGTATATAGAAAAATACTTATTTACAATGTCCCCTGTTTAAAAACCTTACTTGCTTGATTACATGAATGAATTACAAAATAGCTTTGAAATCCAATATCTAAGAAAAAGAAAAAAACTATATAATAGAAAGGGGAAAACGAAAGGGACTTTGAAGTCAAACGTATGTGCTGAACATTTGTTTTCTAATAATTATCAAATGATCAAGTTCGATAATTGCAATCATCAAGTGATAATGGAGTTCAACGTTTTGATGAAAAAGGTCTGGTTTGTAGCCTGTACTACTGCGCTGGAGAAATCGAGTGACAGAATTTACTACTGCGCAGGAGAAATCGAGAGAATAGGAAAAGTAAGCCTTCTTTACTTTTCCTTTTCTCTCGATTTCTCCTGCGCAGTAGTAGAGTCTGCGCGCAGGCTATCTGGTTTATGGCTACAATATTATTGATTTGAAATATTTTGTTTACCGCATTGCCTTTATTGCTTTAATTATTATTATTATTATTATTATTACCACAGAGGTGACTGTCTTGGATAAGCCTTGCTTTTTGCCGAAACTACAGTGGAATGGAATCAGCGACTTGCAAAGTGACCCTACAAATATTACTAGAAGCCGACAGTAAGTTAAGTAATGAGTTTAGCCAAGGGTACCTACCTTGTATGAAGTATGATCGTTTATTCGTAGTCCTGCTTTCACTGCATTGTACACAGAGCGATTGCTGCCCTTTCAAGATGACGTAACAATAATTTCGTGGTTTCAAATTTCGGTTTTTGTGAGGTGTGATACGATATAAGCTGTCATAAAAATCACCACAGGGAACCAGACAGCGTGACTTATGATTGGTCAACACTGACAGGCGGTTATGGCTCGTGAAAATCACGAAAACCAGATAACCCTAGTTATCACTGATAAACAAGCAGTTTGATGAGTTTATCAGTTGGTAATCTGAGTTTATCAGTTGATAATCTGAGTTTATCAGTTGATAATCTGAGTTTATCAGTTGATAATCTCAGTGTATCAGTTGGTAATCTGAGTTTATCAGTTGATAATCTCAGTTTATCACTTAATAATCCCAGTTTATCAGTTGATAAACCTGGTTAATCGTGATAAACCTAGTTTATCAAAGTGACGATCCTAAGACGTTATAGTTTGATAGTCACCCTACATTGATTAACAGGACAGCAATTACTCTTTTTTTTATAATCAATAAAATTAAAATACATGCAACAGATACAGATAAACTAAACTTAAGATACATTGTGCTATTCACAGCGGAAATAGACACATGGTCATCGATGCAATTACTCTGTGTACTATGTCACAAAAACGGGACCGTGAATAAGCACAATTTATACAATGTTGGCTCCCTAGGTTTAGCCTTAACATTAACAAAATTTCAGAGGCACCACAAATCCAATGTGTCTGTCTCACCTTAGATGCCACTTGGCATTAGCGATAATGAAAAACTAACAATGGAGAGGTTCTCAGTTGTTTTTATTCCCGGATATTTTCGCGTGATGTCTTATTTGAGGCAGTCTTTCTGACGGGATACGCAAATGCCCGCGTATAAGAACCTACTTTTTTCAGAGCCAGGCTGAAATTGGTTCTTATTTCAAAGGTACTAAGACTAATTTCAAGGTATAGAGGTTCTTATTTGAAGGATGCCTCATGTAGTCCCCTTGAGAGATGTTCAGCCCTATTATTTGTTTTGGAAGTGCTCTTATGGACATAACAAGTAATTGGGCCGGAGACTACAACTTTCAAAGCCAACTGGGACCACAATGACCTTAATAACAGCAATCAAAGATCAACTTTGCTACCCCTACAATAAGAACCTATGTTTCATCAAACTGAAACAGGTTCTTAATTGCAAGGTACATATTTTAGGAAAAACAGCCTCTAGGTTCTTATTTTGGTAGGTTCTTATATGCGGGGATATACTGTAGAGGATATGTTCTACCAAACAACAAGATTTCATGTAGTTGAATTTCTTAGAGTTGTCTCAGTAGATAAACCGAATGAGGAGAAATAGTTCAGCTAATCCATGAGATGCTGAGTTATATTAAAACATAGTTTTTAACTCTTATAGGAAAACCGTTGGAGTTAAAGTCACTAAAGATTGCGAAAAGACAGACAAAGTCACATACCACTGGAATCTTACTAGAATTGATCAAGTGACTGGTCAAGTAGAAATAATCAAAGCCATCAATCACACGGAATCAACTTCAGCATTAAAGATCACTCCCCGATCACTCGTTTATGGCCTATACAAAATCAGTTTGAAGGTGTGCATGAAGGATGTTGATCCGGTTGTTTGCGAAACGATCGCAGGATATTTACAAGTGAAACCATCGAAATTAGTTGCACAATTTGAAGGCGGGTCAGGGCGTGCAGGAGGATGGAACAAGACCCTTGCTATCCTTGGCACACCTTCTCATGATCCAGATGTCGGTGAAGGTAGTGCAGGGCAAATTGGCCTGAATATTACTTGGTATTGCAAACAACAGTCTGAGACATTTCCAGCCAATCTCTCCTCGTTACCAGATATTGATTATCCCTCTAAGGTGAGTGTACTGAGTAGATTCTTGTTTCTACCAGGTGAGCCAGAAAAAAGTACCCACTTCTAAAAATTCATAGCACCAAGAGCACTTCACAGCTTTGAATTATTCAAATTCCAGTTATTTTTTTTTGTCAAAGATACAGCCCTCCGCTCATGATGATATCGCTCCATGGGTGATTCTTACACGTCAAGAATATTTCAGAATTTCCCGTGTTACAAAGAAATTAAAGTGGTTATT
This sequence comes from Aurelia sp. 4 Dawson et al 2005, assembly GCA_964019985.1. Classification (NCBI taxonomy): domain Eukaryota; kingdom Metazoa; phylum Cnidaria; class Scyphozoa; order Semaeostomeae; family Ulmaridae; genus Aurelia; species Aurelia sp. 4 Dawson et al 2005. Next base: position 2,978,708 of record OZ026502.1, on the reverse strand, counting down.
TTCTTCTTTTTCTGGTATTTTCTTCTTTTTCTTTTATTTCATTTATTTTATTTGAACTGTGCGCAGCTTCCAATGATCATTCGCCATTTTGAAATTCCAATCGTTTCTGCGGTTACAATAATAAGTCATTTTGTCACGGGTGAGCTATATGCTCTACGAAAGTGTATTTTTAGAGGTCTGAGAGAGGTGAAATGCATTTGCGTATTGCTGTCTGTTAGGAGATTCCTTACGATCTAAGCAAGTCATTCGGCCCTTTTTCAGGAGTATCGCAACTGAGGTGTCTTCATTGAGGCTACTTTGTGTGTGTTTTCAGTGCCCATGAAATCGAGAGAAGAATCACAAAAGTACTTGTGAGTGTCCGAGTGGCTTATACAGTCTTCGTCAGGTGACTGAAGTTAAGCTTGGTCGAGTGAGGTCAAACTCCGGATGGGTGACCTTTGAGGCCTGACCTCACAACTCACTTTGTCGTCCTTCGGAAGGGACGTTAAACTAGGGGTCCCATGCCTGGATGCGGCATGCACAGTGGGCCTAAATTAGCTTTCAGTAGCTAGAAATCCTGACAAGCCCACTCAAAATAAATTGAAAACGAAAACGAAAAAAACTTTGGTCTTCTGAATCATTCAAATCCTACTCTTGATGCTATTAATATTTGGAAGCGGGAACTTTTTTCTTCCTCATCCGGTATACCGGGTGAGCCAAAAAGCCCGACGTTCGAAAGGCTACTGCTCCCTAAGTACCGTAAAAGCTCTATTATTAAACCAAAGAAAGTTTTGCTTGTCGTCTTCACGCGTTTTTGCGGGGTTTTGGAAGGTGCTTTCTATGGAAATCTCCCATATTCAGGTGAAAGAACTGTCGATTAAAGCCAGATGAATTATTGACCCTTATTAAAGATATTACAATAAAACAATATAATTTAGAATATTATTGCTTTTATATTCAAGGAGTATTAGCCCTTCAGACGGGGGTTGTTGTCGTTACTCAGGTCCCAGTTATATGATACCGGATTCATAACACACCGGATTGCTTTTCGCATCGAATAGGGGGCTCATTTACACGACGCCGAGGCAATCCGGTGTCAGTCAATCCACTCCGTTTTCACGGAGTGAAGCCACTCCGTTTTGTATGTGAGGTGAAAATCAATCCGTCTCACTCTGCTCCGCATTCCTTCTCGTGTAACGGCACCAATCCGATGCGGTCCCACTCCAGTTGGGCTTCACAGCTGTCAAAGACAATATATTTAGACATCGCAGTGCTGGTCGACTCAGTGTCGTGTAACTGCAATCAAAAGTGGCCTCATGGCAATCCGGTGTCGTGTAACTGCAATGAAACCAGCGCGATTTCGACAAAACTATTCCGATACGAAAAGCTATCCTGTATCGTGTAACCCTGGCCTCACTCGGTATAAAAACAGTTGATGTCTTTTTTGCAGGTTGCTAATGTTTCATTGGCTAGAAATGTATCCCTGGCCTTATCAGACTTTAACTTCACTGGCTGTTTTGGCAATGGAATTGGACGCTTAAAGGAATTTAACGATAAAACAACATTAACAGTGAAATCGATTTATCTGCCGATTGGAAACTTCTACACATTTCGCATGGTTGTCGAAAAACCTGGTTCCATTGTACCACGCACGCCTCAGTTTTCAGACTATTCCTTGTTTGTTGTGCTTGGGGACCCCCCTGAGATTAAAATCAAGTAAGTTTGAATAAATTTAAATTGTATATTGATGTTTTCCTTTATTGCGAAATTTTACGTGCGATAAAAAACATCATGTCGATGGTTACTTCATATTTCATAGTTAAGTTGACAAATCCATGTTTTGATAATTAGTAACGTCCATGTGATAATAATTGAGTTGACAAGTCCATATTAGAATTAGTAGTAAGCAAATGACAAAAATCGGGTGGCTAAGTCATGATTAAAAGAACGTTTCAAACCTTCGTATGTCCATCCTCAGCAAGTTGACTGGGTGGAATTACGATTAGATATTACATAAGATACACACTAGTGGGAATTGGGAATAATCCCAAAAGGGGGCAAAATTGCCTCTCTGAAATCAACAGTAACTGATATATGCTTTGCATCACTGTTTGAATGAAGACTTGGCTATTTTTTGAGAAGTCTACAAAGTACTGGAAGTATATTGATCTTGGCCTTTATGTTGATTACCTGATTTTCGGCCTAAGTTTTTATCTTCAGAGTACCTATTCTTACATCCGAGCAATCGTATGAAAAATTCGTATGGCTCCGAGAAGTGAAAAGCTTTATCCTAAAAAACGCTTTCATTCAAAAAAGGTGAAAAGTCTGTCGATGTCACATCGCCTATCAAGTCCAGGGAGTACTCATTAACTTTCAATACGAGGGAGTCCGTGCCAATTTTTGGGTTCCGAGATCTTACGTTACATGAATACTTGGGGTCTGTGAATGGCAACATAGGTAAAAATTTGGGGTCCGCAAATCTGAAGTCATGCAATTTCGTGCGATTCATTTCAGTGGCCCATTCAATAAATTTTGTTCTGCATAGGGTCCCTGAAAATGAATAACAATATTTAGTGTTTTCAAAACATTAGACTCAATTTTTGGGTTCTGGCAAAGAGATAGTGGAACGGACCCCCAGTATTGAAAATTTGGGAGTACCTCCTGGGCTACTAAGAAACAATCACTTTTTCGACAAAAAATTTCGAGACGGAGCCCATTTATTCTGAGTATGTATTTCCAGGTGCATTAACAATTGTCAGGATAAAAAGAACCGCGACGGTGCTTTCAAGCTACTGGCCCTTTGCACAGCAAATTGCGCAAACATTGGCTTCAGATGGTCCCTGAAGAAGAAAAAAGTTGGTGAGAGTGATGACCAACTAGTCGATGTGAAAGACAAAGATTTTGAAGCGATGTTGAAGACACCTATTGACAACAAAAACCTTGCAATGGATAAAAACCAATTGGAAGAGACCCACGAATATGTCGTCAGGCTGACGGGAACAAATACTGTCTTTACAAATCTTTATGGATTCAGTTTGTACAGCATCGTTGTTAATAAACAACCGACAGCACCGTCAAGTGCCTCTAGGGTCAGAGTTACACCTGAAGAAGGGGAACCGCTCGTGAAAGCCTTCAAAGTTTATATAGGTTAGTATTTGTGCAAAGGCTGATTTCTACTCAGTCGAATTTTCTTAGGCCCCGTCAACACGTATGCGGATTGTTTTGAGAACGCATCTTTTTATCCATGTAAATCTTTTTATCCGCGTCCACACGAGGACCGTTTTCAACAATATCCCTGTCCACACGAAAACGCTGTGACATTCGAAATTCGCTATTCGAATGTAAAATTCGATATTCGATAACGACATTCGACATTAGAACTTCGATAAAAGAAAACAGACAAGCAACATGCCCTCGCGTGATCCCCCCGAGCGAATGCTCTGATTGGTGGTAAATTGACGTTGTGACGTCAGCGTTTTCGAATAGCTCCGTTTTCACCCGTCCACACGACAACAGGAAAACGGCGTTTTCAGAAAGATCCACTCTGGAGAGCGTTTTCGAAAAGCTTCGTTTCCGGTGACCGAAAACGCCGTCTCCGTGTGGACGCGAACTAGACTGATGATATGGCCGTAGTTATCGCTATTGAAAGACTGCATGACGCTGCGGTCTCGGTTTGGTGTAGTAGTCTCGTTTTGGATAGCGATTCTTTGGACTAATCGTAATCAGTCTAGACGCGAACCCAAAACGGATAAAAAAGATGCGTTTTCAAAAAGATCCGGATACGTGTGGACGGGGCCTTAGCGGACGGAACTTTGCACAATAAAAAGTTGCTCACCCGTAACTAAGCGTAAAGGCTGCTTTCTACCATTAACCGGCCTCATTTTGGAAGTGTGTTAAATTCCTTCCTAATTGTTCCTTTGGAAATTTCAAGCCCAGAATTGAATTTAGCACTCAAACTTCAGTTTAGTTATTTGTTTTTGCACTGCTGATGACTGTGATGTTAATTTCATGACAATGTAAAGTTTAAAGATTTATAAGAGCTTTGACCGTGAAATATGGCTTGGAGTGAAACTTTACAGCTCAAACCGAAGTCATTTTCAAGGTCAAATCCCTTATATGTTTCCAAAATTTACGTTGCCATACATTACGGCTGCTAGCAACTCGAAAACATGAATAGAAGTCTCCAATGAGACAAAACTGAAGAATTTCGGACTTTCCTAGACGGAGAAATGAGGATTTAAAAAATTCCCTCAAAACAGCACCATTCCGGAAACAGTAATGTAAAAAAATAAACAAATTAGGCCGAAGTTAAAAAATCAATATCTTGGCGGTCCTTTGACCGATTTGAAATATCTTGTTTTTACATTGAGCCGCAAGGTGTACTCCAAAAGAGTATGATATTCAAGACTTCATTTTTTCCTGTTTCTTCCCTGGCCTGGATCACTGTGGTTTGATCCAAATCGCTTTTTAAAGAAGCAAGAAGACCTACTGTGTTCATCTTTGTATCTCTTCTGTATCTTTTAATTTCAATCCTGTATATGGTCATTGTAATTTTTTAGGTGGCTTTGAAGACGAAGATCTGCCCTTGACGTATTATGTTGACTACAGAGTGGGGAAGTCGAAGCGAACGAGACGGGACACCGCTGGAACGGAACCGAAATGGATCAATATGCATAGTAGTTTGAATCCGATAACGGACTTGTCTATGTTTCCGGCTGGTGATAAAGACGACAATGATCGCATTTATTTGAGGATCTACGTTGAAGATGCTTATCGAGGGAGATCTAAGGCTATTGAGAAAATCATTAGAGTAAGTGTGCAATACATCACTTCATTTAAGTCACCTTGTCTTTGAAGGTGTTGTGGCGCCGTGGTGTAAATCCTATGACATTGCATCCAGAACAGTCAAGCGGAGTGGGTTCGAATCCCGGTAGGATCCCACCACTGGAACATGATGACAAGGGGTCGTGGACTTGATTATGTCAGCTCTATTTCTGCGATCCCAGCGCTTGGCGCTGAAAAACGCAACTTTACTTCACCTCACCTTCATCTTGGAAATTTATCAAATTTCCTCCCATTTTACGTATGCATGAAAATCTTCGAGCCCTGATTCAAATTTAGCACCCAAATTAGTGTAGTTACCTGCTTTTGTAAGGAGCACAAGAACCTGCTGCCTTTTCCAGCGTTTGTCTTTGTTTTTGTGACTTTTTTTTAATCAGTTATTCTGGCAACTGTGCAGAGAAAGGCGCTGACTTCGCGCAAAGCATGTTGGTCTTTGTACTCGCTTCAAACTGCTGGTGATTGTCATGTTGATGAAACTTTGCTTCCTGAGTCACTTCCGTCATATTCGAGTCACTTCAGCCGAGTCACTTCTTTTTCTCCCCTGATAGATTTCCACACTTGCATCGCCATAAAATTACCATTACGAACGGTAACAACATAAAAACATAAAGTTGGAGGAAAGTTTGGGTGCTAAATCCGATTTTGGCCTGACTCAAATTGGCTCAAATTCTTAGTTTCCCTGATAGGTTTCCACACTTTGCATCGCCATAAAATTATCATTACGAACGTTAACAACGTAGAAACATATAGTTGGAGGAAAGTGTGGGTGCTAAATCTGATTTTCGCCTGAGCAGCTTTGTGCCAGATTTTTTAACCATGCCTCCTAGTTATTGATGTCTTTTGTATACTTTTCAGGTAAAAGCAAAGCCGGCTAGTGGTGCTGATCTAACAAATGTCCTTAAAAGCAATGGAGGCTCTACTGATCCTGGTGCGGCCGGAATGGTAAGTCATGGGCTCTAGAGCACCTTCTTTGATACAGTCAAACTCGCTTAAGACAAATGATATTGTTTATCCAGCCCAGGGGGGGGGGTACTCCCTAACTTCAATACCACTATTGCACTATTTCACCATTGCACTATGCCACTATTTCTTTACTGACCCCTAAATATTAAGCCTAATGTTTTTGGGACCCCAAATATTGAGTCTAAAATTTTGGAGACCCACACCAAATTCTATGATTCTTCCTTTTTCAGATTTGTGGACCCAAAATATTGAATTTTTGTCCATGTTGTAATTCACAGACCCCAAATATTGATTTAACGTAAAATTTCGGACCCCAAATATTGGCATGTATTGAAAGATATGGAGCACCCTCCCCCCCCGTGGGTTATTTACCTGTATTTTCAAATAAATCGGTCAGGAAAATGTTTATTGAGGCATTTCCTAACGAGTATTCTTGAGAATTCGATTATCCCTTGGAAATAGTGCAACGAAGACCCAATCAAAGTTGCAAAGTGTCAGTTGTCCCAATATAGAGAGTGTAGATTTGGTTGGGTCCAGCGATAAGAATGTAGCTTTAATCATTTCAATTCAATTCAAACTTTGTTTATAAGAAATACATAATACAACGTACTGTATAACTTATACGACTCAGAAAAAGCAAAGCTTATCTTGTCTGAGCCGCTTTGGGAACAGAAAGACACAATGTCTAATCACAATCAATGGCTAATCACTCTCAACATGTTTCTTGATACTTAACTTTAATTTAGGCACCTCGTTTGTTCGTATTGATGCTTTGAGTGCAGAAATATTCAACTTGAAAGATCAAACTTGCGTCTAACTGCAAACCAGAGCTTTGGCTGAACATTTGCCTGCCTGCGAAGAAACGTCAAACTGGAAGTCTTCCTTCCGTTGTTTTATCGACTTTCCGTAGTCCCAGATTTCATTTCAATTGCAACATTGTGTATCGAATAGTTGGTAATCCACTATGAACTGGAATTGCGTTTTAAAAGCTTCCTCGGATCACAAAACAAGACATGAATAGAGTCCAAACATTGATTTTGTTGTAATTCTTTCCGTCCTTTATTCTCATTCGTTCCTGTCCTCTTATATTTTGAATCTTTTTCATCCCATCTTCTCTCCACCTTTCATTCTTCCTCCTCCCCTTTTTCGGCTCTTTTCGTTTTCTCCTTTCATAGTTTCCTTTCTTTTCCTTCAATACAATTGTCTGCTTCAGAAACAGAATTTATATTTCAATAGCCAGCCACTTTTTAGAGCAGAATGGAACGTTTAATTCTAGTTTCCATACAAACCTCTGACAAACAAAGGTTTCAAATCTTTAAAAAGCTGGGTGTAAAATTCAATGAGTTATTTCTTTGAACTGAACAGCCTCAAAGAAACTTATTCTGCCGTTGGACTTTTCTCAAATCTTCAGTATTTACCAAACAAAATTTTGGCATCTAACTTAGCCGTTGACTGAACGTCTAACATCTCAGTTTTGAATGTTAGCTGCCCAATCTTTTGTCCACAGACTTCCAAACGCGTATACTCTTTATTGACTTACATAGTACAAGGATGCGCTGTCGGCTACTCCATGAATAACTGTGAGGAAATGTCCAATCAAATATCAAACAAGCATTTCAAAAATATATTTTCTGTTGATTGTAGGTTGCTAATGCTGTGCTTGGCTCCTTGGGGAGTTCTGACGACGGTGGAGATAGTGGAGGTGGCGACGTAAATATCTTGCTTCCAACATTAGATGTCATATGATATTTGCTACTGGGATGTGCCACTCCATAGGACAGTAAAACCGCTTTTGATCACCAACTATACGTTTTCATGTTGTTGACGTTCGTAATGATGATTTTATGGCGATGCAAAGTGTGGAAACCTATCAGGGATATGACTAAAGACGGGATCAACTTACGGGGAGTAAAGTTGCATCCCTAACAATTTCTCAAGGTTAAATAAATTATGAATTTCCTAAGTTAACATCGTGATAAAATCAACATGACAATCACCGCTTTTACAGTAAAGATTATGCGACAGGGTGTCCTTTTCTGATGAAAGCTATGCCACAGGTTACTACAACTGACAAGAAAATTCTGTGACAGGGTATCATGTGGAAGGACATTTTTAGAGTTCTCTTGGAACAATAGATCCTTCTGGCAAAATTTTTATGTGACAGGGTATACTTTTGGGGGTATTTTTATGCGACAAGGTACAGGGTGTGAAAAGATTTGCCACATACCCCCGTCACTTCCCTAGTCAAGTTACCCCCCTCCCTGTTAAGAATTTTTCATAAGAATACGTGCACTTCGGGTGTATAAGACAAACAGAATGTTCCTCAAATATTTCTTCAGGTGGTTTCAGGTGGTTTTGAAGTCAGGTGGTTTTGAGGGTTAAGACTTTGATCTAAAAGTAAGCGTACTTTTACTTCAGGTTGTTTCAGCCGTTGTTGATATGATGGATAATGTAGAGGTCAATTCCCCAGAGGGTGCTTTAGCTCTTGCATCGACGATGAGCACATGTATGGGCACGGGAGTGATGTCTGCCGAAGCGCAGGTAAGTTGATTTTTGCAGAGTCCTAACATACCCGGTGTCCGATGCTCCAAAAAGTAATCCTGTTTAAAAAATCACCAAAAATCGAATATTAAACCTATCATAAAATTTTCTTTTAGATCCCTTTTGTCAGTAATCCAAATACAAGGGGCAGCAATGTCAGTCTAAGTTTCATGAAACAAATCTTCGTCGACAAAGATATACCATACAACCTTCGTAGTTGCAAAAATATTTTGACATCAAAATCAAACTCGACCGGGTATGGTATTGAAAATGCACGATTTCTTGGATCCAAGATATGACTTGTAATGCTATTTCCAATACAAGAGTCCCAGACACTGAACAATTTAAGAGGAAAATTAACTGATGTTGGTTGCAACTGTAGACTATGGAAATTTTATGTTGATAATTTAGAAGTTTTAAAACTGTGGTTATAATTATGAATTGTATACTTTCTTTGTAATCTAAATTTAACTTTGTATTAAGGCCTCTTCATGTGGAGAAAGTTTCCCAGGTATTTTCCCGTTTCACCGGGAATATCGCTCAGTCAAGGTACTATTCCTCGAGTTTTCATAAGAGAAAAGTTTCCACGACCAACCAGGATAAAGAACAATAGCCCTTTGTCTCTGACATAAACGAGAGAGATTTACCCTTCTCATTGTAATCATGGGAAAATATTTCCCCGCCTAGGCGGTATCCTGTTAGTGTTCAAGCGAGATCTCGGCTAGCCTGGAAAATGTTTTCTCGTGTAAATGCTTGTGATATTTTATGAGGTAAAGGTATATGAGGCGGGATCTCGGCTGAATGATTTTCCAGATTAAAAGGGGAAAATGCCGGGGAAACTTTCTTCATATGAACAGGCCCTTAGTAGCATGTATTCAGGTTTTGATTGGCATAAGTTACAATATTAGCTAGAAAAGCGCCAATTATTATTATTATTATTATTATTATTATTATTATTATTATTATTATTATTATTATTATTATTATTATTATTATTATTATTATTATTATTATTATTACTATAGTTTCTTTCATACAAAAATTGATTTGGTTTGGTTTCTTTTTAGGCGAAGGCAATGAAAGCAATGACTAAGGTTGCAGCACAAATGGACTCTAACACTCCTCCGGCGATCGTCGAAGCAGTTGCTGATAGTGCCTTAAATGTCATACTTACAGGCTCCGAAGGCGTAAGTATTTCGTAGACCCCGTTTGCACTGTGCCAGATAAATTTTATCCGCATTGAAATTCGTTCGGACAGGTATCGCGTTTACACTGAACCTAAGCTATCCGTATGAATTTGAGAGCGACTATCCGAACAAAATTAAAGCACTTGGGAAAGTTGATTAAATTAGTTCACATAGCTGTCCGGTACAGTTTAAATGGTTTTATCCGGATGAATTTTATCCACATTCACTGTTAGGTTAATCTTGATCCACAAGGAGGATTTTCAACAGGGGGCAATCAAACTCATGAATGATGAAAGTTCCGCCAATCCCGTTCCTGATCCGGATCCGAATGACTGCATTCGCGAATTAAATCATATTTTTGCCAACCTGCTGGTCGTTTTTTTGTCAGTACAAGTCACATTAGCTTCCTAATTAGTAGGTTTCCCTCTTCTTTTGCAACTCAGCTACTTAGCAGTTTTTACAACGAATTATAACCGAGCTAATATGGGTTTGCAAATGAAACTAAAACTAAACTAACTCATGAAACTAAAAAAACACGAACAAACATTAGCCTTTCAAACGCCGGACCTTTTGTGGCTCACCTGGTACAAAAGGTCATAATGATTCACAAATTTATGTCTACTTAGGGTGGTGGCAGTGCTGAAGATGGCGATGAAACGATTCAAAATCTTGGAGCGACTGTAGCAGGTAACATGGTTGACGGTGAAGCTCCATATCAAGTTAAAACTGGCAAGAGTTTGGTTGCTTGCCAAGCTATGGAGCCAGGTGGCAGTGGTGGTGTCTCTCTCGGAGATGGTGGTGGTTTCGAAATGGACAGTTCACAGATTGGCGAAGCAGGAGTACCAATGCAGGCTGTTGTGAGTTATCTAAAGATTCTTTCTTTTTGTATCGGCTGTCCCAAAAGAGATGGGTCCAGTGATTATGGGTATTAGGAAACATGGAATGTATTACATTGATTATATATTGTCATAAAGGATGAGAACTATTAGGTCCACCTTTGTGCATCATCTGTGTGTCGATCTTCTGACGTCATGAATTTGTAGGTGTAGAAGACTGCTTTCCCAAATCGACTTTATTTGGAAAGTGCTACATTAAAATAAGCTGTTGTATGTTGTTCAGTAAAGCTCCTTCAAGGACGGAGAGAGAGAGAGAGAGAGAGAGAGAGAGAGAGAGAGAGAGAGAGAGAGAGAGAGAGAGAGAGAGAGAGAGAGTGCGGAGCGACGGGCGACCTTCCATGCAAATGAAGTCCTCAAAAAGACATTTTTTGTCATTTTTCTTGGAAATGCAGAATCTTCAAAACCATCGTCATTCAACCGAAAAGCATCGTAACTGAACCGTAAACTGCCGTAACTCAACCGAAATTCACGTGATTAAAACGAACGTTTTCATCGAAAACTCTTAGTTATATAATGTTTTGTTTCTCAAAATTTCGCAACACTTGCTAAAGTTTTACACGATTTCTCTTTGTAGGGAGGAAATGGACCGGATAAATATTCAAACAAAAGCAGCTCGACAGTTGACGTAACAAGTGACGTAGTCAGCCTTGACATGTCCTCAGGAGGCAAACCCATGGTTGTCAAGAACCTGTCAAAACCAATTACCGTGCAAATTAAACAACCTATCAACCCATATCCTCCTACGAGACATACTGCATACACTCATATCTTGAAAGTGGTGAACGTTGTCAGTGTCCCAAGTGACAATCAATCTTCAGTCTTCATTGATATCAAGAATACGACAGAGGTATGTTTTTACAATCTCGTCCCCATAGTGAGTTCGTTGCTCTACCTCTACTCTGGGATACAAGAGGCCGTTTGCCTGAGGTAAAACGGCCACGGTTTTCAAAATTCGACTGGAAACCACATTCTTTACCCATTTCTATCATAGTTTGCTACTTATCTCCGAAATTCGCAGAGTAAGGAGTCATTTCATTTTCGAAGTTGCGGTGAAAGTTCTCGAATTTGCAACTTAGGCCCATTTTCGCTCAAAACAAACCGAACTTCTCTTCACATTAAACACACTCGCCAACCCCAGATCGTTGTTCAGATGCCTTCAAAAAGGTTGAAATGAGGTCCTCACAGTTTTTGTTGTTAGTTTCTCAATTTATCTTCTGCAGATTTAACGCTAGAGCAACGGCCACTTTCCGTCGATTAACATTGTCTAGCAAACCGCGAAATCCGTAATGGCTGCTAATGCACCCAGCTTCTGGGAGCATTTCATCGAAGTGTACTAGGATGTTCATTCGGCCTCTGCTTCGTGACCAGCGTATGACGTAAGAGCACCCTGAGAACGAGGTTGATGTTTTTAAGCACAGGGATCAAATCTTTGCGAAAACTTAAATTCATTCATATAAAATGTTATTGCCTGTTCTTTCAACTGAAATGTTCCAAAGGAATTTCATGTTCTCTACGATAATCGCAGAGAGAACATGTTTGATGCCATCATTTTTTCAGATTTATGAATTGGGACGAAGTTTTCCACCCTCGATTTCATGACTAGATGTGGAAAGCATAGAAACACTGTACAAAAAGTAAAGTGCTCCAGGCAATTGCGAATAGGCCTAGATTTGCCGGCTCGAACCTCCGATGCTAAAGCACGTCGAAATTCAAGTTTTTAGTGATACTAGCCATGAACAAAAGCCACAAGTATCCAGATTAATGTTTCCCCAATCCAAGAATCAACAAACATTCACTGTGAACTAGGAGTTCCTCATTTTTGCGGCCAATTAGGTTCCATGAACTTCACCGTAGCCGTAAGGAATTTCAGCTTTCGAGGGTTGTTTGCCTCGCTTCTGCGGCTACCTCTTAGGCTCGTTCCTGAGTGCACTGATAAATCTCTGCATTTCCGTCTCAATTTCTACATGAAAATCCACAAATCCCAATTGAGCAAAAAGTGAAAATGTTGTTGTTGTTATCATTGTTGTTGTTGTCGTTGTTGTAGTTGTTGTGATAACTCGGACTATGTCTTGAGTCTACACCACATTGTCGAATCTAAAACTTTGCAGCAGCCAGATGAGTTCTGTAGTTTTTACAATCTGACTTTCATTCATCAATTTTCTTGTAGATTGAAGATGCTTGCTTTTATGTGATCATCAAGAAAGGATTCAAACCCAAACTCAATGACAGTGATTTTAATTTCACATTACCACATATGAATTCAACAACAAAACCGAACGGTGAAAATAAGACTGCCAAAGAGATGGAAATTGATTACAGGAACAGATACAGAATTTTCTTGCATGGAGCTGATGACTTAAATAATACAGCCATTGGAACGTATGTATTTTAGTTCAGTTCACTTTCATTGTACGTTCATTTCTTTTGTTCGATGGCTTATGCCCCCGCAGAAGTAATCATATTCCTTAGTGCTGATAAACCACGGAATAGGCCTGGCACAAGTCTACAATCCTTGACATAATATGTTGAGAAAATCTGCGCCCCCTTCCACCGTTCAATGTTGGTCATAATGAGCTGACCTTTACTGCCGTACTCCAGAAATTACCCAACGTTGAAAGGGGGAGGGGGGGCTAATAGCAGGACATCATCTCTAAGTGTTGTCACAAGGCGTTTGAACTCCATGACAACGTCAATTTTTCTGAACAATTTTATCCTGGACTATACCGCTTTTGGGACCCTTTTCTAAACATATCCGTTTTTAACCTGGGCTAGTAGGTATGCAACCCACACATGGATAACTTTTAACCATAGATAATCACAGAAAATCCTGTTTGAATATGATAGATAAGGAAATATAATAGGCAGAAAGCTTGTGGCCGAGTGGTTAAGGCAACTGACTCGTAAACCAAAGGTCAGAACGGCCGAGGTTCGAATCCCACATTGGACACCTTGGTCGCTGCCCGTAACTATAGCCCGGGTCGGCCAGAGCCATGTGAGGGAAATCTGGTAGCTGCAGCGGGTTGATGGTCAAACATCCGTCAAACATGGTCAAACAAATGATGGTCAAACAACAGGGGCGCCCCTGCTGGAAATAATTCTCTCTCAGACTTTCGCAGGCTAGCCACGTTGAATATGATTACCTACCTACCTATATAATGAACTGATTCATTCTCTCGTAGATATTACGTGGCAGTTTTGAATACTCCTTGCAACGTTTCAAACATAACTTATCCTATCATGAAGACTCAAACTGAGCCTGGCCCATTAAACATAACCATACCTCCTCGGAACTACACCTTCTCGTCTTACACTGGAATTTGCAAGTTTTTCAACAAGACATCCAAGAAATGGTCAACTGAAGGCTTAAGGGTAAGTTGGAATTATGCCTTTTTTATGGAAAGCTATCTGTTTCATTAAGTTTCCTGGGATGGGTAACCTCAATAAGCAGCTGACGGGGGTGTGCCTTTCTGACATCTGAAAACACACCCCAAAATGTATCAATTTTTGCGAAAACCATACCCCAAAATTTACAGGCCAGTCAAATTGTTTGCCATAGAATTGTGCAAAAATCTAAAATTCTAATGAAGTATATGGAATCTGGTAAAATTCGATACCCTGAACAGATTTTTCTAAATTGATACCCCAAAAAATAAGCTTATTTGTGATCTTACCAAAAATGACACCTTTAGATTTACTTTCTTCCCGAAAAAAGTACCCCAAAAATTGGCACATCCCGTACCTGTATATATGATAGTAATCCCCCCGGGATTAAGGTAGAACCATATCCTTATATGCACTGAATTTGACCTTATCATAAGGCAGAACTTGTCTCCATTATGTGGAAAAGAGTATCTGATGAGATTTTTTCATTAGCGATGCTTTTATTTCTGATTTTCCGATTTCCTCCAGATAACACAAGAAACAACAATGAACGTAACATTTTGAGTATCTGATCAAGACTTTTTTTATTAGCGATTCTATCATTTCTGACTTACTAATTTCTTCCAGATAACGCAAGAAACAACAATGAACGTAACATTTTGCGAAACGACTCATTTGTCATCATTTGGAGGAGGGGCTGTGTTTGCTAAACCGAATACAATTGACTTCTCGAAAGCATTTGCTGGCTTCAGTAATATTGGAGACAACCCCACTGTATTTGCAACGACACTGTCTATCATTGGTGTTTATTTCTTATTGTTGGCGTATTGCAGATACAAAGATAAAAAGGATATTGAGAAAGTAAGTATACTTACAGTAAAATCCGCAAATAAGAAAATCATTTTTAAGAAACTCCAGGCAGACTTTTCAAATTTTAAGTACACTTTTAAGAAGCTCCAGGCAGACTTTTTCAATTTAAAGTACCAAAATACTGGATGAGTGAAAAAAGTGTAACAGTTTGGCAGCTTATGGGGTAAAAAGTATGCGACCAATATTCAAACTAAAATCTTAATCTATCAGTCAATGGCTAACTTCGATGAGAAAATTTTGTTTGGTGAAATCACCCATCACTTAAGTACAAGATCAATTCAAAGTCTGTTTTAAAGAGCTTGAACATCGAAAAGCAAACTTCTAATGCAAGAATGATTTTCCTGACTTACTAATCGCAAAATTTTTAACCCTTTCCAGCGCAAGTAGTGATATTCCTCTGCAGAAACAAAATAGATCCATCGCTGCTACGAGAACTATAGGCCATGTTAACTGTATTTTTTGTAGGCAACAATAACAAGTGTCTAAATACCGCCTTCGTGTTGGTTGAAACTAGGCTGTTTTTAGCAACAAGATGCGAGTCAAGAAGACGCCAGCATAAATTCTTTTGTTCGAGAATATAAATTACAATGCAAAATCAACTTTAAAACTTTTGCAGCTCTCGAGAGATTTACAGTACGTTCTGTTCTGAAACTGACAACCTTAAAAGTGCACTTTTGAAGGCCGCACTGCAAAAATAGGACATTGAGAAGGGAAACAAAATGCAATATGAGCACATTCACAAACGATGGAAATGCGAGAATACCAACTGTTCTTTGTGAATTTGTCGGTCTGTGAGCAGCTTTCTGGTAGGGAAAGGCTTGGAAAATTAGAATGCTCTAAGAACATAAAAAGTAGCTGCGTTTTCAAAGACGTCCGCGTCTTGCTGCTAAAGCAACCTACTTACTTGTGAGATCGGAGAGCCTAAAGTGTGCCTACTTTTTCATAATAATGCTATGAATCCCTTTTGACTAAGAAATATCAACAAATCAAAGAACGCTTGGGGAAAAGGGATAAAAAGGCATAAGTCCAGTACCAATACTACAGTGCAACAAATCTAAAAGGGATTCTTGTACAATTTTATTATTCAATTTAGATTGGGGTATTCCCACTGGAAGACAACCATCCAAGCGATAACTATTTATACGAAGTTGCAGTTCAAACTGGTTTTGGCAAAGGCGCCGGGACAACAGCTGATGTCTTTATGGTCCTAGTTGGCACCCTTGGTGAAACATCGCCTCGCAAGATCGACAATCCAAACAGAAAATGTTTCAATAAAGGAGATACTGATTCCTTCTTGTTGTCAACGCCGTTCAGCCTTGGTGTTATAAAAGAAATTGAGGTTTGGCATAATAACGCTGGGAATTCACCTGGATGGTATTGTATGCAAGTTCAGGTAATTTCAACAATGGTGGATCTCTTTAAGTCAGCATATCCTTTTTATACAACCTTTTTCAGTTTGTCTGTGCCATGTGAGTCAATAAAAAGGCCAAGTGTTTGAAAAAGCGCTGCTCCCTGACTATCAAAGTAATGAAATTGAAGGCTGTCTTGCTATTCCTGAAATGTTAAATTAGGTTCAGAAATTTACGGAACTTTTATCGGCCCTTCCTTCCCGTCGAAATGGGAGATTTTCTGAGGAAATATTTCAGAAAAGTCCAATGGTAGATTCACTGTAAAATGATTCAGGTTTCTTTAAAACCGTACAGTTCAAAGAAATAGGTCATAGAATTTTTGCACCCAGCTTTTCAAAAATTTGAAATCTGTGCTTATAAGGCGCATATATGGAGCAATAGAAATTATTTTATTGTTGAATCATATTGTTTATTATCTTAGATTAAAGATGTCCAGACAGAGAAGAAATGGATATTCGTCTGCAATCGTTGGCTGGCCGTTGAAGAGGATGATGGTGAGATCAAACGAAAGCTTGAAGTTGCAACCAAAAATGATCTTGTCCAATTCGACTTCCTCTTCGCTCAAACAGCTCGTAAAAACTTATATGATGGTCATATTTGGTTTTCTATCTTCACGCGCCCACCCCGGAGTACCTTCACACGTTGCCAACGTCTCGGCTGTTGCCTCACTTTACTGTTGACATCTATGCTTGCCAATGCTATGTTTTACAAAGACCCTGCCCCCGCTTCTAGTGACCCCAATGCCCCTAAAGCGCCACCCTCGGATTCCCTGCATCTCGGGCCTATCACTATTTCACTGGAGCAGATACGAATTGGCATAACTAGCAGTTTGGTCGTCGTACCGGTCAACCTTATAATCGCAACGTTATTCCAAAAAGCGAAACCCAGAGAAGAGAAAAAGCCAAAGAAAAACAAATACGAGGCTGATGATGAAGAAGAAAGCGAGGATGTTGGTACAAGCCGAGTAGAGGTAGTTATTATCATTTATTTCAGCCAATATATCTTTATATTTCAAAGTTGAAGTATATTTCAAGACCTTTTCCTTTAATCTACCAAGTACGTGTGCTCATGCGTGTAGCTACGTGTTAGTACGTGCAAATACGTGAACGTAGGGGATGCGTGTACGTACAAATACATGCACGTTCAACATCACCGGCGGTAGCTGCCTAATAATACCCCAAAATATTTCATGGAATTAACAATCAATTGTGACACTATTGAAGTGTTGAAGTCCAGTCCTACTGTGATCCTTGATTCTCTCAGATATATTAGATGAAACAACAACAATCTATTTCTGAAGCTGACAATTTTATTGAATTTAAATTTTAATGGGAAGTGAATCATGGAATTCTGGTTCCCCTTACCAGTATGTCCTGATGTCTAGTTCTAACTGATGAGAGATTTGCCAAGCAAGAGTTTCACATCTAAGTTTGCCTTAGACTGACAGATAAACATTTCAATTTTGAATACAGGCCACATCCTTTTTATCTCACAGACCGCCAGGCGTGTTAACCTTTTGCTTACCCGTTATGAAAATGCATGTTATCTTGCTTTTCAATTTGTTTCTGGATGTTTTCTAAATATGCTTGCTCAAAATTAGCGCTATGAATAACAAAAAGAAGAGCTACACTTTCAGACAAAAAGCTGCTATGGCCAAAATATTTCCTTATTATCCCAGTTTTGCCCGATATTTCACTCAGTTTTGAGAACAGTGGGGTATCACTCCACCCACACATCCTCTTAGCTACGCCGCGGACATTTCCTAACATTGTTCCTTCCTTTCCAGGTCTCGGCGTCCAAAATTGACTTGGTGGAGAAAGGTGAGAGCAGGCCTAGCATTGACATGGGTGAGGAGAACGAACCAGAAATGGATGAGGAAGCGATCGAGATCGAGAAATCAAAAAAGCGCGCCAATTTTCTAAAAATGATTTGCATGCCGGGAAATGAGGATGACGAAGAAGGTGGGGATTCTGGGAAAGGAAAAAAGAAGAAAGCCAAGCCAAAAGCAATGCTACCTCACTGGGTTATTTACATCGCTTATGTTTTGATTTTCCTTGCATCTGGAACAGCCGCATTTTTCGTCATTCTTTATGGCTTCCAGTTTGGAAAGGAGAAATCTGATAACTGGATGACATCTATGATGTTGTCATTTTGGCAATCTGTCCTCGTTATTCAACCAGTCAAGGTGAGATATGGTGGAGTATTCTTTATTCTTCAAGAAACTTGGAAATTCGAAAACATTTAGGTACTTGATTGAACATATCTTCCTGACATTTTTATTCGAAGAGGTCGATTAAGCAGCATCAGAGCTCATTCGAAAATTCCTCAGACTTCTGAGGATTGTCCAGAATAATTGTGCTGTTTTTGAAGCGACCATTTATTTTGCCTCTCCTCTACCATAAATCAGCAGGCACGTGTCAGATTAATTCAAACAACGTCTCAAAATTTAGGTTGAAGCCTGACCTATGCAACAGCGTATTTATATTGACACACTGCCTTTAATATTCATACCCTTTACCCATGGTCCTGTTTTCCCAGTCCATATTAAATCCACCTTTTCAAGATAAGAGGTGCGAAAGCGGAAGTCTTTTGTTGTTTGAAGTGTTGCATTTTTGAGACTAAAATCTTGTTCTGCGTACAAAGTTTAGCACAGAAGCAAATTTTTACTCTCATATCTGTATTCGTTTAGAAGCTACGGCGATTTCAATAATTTAACGTTATAAGGGCTTTGACCGTGAAATCAGATGTTTGGACAAATTTTGTCCAAACATCTGATTTCACGGTCAAAGCCCTTATGATTTCTAATTCTTTATATCATCGTGATTTCCAAATGAAAACACATATGAGAGTAAAAATTTGCTTCTTTGCTAAACTTTGTACGCAGAACAAGATTTTAGCCTCAAAAATGCAATACTTCAAACAACAAACGACTTCCGCTTTTGCACCTCTTATCTTGAAAAGGTGGATTGTAACTGTAGTATGAAATAAAGAAACTGACACATGTCATATCTCTCTTAGCAGTACTAGATTTTCATTGCTTTTGATCTTTTCAGGTTCTGGCAATATCAGTTTTGGTTGCGATGATAATAAAAGACCCAAAAGCTGCAAGTGCAGACGATGAAGGTGGCCCTAAATCCCTAGGGAAAGACGAGAAAGCACAGGAGGGTAAGAAAAAGAAAAAGAAGAAGGAAGGAGAAGAAGGGGAAGAAGGTGAAGAAGATGACAGTGAAGAAGAGGTAATGTCGGGGAAACTCTGACAACCTGATACCTGATACGGGAAAACCTGATACCTAGACAGACTTGGATCACAAGACATCCTACTCCAAAGGGAGAGAGGGAGGGTGAAGAAGGGGGAAGTGAAAAGAAGGGGTAATGCAACCGCCTTACCCCATCAACTTCAAAAGGGAATCCCACATCTTGATTTACCAGAGTCTCTTCATCCTTTGATATCATTTGATTTCCATTGTACCCTTGTTACAGCTGTAGACTTCTAATAAGGGTCAGTTGAAGTGAATTGATGCTGTTGTCACTGCAGAATGAGGTTTGCTGTTAGCAAGAGCAAGTTTCCTGAGACAAAAGATTCAGGTTTCCCAAAAGACAAGTCGATTTGCCTTATCGACGAAGAGATTTCACACCTCTGAGTGCGCTCAATCATGTACAAAAAAGAAGCAAAATATTGTGATCGCCTGCGATGAAGGTGTGAGAAGCTATTCTCTAGGCTGCCAAATCCCTTTGTCGTAAACAGAACGGTATCCTTTTTCACTGAATTCACTTTACTATGTTGTTGTGGTTGTAACGATAGATCAATGCATGCAAAGAGCATAGCAACGATCCCAATGAGTCTACTTGAATTTTAGGAAGAAGATCAACAAGCAGAACGAGATCGAGGCCTCGAATTCAAACTCCCTGATGAGAAGAAGCTAGAAGAGGCTAGACAACTGCGACTGAAGGAAAAGAAAATGAAAGCGATTATCCGTGAAATTGTTATCCACCTAATGTTTGTGATGTTATGTTTGTTTATTGGATACAGTAACATGGATCCATTTGCAGTTGGCTTTGGCAAAGGAGTCAGGGATTATACCTCCGAAGGCCTACAGAAGGTGAGATAAATTATGCGGTCATGAGATCTTGATGGTTCTTGGGTAACCGGCTTGCATTGCAACCGTTTTTCTTTTTTTGTGAATTTCATGGGTTTTGTTTTGTCATCCTACTGGACGGTACAACTGGAAGAATTCTAAATACTCAGAAACGAATCAGATATAAGAAAGAGATTATTTTCTTGAAGCCTGATTCGTGCGCCTTATTTGGCGCATCATGTTTGCTATTAAGTCGTTAAAGAGTCATTGTAAGTCACCCAGTGTCTTTTCCGGGCATGAAATTTTCCAACTGTGATGATAGCCATTTGTATACCGGATGAGTCAAAAAGTTTTACGCGTTTGACGGGCTATGGAATAAAAACTATGTGACCGATAATCAAAACAAAAACGTTAATGCATCAGTCAAAGGCTAACTTAGATGAGCTAGATGGAATGGGATGGAATGGAAACATAGGATCTCATTGCAAGGGTCGCAAAGTTACTTTTTGTGACTATTGTTATAAAGTTCATTTTGGTGCCAATTGGTTGGTAAAGTTTGATTCTCCACCCCAATTAGTTATTAGGTCCATAAAAACGATTCCAGAACAAACGATAGATCTGAACATTTTTGTAAGACTCTGGAAGGGTCTACGCAAGGCACCCTTCAAATAAGAACCTCTCTACCTTGAAATTAGTGTTCGTGCCTTTGAAATAAGAGCCTTTTTCAGCCGCTATCTCAGACAAGTAGGTTCTTATATGCTGGGATTTATTTTAGTCTGTTTTTCAAAATATATTTCATCAATCGTTTGCAGGTAACAAGAGTTGAAGAATATTACGACTGGCTGGAGAAAACATTTATTCCATACTTATATCCTGGAAAATGGTACAATGGCGATCCTTACAAGAAACAGTTTGTTGCAGATAACGAACCGTCTAGGATAATCTCTATGGCAAGAATGAGACAGCTACGAGTCAAAAGAAGTAAGTTCATTCTCCTTTATCAGCTAAGGGTGTCCCAGGAAAATTGTTCGATGGACGTTCGATTAGATATACAAGGTAACGATATAATGAACACATGTTCCATAACAACATTACCATGTCCCTAAGACCTTAAGTTGATTGTAGGCCAGAATTCTGCAAATTCACTGAGTATTTAGGAAGCTACAAGCTTTTAAAATTCAAGTTTGTGCTAAAGCTGAAACCAGAAGAATTTGACTGCTGTAGGTAGGTAGGCAGGTATATTTTTGCCATAAAAATGAAATTACAATATGTATATGATCAAAGAAAGAAAAGAAAGTGAATCAATTTACATCTATAAAATATTTACAGGCAAAAAGCTAAATGATTATAATAAAAATACTCCAGGTTAAAAATGGCAGGGATGGCATTAAAAATGTCAACACGACCTTGTTTCCATAATGGTCCCTCCTGAGGTATAATCAAAGAAATGTGAGCCGAAAACAGAGTTTGTATGCAGAACGGAGAAGTTCGAAAAATGGTCCTTAGTAGAAGACATATGTGTCATCTTCCTCTTTCTGTTTATATTGTAAACAGTTATAGTGATTTTAGCATGGGGCTGTAGTCTGTTTTTGGAATCTGGTTTATCTGGGAGCAAACGAAGGTGATTTTGATCGAATCGTTGAAAACTTAAACCTTCTATAAGAATTTATTCAAGCATTTAGGCAAACTCTGTTGAGTGATCTTTGAAAATGAATATCCGCTAAGGTTCCAAATCTTTAAAAATGTAGGTGTAAAATTCAATGACCTGTTTATTTGAACTGAATTGCTTCAAAGAAAATTTAGCAATTTTGCTATAATTCTGCCGTTGGAATTGTCTGAAATCTTCCATGTTTTAAGAATTAGAGTAGTTTCCTTCATTTTTAAAATTTCAATAAAACAATTCAAAATAAGCTTGAAACTGTCGCAGTTCTTAAACTGTTTGACCCAACATCAAATAATTTCGAAGGGAACCATCGTTTATGGATGTCTTCAATAACTTAATGGATTCCACTTATTTATCTCATCTGCTAGCACCAAATGTAACGCGACGCAGAAGTTCAGATGTTATCGAAATTTGTATTCTCTTTTTGTAGACTCCTGCACAAAGCATCCTGTATTTGAAAACCTTATATCTGAGTGCAACCCGGCATACAGCTGGGCTGATGAAGAAACCGGACAATACAGCGCTGGATGGAAACCGCCACTTAACAAAACAGCAACACGAAAGCTCAGGCATAGGAAGCGAAAAGCGTATTATCTTGGACTGGAAAACCCTTGGCAATATCAATCTGTTCTCAAGCTGAAGAATTTCCCTTTCATGGGTAAATTTGCAACATACAGTGGCAGCAGCTACGCAGCTAGTATTGGACCTGATGCAAGAATTGCAGGTCTCATCATCAAAGGTAAGTTAAATTATTGGCCATTGTTTTCTCTAGGGAGTGTTTGTGTGGTGCCGCAAGCTGCATCGTGCTTCTTAGAGGCATTGAGGCCCCGTTCACACTGCTCCGTTTTCGTATGAAAACGGAGTAAAATTTCTCCGTTTTTGCCTTGGCTGCAAAAACGGAGCTGTTCGAAAACGCTAATGAAAACGCATAAATTTGAAAACGGTGCGGTTTGGAAACGATCCGTTTTCAGTGTGAACGCCAAAAACGGAGACATTTGAAAACGCTTCACATAGGATAATGGAAGGATTAAGAAGTCTTTGGTCTCCACTGCTAATGACTTTAGCACTATTGTGCGATAACAAAGGGCCGTCAGCGGTTTGTCAGCAAAAATTCTGGAGCTTCTTAAAGGCATTGAGGCCCCGTTCACACTGCTCCGTTTTCATATGAAAACGGAGTAAAATTTCTCCGTTTTTGCCTTGGCTGCAAAAACGGAGCTGTTCGAAAACGCTAATGAAAACGCATAAATTTGAAAACGGTGCGTTTTGGAAACGATCCGTTTTCAGTGTGAACGCCAAAAACGGAGACATTTGAAAACGCTTCACATAGGATAATGGAAGGATTAAGAAGTCTTTGGTCTCCACTGCTAATGACTTTAGCACTATTGTGCGATAACAAAGGGCCGTCAGCGGTTTGTCAGCAAAAATTCTGGACAGTGTTAACGCTGCGGTATTTGTATGGACTATATCGACTCAGTTCCTTTAAGAAGAGATGAGCGTCCTTCGACTAACTACAAAACTTGATGTAAAGAAATTTGGACGGCAAAAGAAGAAATCTCATTCACTTCGCCCGAAAATAGACCTTTTAGCTATTCTAAAAAGAATCTGAATAGAACAATGTTTGTGCACATTTTATCGAACTTTCAAACGCGAACAATTGTGATAGAGCCTCTAACGCCATTCAATAGAGCTTTGAGTATAAAAATTTATAAAAATATTGCTGGATCCTGCCTCTTTTTTTAGAAAGGCTTACTTATATGTTATAGAATTTTGTACCAAAGGGCCTATGATTTAGGAGGGCTTTGGGGAATACTAGAACCCATAAGCCAACACCAAAATTTGCAAAAACCCGAAATCCCGAATGCCAAAAGAAACAATATTCGAAACTGCGCTTCTGAACAAAGATCTTCAATTTTCGTCAGTTTTTTCATCAATCCTTGATCATTTCCGCAACTTTCGTTTTGATTGAACTGTCGTTTTGAGCCTTCAAAAGCTGGTTTTTAATCTCATGGACCATTTGACTCCGAAAACTCGAGAAATAGGAAGTTTTGAACGAAATACCCGAAACCCATCCTCAAATTGGCCAATCTCGCAGCCATTGAAACCTTTAGGGACATCTTCATGCAAACAAACTTCAGTGCAACTGTAAACTGTGATTTAAATCTTAGTATTTGAATCCTTTTGCAGGCATGAAAGACAACTTTTGGATCGATCGATACACCAGAGCCGTATTTGTTGAACTGAATATTTACAATGCGAATGCAAATTTGATGATGATTGTGACATATGTAAGTGAAATCTTACAGACTGGTGGATGGAATTATTTTGATAATGTCCAAGCAATTCGGCTTTACCGATGGCAAGGTGGCCTTGGAGGTACGTATCACCCACTTCTATTCTTAAGTGCCTGTTTACATGAGCCTAAAGAACGGGCTGGCTCGGTACGCAAGTTTTAACTTCCTGGCCTTTGTTAAAATTTGCCCAGTGGATCTATCAAAATTCGCTAACATGGCTGCGTAGTTCTGTTCTTTATGACGCCGTGTGCAAAGTTTCAAGCGATTCGAATGCCCTGTTGGGTGCGCAAAGATTCTCACTACCCACCAGTACTCCGAAATACTGTTTCGAAAAATCAGGCTTTGATAAAAACGAAGCAAAAATGCAGGAGAAACCAGTATGCATGGAACTGCAAACAGGCAGCTGCAAAGGTCAAGCAATGAAGCTTAAGCGGTGGTCTTTGTAAAGCGTTGTATCAATAAATAGCAGCAAGCGATGTTATGAATGTAGCTGTAAGGTCAAGTGAGTTTACTTTAATCTGCTAAACTTTATGCCCGCAACTTTTGAGATGCTCAAATTACCTAGTAATTGTGGTTATTCCTGGAACTGAGTTGGTTTAAACGTTTATCAAATACCTATATCATCAGATTATCACGAAAACAAAAAATCGAGAATTTTTTGTAGGAATCAGTAGGAAAATCAGATTTAGTTTATGGAGGGGAGAGCCAGGTCGATATGCGAGATCTCACTGCACATTGGCGAGATCTTGGCAGGTCGGATGACAATTTTTCAATAAAAGCTATTCATTTCAAGTGCCGAGTCAAAAACTTTTGTTTTACGCCACACAGCCACTATTTACGTTTTTCCCTATTTCTTTTGTAAGTCTGTTTCACATTTGATGTTAAGCACAAAAAGAAGGGTCAACGAAATTCTTTCTCCAAATCGCTATTATTTCTGACCAATGATATCGTTAACTCAACCCTGACCTGACAGCATACGTTTTCATCATGCGCCTATGCTGGCCTGACATCCAATTTGGAACAGATTCCACTATGTGCTAGTATCTAATCTTAATTTACTAATTGTTTTTTTGCATGTCGTTATGTTAATGGCCACAGGGTAGTCATTGTCTCTTGCTCCTTGTGGTCTTGTCCCAGTAGTGTTGTATTGTTGTAGAGTAATTAGAAAGTAAAGTAGAACGTAGATGTAGCATGTATTGTAATCTTTTATATGGATATAAAAAAACGTCTTTGCTGCTTTTGCACTTCTTATTTAGACAATAGGCATACTTTCCTCCGCGAGGTTTCTTTAATGTTTTTCTTTATTAGAGTACAATGGGCATGTGTCAGTTTTTTGCACGTGGCCAATCTTTGTCTCGGTGAACTTGCTGGAATTTCTCCATGTAAACACACGAATAAATCAGCTCGCAGCCCGCTTGCTTTGCTAGTCTCATTTAAACAGTGAGCAAAACGTGAGAGAAATTGCAAAAATACTTCATTCGCTCAGCTAGCAAGAAAAATTGAGTTCATTCCAATTCACTTTTTTTCAGAAGTGGGTGCTTATTTCTGGCACATCCGGTTTTCCATTAAGGATCTGGAACAGTCAAAGAGTCTATTCCGTCACAGACCAATTCTTTTATTTCTGTTTTTCCAGGTATCATCGTGTTTGCTGATCTAATTTTCATGGTCGTAACATTGATTGGCCTTTACAAACTGGTGAAAGCATGCAGGAAACAGGGAATCAAAGCTTACCTCAAAAACACGTGGCAAGCGATGCATGCGTTCGTCACCGTGTTTTCAATCTGCACGTTTGCATGCGTGTTTGCCCGTGTTGGTGCAGTCATGTGGGCTATGAAGCAGTTCAAGGCAGACCCTGAAGTCTACGTTAGCTTTGCGTATCTGGGAACGCTGGACTATTTCGTGCAAGCGTTCATCGGGTTCGTGGTGATGGCGACAAACTTGGAATTCCTTAGGTTGTTGAGATTCAACAAGAAGATTGGCTTACTCACAGCTACGATCAAGCAAAGCTTGAAGCCTCTGCTATCATTTGGCTTGATTTTCTTATTTATTTTCCTAAGTTACGTCAGCTTGGCTCATCTGTTATTCGTCAGTCAGCTTGAAGATTACAAGAATTTCGGTATCAGTGTTGTCTCGCTGACCAGGATGTTCTTAGGCCAATTTGATGTGCCTGCCTACAGAGCCATTGCGCCTGTCCTAGGACCCATGCTTTTCTTCACATACATGATTGCCATTCAGATGGTATTAATTAACATGTTCATTGGTATCATCTGTGAAACATTCGAAGAGGTTCGCATTGATATTGAGAAGCAAGCAAATGATCATGAAATTGTCTCCTTCATGACCCACCGATTCAAGAAGATGGCAGGAGCTGCAGTAGGACCCTCTGTCGACCCGATTTATCGTGAGTGGAAATCAGATTGGGAATTGATGTTGGACTCAATAGAGGAGAAGTCAGAGAGCATTATTTACTTGATGCGGAACGTTGAAGCTGAAGAGGTAATAGCCATTAATTACCTTTACTAACTTTCTGAATCTTTTGTCGTCGTGTTTTCTGATATTTACATATTTCATATTTAATTCTTTTAAGGAGGGTTGCCCTTCTACAAGTTGATTTTCAAGGGGCCCTCCGATAAAAATGTTAATTACAATATGATATAGAAATAAAAAAGCTACTAATCAAATCAAACTATAAAGCCCTATTTATAATGTTTAAAATTATGTACCATGACATTCAAAATTTGCAATATAGACAAAATGAAAGGAAAAGAGGTTCCGTTTCTAAATAGTTTTCTTAAGCCATACAGAGAGATTGCTTGCTTCGACTCGGCTGACAGGCTATTCCATAGCTTAGCATCTCTATAATAGAAACATTTCTGGCCATTTGTTGACTTCTTCATCGGTAACCTCAAGTCGGTCCCCGTATTACGCAGACTGTAAGATGAGCAGAGCGAGTTTCGGGTGAAGAGGTCACAGAGGTAATGTGGAGCCAGCTCATTCAGGGACTTGAAGACCATTGTCTTAGATTCACCAGTACTCATTTAGTCAACAGTCTTCCATCCCAGCAGTTCAATGAGAGGTCTGCTTGAGGCAGCGAAGCTGCTATCCGTTATTATCCTAGCAGCTAATTTGAAGGATGTAATGGACTTAAGTATACGATTGCTAATCGAGTTCAATTTTCAACTAGATTTTGAAGCGTTCAAATCTATGAAATTTTGGTGCTGTAAATTTTCGAAAGTGGAAACGTTTTCCTGGCTCGGCCCGTATTAGGTGGGCTTAACAAGGGCAGATTTTGTAATACAATAGCATCAGTTGCTTTGGTTCACACCCCAATTCAAAGTGATTAGCGAATGCAGACAATAGAAATTCTCTCAACCAGTAATTCGAAACAAGCATAGCCGCAAAGTTGCCCTGAAAACAGTGCGGCAAACTCTCGCTCGTTGCGGGCGAAAGGAGGTTTCTAAGAGAAGTTATGTGCTTTGGACGAAAGAAAAAGGGTAAATATAAAGTTCTGTCTGGCGGATTTTGCTTACGTGATTCAGAAGACGAGCAGAGGGCATTACAATTCTTGCATATTATTGCTGAAATGTAGACAGTTTCTTCTCAGCTCCTGAATCAATGATCAGATGAACAAAATCAGCAAGACAGGACTTTAGATTCACCCTTCTTCTTTCGTTATAAGCACATAACTTCTCTTAAAAGCCTCCCTTCTTCCGCACTAAGCGACAGTTTGCCGTACTGGTTTCAGGGCAACTTTGCGTGCGGCTGTGCTTGTTTTGAATTACTGCTTGAGAGAATTTCTTTTGCCTGAATTCGTTAGTCGCTTTGAATTGTGGTGTGAACCAAAGCAACTGATGCTACTGTGTTGCAAAATCTGCTCTTGTTCTCTTGATAGTCCCCTAGCCTTCAGAATAACCTTTAGCCACAAATTTGCTCCAAGCGGGATTTGATTATTTTTAGGTACGTCAAACACATTGGATGGAGCCAACAAAAGCAAGCGAAAAGAAGAAGAATATGCTGAAGATGTTGATAGGCTCAGATGAATTCACATATGAAAATGAAATATTAGACACGCTGCAGCTTCTTGACAAACGCATGAAGAAGATTGATACGGACAAATCAAAGAAAATGGTTTACACAATGGCCAAAAAGAAGAAGAAGGATCGAGAAGAAGAGTTAAAGTCACGTGAAGAACAGGCATCTGTTTTCACTGAATCTGAGGAGGAAGAAGACATTGATGAAAATGATGAAGATGAAAACGAGGATGAGTAAAGTAGCCTCGTAATCAAACTGCTGTACCGTAAAAACTCTATTAATATCAGTCAATTTTAGAGACCGTAGATGGGGACTTAAAGGAAAGGGAATTTGAAAGACAAGGTCCTTGAAAGAGCGGGGGCTTATTATTGAGGGTTACTTATTCACAAATCAGGTGACAAGGATGTAAATCAGATAGATTATAGCTTTTTAGTTCTTTCACCCAATATTTTGCGGAATCACCGTACAATTTTACGAGTGAAATTCGCAAATCAGACCCAGTTTTTGTCCCAGGCCATATCAAAATTAACTTACAAACTTGTTTAGCTAAATAAATTAAAAACCTTTTGATAGTTTCTTACGTTTAATATAAGTGGGGGAGCTTCACAGAGAGAGGCGCTTATTTAGAATTTTGGTTTAAATGGGGGACTGATTAGAAAGGGGGCTTGATGGAGAGGGGGGCTGAATAGGTCTTTTACGGTATTTGTTGTATTCGTTGTATGTGATAAAAGACTTTAACAACAAAGGCTAAAAAGATGCACGTTTGAACATTGTAAAGGTTTGTATATCACAGGGAAGTGGGGATGGTAAATTCCCTTTCTAACAGTGGAGTTTTGACCAGTTTTGAATTGGTTAAAACCCGTTTTACTTCTGAGTTTCAGCTGATATGAATACATCCTAACCGTACCCAATGGCTGGTACCAACTGAAATTGCTTACATCAGCAATGCGATAACTAAAGCGTCCTTCCAAATGATACCCTGTGACATAATTTCTTATCAATTTTAGTACCCTGTAACAAAATTTCTTATCAATAATGATACCCTGTCGCATAATTTTCATCGGAAAAGGACACCCTGTCGCATAATCTTACCGTAAAAAAGGACACCCAGTTTAGCGGCACATCCCGTCAAGTAGTCAAATCAAGTATGGGAATACCCCCCCCCCGGTGATAACTAAATCCCAAAATAATTTCTTTGTAAAATGCACCATGATTCATTCACTTGTTTATGCACTTGACACTTATACTTATTTGTATATAAGCTTTAAAAGATACAAATGCTTTGCATCCTTAATATGTCGTTCCTTCTGCTACTTATATCTCTGCCTTTCTTGCTGTAAACTCCCAGGAAGGGGTACTTGTGTATAATAATAATAATGATAATAATAATAATACTATATTTATACAGGTCACCAGATTCAGCTTAAAAAGCTGCTATCACTCTGGGACCTGTTAACGTAAAAGTAAAAGTAAAAGTAAAAATATATCAATCAAGTTTAAAAGCTTAACAAGTTTCTAAAGTATAAAAAGTTGAAGTTATACATAAATATATATATATATATATGTATATAATAATTTTTTTTTTTTTTGGATAGGGATGCTCAGGTAACGTTTTTGGGTCTAGAATTTAGGCAGAGCTTAAGTTTTGTGGTCAATCATTTGGAAAATTATTTTACTGGGTTCCTAAAGTTCTACATTACTTTTTTTGCGTCTCAAATATGGGTAAAGCTAAGAGCATCGACAAAATCATATCTTACAAACAACATTTAAACGAAAGTAACATTACTAAATCAAAATACTTGAATATCCTAATAGATTATGAGAAATCCAATCAGTTAGCATTTTCCATAGATTTGAGATGCCACAATCCTGGACAAAATATTTGGAACAAAGATGTGTTTCCATTTGCTAACCTTAAATTCTTCCTATTTCATTTTTTACCACCCCCTTTTACCCCCGAAACAATGTTGTTTGAATACATAAGACATTCGCGAGCTGAAACAGATCAAATCAACATTGTATCGGGGGAAAAGGGGGGTTGTAAATTTGAAATTGTAAAATTTTACGTTGTTCCAATATATTTTGTCCAGGATTGCAGCTTCATGACCTTTGGGGAAAATTGGATCAGAAAAATTATTTTTTATTGGGTCTATTTTTAATGCCAGAAATTATTTTTATCGGTTGATGCTTTGTACCCCAGCCTGAGCACTCCTATCCTAAACATACCTCAGTACCCCCCTGGGAGAAAACTGATCCCTTTTCGTTACTTATTTTCCTGCGTTCTTTAATTTTCTTACATCACTAGTTAAAAGAGGCTCATAATATTTACCTTAGAAAGTGGGCCCAATCTTTCAAGTGGCCTAAAGGAGCGGTACTTCTCGTACACAAAAATCAAAATCGCTTCAAAGTCTGGTCTAATAATAATAATAATAATAATAAAAAGAAACACAACTGTTAAAAACTCTGTACGTTTCGATTAAAAATCTTCGTCAGCAATACTTTTCTAATTGGACAACCGAGGATTTATGCTCCATGGTAAACAACTTCAATTCAGTTAAAAATAAACTAAAATTACATTTCATTACAAAGAACCCTATTCTTAATAATAATAATAATGATAATGAATAATAATGATAAAGTCAAAAACATGTTATATAATAGACGTGGCATGTCCCTTCGATACCAGAATTGAGAAAAAAGAAATGAAAAAGAAAGATGCTTACTGCGATCTGAAGTACGAGATATTCAAAGTATATAAAGGTGAAATCAACAAAGTTTTTATCATTCCAATTATCATCGGAGCGTTAGGCTCAGTGACCAAAAGATTCAAAAGTTACCTAGAGCAGCTGAAGTGCGTTGTTCATTTGGAAGTAGTGCAAAGAACCTGCCTTCTTGGATCAGCAAGAATACTGAGGAAAGTTTTGGACAAAAAGTAAAAGAACATGAGATAACATCAAGAAAAGATTAGTTGAACAGTAAAAGCCTACCTGCTAAAGCTACGGGAATTAGCCTGCTGGTAGGACGCAAACCAGTAAATTACAACAACACTGTGAATGAGTACAATAATAATGATAATAATACGAATCTTTATACAGGAATTGACACTTCAACATGTAATGCTGTTATCAACGTGTGTCCTGATTAAATTAAATGGAAAAGGAAAAAAGAAAACAGTAAAAACCTAACCTACTAAAAAATCTCCAAAAACTTACATTGATATTAATTGAGCTACTTACAACGCGGATAAAATATATTACATGAGAATTTAAAACTGTCAATAACTAAAATGTTTCTTGAGAAGATTACTGTAGCTTACTGTAGATTACTGTAGAAGATTAAGAGCTTGAACATTGAGATGGAAGCTTTTAGTGCAAAGAATAATGTTATCCTTTGCAACAAATCGCAGAATGCATACACTTCAGGCAATAACCCTCTTCAGTGCAAAAACAAAGTAAATCCATCGCAGCTGCGAGACCGAGAACTCTAGGCCTCAAAAACTGTTTTTGAATACAACAACAACAACTGTCTAGATAGCGCCTCTGGATTGGTTGAAAACTAATTTATGGAGCATAGGTTTCGAATCTTTAAAATGCTATAAAATTCTATGAACTATTTCTTTGAACTGAACAGCATCAAAGAAACTTGAACTATTTTACAGTAAATCTGCCGTTGGACTTTTCTGAAATCTTCAATATTTTAGAATTACAGTGTTTTTCTTCTTTTTTAAGAATTTAATATGATTTTCGAAAAAATGTTAAAACTGTCGTAATTTCTAAACCTGTTGACGAAAGATAAAATAATTTTCAAGAAAATCATAGTTTATGGATGCCTACAATATGGTATCAAGCAAAACTCTTTGACCCTTTTGATTTGTGGTTAAGAAATTTGATGACGTCACATCATAAAATGAGCTGAAATATAAAGAAGGCTGTAATTTCGACAAATATTCAAGATTTCTGAATTGTCAAACGGTAGAATCATAGCAAAATAGCTAAAGTTGCTTTCAAATCATTCAGTTTAAATAAATAGGTCATTGAATTTTGCACCTGCCTTTTTTCGTAGATTTAAAGATTTGTAACCTGTGCTAATTTATGGCAACTTGATTGGTGAATGCGGAACCACTCTACGCAAGTGATATCAACACAAATCAAAGAACGCAGGGAAACAAAATGACGAAAAAGTAGAAGTCTAAGGGCAATTCATTCCCAAAAATTCTCGAACAACTTTGGAGAGAAAACGTTTCGTTTTTAAGAATCATCCGTCGAAAATCCATGAAAATAATATGTTTAGAAGAATCTCATACGCTTTTTCGAATAAGTGAAATGCCCCTTAGTTTTACTATTAAGGATGTGTCTTTCAAATATCATCATTGTTATGAACTTAATATTAGACTAAAGTTTTCGGGAAGTTGTGTTCCAGTTTCGACCATATTTCGACTAATAGCAACGAGTTTAACATTTTGATTTACCACGTTTCGATTTACGACAGCTCAGCTGAAATTGCACTGATTTTCATGAATAAGATATCGAAATTTAAGTTGGAGCTTTTAGTTCATTAACTGAGTTATTTCAAACACAACCCCTCTGCAGTAACCGTTTAGACTTGCATACCTACCGAAAAAGCTCTATTAAGCCCCTAGGAGAGGCCTATTTAATTTCAGATGCTCCAGAGGGGGGGCTTATTAGAGAGGGGGACTTATTCAAAAAATCAAATGACTTGGATACAAATGATGGCGGCTTTTCAATTCCCTTACTCCATATTTGGCGGATTCAACATACAACTTTACGGGTCAAATGCCAAAGTCGGAAACCACATCAAAATGAATATGCAAGCTTACTTAGCAACATCTTTGACAATTTTACTGGAATTTGATGTAAGTGGGGGGGGGGCTGAATAGGGCTCTTACGGTATTTGTGAATTAGACTTATTACATTCGTCCTTGTTTTCGCTCCATTTACCCCAACGATACCCCCACTATACCCATTCCGCTTCAACGAAGTTTTAGAGGAATGACTATAACAGTAAATAACAATTCAATTCAATGGAGCAAAACTTAGCCGAAAGTCATCAGTCTATTTATGATTGGCACAAATATCCTGTTTGCATGCACATCTGCCCCGACAGAAGCCTTTGATCGATCTATCACTAATTTTGCGATAACGGGAAGTTACTCTTGAAAAGCACTTCAGTTGCTAACTAATCAGAGCGTACAGCACGCCCAGTTGAGCTCGAAACGTGTACAGGCTTGCTGCATAGAATTTTGAAATCTGTCCAAGGGTTGATCTTGAGTAAAAGTAGCAGAACTTTAGCCAAGGTGAACTGCAAATGAAAAATTTGTTCAAAACTTCTGAATAAATAAATCATTTCGAGCTTTCAGCTATATTTGCAAAATCCCACAAAAATCTGTGCACTTAATTTCTGTTTGGTTTTGATAATACATAGCTCTAGTTGCTTGGCGTTTGCTTCGTCAAACATTTATATTCAAATTACTTTTTTATAACAGTCCAGTTTTCCAGAGAATTTATTACCCATGGGTACGACAGCCTCGAAATCAAAATGACAAGAAAATTGGGACTGGGGCTTAGGGGCGGATTAGGCTCGAAAATGAAGCGAGGCCAGCCTGCAGGGAGGGCACCAAAAACATGATAGAAAGTAAGCCCTTCGAAGGTGTGCGAAAATTATTGGACTAAGAAAGACTAAATAATTGGATTAAGAATATTTTATTTTGTTGGTTCTTTGTACCAAAGCTTGACTTGCATTTTTTCCTCACATTCTGATCGAAACAATTAAAACATAGAGTCATAGTGTGACGACAAGGGCCCAATTCTCACTAACAAGGGGGCGCCAAGCCGCGTTTTCATCATTGAGAGCAGGGCAGTTTCCCCCCACTTCCCCCTTAAATCCGCCAGTCAATAGGGAAGAGGAATAGAGAGAAGGCAGAAAGAAGAGAAGGTTATTTCTTGTTTATTGTTATTTATATCTGGCACTAAGGGTAAGAATTTATGAAAACCTTTTGATGCACTTTGAGCAGAACTATGATTTCAAAAATAGGAGCTAAATAGTGTCAAATATACAAGATAATCTTCTAAATAGTTTTGAACTTCTAACTCTCGTCGAAAATGATGACTGTTGTAAGGGTAAGACTTATGTTGAGGGAAGAAAGCTTTTGGCAAACACTGGTATTTGGCATGGCAAATCGTTGGTAAATCCGTGGTAAATCCAAAGCGAACAAACAAGAAACAGGATAGCCCGGGGGGGGGTATTTGGCCTACAAACATACGGGGACGTGCCGCTGGAAAATCTAAAATGCTACCCTGTTCCGGAGTAGAATTTTCTTAAACAATACCCTGTCCTTTAGTTTCTTTGGACAAAGTTGTGCTCTGCAAGGAAATTTGTACGAAATCTATCGAAAATTGTGGAAATATTGCCATCCCAGCGATTTGAATCACATTCGCAGAGTGCAAATGGCCTAAAACGACCTTTCGGAGTCAAAAATGAAAAATATGAACCCTGTCATGGAGCCGATTTGTACCAAAATGATACCCTGTCCCGGAGTCTGAATCCTGAAAATGATACCCTGTTCAGCGGCACGTCCCGGTACGGAAAAATATATTAGTACCTCCCCCGGGCAGGATAGTTTAGTAAAATGTGTGAAAGAAATTCAAAATAAGGTTTTATAAGCCATTCCAAGGCAGGAACGCCGCAAAACGACGCTTGAAATAGACAACTATGTTTCAGTTACATATCAGCTTGCATTTATATAATCTTTTTTTTCTTTTTTATCAATCATAAAACCTAACACAATTTTTTTTAAATACAACTAATGTACCATCCATAGCCAAAAAAGACACAAGGTCACCGAGTTCTGGCTATGAATAGTACTTACAATTCTCAACTACTTACATTTTCCAGGAAAAAAGGAAGAAAAATAAATAAAAAGGATACCAAACAAAATAGTGTCAACAAGTGTATCTCAAGATAGATGCCAGGAGTTTCTACGGAACTAAGGATAAGTGATTTATATTTATATGATCGATATCTAACCTAAAAATTTTCTTGCGTCGTTTTGCGATGTTTCTGTCTGCACACATTTAATCAAACTCTTCGCTGCAAGCATCTTGGTCCAAGCAAGATCCACAGATCATCCGTGACTAAAGACCCGACTCACAGACCCATCGTGGCTTGTTCTCACCTTTCTCCACACATTTTATAGTTTAGTAAACTGATATCAGTCAAATCAGAATGTACGCAATAGGAAGATCGGTTGACAACTCGATACACGTATTTTTTTAAGAAATTGCTTATAAGAAGCTCAGCTACACGTATTTTTTTAAGAAATTGCTTATAAGAAGCTCAGCTCTAAATCGGCAAAAAATCTAGATACTCCAGTACTGGGAAAATACAACTTGAGAAATTATTTATTTTGACAAATGAAGTCTTTAACATATTTTTGCTTTATTCTCACTTGCTCCGTGGCTCACATTGCTTCGAAGATACTCTTGTGATGTCTTGATGTTGGAATAGCTTCAGGAAACCTTGTTTTGAAATAGAAACTCTGAGTACTCAAAACCTGACGATTTTGGGAACCTTTCAAGACTGATAGATAACTTTAAGAAACTTTCAGGACTGGTCCAAATTCTTGGTTTTTAATAAAAAGGGACCTGTAGTTGCTTGCGACGCCACACATGCAACTTGAAAACAGCTTTTGTGAAATGTTCGTCTGACACTGGTCAATTGATAATTGTCAGCCAACATTCAAAAGAGAGCAAGCGAGAATAAAAACAGTAAACTAACTTTGTCAGCCTGGGGACTGCCTGAAAGGAAAATAAAAAAGGCTTTTTGATAGGCAAAATAATTGCTATTTGGATAAAGTTGCCATTTGGAAACAGGATATTTGCAAAGCCTTTCCATGTGCCATGTGAATAAGAATGGGCCTTGTGGAAGATGTTGCAGGGCCTAAGGGGGCGTTTGCTATTTTACAACCAAAGAGAAGGGAAGAAGGCGTTGCAATCAAAACAAGATACATAAAAGCACAATACCGATTGTTTACTAGACAATAGACAACCAATCACATCACGAGAATGATCCTGGAAGACAAACCTTAGCCAATCAGAATGCGATAAGGATTCGAGAATACTTGCGCGCGCTTCCCAGAATACTTTGTGTTTCTTAGGGCGCTGAGGTTCTTCGAAGCCCAAAACAACATGTCGGGAAAGTAATGGCGGAGAGCTACGAAAACACTTCTTTTTTGAGCGATGAAGCACAGACGGCAGCACTCCTCACACAGAAAAACATAGCTGACTTAAACCTCCCACAAACGGAGAAGCCTTTCCATTACACGTAAGAATGATTTACAGTATTTTTATGCATTTGCAAGTCGCTACTTTGGATACACTGAATGCAGTGATTTTTGTTTTGGTGGCCCTTTGCAACATGTCAATAGGCCTAAGCAATCGTACCTGCTACGCTAAAAGCAAGTCCTTTGACTCAATGGTTCTGCAAGTATTCTTTCAATAATGGAGAAATCTTGGGCTTCTAGAGGCATTTATTCACGAGGTGATTTATATGCTGCACAGGAACATGGTTCATGAGGGATTTTGCATTGTTTTGAAAACAAGCCCCGCAAATGAATAAGGCCTAGCAAAATGTGTATGGTCGTTTCTGTGTAGAACAAGATAGTCGCATCTTACCCATTGCATCCATCTACTCTCATATTGATACATTACTATCTGAGTGCCCAAACAATAAACCCCAGGATGTTCTGCATCCTTTTCAGCAGCACCATTGCAGAGTATTTTCGTTTGTAACTCGCGATAATGAGCCTTGGGGCATATACATGACTATAATGTTTGTTTTACTAAGATGAAAAGGAAAGGAATGGTCTTTCCTGCTGTGTGTAAGAGAATTAGTGCGATCAGTTTTTATGAGAAACAGATCATAAGATACAAGAGACTCAATATTTCAAATCTTAAAAAGTTACCTTAGCTGAATCAAAAAGTTAAGTGTACAGTACTGTAAGAAAATTTTATAATTTCCACTCGAAATTTTTTGGACAATATACAGTTACAGCAACTGTTTTGACTTTTGGTTTGAGTACAAATTATTTTGTCATTTGATATGATATCTTACTCAGAAATTTGGAAAACAAAAATTAATGAACTTGATTTAAATATAAGAAACTTTTTAGCAAAGTGTCTTAAAACAAGGAACTACCTACCATCCCTGGACTGTCATTTCTTATACATAATGAGTGTATTTTGTTTTGTATTCAATTGTTTTGTTGACAAACTTAAAAAAGAAACAATCATTGTGGACTCAAATTCAAATTGTTGCTGATAATTTACAGGTTTCCTATTGATTTGAAGTTGCTTAAATCTGATTATTGCAGTGGCTTTATCAAGACCTCTATGTCATGTGATTTCAGTAAAATTTGCTTGAGAAGATCTGTATCTACTTTGATAAGTCATGTGAAAGACCTTGTTGGAAGAGATAAGGAGATTTTGAGTCCAAGCTGAGAGATGCTGAAGATGCTGCTGTCTGATTTTATAAATGGCACATAGTCTATAACAGATAATGTTTTTGACAACTAGCAGATTTTCCATCAAGAAAACTTTATCAACCAAACTGGGCTAGAAAACTGAAGAAAAACAATTGTAGCAGGTCCCATTGGTCAAAGGTTAGATTTTACAGGCCAAACATATTTTTTATATAAGAACCTTGAACTGTTCATTCCAGCACTAGGAGTTTCATAGAAATATCAGATTTTGAGTACACGCCTTTGCTTTTATAAGAAACTTGTTTAAAAGAAACTAGTACTTGACAGCCAAAAATTTAAGAAACTCTAGTACCGTATTAGAGAAAATCTAAGAAACATTCAAAAACCAAATCCAAGAAAATCATGGGAAAATCAGTGTGAACTTTATTTCTAAGTGATATCCTTTGATAATTTTTGGATTCTGAGCCAAAAAAACTCTCTTTCGTGCTAAAAAGTTGTGCTGTTTGTCAAGGAAACAAATGCATATGGCAGTGGCAGAAACTAAATGCATACAAATTTTAGAAATGAATTAAGAAACTTTTAGTACTAAAAAGCTGAAATTTTCATTTGAAATTAAGAAACTTTTAGTGCTGGGGGCTCATCAAAGTTTCTTATAGAAAGAAAAATATGTACTCAGAGTCTCTTAATAAGTTTCTCCTGTATCATTTTTAAATTGTCAAAATAAACAAGTTCTGCAAGCCTTTCCACTGTTTGGAAATGATACCAGAAGCAAATGAAAATATAGTAAAAATATGACACATATTTCTGTTATCAAGGTAAATAGTTTCTTAAGTTATATTTGCCCAGTTATGGATTTTTGTAATCTTTAAAAAATCTGAGAGTTGAATTTCACATAAATGGTTTCTTGCAAAAATCATATGGTATCTTAAAGATGCCATGCTCCAACTACTAGCAATAAATGTGTAACCGGTATTCCATGAATGTGATAAAATGCATGAAAAATTGATATGGAGGAAGTTTGGAGCTGCAAAAGATGGAAACCCATGAACAAAATCAGTTACTGTATGAGTGATAAGAAGCATGGGGGAAATTAAATCCCCATTGATCTTATGTTTGTTGTGTACAACATATTCATAAGAAATGTATATACATGAGATACAATCTATGTTTGGTAACTTGCTTGATTTTATGAGTAATTCTCATTTGGGAGAATGAGAAAACAGTGCTTAATTCAAAAAGAAGATATTTTTTGTGAAGTTCCCTGTAGAACACTATGAATTGAAAATATCCTGTGACTCAGTCACATGGTCAGGTGGGCTTGGATGCCTTGACATTGAAAAATGTGGAACATCTGAAAAGTACTGCTCCCTTAGATATTGCAGCAAGAATACTGGCAGAATGTTTTCTTTCAATATGTAATTCAATGTCAAAAAATTCCTTCTGTTAGACCCCACTCTTCCTTCTTGGATTATGGGAGGTCTTCTTGAAAAAACATCAAAAATAGCTGGAAATGATAATCCATTTTTTTCTGTTTTCTATCTCCAAGCAATGTTGAGTATTGTATCCCAGTAAAGAATTTTCATTGATCATAAAATGAACCCATGCCAACCTTGGTAGTTTACTTCACCAGTCATTTCAAAGTCCTATATTGTTGCTCATGTAATAAATGACCATTTTCACATGAAAATATGATTGAATACCAGTTAAGTTAGATATTTACATTGTGGAATAAAATGAAAGTAAAAGTTGAATTTATAGCCTAGAAACCACAGTAGTGTCAATATCACTATCCAATTCAAAGGGAGAATATGACTGTGTGTTCTAATGTATCAAGTTCAGTGATTTTTAAAGCCAGCCAACCACAAAGAGCCATTATCAGATAGAGTGTTGACATGAAAGACCTTATCATCTGAATAGAAGAA
The DNA here is from genome assembly GCA_964019985.1 of Aurelia sp. 4 Dawson et al 2005. NCBI lineage: Eukaryota > Metazoa > Cnidaria > Scyphozoa > Semaeostomeae > Ulmaridae > Aurelia > Aurelia sp. 4 Dawson et al 2005. The sequence goes on along the minus strand of OZ026502.1, from coordinate 2,939,160 downwards.
AAGATTCATAAAGCTTAAAGTATGGAAAGTACCACACATAATTTAAATCAAGAAATCAATGAGGTTTTTAATACAGTACACATATTTTTTATAAGAAACTAAGAATTTGGAACAGTACTGAAGGTTTCTTAAAATTATCAGATTTTCAGTACTCAGAGTTTCTCACAAGTTTCTTAACGGTTTCACAGCAGTCTTTGTATTCACTTCTTATGCCCTGGTGAACATCTCAAACAATGTTTTTGAAGCCTGTCCATTGCTTAGATATTATTCTGGTACCTTCTTGGTGGTGATGTTATACGGAAAACCGGCAGGAGTGAATTCGACTATATTAAGGATTTTTTTTGTGGGAGTAGTTTCTTAAGTTACATTTTCCCAGTACTGGAGTTTCTTAATTTCTGATGATCTGAGAGTTAAGTTTCTTATAAGCATTCTTATAAGCAGTTTCTAGTAAAAATGCACATGTACAGACCTTTCATGTGTTTTCATGGTTTTTCTACCTTGGGTTATCACTCCATTTTCAGATGATCTAGAAACCTTTGCGCTGTGTTTCCAAAGAAGGCCTGGTATGAAAACGGAGGTGTTTACATTGCTTCATTTTCATTCGATTTTCTTCTTTTTTGTTCATATATTTCCTTTGTTTTGTTTTTTGGTGTCAGGTTGATTGCTGTTGTTGTAGAATTTTTGAATGACTTTCGTTTTGGTGCTTCCATTGAAAATGATTTGTTTCCAAATGTCTCTTTTGTCAAAACACTCCACTTTGAGCAGCCTTTTCAAGTCTTAAACAATACAAAAATGGAGATATTCCACTTTTTGTCATATGAAAACTGAGTATATATGTAATAGCCTAAAATTCTTGCTTAGAAAAATGTACAACAGTCTTTCATATTGCCTGAGCCTGAGATTTTTTATCCTAATATGGAGAATTTTTGTCATGTTGTTGGGGCTAATGCCAATAGGGGCCAGGGGTGGCCCCAGGTGACCATTTTTTGGAAATTTGTGCTATTGTCAATTCTTTTGTGATTTCAATTTGGATATCTACTTGTGGAGGATTTGAGGAGAAATATTACAGAACAGCATGGAGATATACAGTATTAGCGCTGAAAAATAATTTTATAGCATATTTTTTATTGATATTTACTAATTGTGTTGATGGCAAGGTTGGATTGCAAAGTATGGCTATATTTTTTAGTTACTGAGGAAGTTGCTTGGTCATAAAGCACATAGCTTTAACATATGTTCATACAACTATCATTGTTGTTGTTGTTGCTTTTTGTACGCTTTTTTTGTTGGAAATTTGTTGTTCTTCACCTCCCTATGCAGTTACAACTGGTATCAGCCCTGCATGTTAATGTCCACAAGACTTGTATATACTTCAAAGCTCTTTTCCACATAGAACCTAATTTGCAAATGCAAGATTGAAATGCTGGCTGTGTATTAGCCAAATTTCACTGCAGCGATCATGCGCTAGAAATAGAGGTTGGTAAACATAAGCGTCCCGGAAAAGGATAGGATTTGTCAGCAATGCAGTTTGAATTGTATTGATAACGAAGAGAATTTCTTGTTAAGATGTAATGCAGGTGATAAACCTTGTCTTAAGCTTTTGCTACTTATTCGGGAACTGGTCTCGAGTTTTGGGAACGTAGTGCCATGCGAGAAGTTTATGTTTATGATGTCAAATGAAAACCTTGGCCTGATAAAAGAGATCACCAGTTTTCTTGAAGTCGATTTCAAATTACATGAAGTAGATTAGTGAGTAGAGTAGAGTGGATTAGTAATTTGGAGATGATACTCTCGTATGTAGCAATCTTGTTTCAGATGAAAAATGTATTGGAATGTCAGTGATTGTGACAAGCCAGCCTGGACAAGCCTTTTAGCAATTTTCACCAGCCTTGACAAGTGGAAAACCAGCCTTAGCTTCTCTCACTTCTATAACACTTTGTAGCCCCTGTTACAAACAATGAAGTGTTCTGATGTATGAAAGTTTTGAGTGAATCAAATATTTCACGTAAGGAGATACTACACAAAAAATTTAGATTGTTTTAGCTTGAAAGGTAGCTTTGAAAGGTGACACGATACATATGAAATGTGCTGAAAGCATCCTTTTGGTTTGTTTATTTTGCGGTGTTATCTTTCAGTACAGTCTTCGAGGTTTGTAAAACCACAAGACATAGTATCCACTGGGTATCCCCACTCTCCGTCGCAGAGGCTGTCCCAAAAAGCACTCCTGGTCGTAAAAGCACCAAAAGAGTTGGTCTTAAAATCCAATGCTTGGTTTAAAAGATTCCAGCACAATTCTAGGGATACAATAAGTCCAATGTGCCCTACAAATGATTTTAAGGATACTGAACACTTTTTGTTGCATTGCCCGTCTTTGATGCGGAACGACGTGATCTTCTCGCTGGATTCTTGTCGCTGTTGCGACCATTTGGATGTATCAGCCCATCAAACTAGGTTCTTACGACGGAAATCCTGATGTTTCAAAATGCTCTAATCGACCTTCCAGTGTATCTTGTTATTTGTTGTTTAGATCATCAAATTTAGTTCTTGCTAAGGCTGCTTTGTTTTGAATCATAGAGTAAAAATCATCGAAAACTTTCATTTCATTATCTCCATCTCCATCTCTTATTTCCATATCGTACAAATGAACATTAAATTACGAGTTACTGCTAAAGGATGTTGCGCGTCGAAAATTGCTGATCAAACTTGTCAAAATTTGGAAAATTTTCATTTCTTACCATGCCATTTTGTTACTTTTATGGACTGTGCTATGGTTTGCTCGCCTCAGGGCCGTAAGACGCATTGGTGGCGCGACACTTCAATGGCACTTTTCCTCAAGCTAAAAGGGCATTTCCTGAAAATGAAGAATGCACTTATCCGTTTTTCGCAAATTCTTGGGGGAGGAAGCATGCCCCAAATGCCCCCCCAGTTCCAACAGCTCTGGTTGTGCAGCTCAAAATTACTTTTAATTACATTCATTGCAACAAAAGGTTCCAGAGAAAAATTTCTCGTTTTGAAACTTTGGAGAAGTAATGCTCTTGATTATTAGTGAGTTTGTTAAGTAAGTTGTCTCCGTGACCAGCCGTTTTCAAAACCCCATTTCTCTGTAAATCGATCCTTTAGTGGACTGTTTTTTACACAGTAGCCGCAGTTAACGTTGAAGTTACTGCCACATAGATTTCAAAAAATTTTGCATTCAGGGAGGTTTTCAAATTGTTTATCGTGGAGGTTCAGAATAGTGAAATAGTCCAGGACACACTCATATCCTTATCCAAAACTGTCTACAACTTGCCTGTGAATAGCCAGGCCATAGCATGTTTCAAGAGTTTTAACAGACTTCTGACGTAAACAGGAGTTTTTTTATACGAATTATCTATATTAGCAGAGGGACGTAGCAAGCATCTCAAACTTAGGGGCCATGTCGCTTCGAAGACATTTTTTCCATAAGGATAAAAGGGCATTTCTAAAAGGAAAAAGGGCACTTCTTTGTTTATTGCAAAATCTTGGGGGAACACAGGCCTCCAGTGCCCCCCGGTTCCTACGTCTATGCGTATTTCTCTTGATAATTGCTTTGCTACACTGTCACAAAATAAAGGTGCCTAAAAGCCAACATCATAAGTTTTCTTCCCTCCAGCACCTGATGGGTAGGTCAAACAACGTAAATAATGATAATAGGTGATTTTTTGATTCTGTTACCGTACTTAAAAGGAGTTCACACGATCAATGTTGGCAGAAATAGAAGAGTTTAGATAATGTGGGTCATTGAAAGGTCCTGATTAGTGGACACTTTTGCACGCTAATGATTCAATGAAAAAATGTCAAATCTAGCATCTCATGGATTTGTTCTCAATACTTTCCTCGGAGGCCCCCAAAACCTTCCACCGTTTCAATGAGTCCCCCCTCGTATTTATTCCTACCTAATTTGACGCGTAAGGTTAACTTCTGGCCCCCACGTTGACCTTTCAAATTAACAAAACACCTGTTATACGTAATACAATTTTTACAATGTTGTACTATGCTCTACAGGTGTAACAGCTTGTGTAATTTAGGGGCACTTGCCGCCAATGAACAGAAAATTGACCTTCTTGTTTCTGAAAGTGCTTCTATGTCTTTAATGATAGTCGTACCATTGAAATGTTGTTCCCCGTAAGTTTAAGGTATTTCCTACGGCGCTAGATGCTGTTGTGTAGGGTGCAGTGTTTAGTAAGACATTGGTGAATTTCTGTTAGCCAAATCAGTAAACTTTAAGGATTTAGTGTTGCCTGATTTATAAGCTTTTTTACTTTCGTAATATTTCCTCGTGGTGCCTTTGTTCAACATGTCAATTATTGGGGCATTTACCCCTCTTTAATTAGATCATTCACTTGTTTTGTTTCCAACAGGTACCTGAAGGAGTTCAGAGTCGAGCAATGCCAATTGTTTTTGCAGCACAAATGCTCACAGCATAGACCGTTTACGTGTTTCTACTGGCATTTTTTAAATCAACGAAGACGAAGGCCTAAAAAGAAGAAAGATGGTACTTTTAATTATAGTCCGGATGAATATTGCACACAGTATAATGAAACAACTGGAGAATGCCCACAGAGACATGAGTAAGTTGAGCAGACTTTCTCTTGCCATTGTACAGGGTGTCTCAAAAAAATTGTTCGATTTTTGATTAGATATTAAAGAATAACGATAAAATGAACAACTCACGAGGAAATAACCCTGTTTCTAAGATTATGAGATAATTTTAGATACCAGAATCTTGCAAGTCGGTTGAAGATTCACGGAGTTGCCAGCTTTCAAAGATAAAAAACATGCGACAACTGAAACAAGAGACCCCAGATTACTTTAATGCAAAAAACCTGGAAGACGAAGGTAAAGGAAGCTTGTCTAATGTCATACCTCTTTATGATATCGGAGCAAACCAAAAAGGACTTCCAAAGTAATTTAATCCTTGCGATCATTGTCAAAATTTGCTTAACACTGCATATGTTCAAACACAGTTGTTGAAAATATAATCAACGAGAGACTGAATCTGTTTCCTCAAAGCATCCAAATACTTGAAAGTTAGGTATTCGAAAACCAGTTAAGATCCAATTTGGTTCGCCCTGAAACAATTGGGAAATAGCAGAGATCTTTACCAAAAATCAGGTTTCAGTTTTCGCACTAACTTGAACTTCAAAGGCTCGTAACTCCGTGAATTTTTAGCGGATTTGCAAGATTCTTGTGTCAAAAATTTATTTAAAATGTCAGGAAAAGGGCACCTGATCATGTGCCCATGGGCATTTATCACCTGATCATGTGTCCATGGGCATGAGCATTTAATCAAACATCAAATGATTTTTTTGAGACATTTTCTATGTATGTCAAAGCGTACCATTAAAAGACTAAGAAATTTTGGTAATTTGCAGCTGTATTATTTCAGGTCATTGAACATATTTTCGATACTACAATAATAGCAACTCTGATGACATTATGTTGAGTTTTATACGTTATTGCTTGTTTGATATCTTTCTAAGTAGGTCTGGAGCTCTTCTAACGAAATGAATCAACTTCACATTTCTTGCATTAAAGATATTAACTCACTTGGAAACTTTTGGAAAAAATAATGTTCTTAGATTTAAGAAATGCCTACCAGCCCCTGACCTTAGTTTCTTAGAGAAAAATTAGTGTACAACAAATGTGCGGGGTGAGTGGCCGAGTGGCTTATGCAGACTTCGTCAGGTGACGGAAGTTAAGTTCGGTCAAATGAGGTCAAACTCCGGATGGGTGACCTCCGAGGCCTGACCTCACAACTCAACTCGTCGTCCTTCGGAAGGGACGTTAAACTAGGGGTCCCATGCCTTGATGCGGCATACACAGTGGGCCTAAATTAGCTTTCATTAGCTAGAAATCCTGACAAGCCCACTCAAAACAAATTAAAAACAAACAAACAAACTAAAGGTCGTGAGTAACTCAGTATCGCGGTATTTTACTTCAACTTCAAGGCTGAAAGAACTGTTTGATTTCTTTCCTCAGATGCCCATTTCTTCACAGAGTAGCAGGAGACGTTGAACGAAGATATCACCTTAGGTATTACAAGACATCCCCCTGTGTACACGAGACTGATTCCAGAGGTTATTGTGTAAAAAACGGACCACATTGTGCATTTGCCCATGGTCCTACTGATCTGAGACAACCAGTTTATGATATTAGAGAATTGCAAGCGATGGAACAAGAAGAAAAAGGAGAAAATAGGCAAATAGTTCCCGAGGATCCTAGATGGAATGGTATGTAGATTGATTGATTGATTGACTGATTGATTGCTTGATTGGTTGATTAATTGCTTTATATCATAGAGCTCAAATCTTTAAAAAGGTGGATTCCAAATTCTGTTGGATCGTTCTTTGAATTAAGATACTTGAAAGGAACTTTGGGCAATTTGCTGTAACTCATGCTGTAACTCATGCTGACATGGCAATATTTTGATATCGTGATTAGATTTTGATATTAATTTTGAGGCTTTAACGTACATACATACATGCATACATTTTTTATTCTATAACGCAGGTTTAATGTTTGGCAACCTCTTGTTGGTTGACGTGGACCTGCAACTTAAAAGTCTAAGCAAAAATTAAATTGTACAACAAAACCCTATCTAATCTAAAACCTAATAGCGTTTCTTTGTTTCAAATGTCTAAATACCTAATTACTAGAAATACACAAAATTGTCGAGGTCTTGAACGTCATCAAATTTTTCTAGATCCTTAGTCAAAAGAGCTACAGATTTCTGCTTGCTTTCATTTTGTAGATCTTCATAAACTATGGTTTTCTTGAAGGCTGTATCAATTTTCCTCGAGCAATTTAAGATTTACTATGATTTTATGTTTTCAAAATTTTTGATCAATCTTTACAAAAATAATTATCAAAATGCTGCCATTTCGAAAATAGTCAAGTTATCAGAAAATTGCTGTGGCAGATTTAAATCAAATTACCCAAAGTTTCTTTCAAGGCATTCAATTCATGAAAAAATTTGATTCAATTTTACACCCATGTTTTAAATTATTTGAAAGATTTGAGCCCATGCTTTGCTTTATAGATTTTACTGAGTTATTTATTGGTCAACTTGTTCATTGCTTTGCTTTGGTTGATTTTTTCAATTTATTGGTTGATCGATCGATCGATGGATTGATCGATCGTCACATGGATTGATCGATCGGCATATGGATTGATAGTTTGAATGTTCAAGTACTTCTTCTTCATGTTCCGTCCTCTGCTTCCCGATGGTTAGATGATATGATTCTCCATCTTTCTCTATCTTGAGCCTTCACTACGGCCTCACCATACACGTTTTTTTATAAGAAATTAGGATCAGGCCATAGTACTAAGTTTGTTAATTTAACTTGAAAGTTTGTCCATTTTAGTACTTAAAAGTTTCTAATTGGTTTCTTATTTTTTGGATCAGAATTATCAATGTGGTCGCTAACACTGCTGCAGATGATGTGTTTCTTGACATTTAAAACATCAGGAATTGTTGGAATGAACGTTGTTTGGAACATTTGTTTGTAGGAATAAACAACGTTCTGTTATGTTGAAACAACAAATGGTTAGTTAATATTGCTCAAGAATAAAGGTTCAACGATGTGTTGGCAATGATATCCATGCTTTTAACTTTAAAGAGTTCTTAGTACTTCTCGGACATAGTAATAGATTTTCTTAAAATTTTGGCCATCTTAGTACTAGTTTCTTATAAACCAGTTTCGCGTAAAAAACCTGTAGCTCAGACCACTCCAACTCTTTATGTTATTCTTTCCAGGATATTAGGGAGTTTACGAAATCACGACGGCAACGGCAACTACAACGCAAAGTTGCTTTTGTTTCAGAATTTTAGATTCAAGAGATTCCTTGTTTTTCGTTCGAATTTACTTCCCCTGAGAGGCTCTGAAGTTGTCTTTTTCGATTTCACAACTTGGAAACCGCGTTTCTTGCGTTCTGTACTGCAGATCTGGGACAGCGAAGTAAAACTCAGTCATTTTAAATGTTTGTCATCAAAGTAAGAATATGGTTTTCAGGCATCTCTGAGTTATAGGGGGCCTCATTATTTTGGCCTTTTGGATGATATATCAAAGGTAGCGTGCGGAAACAAGACTTATTTTGCGGAATTTCAGATGTTCTGGCTGGCGTTGCCGTCCTGGTTTCGTAAACTCTCTATTGAACATTGGCAACCTCTGGAAAAAGTATTTAAACATAACATGATAATGCGGAAATTATGAAGAAAATGATGAATTGCGGAAATTTTCTTCCGTCTGAAATTATGTGTATGAATTGAAATGTTCAGCTTCAGAAACATTTATGATGGACTCATTTTAGAAATCCCTGGATCTTTCTTTGAGGTTTTTTAAGACTTATAAGATATTTCCATACACTGACATCTTGTACCGTTATGTTTTTTGAGTAACTGTGATTGCATTCTGGTAGTTAGCTAGATTAACTTCTAATTTTCAGCTGCCTGGTAAAAGATTTTGAAAGAGCTGTTTGCAATCTTAGAGACAGGAACGGTGGTTGCAGTACTTGGTTATAGTTTTTTACACTTGATCTTTGCCTGGAGATATAAATTGTCAAGTTTTAATTGCAAGAAATTTTTTATAAGCAGAATATTTATGGCAACATTTCTCAATAAGAATAAAAGATCCCAGAGAGCTATTAGAGCTCCAACAAACTGATTTCCAAAGGCCCTATCTTCTGTTTGGCTTCTTACTAATTAATAGACCACGGTTCGAACCGTGAATTTGGCCCTGGTTATTGATCTGCTTTACGGAGATTTGCCTTGATGGTGGGTAACTGTTGGTAATTTATAGCTATTTTCTAACTATTATGACAAAACTTTTTCAAAAAGGAATTTAGCTCGACAAATGATACGAAGAATAGTCTCTTCACGATGCTTGTGGAAAATTTTGCCTTATTCCTTATTGTCATATTACAAAATTTTTCCCCGGTTATGGGGACTTACTTTCAAATTGCTGCCCGTTTGTGGGTCCCAGCTCTGAGTTCTCAAAGGCACATATTTTCTAGACCCCTTATAGGGGTTACTCCATTTCTTTGTGTTACTCATTCGTGATTAGTAAACTGGAGTCGGGAAAAGCTAACGTGTGGGACATAGTAAAGATTCTCAAAATTATTAAGAGTAGGAAAGGTTTGTTAGCTACCGAAGCATATATTTCAGTGAGGGATTTTTTCAATATTTGGTCAGTAAATTTCTTCATTTCTTTCCATAGATACGAAATTTGTGCTCGCCGCCTATAAGACAGAGCCATGCAAGAAGCCGCCAAGATTATGCCGACAAGGTTATGCCTGCCCACAACATCACAATAATAGAGATAGAAGACGAAGCCCAATGAAGTACAAATATAGGTTTGTTCAAACGACATTTTTTGTTATTTCATTTTCTGTATATGTGTCTTCAAGAAAAACTACCAGAGATTTTCAAACAGACCGACAGGACTGGTGAGAAATTCGCATATCTTTTAGTTGAATAAGATGAAATGATAAAACGCACATTGTGAATCCAAAATATAAGACAGCAAATCGGTTAGAAAGATGTAAGAAAGAGATATCAAGAGATATACTCTGCGCGTATTTTGTAGGCTAATCCTAGCGTAAAACATATCAGGTCAGGGCTGTAAGATGTATTGCCCGTATAAACGCTATTCCTTTCCGTATTCTGTCTGTGTCGATGACAAGTTCTATTTATGCTTCTAATTATCTGGTTATGCTCTGGAAAGATAAACTTCGTCGATTGTTTATCGTATGCAAGCTGTTTGCATGTCGTACATACGATTAGAATAGATTTGAATCGGATATGTCTCAAGCTGTAATTTGAATGCATATTATTAGAAATATTTTGATGCAGGGACGTGCTTTTAAATTATCTTATTCAAGATACCTCAAAATTTGAACTGCCGTTAGAACAGGTTCTTTCAACACTCTCTTCATTCAGCTGCATGTCTAAAAGCGTTAAGATCTGCAAAGCCATTTATTTTTTTAGATCAGGTACGCTGATTCAAATCGTTCTTTGTTAATGTGAGTAAATTGCACCTTAGTCTTCTATCGGGTTCAGTGAACTGCTTATCAGTCTCAACAGCAAATTTCAGTGCTAACTGCTAATGCATAATTGATAGACGGTCCTTTGAAATTTCGTTTCTTGCATCTTTCATTTATTTATCCCTAGATATCAATTATTGAATCTATGGCTGCCTTTCCTCTAGTCTGTGTTTAAACAGAAGCGGATTGAAAGTTGTTTGTTTTGCGTTCTGTTCGCACTAACCTTTTTTGATAACGGATAAGCTTAGCAAGGAATGTCAGAGTGGATCAGTTTTAACCCGGCTATCTTTTAACCCATCTTTGAGTTTATTAGAAACACCTTAAATAGATTTAAATTTTAACCTAATTGCAACAGCAATAACATGCTGTGCCTTTGGCACTTCAAATCAAAATTCAAACAACGATGGAGGGAATAAAGTGACTGAAACGACTTGTGGGAACTACTGAAAACGAATAAAAATAGGTTCACTGTAAAAGTGTCTTTTCTATGGACTCAGTTCCGAAACAGATTATTTTCAATCCCTTCTTGTTTGAGGCCGAGCCAGTGCAAAGCCAGCCTAACTGATGTAATCTTTATATTTTTCAACCCAGGTCAACTCCTTGTCCAAATGTAAAACACGGTGATGAATGGGGAGACCCAAATGCATGTGAAAATGGCGATAGTTGTCCTTATTGCCATACAAGAACAGAACAGCAATTTCATCCGGAAGTGAGTAGGCCCAAAATTACAAGTTTGCTATTTTATCACCTTAGCTTTTTACTTTTCCCAGTAAGTGACAGGATACAGTAGTGTCCCGCATATAAGAAACAACATTTTCAATTTGAGGTCTGATATGTTTCTTATAAAATGAGATATAAACTTCAAATCAAGGTAAAGTTTCTTATGTTTCTTATTGGAAAAATCATGTATATATGAGTTCTCACTGAGGAGGCTGCCGAAGGGCAGTGAAAATTTTGAGAAAGACATAGAGCGTGTAAGTGTGTTTTTATTATGGTTATTAGGAACTCATAGTAGGTATGAAACTACCTAAATACAATACATGTATATACTATCAATGAACTAATCAGACGCAAGTTTTATGATTGTCACACAAGACATAATATTTTCTTTTGTATTTGTAAATCTTCACTACCAAGAATGGTTACGTTACTCTAGGAAGGTGGTTTTTGCTTCATTTGCATGCAAATCTCTTGTTTTCATTTGCAAAGCTTAATTTGTCATGTTGTTTCAATTTCTAATGTATACATAGTTTTTGAATAAGAAACAAGCCTTTTTTCAGACCTGCACCAGTTTCTTATAAGAGAGGGTATTATTTTGAAAATCAAGTTCTGGTGTTTCTTAGATTAATGTTTCTTATATGGGGGGCACTACTGTACCTGTTTTTCCCTTTGTCAGTATTGATTAAGTTTAGAAAGGATATCTCTAATTGATCAGCCAAAACAATCAAAGAAACTGTTTGAATACCTGCAAATACAGTAGATAATAAAACATTTTGCTGATTTTATACCGAAAATGTGAATCGCCGAATGTTTCGATGAATCTATTCAGCAAAAATTCGGATGTCCCGCCCGGGGAGAGGGGGTCACTTGAGTTTCTATGATACGGGGTTGTGCCATTCAAATCGCAAAGTTACCACCCATAAATCCGGATAATTTTCTGAAAACTATACGCATAAATCCAGACTCAAGAAAAAGGTAGTCCAGAATATGGCACAACCCCGTACCATGGACAAGTTAATTTATTCTCGGGACTGTCCCTTGCTCTGAACAGTCGGACTTGCTTGCTAAATATCTTATTTAAATATTGAAAAGTCCGAATACTTACGTTGCAGATAGCCTGTTATCCAGCCCATTAAAATACGGTCTGGCTAACTGGCTACATTCCAGAAAATATTTACTTTTGACAATATTCGGCCAAAAACAACCGAAAAATTCGGACAGCCCTCCTCCCACGATTCCCTCCTTTATTTTGACTTCAGGATGCCAGAATGAAATTCCCCCACTTTGATCAAATCAAATGGAACAATAAATGGCCTGCTTACCGTTTCAAAAACTTTCTTTGATTTTCACCCGTTGTTTCAATGTTGCAGATATACAAATCTACAAAATGCAATGACATGCAGCAGACAGGAAGCTGTCCAAGAGGGCCTTTTTGTGCCTTTGCTCATGTTGAACGTAAGTTGATGTTTTCTCTTAAAGTTAATTTACCGTAAAGGCTCCATTGAACCCCCCTCCCTTATCTAGTAAGCCCCTACCCTCTGAGCCGAAATTTCAAATAAGCCCCGCTCTTTTAAGCCCCCCCCATTCATGTCAAATTCCAGAAATTTGCGCGTAACTTTTGACCAGTTTTAAAAATTGAATTTGATGTTCCATTTTCAAATTGTGCCGGCTAGGGACCTGTTTCCAAATCATGCTTTACGATTGGTGCTGTTTTCATGTGAACTAAAGGCCTGTGGGTAACCGTGAAGGGGAACTTGGCCGAAGTGATGGAAGTGCATGGATAATAATGTTTTAAATCCTACCCCTGTTCCATAGAAATATGATGCCAATAGGGTATCCTGTCTCATAGATGTTTGCCAACAGTACTTATAATCAATTGCCTTTTGTTTATAACTGCCTGCCCAATATTACCTCTTCTTTTATGGCCCTCTTCCCCATAGTTTTCTTCTCACTAATATTCCCTATCCCATGTTTTTATTCCAAAATACACCCAGCTCAGCCACACATTGCGTCTGATAAAGAATGGGTGGGGGCTCTTCTTTCCGGGATCGGTACAAAATTTTGCTCTGTTTTCAAATCCTGCCGGTATCGTTGAGCGTAGCCCTAGAATATGTACGGTTTTCAAGAAGTGATGGCCCTTTCGAATCCATGTTTCTAAGTTCTGTATTATGCACATACTAACCGGTTTTATGTTGTACAGGAAAATATAAAGCCCGAGGTCTTAGAAGTACAGACCGAGCTTGCGAGGTCTGTGCATTAAGACCGAGGGCTTTATATTTTCCTGTACAACGACAAAACCGGTTAGTATGAGTTTTATTACCTGACATCTTCTAATCTTGACTCGCATTTCATCAAACACATTTTGTTACAATCATGTCGTTTGAGTTCGCTGCAAATCTCACAGGCCTAGGCCTAAAGCGGTTGCTGTGGTGACAAAAATGCGTCCTTGTATCGTATTATACAAAGCTACGGGAAACCCGCGGGAAATGTGTGATTAGCCAATAGGAATGGCAGGATTCTGTATTGCCTCGTTTTTGAAATTCCAGTCAGGTAATAATAGAGTTTATTGATTTTCTTTTCTCTACGAAGCAGAAGACACAGTCACTGCCATGAATACAGTTGCTAAAGGAGGTGGTGGAATATCCATGATACCAGATAAGGAGGTAGGTCGATTTCACATTTCTCGTCAGATTAGTAGGGATTTTCATGAGCAGTTGGTTTCAAATATGCTGTATAGACACTGTATCTAATGAATTCAAAGGAGCTTTGGGAAGATGCACGAGTCTATCTTTTTGAAATAAAGTCGCAACAGATTTATCGTTCCTAGAAAGTTCCATCAGATAGAAATTTCCCGGTTTCCCCAAGCCACCTTTGCTTCAATAAACAAGAACAACGTAAATCAAATTTGATGAGGAAGCTTTTTGCTAGATAAGATCAAAGCACAAGTCTAGAAGTCTATAAGTCCCTCCCATAAGGTGCCACTACAAACATCAAACATTGTAGGAATAAAACTTCTTGCAAGGAATGAAATGTTTGAAGATCAGTCAGTGGCATTTCTCAACAAGCCTTCTCTCATATAGGTTTGTAAGAGATGCTTGATAAATGTGGAAGGGAATGGGTGAAAATTGCTTGCCATTTTCTTATTGACAGTTGAGGTAATCAATGCCACATAGATTCTTTGGAAACAGTGCATTTGTTTACTTCTTGTCCCATCAAATCAAATTGAGCTGTAGAATATTCCTCTCTCAAATAACAATCGATCAACAAATCAGTTGCTTATTGTGGCAATTGATGTCACTATATGATGTATTTTATATCATCTCCATACTTCATCACTCCCCTGAGTAATCCCGTGCAGGACAGATACCATGTTGTGCCAGGCGATTGTCAAACTGGTTAAGCGGTTCATCATTTCCAGATGTCTGTTAAGCCCCGTTAAAATGCTCTCAACAATTCACTGAACATCGCTCAACATTTGTAGAGGGGAAATGTTGAGCGCGTTTTAACACCTTGTTGAGTGGTGTTCAGCGATGTTGAGTTGAGTTTGAAAGAAGTCAAAAATGTTCAGTGGGTCAACTCAACATTTCTATTGTTCCAGGTGTTGTTGAGCCATGTTGAGAGCGTTTTAACACCCTAGCCAACAATGTTCGGTCGGCGCAAGCGCACCAGACTCATTCTTTTCGCGCCAAAGAAAGAAAGCGAAGGAAAGTTCAAAACATATCGAGACCTTAGTCCAAGTAGGTGAGAGAGAAGTCGAAGTTTATGAAATGCTATGGCAAATCGCTAAGAAAGCATGGATGCAGTTGCCGGTGAGCGCGAATACGAAGATGTGATTGTACAAGACAAGCAGCAAGACTTCTGAAGAAGAGGAGATCGATCGTGGGATTGAATCGATGCGCCTGAAATCCTGCAGTAAGAAAGCTATTAGACAATTAATGTCGAAGGGGAAGAAAGCTAAAAACCGAGAAGAATTGTCAACGAGTCCAAAACCATCACTGAACAAATGTTGAGTCAAATTGTTGAGAGCGTTTTAACACTCTTACTCAACGCAACTCAACATCACTAAACATTGCTCTACCGATGTTGAGTGATGTTCAGTGCAATGTTGAGAGCGTTTTAACGGGGCTTTAATCTTTCTTCTAATCATTGACCAATGACTTCATCCAAAAGGTCATTAAGTATACATAGGCCATCGTCTACGTTGCATTTCGAACAAAGCATTAACTATTAATAGGCAAGATTACATCTGTCACTACATGTAACTGTTTCAATTTTTATCGAACAAAGAGCCATTATCTTGCCAAACAAAGGGCTTTCGATTTGCTAAACTATGAGGCTGTTCTTTTTTCGAACAGTTAGATTATTGTGCATTGTACTCACCACAGTTAGTTTTGGATAAAGCAGCTGCAGGACTTACTGAAACAACATAAATTTCTCTGGATTTTGATCTTTCATATCGCTTTGTGCTACGGTTTGCTTTTGCAAGGAATAGTCGAGCTCTCAGGAGACTGCAGTTGTGTCTTGCAGTAGTAACTTAGAGCACTAACATAGGCTGCTCTATCTTGTAGCTCGTTGAAGCTACATAAATTTCACTGGATTTGGTCTTTCATATCGCTGTCTGTAACACTTTGTGTTGATTTTACAAGGAAAAGTAGAGAGTTCAGGAGTCTTGAGGTTGTGTTATGCAGCTGTGATTTAGAGTATTGATAAAGGCCGCTCTAACTTGTAGCAGCCTACAGAGCCTGCTTTCAGTATTGCACCAGGGCTCTTAATTCATTTCAATTTCTAGATGCTTCAAAGAGGTCTAAGCCAGACCTCGCAACATTCAAGCCATGGGGAATCCCCGCTGCCGTCACCTGCCAGCCAGCAGCCAATAGCCCGTCCACAGAGATCAATGTCAACATCTGCATGTATGGCGTATAGTTCTGTTGCTGAGTATGGTATCAGTACAAACAGCCCATTAAGCAGTAGTGCACCGTCGTATGAGAAGGCACCGGGGTCTGGAAGGCGGAGTAGCAGTATCACAAGTAAGGATGGTGATCAGGTATGTTGCGCTTATGGCTTAATTTCTTTCACTGATTTAAACTTCAAGTAATCAAAACTTTGCTATAGCAACTGAGTGATAACCCGAAGCTGGTCTATGCAACGTAAACAAATTTGGAGTCAATCGCAATTCTACAACTGTATCGAACAAGATGCTCGCATATAGAATGACCAAATTTTGAATGGAAAACAAAATATCTGCGGCTACTTTGTGATCCTAACACCTCTCAATTTATTTTCTCATTTGCTACTACGCTAGGCCAAATCATTCATGCTTTTCAGTTATGTAGACAGCACTTTTCATGCACAAAAGGATTTAGCTTATTTTCTTGATAACATCAATGATTCAACTCCAAAATTTAGTGACAAGTTTACAACTAAATTCGTTGTCAACAGATAACCATTTTGGTATATTTTTAGTGGAGTTTCAACCAATTTTTAAGTGTTATTTTCAAGTCACCTTGTGAACAGAAGTATGTTTAACCAGAGTCATATGGTGTAACGAATCTATTCTGGATGAAACCCAACCTTTTCCCGCCTAATTGGAAATTGATCCTAAGCTAATTTAGGCTGTCCTGATTTAAAGCCAAACGCAAAAATGGCCATTTTGTGCATTGAAACATCACAGCGGAAGACTAGGTTGTGCAGGGGTAAAAATGGGTAGGCTTTGGGTACAGTGGATCGTGTTGAAAACTGGAAAACAGTGTAACCTGAGCTAATAAATCAACGTTCCCCATATCAAGTAGGGTAGTCGGTGCGGTTGTAGCTAGAAAAAGCTGCAAAAATTTCAGCAAACTTTATCCGAATTCTTCACCCTGCCCACTTTACCCCAAACTCACCCTTTTTACTACCAGAGGACCCTACACATTAATTCCACGTGAACTAAAAAGTCAACGGTGTAAAATTCTTTATTTCACCTTTTCCTAGAAAGCCTCTGGAAAGATTCAGATCAACAACAGGCCTAAAAACGTAACCGCAAGATGATCTGGATAAAGTTTTTCATTCTAAATTACGTGTTACTACGTCTTCAGAATAATTTACTAATTCCTTTATTCAGTTGAGGAGACTTTCCCATAAACTGTTTGAAAATCACCTGTTAACTTTGAATCGGCTCAAAACCAAAACTTAGACTAAATCCTAAACATTATTCAGCCTACCAGAGCCTACCAGGATTAGGGATAAACAAATCATTCTATGCTTCAGCGAGAAAATCGAAGAAGAGTATGATTTTACGAGGCAGATCCATAAATTCGAGACAGTTTATCCCAAACCACAAAAAATTAATACTGTTTAGCTAAGTAACTTCTAAAACAAGGCTGTTTAGCTAAATAAATGGACTATCTCTGTTAGTCTCTGGAATATGATATAAGTGGGGGGGGGCGTAAAAGAGAAGGGGGCTTATTTAACATTTTGGCTCAGAGAGGAGGGCTTTTTAGAGAGGGGGGCTGAATGTGAGGGGCCTGAATAGGGAGGGGGGCTATATAGAACTTTTACGGTATGTCTCCAGTGCTCATAAAAACAGGAGAAAAATTACAAAAGTACGTCAGTTTCTCAGCCATGAACATAGACCTCAAATCCTTAACAGCATTGTTGTAACATTCCATCAGCACATTTTTCTGTGATTTGAAAGGCACTTGGGGTAATTTGCTGTAAATCTGCCGAGGCAATTTATTGTTACCTGGATTAGTTTCAATATGGCGGCAGTTATTAATTTGAGGCTGTGACGTCATCAAATTGCTAAATCTTAACCAGAAGAGCTACAGACTTTCGCTTGCAATGATACTGTAGATCTTCTTAAACTATTTCTTTCTTGAAGATTGTATCAACTTTCCCCAAGTAATTTGACATTTGCAATGATTTTGATTTTTCAAAATTTCGAAGAAGTAACAAAAAAGTAATCAAAATTCCGCCATTTTGAAATCAACCAAGATATTCGACAATTGCCACGAGAGATTTGCAGCAAATTACCCGAAAGTTCTTTTAAGCCACTCACTTCATTGAAAAATATGATACAATTGTATGCCCACTTTTTCAAAGATTTGCAAGCTTTACGCCCACCTTTATTTCAACCTATCAGGTACTCTTGGTGCTATGAATTTTCAAAGTTGGAAACTTTTTTCTGACGCATGCGGGAGGTTGTAGACAGTTTGTGCATGAGCCATTGTTGAACGGTGGTGAGTTGTTGTTGTTGTTGTTGTTGTTGTTGTTGTTGTTGTTTTATAAGCAGACAAAGGACTC